>CM060901.1:85746371-86965954 GCA_030737815.1 Allium fistulosum | reverse complement strand
GACTGACAAACATAATATAAAATATACTTACCAATAAACATTTTTGCATGTTGTTGTTTTAAGACCCATGGAAGCGCTTAATTACACAACTAGTAATTACATTCGTAACTTGGTCACTTATGTATTTATACCCTAGAGACTATATATTGTCCTTTAGGATTTTCTAACTCTAAAAACAATACAAGAATATGGATGTTCAAACTATATTCGATCATATATAAATGTTATATAGCGAAAAGTCACAATTCGTAATGTAA
The DNA here is from genome assembly GCA_030737815.1 of Allium fistulosum. Lineage (NCBI taxonomy): Eukaryota > Viridiplantae > Streptophyta > Magnoliopsida > Asparagales > Amaryllidaceae > Allium > Allium fistulosum. Next base: position 86,965,697 of record CM060901.1, on the reverse strand, counting down.
GAAACCTAAATGATATTGGTTCATTTGAAATAAGCAAGTAAACCATAGTGTGAGATTCAATATGATTAACTATAATCATGACTTAATGTATTAAATGTAATGCTAGACCAAAAGCTATAAGACTAAGAACTCGATCACTGAAATGTCAATTTGATTAGTTTAAGTAATATGCAACTTATTTGACATTTTTAAATGTTAAGGATGACCGAATGTATTTTTTGAAAAGAGTTCATCATGATCTTGTAGTAAGGATATTTCTTTTGAATTGTTCAACCATTTGGGAAGGAAAGTGAATGTATTAGAATTGATGTAACTTAAGGCATAGTTAGGATAAGAGAGTGAATGGTTACTTCTGCTTCATGATGAACATTTGGAACGAGAATTTTATAAAATACTAAAAGATATCTAATATGGAATGAGAAATATGATTTCTACTCCAAATGTATTTTCATATATAGAAAATTGTTTTCCATGGGATTTATTTCTTAGAGTTTAAGATATTTGATTTGAAAAATCTCAATTTTAAACTAATTACAATAATTGAAATAAATAGCCCATATTAAATGGTTGAATGGAGTTTCAAATTTCATATGTTGTTATAGTAATGGCGAAAATAGTGGGAGCATACTATATAACACTTTTTGGTAATCGCATCATGTTACGAAATTGTTTTCATAAACATGCCAAGTATTATTTATAAAATAATAACTATTTTCAGTATTAACTAAAAATATATGTAGTTCTATTTTAAAATAAATATATTGGATATTAATTATAAGTAAAATTATATTAGTGGTATTTGTTTTCATAACATAAGTGATGCATAGGAAAATACAAAAGTATCTAAAATTTTGACAATTATTTTGGAATTTTGGACTAGGTCACAGTTTTGAGAAATAATTCTTTAGTCATATGATTATGAATCATATCGTACTAATGAATATATCTCAAATGATAAAGGACAAAGCATTCATTCAGTGGGAGCGCATAAGAGTTGGTGAATTATTCAGATTGATATGTATAAATGCAAGCAGTCGTAGGTTTAATAATACCAAAACAATTCCATATATTTTGCCAGGTTCGCTGATCAATTCTCACAGACATGAACATGTGTATTTGATGCACATGTAGTATATCTATGATAAGTTAATAGAATATAAAAGAAAGTAAATAATATAACGTGAAGAAGAAAATAAAATGATTCGATTTGATCGAATAGGTAAGTATACTAAAAAAAGTTCCAAATGTATCTGAAAATGAATAAATATTCAATCTCAAAAGTCACTCCTCCTTATGATACATGATGACTTATCGATAAGAAGTAACTGGACTTTGTTAAAAAAAAGTACAAATGATAATGAGTGAAGTTGAGTAAATTTCTTTATGTAAGGTTATGTAATTAAGAGTAGTACATTGGGTTAAGTTAATTTCGCTTGAATCATAACTTACAGTATCGCACTAGATAAGAGTATATAGGATGACCCTACATACTCTAGATCAAGGAGTTGATAGGTTGTGAGTTAAAAGACTGCACGTAATAATTGTTCGTGAAGGATCTTGTGTGAAACATCCCAAAGGAGTTTGGGACCGTTCAATATTGATAGACTACTTTATGTTTCGATAAGGTTTGTAAACTAAAACCAAATCGGTGATATATATAAGGCAATTCATAAAATGTTCATGAATACCTATTCTGTTGTACTAAGAAACAACTATTGTTTCAAAAAACACCAACTTTGTAGCAAAGGAATTCCTTTTAGAAATTATTGGTATTAAAATGGATTTGGATACGACATAGATAAAACTAATTATGAGAGACGAAATAAAATCAACCAAACTTAATCAGACACAACACATTAGTGAGTCTAATAAGTATTCTTTTACATTGAAGAGAAATGATGAGTTTCATATCGATGTCAAGAAAAAGAACTCCCTATATTATCAATAAGCCATCAAGAGTATTGACTCCGCCATATGACGTGATGCACAAATCCAAAATGGATTCCAAGTACACTATCAAAATATGATTTTGATAACTATACCCGAAGAGATATGAACCATCGACCACAAATGTGTTTTCAAGAAGACTGATGTAGTTGAAATATAGTGAACAAGATTGATAAGAATGACATCGTAAATTTTAATTGGTGAAATTAGCATAGGAAATTCATCATTCAATATGCTTAAGTTAATTCGGATTTTACGCTCAAAATTATCGTCTAGTATGAATTTGTACCTTGGTACATATTTGTTGAAAAAGAAAATTCTAAATAATGATTTGGAACAGAATGTTGGCATATAGCAACCAAAGTGTCTCGAAATCAATGGGAGTGATATTGAGTTTTAGGTTTACGGATATGACCCAAGAACTGATACAAAAGTATTGTCTAACAAGCATCAGAGTTGAATAAGTATTTTGATAGAAATATCAAATAGCTTGATTTTTAGTCAAAATGCAGAGGAAGCGTGCATCTCTAAGGAAGAACATTAAAAAAGGTACACGGATATTTAAGTAAATAACATACTGTTGGTTGTAATGATGTACCTATGTTAAAATTGGTTCTAGTTTGGTTGTTAATTCTCGATGTAGGATTTGAAGCATATATTTATAATCATTATAAAAGGATGTCGAAAATGTCTCAAATGATATTCAATGATACTATAATTAAAATTTTAATATGGAGCATGTAAGATAGATTCCTTATGCGTTAGGAATATGAATTATCATACATGTTGTATTGTCTACAATATCATATCTTATGTATTTGATACATGAAGCAAGTATCAATTTCAAATTAAAATTGCTAAATGATAGTTAAAAGTATTCTTGAGTACTTGCGAAATACTAGAGAATTGTTTATATAAAACGACGAGCTTCTTATGAAGAAGTATTCTGATGCGAACTTCATAAGTAATATCGAGTATAATACGTCAGTATTAAATTCATGTTCAAATCTTAGTTAAGGAGCTTTAAGTTAGAAATGTTCTAGTCAAAAGGTTCTGACTGATTCAATGAAAAGGCTAAATACACTGCCTTGAATATTGGCACAATAAAAGCAGGGTATAAATATAAGAGCACAAATTTATAACCGAATTAAGGGTAATTCCAAGTATTGAGAATACTATGTCATTGTTATATGACAATAATGTCATAATAAACACTCACTAAAAGTCGAGAAACATATTCTGAATAGTTCCACATGTAGTTCATCAGCATAAGAGAGAGTTGATTGATAGTGTAGATAATTAAAACAACATAGTAGATACATTCATAAAGAGACTAGCTCGGTCGGTTCTCATCAAACTGTTCGAAGGGATGGAATTAAGATTCCATAATTAACCCTAAGTGCAAATGGGAGATTGATAGAGTTAGGGATATACCTTAGAGGCAATTCTATAATTTATTAACTCTATAATGAAACCTTATTCAAAATAAAAGGTTTCTTTCTATTATATTATTATTATAATGTATTAGATTAATTCTTTATTTAATTTAAGTATATTTGATAGAAAATTCATAAATGGTATGTTTTGTGATAGTATTTACAATGTGTTGTAATCATGAGTAATTTATCATAATTAAAATAATCATATCAATTTAAATATTCCTAGTTGAGAAGTATCAAGACTAGAGTATGTAACGCTATTTAAATGTTGGGCGGTGTATTACCTATGGCTATTGGGTGCACCAAGGGGTTACGTGCTGATAGTTATTGGATAACTATGGAATGAATCACTCGATAGTTTTCTATTGGTTAATATAACTAAGATCAAACAAAGAATATCGAAGTGACAATATTACATCATTCTATCAACTTGAGAATACCATTGAACTTCAATGTGGACACTCTACTTTGATTATACTTAAATCATGGCATGGAATACACCAAGTGAATATAGTTATGTCTGAGTTAAAGCATTGGAAGTGAAACACTATTTAATAGAGAATTCATCTTCTCACTTATATGAGGTTAGTATCACAGTCAACTATAGTCAATTCAAAGTCAAAATCTCTAGTCAGAGTAGTTCGAATAATAAAAATTATTGTTGTTGAACCAAGTACTTTGTGTTTGGACTATACAAGTTGAATTTAGATGATACTGAAAGTTTGACCAATACCAAATTCCATAAGTCCTAATGTGATATAGTTCTAAGAAAGAGAACCGGTGTAAATAATTGACACAACAGAGGACTGCTTAAAATAGTAAAATTGGATTTTACCAAAATTGTGTAAGTGATAAATTCAACCAAACTATTGTACCACCAGCTAAGGTAATGTGTGAACATTAATATTCGAAATGTTCGATATTAATCGTTGATTGAATTTACACTTTTGAGTTACACAACCGCAAAGTTGAATACTTTAAAATATCACATGATTAAATTAATTTGTAATTATTTTAAATTAATTAATATTTGCAAAATATTAATTATTAGAATTTTATATTTATTTTGGGCGCAACTAAACACTAACCGGGTGTCAATAAAAGTTATATATATACGTATCGATATACGATATCTTCAAATATTTAAAATAAAATTAATTATAAAATAAGTTTAGACATTTTGTTGGCCCATTTTGGTCCTTGTTTTGGCCAGTCGTAGGGGTGATGGGAGAGGGGTTTAATATGCTAATAATGATTTGAATTAGCATAAGAGATTGAGTAAACATAGTAGATTTGATTTCTACCTTTTACTCCACTCTAGATCCTCTACTCCAATTGAAAATTATAAGGGGTTTAGGCCAGAAATTCTAAAGCAAATCAAAACCAAAATCATTTTAAAAACAAGGTCTAGTGTTCATCTCTATCTTGCTGCAACTTTTGGGGGGTGTATAGATCATATTTGAAGAAGACTCATTCAAAATTCGAGGTGCATTTCATTGGCTACTAATTTTTGCTAGCATCCTAATTTATATGATTATATTAACATATAATGTTTATTTTTATAATGTTGTATGTATATATGTTATATATTATCATGAATTTATATATCGATTTAACGCCAATCTTATACATGCATCCACATTTGCATATAAAAACAAATTTTCTATATAAAAGTTGAATAATATTATTTCAACAAATTCAATATTTATATATAAATACTTACAAAAATTACAATTGCTATTAATTAATTTATAGATTAAATTTGAATTTTATGATTGGTAAAACATACATATATATTATATAAATAAATTATACATATATTTCATACGAAAAAATTTTGCTTAAAATTTGTATGGATTTTAAATTAACAAAAAATATTTTGTTTTAATAATGGCTTCGACCGAAAAAAATCATTTTGCTTAAAATTGGCTTCGACCAACATTAAAAAAAATGTTTTGAAAATTAACTTTGGTTATAAAACTAAAAAATAGTTAAAAAGAAAAAAAATTTGGCTTCGGCTAAAAAAGGATACTGTTATAATTACTTTAAAATTGAAAGTACACATGCAAGCTCAAATCAGTAGGACAAATGTTAGAAATGAGTTGGAGTCGCAAAGGAATTGTTTGAAAGAAGAAGATTAGAGGAAGAGTGATCAATCATATAGATCACATCTAATCCATCTGAAGTGCTCCAAATGACGTGCGATTGATATGGGACATCAAGGAAGTTCCTTAAGAGCTATGTGCAAGTCGATTGAAGTTGATTTGCTTAACTTATGGCCAAGACAAGATGGATCGACTATAGCCTACGTGATGGATCCATAGTGGTGGATCTCCGAGCTCCAAAGGCAAAAACTGTTAGTCCCCGAGGAGTTGGTTTTGATGACAACAACCTTAGAATAAAATATAAATACTAACATTACAAGTTTAGATATATATATGTATATGCAGGATCTAACCATGCAAGTATCAAGAATGAAGACTGTACAGTATAGAGATTAAAGATATAGAGATAGAAGACTCATGAGTATCAAGAATTTCAAGAGTTCAAGTTTCCAAGATAAGTTATATAGTTAGGAATATTGTTAAAACTCGTAGAAAAGCACTGGCATCTTAATATCCAATTTATTCGTGGAATGGAATCCACTTCGAGCCCGTTAAAGGGATGGAACCCTTAGTAGGATGGAACCTACGAAAATCTAGTGGGACATTGTTTTGTATCCACTAATTTTAATTTCAAATGATTTTACAAAATTATCTTGTTTTCAAAATGATTTCAAAACTTTCCTTTTAAAAGATTCAAAACTCTCTATCCTGATTTTAAATAATTTTAGCCTCAAAAACATCTTTAATTTCAAAGTCAAATTACTCCTGATTTTAAACTATCTTTTCAAATAATATATTTAACTTTTAAATATTTATACTTAGATTTAAATATAAAATTATAGTTAAATTATGTATATATTGTTCTTTATATTTACTTATGTATTTTAACTATAGTTAAGAATATTTATAAAGTTTAAAATAATTTTAATATAAGATAGAGGTTATTTTCAAAGAAAATCAAAACACCAAAAATCCCTTTGGGATGTCGACATGCCCAAGTACCCCATGTCGACATAGTGTCAGTTGGTTTCAAAATTCAAATTTCAAAAGAAGTGTCTATTCGCCATAACTCTTCATGAATGGTCATGGTTGTTGCTCTTCTATAAATAGGGGTCAGTTTCAATGAATTTTTAATCACTTTTTTCTGGTTTTCACTCCTCTTCTTCTTCCACATTTCTTAATACAAAATCATACCATTACTCTGCCGAAATCAACATCGAATCATACTCAATTACTTCTAGTGTGATTCTCCATCACTATCTTTACAAGATCATAGTGCTAATCTGAGTTATAGACTTTTTGTAATCAATCGAGCGAGAGAAGGTGTGATTGTAGCCCTGGAAATCAATTGGGTGAACTTGTTGCCCCGGAAATCAATATCTCTACCCAGAGGATTGTTATTCTGGAGGGTGTATCTCGTAGCCTTGAAATCGAGGGTTGTAATTGTTGAATTGAGTTTGAAAGGAAATCCATACTTGTGTTGCGGGATTGGATGTAGGGTATACATTGTTGAAAGGAAATCGAGGGTTGTATTTGCATCTGTGTTTGATTCTGTGTTCATATCTGTGTTTGATTAGTGTATACATTGTTAACAAAGTAAGATAAACTCAAAAAGATTAACAAATTTCTTAAAACACTATTCACCCCCCCTCTAGTGTTAATTCTAGCCTTAAGATCCTTAATCCGCATTTCTCACATTTGGTATCAGAGCCAGGTTTTCAAAAGTTTCATAATCTGAATTTTGAAAAGTTTTAAAATGGCTATTTTTGAAAAATCTGTTAAAACTAGTTTAGAATTGTTTAAATCATCATTGTTCCATGAGTCTGCATATGAATATTATTCAAATTCTAGTTGTCTACCCAAATTTTATAATGTGCAGGAAAGGTGCTTTATGGGTATTAAGAAATCAATCCATAATGGACAATCTGAGCAGATCAAAAGGAATAAGTGGATACTTTATAGTGGATGCTCTAGACACATGACTGGTAATCCTGATATGCTGAATAATATTATATACAAAGACGGAGGACTGGTTAACTTTGGAGACAACTCGAAAGGATACGTGATTGGCATCAGCAATGTCGGTAACTCTGAAACTCATATTATTACTAATGTTTTGCTAGTTAAGAATCTGAAACACAATCTGCTAAGTATAAGTCAACTATGTGATAAAGGATATAAAATTAAATTTGAAAAAGATAAATGTCATATTGAAGATAATAACTTAACCATAATATTTGAGGGAACTAGGAAAAAGAATATTTATATTCTTAGTATGAAAGTTTCAAATGATAACTTATGTCTTTTGGCAAATACAAGTGACCCTTGGATTTGGCATAAGAGATTTGGACATTTGAATTTCAAACTCTTATCTAGACTATCAAAACATGATTTAGTAAGAGGTCTCCCTAGAATGAATTTTAAAGTAGATAGTTTATGTGATGCATGTCAATTAGGAAAGCTTAGAAAAAGTTCCTTTAAATTAAAAGATATGATTTCAACTTCAAAACCTCTTGAGTTACTTCATCTTGATTTATTTGGACCATCTCAAATTCAGTTAATAAATCATAGTAAATATGTTTTTGTAATTGTAGATGATTATTCCAGATTTACATGGACAATATTTTTGAAACATAAAAGTGATACTTTTGAATATTTTAAGAACTTTTCAAAAAGGATTCAAAATCAATTTTCTTTAAAAATTATAACTATTCGTAGTGATCACGGTGGTGAATTTGAAAATGAAAAGTTTGAGGAATTCTACAATAAGAAGGGAATAACTCACAATTTCTCATTTCCAAGAAATCCACAACAAAACGGAGTAGTTGAACGTAAAAATAGAACGATACAAGAGTGTGTGAGAACTATGCTTTCAGATAGTAATTTACCAAAACATTTTTGGGCAGAAGCTGTTGCTACCGCCTGTTATATTTTGAATAGAATTTTAATTAGACCTTTAACTGATAAGACACCTTATGAACTTCTTCATGGAAAGAAACCTAAGGTATCATACTTCAGAATTTTTGGAAGTAAATGCTTTATTTTAAATACAAAAGATAATTTGGATAAATTTGATCCTAAATCCGACAAAGGAATCTTTATCGGATATTCTAATAGAAGTAAAGCTTATAGAGTTTTTAATTTAAGATCTAACACCATCGAAGAAACAATGCATGTTTCGTTTGATGAAAATTTAAAAGATTTTGAAATTACAAATGATGAAGAAGATTTAATTACTCAAAATCAGGAATCAACCGAAATTAATAATGAAATTGACCATCCTAATAAAAGGATTAAACTTTTAAAAGATCATCCTATTGAAAATATAATAGAAGATATGAAATCTATTGTTACAACTAGAAATCAACTAAGTAAAATGAGTAATGTAGCATTTATATCATCTATTGAACCCAAAAATCCTAAAGAAGTATCAACTGATGATTCATGGATTTTGGCTATGCAAGCAGAATTAAATCAATTCACTAGAAATGAAGTTTGGGAACTTGTTCCTAGACCTGAAGATAAAACTATAATTGGAACTAAATGGGTCTATAAAAATAAAATGAATGAACAAGGTGAGGTCGTTAGAAATAAAGCACGATTAGTCGCCCAAGGTTATTGTCAAGAAGAAGGTATAGATTGTGACGAAACCTTTGCTCCTATAGCAAGATTAGAAGCCATTAGGATTCTACTTACTTTCGCAAATCATAATAATTTCAAATTATTTCAAATGGATGTTAAAAGTGCATTTTTAAATGGTTTTGTAAAAGAAGAAGTATATGTTGAACAACCACCACTTTTTGAAGATGAAAATTTTCCAAACCATGTGTACAAACTTAAGAAAGCTTTATATGGTCTAAAACAAGCTCCTAGAGCCTGGTATGATAGACTAAGATCTTATTTATTACAATCAAATTTTGAAATTGGTAAAATAGATAATACTCTTTTTATTAAAAGAAATAAAAATGATATTCAACTAGTACAAGTTTATGTAGATGATATCATTTTTGGATTAACTAATTTTGAAATGAATAAAGAATTTTCTGAAATAATGACAAAAGAGTTTGAGATGAGTCATATGGGTGAATTAAACTTCTTTTTAGGTTTACAAATAAAACAGTTAGATAATGGTCTTTTTATTAGTCAAGAAAAATATGCTAAAGAACTAGTTAATAAATTTGGTTTGACTACTGCGAGTGGGAAACCTACTCCATGGCAACCAATGAATATCTAAGTAAAGAAGATTTCTCGAAAGATGTAGATCAAAATTTGTATAGAGGAATGATCGGATCATTGCTCTATATCACTGCTAGTAGACCTGATATTATGCATAGTGTATGTCTCTGTGCAAGGTATCAATCTCATCCTAAAGAAACTCACTTAAAAGCTGTAAAATGTATCATAAGATATATTAAACACACCTCTGATTATGGCTTATTTTATCCTAAAAATGATTCATTTGATTTAATATCATATTGTGATGCTGACTATGCTGGATGTAAATCAGACCGAAAAAGTATAAGTGGAACTTGTCACTTTTTGGGACATTCTCTGGTTTCCTGGTTTAGTAAAAAGCAAAATACAGTTTCTCTATCAACAACTGAAGCAGAGTATATTTCTACTGCTTTGGCTTGTTCTCAAGTAATATATATGCAACAAACCTTAAGATATTTTGGATTAAATATCTCAAAATCGCCAATTTATTGTGATAATACTAGTGCAATAAATTTATCTAAAAATCCTACTCATCATGCTCGAACTAAACATATTGACATTCGACATCATTTTCTTAGAGATAATATAACTAAAGAAGTGATTACTCTCGAATATATAAACTCTGAGAATCAAATCGCTGATATCTTAACAAAACCATTAAATGAATCTATATTTACTAAATTAAGATGAGAATTAGGTATTTGTTCTATAACTGAAATATAAAATATAAATAACAAGTATAATTAATAATTATATTAAAATAAATCATAGAGTTAAAATATAAGGACCATGTCGACATCCCCTAGGAAGACATGTCGACATATAACGTTTTTATTTTTTTTTAAATTTTCCTACCAAATTTCAAAAATTTAGTTATATATTCTTCTCTATTTCGAATTCTTATTCATTCTTTCTGTTTTCTCTTCACTTTCTATTCTGAAATATATAAAATAATGGCATCTTCCTCTAAATCAAACATAAAATCAACTTTCTCATTCCCCTCTCCTACTTCTGGTCCATTTCAATTCACTACTCTCGCACGTGTAACTAAGTTGGAGGAGTCTATGAAGGATACTCTTCAGATGTTGACTGAAATTCAAGTGACTCAACTTCGTATGGAAAAAGAGCAAGAGAGGCAAGGCAAGATTCTTAGGAATTTACAAAAATTCCTAATGGATAACCATGCCAACCCTATCTTGATCGCTGAAGACTCTTCACTCAATCAAGAACATGAGGTCAGTGACGAAGAAGAAGAAGAAGAACCAATGGAAGAAGCACACGAGGAGGGTGATGACCAAGTAGTATGCGTTGGAGAAGTGTGTTTCGACAAAAATGGGAATCTTGTTGAACAACGTGGAAATTTCTGTTTCCACTATCCAAACTGTTCAATTCATAAATCTCCTATGTTCAGAAACACACATTAGTTCCTTCTCTTTTTTTTCCATTGTTATTTATGTTTTTATGTTTTTCAAACGCAAATGTAAATACAACCATACTCGTAATAAATAAACTCGTGTTTTTATTTGTGTTAGTATTATTGTGAATTCTTAGTTAGGATAGTTAATAGTTTAGGATTACATTTTAGTTAAGTATTGATTATGTATGATAACACTATCGTTATAATCACAAGTAATGTAGTCTTAGTTTCAGGGGGAGTAATATAGAGTTATATAGTTTGGAGTTATCTAGTTTAGAGTAAAGTTTTTGTTGATGACAAAGGGGGAGAATATAAAATAGGATAGTTAGGCATAGATTAAGGGGGAGTTATTAGAGTTATTAGGATAGAAGGAATATTTTATAAACAAAGGTTGTCATCATCAAAAAGGGGGAGATTGTTAGTCCCTGAGGAGTTGGTTTTGATGACAACAACCTTAGAATAAAATATAAATACTAACAATACAAGTTTAGATATATATGTATATGCAGGATCTAACCATGTAGGTATCAAGAATGAAGACTGTACAATATAGAGATTCAAGATATAGAGATAGAAGACTCATGAGTATCAAGAATTTCAAGAGTTCAAGTTTCCAAGATAAGTTATATAGTTAGGAATATTGTTAAAACTCGTAGAAAAGCACTGGCATCTTAATATCCAATTTATTCGTGGAATGGAATCCACTTCGAGCTCGTTAAAGGGATGGAACCCTAAGTAGGATGGAACCTACGAAAATCTAGTGGGACGTTGTTTTGTATCCACTAATTTTAATTCAAATGATTTTACAAAATTATCTTGTTTTCAAAATGATTTCAAAACTTTCCTTTTAAAAGATTCAAAACTCTCTATCCTGATTTTAAATAATTTTAGCCTCAAAAACATCTTTAATTGCAAAGTCAAATTACTCCTGATTTTAAACTATCTTTTCAAATAATATATTTAACTTTTAAATATTTATACTTAGATTTAAATATAAAATTATAGTTAAATTATGTATATATTGTTCTCTTTATTTACTTATGTATTTTAACTATAGTTAAGAATATTTATAAAGTTTAAAATAATTTTAATATAAGATAGAGGTTATTTTCAAAGAAAATCAAAACATCAAAATCCCTTTGGGATGTCGACATGCCCAAGTACCCCATGTCGACATAGTGTCAGTTGGTTTCAAAATTAAAATTTCAAAAGAAGTGTCTATTCGCCATAACTCTTCATGAATGGTCATGGCTGTTGCTCTTCTATAAATAGTGGTCAGTTTCAACGAATTTTTAATCACTTTTTTCTGGTTTTCACTCTTCTTCTTCCACATTTCTTAATACAAAATCATACCATTACTCTGCCGACATCAACATCGAATCATACTCGATTACTTCTAGTGTGATTCTCCATCACTATCTTTACAAGATCCAAGTGCTAATCTGAGTTATAGACTTTTTGTAATCAATCGAGCGAGAGAAGGTGTGATTGTAGCCCTGGAAATCAATTGGGTGAACTTGTTGCCCCGGAAATCAAGTATCTCTACCCAGAGGATTGTTATTCTGGAGGGTGTATCTCGTAGCCTTGAAATCGAGGGTTGTAATTGTTGAATTGAGTTTGAAAGGAAATCTGTACTTGTGTTGCGGGACTAGATGTAGGGTAACTCTGAACCAGTATAAAATCCGGTGTGTTCTTTCCTTTACTGCTTTTACTTTATATTTGCATCTGTGTTTGATTCTGTGTTCATATCTGTGTTTGATTAGTGTATACATTGTTAACAAAGTAAGATAAACTCAAAAAGATTAACAAATTTCTTAAAACACTATTCACCCCCCCTCTAGTGTTAATTCTAGCCTTAAGATCCTTAATCCGCATTTCTCACAAAAACTTCAAGAATTTCATAAGGGAACTTCGGGCCAGAAAATATGAAATTAAAATGGCATAACACTTGGCCAATAATTTGGCTAAGTATTAGTCAGCATGGATCGACACTGACCCATCACTTTGAGTGAAAGGAGTCTTGAGGCGAGCATAGCAAGGGCTTCAAGAGGCAAAGAAGGCGACTTTGATCTTGGGCATGAGAAACTCTATGAAAAATATGGAAATAGCTAAGGAAGGAAAGATATTAAGGAAGATGGGTCAATGCCGACCCATCCCCAAACTCCATCTGGACCGTTAAATTGACCTTTCTACGATTGACTTTAAATTTGAAGGGATGCTAGATGATGATGTGAAGAACCTACAAATGAAGTTTGGTGGCAATCCAACGGTTAAGACTACTTCGGGTCAGACCTAGGAAATTTAGGAGATTACTCCATGCTAGACCTAGGGTATTTCAAAAGATGCTTCGAGACATCATGACGATACTCTACGAGTTATGAAGGACATTTATAGTTGTTCTAGATGTAATGACATAATGATAGTAGTTGTATGATAGGAGTTGTATGAGGATCCATAAGGATAAGTTCTAGGATGAGGACTTGTGAAGTGGAGCTAGGACGCGCCCTACTATGGATTTGATATGTGCAAAGGGATCGTTGATATCTGAAAGTCTTGATGTGTACTTATAAAATAGGAGTATGTGAGGATGCTCACTAGGCTAGGACGTGTCCCAGATTCTTCATATGGGAAATCTGTCTTACCCTACACTGCTAGGATGCGTAGTTTAGTTTGTCGCCTACTGTGTGGCGTCGATTAGAGTACCGAAATATAGAAACGTTGAGTAGTCTCTGACTTAGGATGCGGTCATACGAGTCATCATATATCCAACGCATTGAGTGAGTGATGTGAGGATGGATGATGGATGCTATATTTGCTTTATTTGCTAGGGATGTCACATGACGTAGATATTATTGACATAGATAACTAGATACCCCATGTGTATTCTGATGTATAGTACACCCATGATGATTATGATGTAGAGTAGCATATATTTGACGTTATGTGCTAACCTTTCGGATGTAGGGACGGGTCAAGTAGGATTCTCAATACCTTATGTCATACTATATTGACTTTTATAGTATTTTGAGATTTTCTATCGCTCACACCAGACTATTATCTGAATTAGGATTTTATGCTTTGCCTTTTATTTTCTTGAAAAGTTAGGGGTATGCCCTAGGGGCAATTCTATAAATTACTGTAAATTATTAACTTTGCAATAAATCTCGTTTGAAATAAAAGGTGTTTTTCTTTACATACTTATTATAATGTGTTATAACAATTAATTGTTTAATTTAAGTTTATTTAATAGAAAATTTGTAAATGGTATGTTTTGTGATAGTAATTATAATGTGTTGTGGTCACGAGCAATTTATCACGGTGTAATAAACATATCATTTTAAATATTCCTAGTCAAGATGTATCAAGATTAGATATCAATACATCCGTTGAGACTAGAGTATGTAACATTCTGTAAATGTTTGGCGGTGTATTACTCATGGTGATTGAGGGCACTAAGGGGTTGCATATTGATAGTTATTGGATAATTATAGAATGACTCGTTCGATAGTTTTATGTTGGTTAATATAACTAAGTTAACCAGAAAATATCTAAGTGATGAAATTACATAGTTCTCTCAACTTAAGAATATTATTGAACTTCAATATGGATACTCCACTTCCCAACACTTAGATACAGCCAATATATGTTGCACATGCACGTACACGTACGTATGTGATACATATGTGCACATTATATATCATATATATAATCAAATATAATCCTTTATTAATTAATTAAATAAAATAATGACTTTATTTAAAATTTATTTAGATTAGATGTAAATTAATTTAGATTTCCTACCCAATAAGTTTCAAAATGGTGAAAAAATTAAAGTTCACTCATTTAACATGTTGTGTGCTGGCCAATTCCGACAATGGTATCGAAGCCAAATAGCCAGTGCGATTTAAATTAGGGCCTGCTAATTAAGCTTACCCATTTAGTAGGGTGTCTAGAAATGCAATGTCTAGGCTATGTTTGGGTAATTAAGTACCCTGCCCTACCTAACTACCGACTTGAGCCAAAATGTGAACTGAGCCCAAAGGTTATCCCTAATATGAAGGGTCCAATTTGAATTTGGGCATTGGGCTGATTTTCAAAATCAGTTTGAAATTAAAACAAAATTGTAAATTTCAAATATTAAATTTAAAATAAGTAAAATTTTATTAATTTTATAAAATAATTGTCAAAATTGTTTTCGAAGTTTATAAATTCAAATTTTCAAAAATTATTTAATTACTAGTTAGATTAATAAATTAAAAATTAAATAAATTGTTAACTAATTAAATTATATAACATACATAGTGATATATGTTACATTATCTTAAATTGTTTAAGGTGGTGTATGTATATAATTTTCGAATTAACTAATAATTAATTAAAATAATTAAATTAAAATAATTAATTAAATTTCAATTAACAAATAATATAATATATACATATATAGAAAGATATATGCATATAACTATAAGGTGTTATAGGATACATATTCAATTTAAAATGTTTAATTGAATAATATATATAATTAACAAAAATGTTAATTAAACAATTAATTTAATTAATTAATATTTAATTAATAAAATTAATATAATATTATACATAAGACTATTATATAACTATAAAGTTAATAGTAATTAGAACTTCGATAATATGAATATATAATACAATATGGAACAATAAGAAACCCTAATTAGATTTAGGAAATAAATACATATGTATAATATGTATACAGTGATTTCGTATATGTCCAACACTTGAATTATGAGGGTATTTCATAAGAAATATATTATTCTATAAGTTGATATCACTAGATTAAATATATTAAAGATTATGAATTTTTAATATAAAGTCATCCTCTACCATTTATATATTAATAGATTACTTGCATACTCCTTAGTTGTTAAGCTTTCCTTAAGCTTGGGATGTTATATGTAGTGCTATTAACATATAAAATAGACGAAGTAAGATAACTGCACGTATTTGTTAAGCTTTCCACAAGATATTTGCATTATACTTAGCCTATTGCAAAATGGTAAGTATGAGTGAATAGTCTCTCTTTATTTGTTGAACTTTCCTCAAAATAAAGATGAGATCGGGATAAATACCACAACGTTAGTAGTTGTATATGATACAGCTGATTAGGAGTTATCCACCGTATGTAGGACTATGCTTTGTTGAGCTTTCCACAAGGTCAGAATCTCAAAACATAAGGACTCATTAGTGGAGTCGAAAGATTTCTATGTTTTGACTTAGAGTTTTAAGAAACATAAAGGACTAATGGGAGCTTATTAGTAAAATGAAATGTAATGTTTAACCTTACTAATATTCTAATAACATCTATTATGAATAATGTCTTAATCTATTAAGTTAAATTTTGAAGAAAATATCTACACCCAAGTTATTTTCTGAAAACGATAGACTCACCAGACCTAACTACATAGACTAGTTAAGGGCAATTAAGGTAACACTAACTTATGAACGTCTACGGTCGTTAATAACTAAACTTCCAAGGGAAAAAGCCATTGATAATGCAAACCCTAAACTTATCTTAGCCTATTAAAATGGGTCATAGACCTAGAGATTGCCCAAGTTAACGTGTTCTCTACGTTAGACAAACCCTTGGAGAAACAAAAAAAAGAATGTCCATCAGATCTTCGATGGCCTAAAAGCTTTGTTTAGGGAGCAGTCTCATTCTATAAGGTACGAACTTTTGAAGAAGCTGTGTAATACGAAAATGATGAAGGACATGAAAGTGGACGAATACGTCTTACTGACGAAAGGCTCTATTAATATATTTTCTTAATTGGACGTTAGATAGGCAACGAGTTGCAAGTGGATCTGATCCTATGGTCTCTTCCTCCTCAGTTTGAACCATTCATATTAAACATAAACCAGTTGAACGTAAGCCTCGCGGAGCTGCTCAGTACGATGAGGTCAACTAAGTCTTTGTCCAAGGATCAAAGCATGGTAATCGCGCTTAAGGGGAAGGCATCATCTTTGAATTGTTCAAAGAAGCAGAAAAGGGTTAATCAGTGCTCCAAATGACGAGGGTGAATGTCATCTCTATCACAAAAAGGGTCATTAGAAATGGAACTGTCTGAAGTACTTGAAAATCGTCAAATAGAAGAAATAAAATAGTTCTACTGCTCCTACAAGTATATTTATGATCCGAAATTGTTTTGCAATCAATAAATTATCTTGGGTTATAGATACTAGATCTGGAACTCACATCTTTAACTCGTTTCAGGGACATAGAAACATATGTCATGTGACAAAGGGAGAAATGAGGCTTCAAGTTGTTGATGGATCCCTGGTAGGTGCAATGGCAATTGGAGGTTTTCGTTTAAATTTACCAAATGAATTGGTTTTAATGTTAAATAATTTCAATTATGTAAAGGACTTTATATGTGGTATTATTTCTATATTCAGATTGTCTTAGAGACTGGTTATATATTTTACTATGCTAAAAACATTATGACCATTATGTGGAATGGTAATAAAGTCTGCGCTGGCATTTTAAATAATGATATTTATGTGATTAATACTAATTATATATGTTTTGTGAATAATTTTTCTAATTTTGAAATAATTAAATATTTTCCATTATAGGCTAAGTCATATAAGTGAGAAAC
Organism: Allium fistulosum; assembly: GCA_030737815.1. Classification (NCBI taxonomy): domain Eukaryota; kingdom Viridiplantae; phylum Streptophyta; class Magnoliopsida; order Asparagales; family Amaryllidaceae; genus Allium; species Allium fistulosum. The sequence goes on along the minus strand of CM060901.1, from coordinate 86,947,945 downwards.
GACTACACAAATTGAAAGCTGAAGGTTTTCTACTACCATTTGGTTCTTAATTATTTGATACATATGAGTCATGTCTCAAAGAAAAAATGACCAAGCACCCTTTTAGTAGGAGCAATGAAAGAGTTAACGAACTCTTGGGTCTTGTACATACTGATGTGTGTGGGTATTGCCTATAATTATTGATGATAATTATTCTTACTTTGTAACCATTATAGATGATTTCAAGACTAGGGTATGTGTATCTTATGATATGTGTATCTTATGAAGAACAAATCAGATATCTGTGAGAAATTCATTAAATATAAAGATGAGGTCGAAAATTAGACGAACCATAGATTAAAATACTTCAATCCAATCGAGGAGGTGAGTATGTTGGATAAGAGCTTCAATAATACATAAAAGATAGTGAGATTATCTCTCAGGTTACTCCACAACATAAAGGGTTTTCGGAGCGAAGGAATCAAACCCTATTAGATATGGCTTGTTTCATGATGAGTAAAGCTGAGCTACCTATGTCCTGTTGGGGATGTGCACTAGAAACCGCAGTGCATATATTAAATTTAATACCTATGAAATCTGTGTCTAAGATGCCATATAGGATCTAGCATGGGAAGAAACCTCACCTCAATTATTTGAAGCTGTGGGGTTGTCTTGCCTACGTTAAGAACATCATCCCTAACGAACTTGAAGAAAGTTTAGCCTTATGTAAGCTTATAAGATATCTTAAGAACTCTAAGGGATATATATTCTACGACACAGAGGAGCAAAAGGTTATTATTTCCACGCACGCTGTCTTTTAGAAAATTAATTTCTGTCAAAAAAATTAAGAGCGAAGTTGTAGAATTAGATGAGATCCGACAGACTAACATGGAGGCTGAAACAGTGAGAGAACCAAATTCATTCATTCCGAAAAGAAGCAACTTATTAGAAGGTATAGTTGGAAATCTTGGGCACCAGAGAGATACTAAGGTTTTCTTATGGATGGAGAGAAGGAGGATTGTGCCTTAGACGACGACACTACTCTCTCTTTCCAACATGCACCGTAGAGTAAAGACTCTGCACTTTGGCTTGGAACTATAAAATCTGAAATGGTTTCCATGTACAGAAAAAAGTTTGGACTTTGGCTGACATATCTGAAGGGATAAATTCCATCTGCTGCAAATGGATTTCAAAGAAAAAGCTAAATGCAAATGGATAAGTAGAGACTTACAAAGCAAGGCTAGTTGCGAAAGGATTCGTCAAATTTAAGTATTGATTGTGAAAGAACTTTTTCACCCGTAGCAATGCTTAAGTCCATTTGGATAGTGCTAGCTATTGCTATATTCTATGACTACGAAATATGGCAGATGGACATAAAGATGACATTTCTAAATGGTGATTTTGAAGAGACCATCTATATGTCATAGGCCAAGGGTTTCGAGATCAGCGGGAGTAAGGGAAAGGCTTGTAAGCTGTTAAAGTCCATTTGTGGACTTAAACGAACTTCAAGGTGTTGGAATAAGTGTTTTGATAAAGTAATCATACGGTTTGGTTTTTATCAAAATACAAAGGAAGCATGTGTATACCAAAAGAAACAAGGAAGTTCTACCATGTTCTTAGTCTTATACATCAATGATCTACTACTGATTGGCAATGGCGTTTCATTGTTGCAATCTGTAAAGACTTGGCTTTCCAAAAAAATTCCATGAAGAATTTGAGAGAAGCAGCCTATATACTAGGTATAAAGACCTATAGAGATAGTTTTAAGATCGTTGGAACTATCTCAATTCTTTTGCATAGATACCATGCTGAAAAGGTTCAGTATAAAGAATTCCAAGTGTGAAAATGTTCCGACGCAATCTGGAATCGTCCTTTCTAAGAAGGACGCTTCTTAAACTGATGAGGAAAAAGAACTTATGAAGAGGATATTGTATGCTTCGGCAATCGATTCCATAATGTAAGCTATGCTGTGTACTAGATCGGATGTGGCATACACATTAATATGCGTAAGCCGATACCAGTCTAATCCTAGATAAAAGCATTGGACTACCGTAAAATATATACTAAAGTATTTAAGAAATACTATGGACTTATTCCTATATATGGGAATGGATTCCTCCTTATGAAGGGGTATACAGACACTACCTTTCAAAGTGATATGGACAATAGTAAGTCGGTGTCAGAATAAGTCTTTACTATAAATGGTGGGGTCGTTAGTTGGAAAGTTCCAAATAGGAAACTGTAGTTAATCCCACGATGGATGCCAATTAAATTTCCCTCAATAAAGTAGCTAAGGAAGTGGTCTGGATGCGCAAATTTTTAAGTGAGCTAGAAGTGATTCCCGACACGTAGAATCCAACGACATTGTTTTATGATTACAATGTTGCGATATAGATTGAAAAGGAATCTAGAGCACACAAGAAATCATGACACATTCTTCGAAAGCTCCACCTGACTAGAGAATTTGTTGAGAAGAAAGAGATCGTGGTACAAGAAGTAAATACGAAGGACAACATAGCAGATCCATTCACGAAGAAACTGGCTGGGTCAGTTCTCGTCAAGCTGATCGAAAGGATGGGATTGAGATTCCATAATTGGCCCCAAGTGAGTGAGAGGTTGATAGAGTTAGGGGTATGCCCTAGGAAAAATTCTGTATTTATTGTAAATTATTAAATCTGTAATAAATCTCGTTCAAAATAAAAGGTGTTTTTCTTTCTATTATATACTTATTATAGTGTGTTATATTAATTAATTGTTTAATTTAAGTATGTTTAATAGAAAATCCATAAATGGTATGTTTTGTGATCGTAATTACAATGTGTTATAATCATGAGAAATTATCATAATATAATCAACATATCATTTTAAATATTCCTACTCAAGATGTATCAAAACTTGATGCCGATACATTTGTTGAGACTGGAGTAAGTAACGCTCTTCAAATGTCGGGCAGCGTATTACTCGTGGCTACTGGGGGCATAAGGGTTTACGTACTGATAGTTATTAGATAACTATACGTACTAGTTATTAGATAACTATGGAATGACTCACTCGATATTTTTTTGTTGATTAATATACTTAACGTGAAACAAAAAGTGTCGAAGTAGCAATATTACATAGTTCTCTTTACTTGAGAGTACTGTTGAACTTCAATATGGAAAATCCACTTTGATTATAGTTAATTCATGGCACAGTGTCTTAGGTCTGGTTTGAATTATTGCAAGTGAAACACTATTCAATGGAGAATTTTGTCTCCTCGGTTATATGAGGTTGGTATCACAGTCGACTGAAGCAAAATCGAAGTCAAAGTCTTTGGGAAAAGCAGCACGGTTAATAATAATTGTTATTATTGAACCAAGAACTTTGTGTTTGGACTATACTGTTGAATGTGGACGATATTGGAATTTTGACCAATACCAAATTCCATAAGTCTTAATGTGATATAGTTTTAATAAAAAGAATTGATGTAAATAATTGTCACTACCGGGGATCACTTAAAATAGTAAAATTGGATTTTACCAAAACTGTGTAACCAATAGATTCAGCCAAACTGTCACACCACTAGTTAAAGTGACGTGTGAACGTTAATATTTGAATTGTTTGATATTAATCGCTAACCGAATTTATACCTAAGAGTCACACAACCGCAAAGTTTGATACTGCGAATACCGCCTAATTTAATTAAATTATAATTGTTATAAATTAACTAATATTTTTGAAATATTACTTATAAAATTTTATTTGATTTATGTTGATCAGTATTGAAAATATGCGTATATAAAAGTTATATACACACGCATCGATATACGATATCGATGTACATTTGAATTTGATTTAAATGTGGATTTATAGATATGGTTTGAAGTAGCATGCAAGCCCACAAGGCCCATGGTATAGCCAGCCATAGATGGTGGTGACTGAGGGTGATATTTTTAATATTTTGGGTTTGAATTAGTAGAGAAGAGAATAGATCTACATCCTCTTTTTCCTCTCCCTCTCCTTCCTTATTTGAACGCACTATCCCCTTTCGTTTTCGTTTTAATCACTCCACTCCTCCACTACCGCTATAGGCCGCAACCACCTAGCACCCTCCTCCTCCTCCATTCTCAAGCCAAAAACAAGATAAAATAAAATTATATTAAAAGGTGTGTGATCTCATCGATGGTAGCGCTTTCTGGATGGTAGCGCTTTTTGGAAGAGACCCAATTAGACAACATTTGAAGTGTTATAACTAGGCTACGACTAAGTAATGTTCTATTTATTTCAATCTTATTTATGTGTATATAATCAGTTCTGTCATCTGTATTTGAATAGGCTAGATCCACATCATGAATCCATGCATACACTTGTTGTCGAAATGCATTTTTAAATAGAATAAAATTTTAAAACTTATACACACACACATATTTATAAATTATTTTGATAAATTTACATATGATATAAAAATTAAAAAAAAACTTATATATATATATATATAATTTGAATTACAATTTTAATATTTATTAATCTAAAATATTAAATTTCAATTTGCTTATATAAATATATATATATATATAAACATAAATATTCATATATTTATAATATGTAATTTTATATGGAAATAAAATTAATAAAAAATCATAATTTACCGTTCGAAATTTTACATTAAAAATAAAAAAAACCTTAAGAATAAATCTATACGGATTTATTATATAAAAAACAAATTGTTTTTGTCAAACCTAAATTGTGGCCGAAATTAAATATCACATGTATTATATTTATATAAATAATATGTATACTCTTTATTATGCAATATTATTTAAATATATAAATGATTTTAATTTATGAAATTTAAAATACATTTATATATTTTTGAAAAAATAATTCGTATGTTTATATATGGGGTTTTTAGGCTCAAGGAAAAAGTTAGAGAAAAATTTAGTTTCAAGGACATTAAGTTTGTTCTTTAGGCTGAAGGACACTTTTTAGTGTAAATCACATAATGATAGTTGTAACTATCATTTTCAGTTTACACTAAAAAGTGTCCTTCAGACTAAAAAACAAACTCGTTGTCCCTGTGACTAAATTTTTTTAGAAGTTCTTCCTTGTGCCTATTTACCTGTTTATATATATATATATGTGTGTGTGTTTAATCTATTTGTGAATTTGAAATTTGAATTTTAAAGATATTTTAAGTCTAGATCTAATTTCGAAATTTGAAATTTTAATCTTGATTTTGAATTTTAAAATTGTTTTATATTTATGTTATAAATAATTATTTTACATATGAGTATGTGTATACTTAAATACAATTACTTTAATAATTATACGTGTGTACGTATGAGAATGTTTTATATTATATTAATACTATATTATATACAACAAATATGTATATGGATGGGCTAACATATGTGTGGCGGTGTAAATCTCAGCACTTAGATACAGGCATGTTAAACCATGCATACTGTATATGTTGCACGTGCACGTACATGTACATGTATATATGGTTCACATGTGCACATTGTATATCATGTATAAAATCAAATAAAATCCTTTTATTAATTAATTAAATTAAATAATGATTTTATTTAAATTTTATTTAGATTAGATCTAATTTAATTTAGACTTAGGCCCAATAAAATCCAAAATGGTAAAGAAAATTAAAATTCATTCGTTGAACTCGTCGACTTAGTTCGAATAATTTTGGATAGTCTTAAATAAGTAGACTAGTGATAACAGGTATGGTGAGTACGTAGAGTTGTGCAGGTGACGAGCAGAAGGCTACGCTTTCCATATGCTATATTGAGCTTATTACTGCTTACTATGCTGTAGAGCTTATCGGTGCTTTTATTTTTGTAGAGACAATTTTCTTTGAATTGTTATTTGATGTATAACTCTATTATTTATGCTATCTAACTTTGATGGATTTCTTCACGCTGATATGGTTTTGATTCATTTAGTTATATTTACTGTCTCTCCTATTTAATATCTGTATGTGATATTATATTTTTATTCGAGCGCTGTAAAATATATATCAGGCTCTGATTTAGAGACTTTGTACTTTACCATATTGTCGTCTAACATCGACCAGACACCGTGGTAGCATACTCTATAGGTTATATTGGATACCGAAGGTATAGAGCGATCGTCGCAAGTAAAGCATAAGAAAATACTATTTTCTACCTAATTGTATTCTATTATTTCTTTTTATTTTTCTTTTTTGTTTGTCACCAAGTCCCCCACAAATTTGGTAAACCATATAAATTAATATTCTCCTGATTTACATTCTATTATTTTTCCATATAAATTTATTACAAATTTAAAGTCTCATTCAAATATATTTTGTAGCTTCACACTCAAATTCTCATCAATTATGCCATACTTATATTTTCTTTGATTTGATATGTAGGCAAAATGAGATGTGATCGATCCTTGTCCTATATATGTGTGTAAAATATTATATTTAACGTATAATTTATTAAATTTTAAAAATACTACTCTAAATAAGTTCATAATTAAACGATATTATTTTAAGACAGAAGAATATGAAAATAAAATTAATATATTTTTAGAAATGTCTTTATACTTGTTTAGTATGTATAAATTAACTAAATATTATAATGGCATTGCTATTCACACCTTACAACTCTTAAAACTAACAAACTCCACCATTAAAATCTTAATTACCAATAATATACAGATTTGATGAAGTGAATAGGAAACATTAAAAAAAAAACACACACACACACACATTATATTACATGATTCAAAGGCAAGGCACAGCACTAGGTAACAATGCAGAGGAGAGAAAATTACATCTTTGTAACATAAATATCAATTCAGCCTGCAACTACCCAATAAGGGAAAGATATTAAGACTTAAATAGACACAACTAGTGATATTTTCAGATGATGAATTGATCATGGATTATCCAGCTCTTCTTGGTCTTGTAACTCTTTGCTTCGGTGATCGACCCGAATTTCTAAAAACCTCTCTACTAATTGTCTACAAATCGGACACCTGGTTGTCTGGAAACGCAAAACTTTAGCACAGCCATTGCATAAGCACTGCAAGAATTCACAAACATATATATTTGATCATGCATAAAAATAATTTTAAAATGCTTTCTAGAAAAAATTATAAGGATTTTTTATCAATTTGGCCCCTTTTTCAAAACTTGTAACAAGCTTAGGTTGTTTCAATGTCCTCACAACGCCTTTGTCTAAAAAATGAAAAAAAATAAAAATAAAAATTTCATCTCACAGTTTTAAAGTGAGCAATAAGGAAATTGATGAATTAGCACCACCAGCGTAGAAACAAACATATATCTGTAATGTAATTTGAAACAGGCCTAAGCTTGTTATAAGTCTGAAAAGTGGGCTAAACAGGTTGAAAAAAAAAAGTTATCAAAAGAATGAAGAACGTAAAACATGTTGACATGTACCATATGTCGACAAGGAAGCACCGCTGTATCACGTGGTTCAGAGAGGCAAATAACACACTCTTTTCCAGGATCATTAACGTCAATATCGCCATCGATAGAACTGCCAATTCCGTATATCTCTTGCAATTCATACCGTTTATCGTTCGCCCATAGTATCTGTTTAACAACACGTGCATGATACTTGCCTTTTCCCTTTACTTCGACCACTGCCTGTGTAATCTGTGAGTTTGAAGATGCTTCTGCTTTAACAGCAATGGGGTAGATTTCCTGTTCACCTTCATTTTTTAACTCTGATTCATCGAATAGTGAGAAATCTATTCCAGTGCCTGAGGGTTGGATGAAGTTTTGACCCAGACCTTCTTTGAAGGAAACTGTGATTGGATTCAGCAAGTTGTTCTTTGTTGGGTTAAGGTTGCATGCAAATCCTTCTTTTGCGAAGAAATATAGTGTGATGCTGGTTATAAATGAGGCAGGAATAGCTGTTTACTTTTGGAAAATTTGTAGTTGAGAAATAACTAAAACATTTGGTTGCTCAAAATTTTGAAAGAGCTGAAACTACAAGGAGCCAAGATATGCTACTTAGTTTTTCACAAAACCAATTGGTCAGTGTGAATGCTAGTCTCTTGGTATTTATACAGGATCTTGTTTTACTTATTTCCCGACGTGAAATATTATTTCCATCAAGATGTAGGCACTTCTCAGCATTCCAAACATAAAAATAGCACTCGTAGTGATGAATAAACCCTTCCTTGCTATAGAAAAATTATCTCCACTCTTCCAAAGATAGTTTGCATAAAATGTTGAAAATTACATAGATTTGTCAATTAGTGCTTAGCTAATCATTTTTATTTATATATGATGGAAAGTGATTCATTAAGTTATTTTACATAACTGTCAACTCTTTTTTTTTTATGAAAATACAAATTAGTCGGAGCATTTTCTCCAAAAAATTTCTCCAAAATTTTCTCAAAAGAAAGGTGTGGACTGCCATAAACATTTTTTCCAAATTTTTTAAAGATCCACTAAAATATATTATGGTTTTGATAATGACTCATTATGATCTTAGGCTATATCAGACAGATGCGAAAACGGTGGAGAGCTTAACAAGAATGTATACATAAAGCGGTTAGAAGGATTTTCCCATGAACAAAAGGTTTGCAAGCTAAAGAATATATATGGATTATACAAGCTTTTCGACAGCGACTCATAAAGTTCCACAATACAAATATCTCACATGAATTTAGTGAGAATATTGTGGACGAGTGCATTTACATTAGGACCAAGGAAATTAAACTTATTGTTTGTCTTATATACAGATGATATATTGTTTACGAGCATTGACCTATTAACTAAAGCCATAAATGCATTCAAGGACATGTACAACCTATGGAGTTCATTGTTGTTAACTTACTCATGTAGCCATACTCCTTGTAAGTTGATATTAGCCTTTATGTAAAAGATTCCGTGCAATAAAATTTAAGTCATGCTTGTATTTTAGTTGGGACAATCAAGGCATGCCCTGTAACAGCATATAGGAAAGTATTGGCCAAGTTACATTCAAGAAACTCTTTGAGCATGCTGAAAATGGGTTTCATTTATGATTAAGCCATAAAATGCAACCTATGTTGGTCGATCTAGAATATTTTCTATACATTGTGTATTAATAGACTAAGTGGAAGAATATCAAATGTATCATATATATGAAAATACACATGCTTCATTACCTATAATTTACTCATTAAAAAGGGTATTAAGGAATTGAAAAGGCTTCCACTAACTAGTTCATGAAGAGTTATGAAAGTGCAAATGTCCACTAATTCCAATAAATTACTTCGGAAGAGTGTCCTCTTATCATACATGAATTAAGAGAGAGAAAAAGAGAGACAAGGTTTTTGTTTCACTCTTGTTTAGATTTTAGGTGATCTGTTTTGATGGAATACCATCATCACATACGAGTCACTTGGATGTTCATAAAGGTTATTTTATGTTTACCCGCAATGTTACAATTTGTGGATGTGAAACATTTGACATACATAAAATATATTTTATAAACATCCAAAATATTCGTACTGGATAATGAATGAGGCATGCAACGAATCATCGGAAAATTAGAATAAGAGTTGAACAAGAATTATTTCCCTTTAACCCTTGTTTTCTTTCTCTTAGTTTGTTTATGACCAAATGACAATCTCCACGAGCAATTTATAGGGATTAGTGGCACTTACATAACTCTTCATCAACGAATTAGTGAAAGTTTCTTCAATTCTTTAACCTTTTTTAGTTAGCGGAACATATCTAATGATGCGTGTACTATTTTACGTGTGATGCATTTAGCAAATACATGCATTATATATTTAAGTTTGACAGAATTACTTGTACCAATACAAAATTTCTTCTTATAAATAAAAAGAATTTAAAAAACTAGTTTAAAATGTTTTTAAAAAGCCTCAAAAGGAGAAAAACAATTTGAAAAACAAATTAATTTGTTTTTAATGTTCACGGAACAGGCGCAAAATTGTATTAGATAAAACCTAATTTCAATATTCGAACAAGTATTCTTGATTCATATGTTAGTAAGCATGCAATGTGGAAACGAATTTGATAAAATGGAATGTCCTTTATGATCAAAGAACTGAAAAATAATTACCACTTGAGTAATAAGTGTACCACAAAATGAGTTCTATTTGTAAGAAATGAACTTCATTTGTTCTAAAATAACTTATTTGCATTAATAATTTGTTGATGAATGTCATCACACAAACTTTGAACTATTATGTCAACCGTGTTATTTTGCCCATTTCATTGTTAGTGATGTCACGCAAGCAGTGTCAAACCATTGTTATGTATGTTTGACAATAACCAATTCTTTTGATTAGGTTCACTCGAGCACTAGGTTTGGCCCTTGAATTAGATCGTTGTAATAGCCAAGTTGTCAATATATCGTCGACTACTTGTTTCCTAAGTGATGGTTCAACAGTTGATATCACTCAAGTACCAATGATGCACTCTTATAAGATTTACCATTAAAGATCGGGAGCTGCAACTTTTATTAGACCAAATCCTGCTACCTTATTGGAGATAGGTGAGTACGGTAAATTATACGAGGTTATCAAGATCACATAGTCGGAGTGGTACTTTGTAAGCAGAGTGGTATTATTTTGAAGATGGATAAACAAATGATCTGTCAACCTAATAACATGTGTTTTAATTTCGCATTGTCCATACATCACATTCACGGTGACTACTAATTAAAAAATAAGAGCATGACACTTTTTCATAAAAATGTTGAGGTGGAGCTTTATTTTAACATATATCATATTTCATAATACTTATAACAAAATGCATGCATATATAAAACAACTGAGAATGCACGTATAACTTTATTCATTTTGCAAAGTGCAAATATGTACGTACGTGCTTAAATCGTCAAGGACCACTAACTCAAGTTGTAAGATATCTAGATTGTGATTCTAGATGTCTTGGGTCCATCCCCAAGACATCAAAATGAGTGTTCTGCTTATAATTAAGTATCATTTTTGTTATAAAAAAATATACGTATTTAAATCTTATGCTTTTATGATTTGATAATGTTCCATGGCGATGAATTTTATTTTATTGTATAATAGATAGAGAATCATCTTGCCAAATCTTATAAGTTCACAATATTTAAAATGTTTGCACTTCGATTAAATTTGAAATATTTGAACTTCATAGTTACATATATCCGCACTTTATGAATATTTGATCAACTATGTAACATAAAACAGATCAGGTTTGCTTGCATAAATAAGCTTACTAAATTGTTTTGATACGCTATTTTGATATGAGTGACATGGATAAGTTTACTTCCAACATATTCATATACGATAAGTATTTCAATGGATAACAAAAATCCGAAATTTTTCTGCATCCGTATTAGAAAAGCGGATAAATATCTGATATCCGAAAAAATGGGTACAGATGTGGATACGAAGGCTTTCACATTCAAAAAAATTCCGTCTGATTTTGACAAGATCATCTTTATTAATAGTTGGCTTGGAAGCGCAATCTTTTGGTCCGACCATAAAGTTCCAAAATTCCCCATTATATGTATTTCTTTAGTAATAGTTGTAATATATTTGTTGTCACACTCTTTTGGTGTCAGTATGAAATACCAAAAATGCCTCTGGACGGATATTATTAACATTTAACATCACTTAAAAATAGGATCCGACAATTAAGCTTTCTTTACAAATTCAAAATTTCCTCTACAAATATTTACCAAGTCTTAGTATCACTTAAAAATAGGATCTAACAAATAAACTACTTTACAAATTTGTTTTTTTATTAATTAATAATATAAGTAAAAATTTAAACTAATAAAAAAATAAATATTGCAACTTAGAAATAAAAATTCAAATTAACTATGTTTGATTCAACACAAAAATATGACTAAATATTTGTGGAAATCATTTTCTTTTGAACGTATTAAACAATACAATTTGTAAAAAAACAATTCAGATACCTTCATCACGCGTGAAGCGCGTAACGTAACGTTCGTAATTTATATTATGTGCATATTTTAGTACAACGAAAGTTGTGTATTTATTGTTTTATTAAGTAAGTAGTTTATATTATATGCATTTAATGTATATTAACTGCTCAAAATTATTTATTGTCATCATATTTGTTTATTTTTCACACTTTATAATCAAAGGGATTGGAAGAAAAAAATATTATGTTAAACCAAAATCTTATATTGATATTTCTTCATTTATCGATCGTTGGCAGATTGAATAATTATTCAATATCCTTCTGAATTCACAAATGCGGATATGATATTATCCGCACCCAAAAGCATATGTTGTCAGACCTAGAATAAGATGCAAAAAAATTACTTATTATTTTTCTTTTTTGGTTAAGACGTAGTGTTTAGTCTTTGACCAATATTACCATTAGTACCATTATCAATATTAGTATTATTATTATCATTTTTATACATATACATATACATATACATATATATTTATTTATTTTTATTTTACTTAGTTATGATTATTAATTTACTTATTGACTTTATTTTATTATTGTTATTATTATGATTTTTAAATTGACTGTTATTTAGTTTTGAATTCCATCTCTAGCCGACCCCAACTTGTTTGGGAATAATGGCTTAGTTGTTGTTATAGTATTTTTCTTTTTTGGTAAAAGGAAGCAAGAAATACAATTTATGTAGTAGAGTTCATAAATAAAGCTTTTTTGCTAGCAATGGGCCAGCGGCAGGCTTATCCACTTTTTAATTTACCTATCTCTGTTACTATCTAAGGAACTAAATTACTTTTGAGCTAACGTGTTAAGAGCTAATATATAGAGAGCTAACATATATAGAGGAATATACGAAGGAACTAAATTACTTTTGAGCTCACGTGTTAAGAGCTAATATATAGAGAGCTAACATATATAGAGGAATGTACGACTGCATTTAGTTTGCGCGTCAATTGCACTTCATATTTCAGAACACTGAATTGAATAAAATTGAAGTTAAATATAACAAGATGATTTTCTCCTCGCTCTTAATTATGAAAGTAATTTCTCTTCTTTTCTTAGTTATTTACATTAATTGGCTTTATTTTTGAATTATATTTATTCTATCTAATAGTTTAAAATCAATTTAATTAAGATGCAAAATTAAATATACCAATTTTTTTAATTTATTTGAGTAAAAAGCTTACAGCTTAATTTTTTTTTTAAGGATATGTTTATGGAGAAGGGGTTGAATTAACTGAGATTGAATGAATTCAGGTTGAGTGAAATTGCATCATAAAACATAATGACTGATGACATGTAAAGTGTGATGCAAGACTGGAAACATTAGCATTTACGTAACATTTACTACGTCTAATATGTCATCTTTGCATCAGACGTAAGATTTAAATCTAATATAAACGTTTTTCCAAAGTTCAAATGAACGAGAGTTGAACAAAGAACATAATCTTGTGTCTGCTCTGACAAAAGACAGATCAGACACACCCATGATTTGTGTCGTATACGAGGGTAGACTTATTACGTTCACATTCAACCTTGTCTATTCAAAACACTAGAAGAAAATTTCACATTTGTTTTAGATCCTATTTTTGACATAAAGGATGACATGTGTGACGAAGGAAATGTTAATTCCGTAAGTAATTACATTTCCAATCTTACACCATCCTTTAAATCGCAACATTCAATATGTTTTAAAATGAATAAGAAAAAGAAAAAAAGTTATGAGGTGGTGATAATAAGTCCACCCTGGTGTCGTATACAAAAATTGGTGCTAATTTGAATGTTGAAAATATGCAGATAATATGTTGTCTCAAACAGAGTTCGCATGAAGGAGAAAACATTGAAAACTGCACCAAACTTGCAATTGAAGCAACGATCGACCGACCTTTAGTTTGAGGTGTGATCCATTGTAAATGTTTTAGAGTTCTGATCAATTAGGACCGATCGCACCTCAAAACTAACGGTCAACCTATCACGGAGTTTGAAGTGGAAATTAGGAGCATCAATTGCACTATTTTCCAACGGCCTCGTGAGTAGTTTTGGATTGAAAGGCTCTAGCTTTTTCTCCTATGATCCAATGATCCAATTGTTTGTGTTGTTGATTAAGTTAGACGATTGTTTGTTGTTGATTGTTGCTCTGTGATAGTTGTTCAACTTTTTATTCACGTAATAAGCAAAAGACAAAATGGTACCTTCCAGCAACCATAGCATCAAAAGAAAAAGCAACAAGAAATTTCCCCAAGTCCAACTCATCCGGCACAACTTTCATGGTCTCCTTCTTCAAATTGACATCATTCTTAATCGTAACCGCCTTTTGATGCTCCACATAAGCTGTGGGCTGCTTATGCGACCCCGCACACTGGTACCTTCCACCATTTACATTAGGCTCGGCATTAGTCCAGCTGGGCTGGTGGACGCCGTTCCTGTGATGGTGATCGAATGGTGCAGGAAATGTTCCAATCGGTGGTGGCGGTGGTGGATAAAAACCTGAAAACTGATAAAATGGAGGAGAATTGGGGTTTGGGTATGGAGTGGCGGCAGCGAACACATATCGATTTGTTGGAATTTCGGGTTGTTGGTTAGGGTTAGGGTTTTGGCTAGGATTTGGGCTAGGGCCAGGATTGGGAATAGGACTTGAATTTCTTCTTCTATTGTGATTGCTACTGCTTCCTGAGTTGCCCATTTAAGCGAATTGCAGGCAGATTAAGCTTTAACTGGGTTTGAATGAGTTTACGAGAAAAGCATTAAAATCATAAAAATGTGAGATTTTGGCAGCTATATCATCGCTTTTCAGCAGTCAACTCATTGTCGAAGGAGGCAAACATCATCTTGTTTTTGTAGAAATTTTTTGAAATAGCTAATGCTGTAAAAAGAGAATTGTGGGAATTGCTGCAGACCCTCTTAAATCAGACAAAGTTTCAACCTTGCAGCATATATCACCTTTGTTTTAGAAAAGATGTAAGAATCAATGAGTGCTTTGGCAAAGATTAAAAAAAAGATTATAATGGGAATAATAGGTAGGAAAAGAGTGGTTAAAGAAGGAAAAGAATAATGTACAAAGTTAGTGGAGATGGTGGATGAAGGTTGAAGAGAGAAAGAAAAACACACTCGAAATTTTAAAAAAAATAAAAACAAAAAATAAAAACTAAACGATCTCATACGCCACTACTGCAACATAAGATCATTTTCACTATTTTGAGATAAAAGAAGGCAGCACCCTTGGGACGTGCGGTCATGCTCGGACTAAAACGCCCTTAGTGGAAAAAATTAAATACTAATATTAAAAGAATTTCTTTCATTAGTTAAAATTTCTGGGATTCGTTTATTATCACCTCGTTAATTGATGTTCACCTCCGTCCAAGATATTAAAATGATAATTTTACTTTTGCCCTTTAAGAATTAATTACATATTTTTGTTCAATGTGTCTATCCGTGTTCCACCAATTCCTGGCTGTAACTACGAAAGAGATGGTGAAATTATTATGAAGAATGGAAACAGTAATTCAACGATAGATTCAACAACATATGTTGTACAAGACAATCAAGTATTTTTCCTTGTTATTCGGTACTATACTAGGAATTGGTATAATTATAGGGTTATGGACACTAGGAATTGCTCAAAACCTAGTATAATGAATACTAGGAAGTGATGAAAACAATGTTCAACAAATCATATGTTTGTTTTTAACTTTTTAGATTGCAATGGTGACTGAAGAAATGGTTATGGATTAGAGTAATGAGTTCACAACATATGGTGTGTGTAATTTAATCTATTTTATATTTTGTGAATCAACATATTTTCTAAATTGAAAAATTCTTTTTTATCTCTTAAGGTATTTCCAAATAGATTTAAAATGAAAGAATGGATTGATTGCACGGTTAGAAGAAATTCAATGGTAATGGTAGTTTTAAAATCGGATATTAACACCGGCGATAGGAATCCAAAAATCATATATGAATGCGAGAGAAGTGAAGCATATAAAGAGTATGAAGATAAAAACTTTAACAGTAGTAGATTAACATGTACAAAAAAGTGCAACTGCTATTTAATTTGAAAGGTGTCAAACTATTTTAGATGAGTGAAGATTAGAAGAAATATGCTGTACACATAATCATTCTACGCCTTATAGTTCGAATGGCCGCTCTTTTGTAGGTAGACTAACGAAAGATGAGACAAAATTAGTTGTTGAAATGTACAAAAATATGGTGAAGCTAAAAGCAATTTTACACAACATAAAGTAAAATGATCCATCCAATAGTACAACAATAAAAACGGTTTATAATTTTCTTTCTAAACATAAAAAAATGAATAGAGCGGACCGTTCTCAAATACAATACCTTTTAAGCAAGCTTAAGAAAAAGAAATATTTTGAATGGCATTGTAATACCTTAAATGGAAGTGATGTAATAACCGATATATTTTGGACTCATTATACGAGTATAGATTTGTTATGAACATTTTCACATCTTCTTGTAATGGATTGTACTTACAAAACGAACAAATATAGAACGCTGTTATTAGAGATCGTCTGCGTCACATCAACAAATCAAACATTTTGTGTTGCTATTGCATATCTTATTTCCCAACGTGAAAATTACTATGTTTGGGCTTTAAAACATCTTTAGTTGGTAATGATTGATTGTGATGTAGAAATGCCAAGTGTTATTGTCACAGATAGACAGATGGCTTTGATTAAAGCTGTTAATGCTTTTTTCCCCAAGCGGCCTATATTTTATGCAAGTGGCATATTGAGAAAAATATTCTTGTATTTATGCAAAGAGGAGTTACAGGTATGAAAAAAGAAGTGAAAAAACAATTTTTTTCAAGACTGGGCTAATTTATGTAAGTCCGGTAATATTAAGCAATATAAAAATAACTTACAAAATTTGCATGTGAAATATGATGAGTATCCAAAGTTAATAAAATATATTCATGGAAATTGGCTTGAAACATGGAAAGAACTATTTGTGCATGTTTGGATCAACAATTTTATGCATTTTGGCAACTACACATCAAATAGATAAAATACTTACTTTTGTATTTATTTAATTATTCTAGATTTTTTTATACCAATAACTTAACCTCTATTTGCTTTTTAGAGCCGAGACCGCACATGCTAAATCGAAATACATTTGGCAATGAGCCAATGCAACTTTGAAAGAGCATGGGAGAGCATGCATTCACCGTAAGAGCTATCTTTTAAGGAACTAGAATCTTCATTTGAAACAAGTTTATTAAAAGTGACTCATGTTTATCATAAAAAAGAATTTAAAATTATACATGGTGTTTTTTCACTTACGACATTGGAGCTTATTCATTCTGAATTTCTATAAATAAGTTCTTATGGAATGGTAGATGAAGATTTATGCGAATGTGTTATTCGTAAGACACATGAACTTCCATGCATGTATGAATTAGCAAAACTTGGTCAAAATGTGGAAATACGTTTAGATGATTCACGTTCATTGGACTAGGTTACATATTATTAAAATGGGAGAGAAAAGAGATTTTAATTTGAAGAAAAAATTTGAGGAGATGTTGAATGAAGTTATGAAACTGAAATTACCGCATCAAATGCAAGTCTATAAGAAAATAAAAGAAGTTGTTTATCCGCAAACATCAAATCTTGCATATCTAGTTAGTAAAGTCAAAACTCGTGGATGATCTAACAACAAATTGATACTTCAACAAAAAGGTTGTCTTCAACATTTGAGCTGGGTGAATGTGCTTCAACCCAATGTAGCGTAGCTAAAAAACAAAAAGTTGATCCTTGTATTTCGATGAAAAATGAAAAGTTGAGTTTTCTATGTAAAATTAGATATGTATGAAAGTTGTATACCAAGGGATTGGAAACCATATTGTAGCGACCCTGAAATTGAAACATTTCGTCTTCG
The DNA here is from genome assembly GCA_030737815.1 of Allium fistulosum. Lineage (NCBI taxonomy): Eukaryota > Viridiplantae > Streptophyta > Magnoliopsida > Asparagales > Amaryllidaceae > Allium > Allium fistulosum. The sequence continues at coordinate 86,930,124 of CM060901.1, read as the reverse complement.
AATATCGAAACGTTTTGAAATATAGTTAAGTGTTATAAATGAGATTTTATAACATTGTTAAACATCTTTAATTAACGAATAATGATAAGAAACTTGTTTTTGAAATTTTTTTACAAAAATATATTCTTCGAAGGAAATCGATAATGTGACCGAAAGTCGATTTATCAATAAACGGTTTTTCGATCAATATAAGTTGTTCGAACTCTTTTACACTTGTATAATAATCAAATAAACACATTAGCAAATAATTAACACTTCTCTTCATAAAGAAAATAGAACATTCTAGAATGTTCCAAGTGGATAAGAGATATAAAATGTAAGGGGTAAAGTGGACTTTGGCTAAAAGAAAGAGGTGTAAAGGAGAAGTGATGGGGCAAGTGGGGAGTGAGCCTTCCATGACATGAAAGAAGGGTGAGAATAAGCTTATGGAGCACCATCTTGAGCCTATATAAGGAGAGGCATACCATTGATAATAAATTACAAATTCGCAAAGCAAAAACAAGTTCACGTTTCATGTCTTTTTATTTTCAAATGTTATAAAGAAAATAAATTCAAAAGTCATCCAAATCAACTCAAATTTGGACTGATCCTTGGGACAACATTACAATAACTCCTAACTATTTTGTTTTGGAAGAAGTGAAGTCAATCTCCTCCTATCAAAGAAGGCCATAAGCAATTAGAGAGAGGAGGAGGCAAAAGGCAAGTGCAAAGCTAGAAAGGAGGAGGAAGAAGTGGTTGCAAGGTAGAGGTTGCACTTAGGTGCTTGGATCTCGCTTATTGTTTGGTTAAAGGTGAGCCAACTCACCACCTTGAATGAAAATATAGAGAATACATGCTTTTGTATATATTGTTTAAATTGATGTTGACAGATATTGAAATATTGGTTTTGATTCTTGCTTTGAAAGAAAATGGTATATGTAATCCATATGTATGGAGTTGGAATGGACATGAATGGACTTGTATGACTTGTAGCAAGGCCTTGAAACAAAGCATATGGGTTATATATGGACTTTGGTTTAGATTGGACTCAGATTTGAAAGTGCACTTATAGCGATAATCGCCATGGATGCACTTAGGAATTACCTTATTTTTGGCGATTTCTATGGAACTTTAAAGAAAGATACTTAGGAGTTTCTCACCATATTTATTATGTTTTACATGTTTTCTTGCTTCCATAAAAATTTTGGATAGTAAAAAGGTAAGTAACATTTTGAAAAGTGACCAAAACTTCACTTATGCAATACTGCCCCATTTAGCTTTGATTTTTGAACTTCAAGTGTTTGAAAAGGACTTTTAACTTAAGTATTTTGTTTCATTATTTTTAAAAATATTAGTTAACTCATATTAGAATATTTTAAAACTGGTTTGAGAAATTCATGAATTTATATGAATTAGTTGTGAATTTTTAAAGTAGAAGCTTTAATTTAAAAATATAAGGAAAACTTTTTTTTTTCAAGTTTAAAAGAATTATATAAACTTGTTATGTTCAAGTAATATTTTGAGTAAATGTTTTAAAATCAATTATAAGTATTTTAAAGGCATTTTTAAGTATATATAGTTTTAGAAATTTAGTTGATTGTTTTAGTACAAAAATCTTATGTAATGTTATCTTTTAAATTGTCTTATTAAATATCTACTTTTATAAATTAATTACTACACATATCTATATCATTTCTAAAAAAGGTTTTTAAAAGTATAAATAAATGATTTCAAAAGGGGGTTAGAAATTACTTAATGGCTAAATGGTTAATTGTTTAATTACTTGTTTGAAAAGTAATTAACTATGATTAACACTAAAATCCAATGATGTAGACTTATCTATTTATGAGAGTTAAGATTGATGTTCGAGTAAGGATATAAGTAATAGAGCTCTAACCTACCAGCTTCCCTCTTGACCGTGGAATATTTAAGTTGAGAATATCGAAAACGTGTTAATCGTGTTGATTTCTTACTTGTTTATGGAAATCATTAATACTATACTTAACACTAAAAACCGATGAGGTAACTTATCTATTTATGAGATTCAAGAATGAAGTGTCTAGGCAAGACTTTGATATGCAACCAGTGCTCCAACTTACCTAGCTTCACACTTAGGCGAGGAATGGTTAAGTTGGAATGTCGAAAATGAGTTAAGTATACAAATATTAATTTGTATAAGCAATTGTTTTTTACTAGATAGTCGATTAGTCGACTATCGAAGTTGATCAAATATGACTTAAGAAGTATCAAAAGGCTTTGCGATTTCATATTAATAAGAATCCCCGGGAAGGAGCATTGGTATGAAACGTCTCTAGCTTTCGCTTACTTCTGAAAGAATCGAAATTGAGTTAACTATAGAAATCCATCGAATTGGTTTTGAAGAGACCGGGATCGGTAAGTGTTTTACTTATCAAATACCACTTCAAAGCTAGTATACGAGTTCTATGTTTTGGAAGCGGTTATAAAGTAAAATGTTATAGAGTTGAACTATCATCCTAAGGTTAAGTCCAATGGAGAGGTCAGCATTAACATTACAAATGATGTTATTGTGTGAAACTGTCTATCTTGAGGAGTATTACAAGAGAGAGGACAACGTTAGCATTTGTTGAAGGACTTATGTAAGAATCTGTATGGAGGTTCGATATCTGTTCATGATGCTCGAATCCATGTAGCGATTCGTGATCTGTTCGAGATGATGGAATCCATTTGGGGATTCGTATTCTGCTCGAGTGATGAAGAATCGCGTGAGAGATGTTGAATGTGACCTTGACATTGGAAATGACTAAACATATAGTAGGATGCATAATCTCATGTTTAGCTTACCTTTGAGGGTATATAAACTCCATTATAGATGATGCTAGCGTGAGTTATTTGGTACATGATCCACGCAGTTCATACTATGTTCTGGCAATGGGCCAGTTGAGTTTACCTTATGGTATATTTTATCTAGATATATGGCGCTTGTAAGATAGTTTTTTATCCTTGTCATGAAGATCCACTTCAGTTTACTAGAAGTTTCTCCATGGAAAATCCATTATGCAAACGTATCATAGCGGTTTTGATTGTACCCTCTAATATGATGCTGAATGTAACCATTCCGCCTATGTTATATATTTATATTCTACACCGTAGATATTATCTATCATACCACTATATTAAATTAAATGAATGGTTGGTTTCTTTGATGGGAAAACCGTTATGGGAATTCGTAAGGTCTTAATAGTTATTGTTTCATGCTACATATTTCTTGAGTATCTCACGCTGGTTTACCAGACTGATCCGGGTGTTATTTTCTTATAATGCTCGGCTCAGCTTCATGCATATTTCCAGATTTAGCCTTTGATGCTTTGGAGCTTATGGAGAAGAGAAGGATGATTAATTACCATAGTATTCTTATTTCTGCTGCATTACTATATTGTATATATCAGCATATGTGAGGATAGGTTGTTATAACTGTCCAGGTTGATGATGGTACTTAGGTTTTGTAACTCTGGTATTTCTGTGTTCAAAGTAACCCTTTTTACTATTATTTTGATATTACATGTTATCATTCCACTAGTGAGATTTTGATGTTGTGTACTCTCTTTGTTGTTTTGTTCTTTTTTTATTGTTCCCTAACTTTCTGTCTTTCCAGCACTTGGGTGTTTAGCACACGAATACCATGGATGTATTTAGTGTCGATATTCAAGGGTCGAAAAGTTGGTTGTTACATTTGGTATCAGAGCCAAGTTGACCGAACACCTTAGCTTTGGTTGGGTATGGCTCATTAGTGATAGGGCAAGCGACATCCTAGAATGAGCTGAGTGTATTATACATAAGAGAGCGTATTTGTATTTTGAAAACTAGACTTTTAAAATTAATCCTAGGAATATTTCTTTCTTAGTAACTCTCTCTTTGAAATAACTCTATCATTTCATGTCCTAAAGAAGTTTTGCTTTGATTTAGTAGTAAGAACTATGAGTACTAGAGATGCCAACGCTAGAGGTGGTCGGTATAGTACTATCACGAATGGCGGGAATCTAACATCAAGGAATACTACTCCAGTTGAGGAATCGAGAGTGAATGTCATAGAGGATGTCATGCGGGTCAGGCCTCAAATGGGTTTTGATTTGCTTTGTCTTGATTATGAGAGGTTGGAGGGTAAGAGGTTTAGTGGGACGGAGATGATTATAGAAGTTCAGACTTGGATCAGATTGTGTGACCAGATATTTTGAGATGTGAAGCTGGATGATGCGATGAAGCGTCAGTCGGCGTCACGACTTCTAACAAACGTAGCTATGGGTTGGTGGAGCTCTATTGTAGCTGATGACCAAGAGAACGACTTCTCTTAGGCCTAATTTAAAGATGAGTTTGAGATGAAGTTAGTTCTGAAAGCTGGAAAGACTTTGTTATTTAGGAGCTTCTTGGATCTGAAGTAGTGGGCCATGAGAGTGGCAGAGTATGGGAACCAGTTCATTGCATTACCTTAGTTTGGGTTGGGGTTAGTTGACACGCTACTGAAGAAGAATGAGGTGTTTGTGGAAGTTATGTGTCCGGAGTTTCAGAGAGACATAACTAATCACCTTATGGGGACTTTTGTGAATCTGGTTAATATGGGTTTGAGATTTGAGAGTTTGGCACCAAGGCTTATTGTTTCTACATTAGCTGGAGATAAGAAACACAAGTTTCGGCCGAATAGGTCTAACTTTATTTGCAACAAGTGTTGGAAGAGGGCTCATTTTTCTAATAAGTGTGGGTTGGGCAGAGGGGGGCAGATGGTTAAGGCACCGAGGGAGTGTTACAGTAAGCTGATTCTTAAAGGTATACTATCTGTTTATGGTTTTCCTATTCATGTTTGGTTTGATGCTAGTGCTTCTCATAGTTTCATATCACGTAACCTTGATGATTGTTTAGTCATGCTCGACATGCTAGGAACATTAATTTTGTTTGCTAATTGTTAATTGTACTCGATAGATTTGTAAGTAGCTTACTTTTTTACTGCTTGGGTTCGGTAGGCAGTATTCGTAGATACATTGAAATGAACACCTTATGAATTGAGTTTCACGGTTTGACTTTAAGACGTTCGACGGTAATGTTGGGTTAGCAATTGATGTAGTAAAAGATATTTACTATAATCAAAAGGAAAGATAAGGTATTTTGTAAATATGCATATGTGAAAAGATTTTATATAAGAAAGCAATTTTATAAAAGCATGGCTTATAAAATATGGTTTATAAATAAGGCGGATTTAAATAGAGAATTTTAGAACTTAAACCCCGGTGTCTTTGAAAATGTATTTCAAGGTTTTGGAGAAAATATTAGTATTATTTGAAAGTATAAATTTGGGAAATTGGTCTATAAAATTGAGATCATGATATTTAGTATTATTATATGAAGTATTTGATACCACTTTGAAATGATTTTGGTTAAGTCCCAAAAGTATGGTATGGATGTACTGAACTCACTTCTATTGCTTGAAAATAATTTCGATGACAACTGCAGCATCATTGGCGTTCATTTTCAGGTTTCTATGTAGGTGATGCTACAAAGTTTTTTTGTAAAATGGATTTTGATTTAATCTTGAAAGTATGATTAGATATATAAAAGGAATAGGAATGTATTATTTCAAAATAATTTGGAATAAAACCCGGGTATTTAGTTCTAAAGTTTTTTTAAAAGAAATTGGAACTTTATTAAGTTATGATATGTTGTTTGGTAGTTTTCATTTGTTAAAATGAAATGGAATTTACGACGATTTTGGATAGTCTGGAACTTCTGAGTCGTTATAGAACTTGTAGTTAAGTGTTTTTGAAAATATAAAGTTGAGTTTATATAACACTTGAAATGAGACGGTACTAAGTTAAAAAAAGTGTTAAATAGTTATACATACTTGTTGAGTAAAACAAATTTGATGTTTTGGTATATACTCTTAGGATGTAGTAAAGTATTATACGAGTATGAACTTAAGTTATAAAAAGGTTTTATAAACTTGAAGTTATGTTTTTATGAAATGATTTGTAAATGATTTTAGTATTGAATGACATACTATTTGTATAAAGGAATGTAAGTTAAAGGAATTGGAGTAGTTAAGAAATCAATAGGATAAGTACGTAAGTTGTACATAGATCGTTTTATTCGCATGATTGTTCTGATCCAATATTAGATTATATGTTTTTAAGGTGGTTCACACCGTCCGAACAAGGAATTTTCACTCGATTCTTGACAATGAACTCTTGATACAGGTTCGTGATATGATCCCAAGATTTTTTAATCATAGTATATGGATATGCAAGTAGAACAGAGGTTTCTAATCGAGGAACCAAATTGCAGTCCGCACTAGAGAGGTCAAGTGATCTATACTAGTTTGGAAGTGAAATCTATGTGATCGTTCAAGTGATCAGATCGGATATTGCATACAGATGGTACATATGCATTGTAGAGGCTTTAGTACATTTGTATAATGTGTTATGTTGACTAATGAAGAGTTTGGGGAATGAATCTTCGATTTGTTATGAGGTAGCATGAAAAATCGTCTAAGTAATAACCTAAGGCCGTTGAACGTAAGATATGCTCAGTAGGTTGTTTATTATCCTTAGGCAATGTGGGAGTTTTGAACCTGAGTAAACTATGAGCATTGGTTGCTAGTGATTGTTAATGCTATTTGATTATTTGTGTGCTTGTTCCTTTATTAAGGTTAGAAAGTGCCGTAGAGCGAGGATGCTCGAAATGGTACAAAGAAGACGGAGGATAGTTTGAGGGAGATCCATCCAGAGTTGCTTATAGACTAAGGGTTCCTTCTTATCTTAGTATCATATATCTTTTATAGTGTACTCATCGCTTGAGGTAGAGTCGCTTAGTATGCATATTGTCTTATAGTTTAGTTTGTATGTAGTTTCAGCAGTATGTTATGTATGTATCTTGTTCTATCTCCTTTGATTATCGTTCTTGTTTGAATTTCAAGGATGAAATGTTCTAAGTGAGAGAGAATGTAACAACCTTGAAATTCGAATACTTCGTCTTCGAATATCGAAACGTTTTGAAATATAGTAAGTGTTATAAATGGGATTTTATAATCTTATTAAACATCTTTTAATTAATGAATAATGATAAGAAACTTGTCTTTGAAAATTATTTACAAAAATATATTCTTCGAAGAAAAATCGATAGCGTGACTGGAAATCAGTTTATTGAGAAACAACTCTTCGATCAGTATAAGTTGTTCAAACTCTTTTGCACTTGTCTACTGATCAAATAAACACATTAACAACTAATTAACACTTCTCTTCATAAATAAATAGAACATTCTAGAATGTTCCAAGTGGATAAGAGACAATAAAATGTAAGGGGTAAATTGGACTTTTGCTAAAAGAAAGAGGTGTAAAGGAGAAGTGATGGGGCAAGTGGAGGGTGAGCCTTCCATGACATGAAAGGAGGGTGAGAACAAGCTTAAGGAGCACCATCTTGAGCCTATATAAGGAGAGACGTACCATTGATAATAAATTACAAATTTACAAAGAAAAAACAAGTCCATTTTCATGCCTTCTTCTTCTCAAAAGTTCTAAAGAAAATAAATTCAAAACTCATCCAAATCAACTCAAATTTAGAGTGGAGGGTTGGGAAAAAATTACAACAATTCTTAGTTAATTTTTTTAGGAAGAAGTGAAGCCAATCTCCCCCTATCAAAGAAGGTTGTGAGCAATTGGAGGTAGGAGGAGGCGAAATACAAGTGCAAAGCTAGAAAGGGGGAGGAAGAAGGTTGTTAGAAGGTAGAGGTTGGACTTGGGTGCTTGGATCTCGCTTGTTGTTTGGTTAAAGGTGAGCTAACTCACCACCTTAAATTAAAATATAGAGTATACATGCTTGGGTTGATTATGTATATATTGCTTGAATTGATGTTGACATATGTTGAAATATTGGTTTTGATTCTTGCTTTGAAAGAAAACGACATGTGTAATCCGTAAGTATGGACTCTGAATGGACTTCTATGACTTGTAGAAAGGCCTTGAAACAAAGCACATAGGTGTTAGATGGGCTTTGGTTTAGATTGAACTCATATTTGAAAGTGCACTTATAGCGACAGTCGCTGTGGATGCACTTAGGAATTGCCTTGTTTTTGGAGATTTTTATGGAATTTTGTAGAGAGATCCTTAGGAGTTTCTCACCGTATTTATTAATTTATATATGTATGCTTTCTTCCATAAAAAATTTGGACAGTAAAAAGTTAAGTAGCATTTCTAAAAGTGGCCAAAAGTTCACTTGTGCAAAATTGCCCCGTTTAGCCTTGATTTTTGAACTTCAAGTGTTTGAAAAGGACTTTTAACTTAAGTATTTTGTTTCATTCTTTTTATAAGTATTAGCTAACTCATATTAAAGTATTTTAAAAGTGGTTTGAGATTTTGTTTTGAATTTTTAAGAATTACTTATGAATTTTTAAAGAAGAAGTTTTACTTTAAAATATAAGGAAAATTTGTTTTTCTAAGTTTTAAAATATTTCATATACTTGTTATTTTAAAGTAATATTTTGAGTAAATGTTTTAAAACCTATTATAAGTATTTTAAAAGAATTTTTAAGTATATATATTTTTTAGAAAGTTAGTTGATCATTTTAGTATAACAATCTTATGTAATAATTATCTTTTAAATTATTTTATTAAATATCTAGTTTTATAAATAAATTACTGTACATATCTATATCATTTCTAAAAGGGTTTTAAAAGTATAAACAAATGATTTCAAAATGGGGTTAGAAATTTCTTAATGACTAAATGGTTAATTGTTTAATTACCTGTTTGAAAAGTAAATAACTATGCTTAACACTAACAGTCGACGAAGTAGACTTATCTATTTGTAAGAGTTAAGATTGATGTTTGATCAGGGATATAAGCAATAGAGCTCTAACCTACCGGCTTTCATCTTGATTGAGGAATAGTTAAGTCGGGAATGTCGAAAACGTGTTAATCGTGTTGATTTCTTACCTGTTTATAGAAGTCATTAATACTATACTTAACAGTAAAAGCCGATGAGGTAGACTTATTTATTTGTGAGATTCAAGAATGAAATGTTTAGGAAAGGCTTTGATATGAAACCGGTGCTCTAACTTATGTGGCTTCACTCTTGGATGAGGAATAGTTAAGTTGGACTGTCGGAAATGAGTTAAGTATACGAATATTAATTTATGTAAGCAATTGTTTTTCACTAGATAGTCAATTAGTCGACATCGAACTTGACCAAATATGACTTAAGAATTATCGAAAGGCTTCACGATTTCATATCAATAAGAACCCCCAGGAAGGAGCATTTGTACGAAACATCTCTAGCTTTCGCTTACGTCTGAAAGAACTCGAATGGTTTAATTGGAAATTCATCAATTGATTTTGAAGAGATCGGGACTGGTAAGTGTTTACTTATCGAATACCACTTCAAAACTAGCATACGAGTTCTATGTTTTGGGATTGGTTGTGAAGTGAAATGTTATAGATTTGAACTGTCTATCCTAAGGTTAAGTCCAAGAGAGAGGTCAGCATTAACATTTCAAACGATGTTATCGTGTGGGACAATCTATCTTGAGGAGTATTCCAAGAGAGGGCGAAACTTTAGCATTTGCCAGAGGACTTATGTGGGAATCTATGTCGAGATTCGAGATCTGTTCAAGATGCTCGAGTCCGTGTAGCAATTAGTGATTTGTTCGAGATGATGAAATCCATTTAGGGATTTGTGTTCCGTTCGAGTGATGAAGACTAGTGTGAGAGATGCCAAACATGACCTCGACATCGGGAATGGCTAAACACAGAGTAGAATGCACAATCTCGGGTTTAGCTAACCTTTGAGGGTATATCAACTCCATTATCTAGAGATGCTTATAGATGATGCTAGCGGGAGTTGGCGGTACTTGGTTCCATGGAGTTCATACTATATTCTGGCGATGTGCCGGTTGTGTTTACGTTATTGTATATTTTATCTAGAGATATACGACGGTTGGAAGGTAGTTTCTGATCCTTGTTGTGGATATGCACTTTAGTTTACTAGAAACATCTCCATGGAAAATCCATTATGCGAAAGTACCTTAGCAGTTTTGATTGTACCCTCAAATAAGTTGTTGAATGTAATGAATATAATCATTCTAGCTATGTTAAATATTTATGTTCTATAGCCTAGACATTATATATCATACCATTATATTAAACTAAATGAACGGTTGGTTTCTTTGAGAGGGAAACTATTACGGTAATCCGTACGGTCTCAATAGTTACCATTTCATGTTACATATTTCTTGAGTTTCTCACGCTGATTTACTAGACTGATCCGGGTGTTATCTTCTTATAATGCTCAGGTCAGCTTCATGCATATTTCCAGATTTAGCCTTGAAGGCTTTGGAGATTATGAAGAAGAGAAGGATGATTATCTACCGTAGTATTCTTATGTCCACTTCATGTATTGTATATATAAGCATATGTGAGGATAGGTTGTTATAACTATCAAGGTTGACGAGGATACTTAGGTTTTGTAACTCTAGTATTTCTATATTCAGAGTAATCCTTTGTACAGTTCTTTTGGTATTATGCTATCGTTCCGCTAGTGAGATTCTAATGTTGTGTCCTCTCTTTTTTTATCTACTTTTTTTTTACGCTAACCTTTTGTCTTTCCAGCACTTGGGTGTTCGGTACACAAATACCGTGGGTGTATTTATTGTCGATATTCGAGGGTCGAAAAGTTGGGTCATTATACATATATCGAAAAAATTGTTGATGTCAGCATGAATGGTAATTGCAGATTTAGGTGTGTTGCTTTTTTTAGGAATGGGAGAATCCTGTTGGTGGCAAGTTCGTAAAGAACTAATGGAAGAACTTAAAGAACATCATGAGCTTTATGACCAAGTGTTTTATAAAAAGGTCGAAACAAATATTATCTAAATGTGTTTAATCATGAAATTGGCAGTGTTGAACTAAGTAATATGATTATGCCCGAGTTTGGGTACATAATAGCTACCAAATATAATCATTTTTAGTATTAGCAAGAGTTTGAATTTGACTATACCACCTTTAAAAGGAAAAATTCCATCTTCATTGAAATAGCATAAATTAGGAATTCGTTATGTAAACAATGTACATTTTGTCCAGGTATTATATATATTCATTTATTTTTAATTAATAAATGGAGGATTTTCACTTACAATATAATGTTTTTATTTGTACAGGCCATCTTACAGGCAAACATATCAAGTGGTTGGCTAATTGTCATATTAAAGCTGAATAATGGGAGCATATATTACGAGATAGAAGATAACAATAGGAAAATTTGGAAAATTGTGATAATATGCCTAGATGGGATTAGTCTAAAGTATTGTAAAGTTTATTACTAGCTATTATTGTTATCGAACCTTGTTAAATTTGTTTGAAGTATTGTGAAGTTTGAGTATTGTTATCGAACCTTGTTAAATTTGTTTGAAGTATTGTGAAGTTTGAGCTATTCTTGTTTATATTTGATTGCAATTGTGCCTATGTTTAGCTAATCTTTTGCATAATCTCCTGATAACATTCTTACATGATTTTCGAACACCGAAGCAATTTGTGTTGTGTAGCATGGGCAGTATCCCTGTAATAGTGTAGGATGGGTTGTTTAAACAATAAACTTTGGGAAGAATCGTTATTTGCATTGGATCATCGTTTAACTGAAGCATGGAAGTTATACATACCACGACGTTTACAAGGAAGTAATAGAAACAGAGGGCAGGCTTGGTAATGTTTACAAGCACAAGAGTGGGTGGTGAGAAAATAAAAACAAAGCAAGAGGCAGGCATTGTAAAAATAAAATCAACGCTAGGAGCCAGCGCTGAACAAAGATGACACGACGCCCAACCTTAGAGTGGAAACTAGTAAAATAATGCTTATTATTGACAATGAAAATGTATAGCCAACATAGTTGTCAGGGAATGTTTGAAAAATAAACTTTGCTCCGAGATACAACAAAGTGAAGCGGGGGAGTGTGTTGGATAAGCAGAAATTACGCTGGCCATAAACGTGGAATATAAAAAAACCAGGCTTGTAGTTAGTGTGGTTAATGTTTTCATGCCGCTGGCACCTAGCTTTGATTTTATATTCTTCACGCTAGGCACACAAAAATTTTTAAACACGTGAATTTATAAACCTGGTACACATAAATTCTAGAACAGAAACATAACCAGTTAACATAAAAACAACATGTTTTACAATCCAAAATAACATGCCACTACATTCATAGTTTCACATCAACATAACATGTATTTTAATCCAAATACAACAACATGAAGTCAATACCAAGAAGTTTCAACAACCTAATTAAAAGTAACCAAACTAAGCAACTTTTTTAATAAATCGAGCACATATCTTTCTTGCTTTGGTTAGAGCTTTGCGGATCCTATCAAGATGAGTCAAGCGTGAACTTTCCAGTTGCGATGCAGCCAAAGTGATTCCTTCATCAAGCACATTATGAAGTTCTTCATAGCTATAGAATTTTAAAAGGAAAATATACTAGAAAAAAATGAAAAAATGTTAAACAAACAAGTACAAAAGTTGAATTGTATGATAACCGTATACAATGATCATAGGATGGAAGAGTTCCTTGTTGACGTGGTTGTTCATTGCCCGGTTGAACTTTTAATATGGTACTAAGAAAATACCAATCAAAATAATCATTAATCACCGTAATATCCAACTTGAAAAGCAGAATAGAACAATATTGCTCACTAACGCGATGATTCTGCCATTCATTTTATAAGTTTTCCACAAAGTCGTAAAGCACTTTATAAGTAGTCAAATTAGCACCTCTCATTTTACTTTTCGATGGAATAATAGGTCGTGGAATATTTTGAACCATACCAAATTGTCACAAAAATCGAGTAGGATGATACGATTCAGCAACATTTAAGCATAACAAAGAACTAGCGTACCAAGCAATTTGTGGAAAAGGATGAAATTAGTATGCATGCACGTACGGATCAAAGATTACCTAAATGACAAACAAGCAATAAAATTTTGTCATAATTCTAATGTAATAAACTACAAAAAATATGTTATACTTTGTTGTTTAGAAAATACCTCATGTCCTTGAATATTATCGAGATAAATTCTTAGAGGCTTGATTGAGTAGCGATAATCATTTGTGGGATCCCAACGAGCTGCTCTAGGTGAAATTTCTTTATAAAATTCAATTAACAAATGAAAATTTAGAAAATTCTCGTGGATCCAAGATTCAAATAATCCTAAGTATCTACCTGTTTGTTTTCACTCCAATCTACTCGCTAACCCAAGTTGTCTATACAACCAACACAAAGTTACTGATCCCTAAGAATAATTATGTATTTCATCCAAATTAGCAAGTTGTTTTAAGTATTGTACGGATACATGCACTTGATTTTATCTACAAAAATAACGTGTTCCCAACTAGATATAAAAGATATGCACGATTGGTTGTTTGATATTTTTAGCTTCCCATTTATCACAAACACAATCAAAAATTTCATGCAACTTAGTAAAGATTATTTTATATCCAACGCTATCCTTCATTATTTGTTTGATTTCTTCCTTACAAATTCCTAGGTTGTTGACCACCAAATCTATCATGTCATTTTTAAGATGGTCTAATGTTTGTATTGGTAATCCTTCGACTGGAATATGTAGTAAAGAAGCAACATCATCTAATGTTATAGTCATCTCTCCAAATAATAAGTGAAAAGTATTTGATTCGGGAGGCTAACGCTTGACAAAAGCAAAGATAAGGTACTTTTTGATCGTGCTATAACAAGTTTCAAGAATAAGATATAATCCTGAAGTTTCCAAATACCCCCTGAAAATCATTGCATTATCAGGGATTTCCTATTTTAGAACCTTTGTTCCATGATTTATGCATATAAGAGTCTCATGTTCCTAGAATTTTTTTAATTAAATTAATGTTTTTAAAAAATAAGTATTCTTTATTACTAAGACATACCTTGCCATACCGTATCGATGAAGCAATATGAGTGTCATAGCTACCAACGATGTTGGCAATTTTTGATCCTCCATAAGTTGTTGGTGTGTTGGGTCTTGTTGAAGAGGTACCAATGACATCGTGGGTTTGTTGTTCTTCAATGATATTTTGTTCTTCATTATATTGGCACATTTTTTTCTTTAATATTTGACTACTCCACATTTTGTTCTTTAATATTCTGCTGCCCTACTTGTTTTTGTTTCTTTCATTTTCTAGCATTCACTCGTCTATTTCTTTCTAATGCCGTCAAACGAGTTCGAGCATGAGTAGTATCTTCATAAACTTCAGGAATATCTATAAATAATGGTAAAAACAAACATCAAATTTTCCATCCATGAGAAAACAACTGAGAAAAGTTCAAATACCAGGGTAAGGCTGTCCGAAATTTAGGCAAGAAAGTAGGCTGGCGTTGATTGAAATCAACCAATGCCATCCTCTGGCATTGTTTAATTTCAATAAACGCCAACCCTTGGCATTGTTTGAAATCGACCAACGCTAGAGGGTGGTGTTGGTTGATTTCAGCCAATGCCAATCTATGGCATTGATAGGTTTAAATCAATGCCATAATTCGACGCTGATTAATACCTATAAACGAGCTTTGCCTTGCCTGCTTCCATCAACTGCGACCGAAATGAGAAAAAATGTGAAATTCCGCTTTGACCTTCTTTCTCCACATTTGTCACCCCGTTGTTTGCCTCTTACCATCGTAGGTTTGCATATTTTGAAGTTGCTAAGGTTTTGGTTGGGAAAAAAAGAAAGCATTAAATAAAGTAAGAAGGAAGAAATAATGTGTAAATAATAAAATACGGTATTTGTATTAATCGTGGACAGGTACTTCGACGGGCACTCTTTGGTTCTTTCTATCACCCTCGGATGCACAAGAATCAGCTGGGAGCAACGCTACGTCGAGCTGATCCTTTTAGCTGGTCTTCAAATCATAATGCTTCTTGCAATATGTACATTATTTATATCATAGTTGTATGGGTTGTTCATGCTACTTTGCTACTAGATGCTATGTGGTTTGGGTTATGTCATTTCTATGTTGCTGGACTATTGGCTATCGACCAGGCCAGTTCATCGGATATTTATATTATTTATGCATAGTATGGTTGTGCGATTTAGGTCGTATATCCTTTTAGTTAAAAAAATAAAAGAATAAATGTAGTTTTAGAATAAACGGGGTAGGAAAAGGAAAAATTAGGGTGGGAATTATTATTTTTAAGTTGTTGGATGGAGAAAGCAAATAACGGGGTGGTACTAGACAAAGCCAAATTTCTATACACCATCAATTGAATTAAACTTAAAATTCCTTTTCGGTATCAAATTTAATTCATACAGTTTCAAGCTGCATTTATGTGTAGTCAGTTTTGCATTTTCATTTCAAATTAAACATAAAATTGAAATTTAAAATTTTATACCAAAATTAAAATAATTCATAGAAGGCTAAATTCTTCTCTATAAACTAAATCAAGTGTTTGACATCAAAAGTTAAGTAGTTTAACATTCTAATATTCATAAACTAAATTCAAATTGCTAGACATAAATAATTAAATAGATTAAAGTTCTATTTAAAGTACTTAAATTTGAAATTGGAAATTTGCGAAAGTGAATTTGGGGATTTTAAAAACCTTAGTTTGAATAATACTTAAGAATGATTAAAATGAGATAAGTGCATTGTTTTTCAAAATAATGGTGATTTTGTAATATGTATGGTATATATTAAGTAGAAAAATGGTGTATATGTTCTCGGAAAATCTTTTGGTTTATGTTAATTAATCTATGGTGTATGAATAGAACTTGCCATAAAACAAATATGTGAAAAAATAATTCAACTCGTTCTCAAGAAGTAACTCATGATGGACGTCTGTAAAAAAAGTATATGGACATATATTTTCAAGTAGTAAACAAATTCAAGTGGACATTTTTGCAAATAGTAAACAAATACTTTTGGAAGTTTTCTACAGCGTTTGGAATTTCAGTTTGTAATAGTTTCTTTATCATCATTAAACAAATTCATGTTAAACAAACTTAGATGGCTTCCTCTTCCTTTTCTTATACCAATATAAGTATGAAATTTTAAACTGTTTACAAGAGTTAAGTAAGACTTTTATTAACTTAATTTCAAAGTGCAAGGAAAAAACAAGAGATTCGGTTTTGAATTTTTATTTGGAAGTTCATCTATAGTTCAGAGAAGTTACTAGACTTGATATCGAAGCACATAAGTTGGAATATAAGTTTGATTATCTTCTCAGAAGTTAGGATGGGATCCAACTTGGGTTTGTTTCCAATGATGTTGCATAGTGAATAAAAACACTTCAGGAAATTACATTTGCTTAGGAATTCAGTAGACGTACAAGTGTAGTTGTTCGACTAAATGTTAGTAAGCTGTTCTTGGATTAAGGAAAGTCATTTGTTAAAGATATCTATTTCGCGCTTCTAAAGTTCCCTACAGATGCAGAAGCTAGAAATTTGACTCGTTAGTTGTAAAACCCTATAAATTGAATGATAATTAATTTACAAGAAATTAATTAATAAAGCGAAAATGGAATTTTCACAACAGAATTTGGCTATGAAAAGTGCATCGTTGTGTTCGTGGTGATTTTCTGATCAATTTCATATATAAAATTTTACAATCGAAGTTCAAACGAAAAAGTTATTAACATTTGAAGATTTTGAATCAGAAATAATTATATATGTAATTAAGGAAACAAATGCAATTAGTTAAAATTGATTAACATTAACGATTACTTAACGTCCAAGAACAATTAACAGTAGACCAGATCGGTTAAAAATAAATAAGATAACATATAAGAGGAAATAAATGAACGTCTAACATAAATAGACAATGGTCGACCCTTAATTGGGATAGGGCGACCACTAGCGGTCGATCGGTGGTAGACGAAGTGTGTATATTGAACTTAGGTCAAACAACCTAGATTTACTATAATATAATCTAATGACTGGCACCGATTTGAACCCATGTAAATACAGGTCTAACCCCTCACTATTCTTCTCATATTTTCTTAAGCAACGACGAAACTCTACCATTTTCTTTTCTCCACAAATTCTAATATATATATATAAGTGGAGAATAACGAAGAATAATAGAGGGGAAGAATAGAATCGAATCGCCAAAGCTAAGGTAAGTTGTAAATCCAAATATAATTAAATTCAACCTCTTCTCGAAACTAAATTTCTAATGAATATATATACGATTCGACACATATTTCGGTAGGAAGAAAAGGATTCAAATAGAAAAACAGGATTTAGATCTGAAGATTTGGAAGTTTAAAGGTGAGTGGAAAATTATATACTTTTATATAATACTGGATTTATATCGTTGTAAATCCTTTCCTTGAATGACCGAATATAATTTTGGAGTTATAGGCTTAAATATATATGTAATGAATTTGAAAACCATGCCTACTTATTCTATGAATTATTAACTTTGATTAAATAATGCATATACTTGAACATGGGGACTAACCGTGAAAGTAGTCCCTAAATTAAAGAGATTGTATAGTAATTCAAGATTTGTTGGTAAATGATATATGTTAGTAAACATGAATTAGAAGTTATTATAATTTAGATTGGGATTTAAGTAGTATTTTAATTTATTGGAATGAAGTGTGTTGCAATGTAAATTTCTATAAATTATCAAATTTTATAAATATGGATAAAAGTGTATCGTTTGAAATAACAAAAAATATCTAAAAGAAATGGATGTATAAAATAGGACCGTTTACCATATTTTATACCATCTATTTTAATATTAACAGAAATGATAATTCCTGTAATTCCAAATATAACACAAGTCCTCTTTTAGATAATTTATTGAAAATTACAGCGTTAATGTTTAATTTTGGGAAGATGTAATTTCAATGCATTATAATGCAGAAATTTCTAAGTATTAAAAATAATAATGTAAGTAGTGATAATAACAGTAATTCAATTATGAATCTAATATGTGTGATTTAAAATATATTAGGAAATAAACAATTAGGAAAGAAATATAAACAAAGCAATAGAGAATTAAGAGGATATAATACACAAAGCAAAGTAGTTAATAGTTGAAAAGGGACAGTAAGCTATATTTAATAGTGTTAAGAGGAAGTTAAGCAGTAAAAGATATTTAATCTATTAAAATTAGAAGTAAGTTGTAAATGACATTAAACGGTGTTCATGAAACAAGAAATAAGCTATGTAAAATAACCGAACATTAACAATTGAACATAAAAGGCGTAGTACACACACACATATATATATAAGCTCAAATACGTATATATGGTGGGTGTGAATTATATAGTTGATAAATTATATTAATTAAAAATGACTTAAGTCATTTGTATGGGATGGGAGGTCAGTAGCGTTGCATAACAGAAGTCTGCTCTCCGAAAAGAGTTATTAACGGTTGTGTATATATTGTACTGATATGAGACATTACTAACTGTAGGACCTATGGAATTATACATTCATGTATAGGTGAAGGGAATATACCACAGTAGGATGGTTTGCCCTGGTCGAAGTGTCAAAGGGTCATGTAGAGTCTGCTTCAATCTTTTAAGAGGTACGTGTTAAGTAACCAAGTGGGCATTTCCTTGATTCCATTAGGCAATCTAAATGGGACGGTGAGCGTAGGCTCAACGCTATGTCAGAAAGGTTGGTACCATGTATATGAGGAGTAAGGTTGTACAAATAGGTCGAGAGTGTCACTGATTATGCGGTGTTCAATGGAAAGACAAGGGTTACCCCTAAACGGGCTACTCTAGCTGCTAGTGTCGATCACGTTTAGGACATGCACCGCCTCACAATTGTTTGTTAGTTTGTTTGTTGTTAGTAGGAAAAACTAGATAACCCTTAATGGAGGGTTTTAACGAATATGATAGTCTGAGGAGCTAAGTCCTCAATAATCCATGGAGTTGAGTCCATGATATGAAGCAGTTTGATAAGTCTTCAAGACGAGGTAGAAAATGGCTAAATTATTGTAATGTCATTATTAGGCACTAATGGGAGTTCATTGGTATGCACGCCGGTGAGGACGTGATACTACGTTGATGATGGATCCTGACGTGGTGCAGAGTTACAGACAATAGCGGGGAATATATCTTGGTCCAAAAGGAGGACTGTGGTACTTATATATATACATACATACATACATATATATATATATGTATACATATGTAGTTATTGTATACCTTGAGCAGGTGGATCGTATCGTACACATACATAAAGCCAAGACGACTAAGTTTAAAAAATAGACATAACATGTAATGAAAAGCAATCAACATAAACTAGTATTATGTATAAATTATGTAATTTACTAGTCACTAGAACATTGTTCTGACTCTCCTTCTCATTACAGCGCATAAGATACATTTAGAGGTATAGGTACTGCCATACTGGTACAAGGTGGGAACAATGGAAGGATAGGCATGCTCAGCACTCACAAGGGCACTAGATATCAGAGGTATTAGCCTTGGTCAGTAATTATATGATTGTTGTATTTATTATTACTGTGATTTTATATTGATAGTACTATGATATACTTTTATTATTTGCAGGATACCAATACTAACGATCCGTACTTTGGTGGACTTGGGTTTTCGATTTAGCGAAAATTCTGGCCCACTGAGGTGCAAGTTGTTACATAGTTGATCACGATAGACACCGTGGAGAGAACGAAAGAGACTTTTGTGGACTTTCTAAGCTCTTGAGTTAAAGCACTTGGTTTTATAGCATGGAGATGTAGAAAGGTATAGTGGGGATAAATATATAATGGTGTCACCCTTGAGATGTGCGGTATAGGATGCATTAGTTCTGCATTATGCAAACGTCCAAGGCAAGATGTTAGACATCCTTATTTTTAGACCTAAAAATGAAAATAGATGATGTTACAGTCATCATCATAATATTTTTTGAATGATAAAATGATATCAATATTTTTTCACGACATAAATATATGGAACAACTAAATAACCATTTTAATTTTCATAGGTCTTTAAAAATATTAAATCCAAATCTCTTTCCACGCAAGGGAAAATATAATAAAAATATAAATAGTGAAGACTCATCGACATGTGAATATGACACACATCATCCAACTAGTTGTATATCACGGTTAAGTAGACACTAGAAAAAAAGCAGTATAGGTGACTAAAAGCCTCCGACTTCCTTATTCGCTAATCAAAGTAAATAGGTCTAACCCATTAAACATAAACTCAACTTGCTCAAGTTAGCACCTATGGGTTTATGGAAAAAAAATGATAGTAGACAATTGACAACATAATAATATTGTGTGTATAATATTAACCCCTTTATATTTTGTCTATGATTCAGATGTGTAGCTGCGTGCTACTCATCCTTTTGTTCAGAAAAATATTAATCCACTTAAAACATGATACACATTTGATAATGAAACCACATTGTAGAATAGGATGGGTTTTCCCTTTACTACCACAGCATAAACATCATCACATACAGTTTACCATAAACAAGTAAGATAGGATGCCAACTACTTAACTTGAATAAGTTAATAAAAATGTTTTATACTAACATTCATCCCAAAATTCAACTATGCATCATTGTATATTCACCCATCTAATGTCACTTAGGCATCATGATACGGTATCATTTGATTTCATTAATTCATTCATGATAGTTACTTGACATCTAGGTTGCTAACTCTCTTTTAGTTCTCACGGAACACTATTTGGGGGATTACACTGTCATGAGTCATACTAATCCATGTAGGAGTTGGATGCGCACTTGAGCACATCTTGGATTACACCAACTTAACAAGGACCACTTTTTCTGTCAATACCCTCTAAAGCTCTCCTAATCCGAAAAACTCCTTTGTTTTGTGTTATTGTTCATTCGTTCTTACTAGTTATAACATCGCACTTTATATTACTTCAATCACTTGGATTCGATTTTACTTAATCAATAATTAATCCAAATTATACCAACATTCAAAACATCCATAAGTTATGTACATTTGTCACATATCATAAGTGATCATCGCAAGTAAGCATGAAGCATTCAATAGAGTTCATACATCATCACAAAATACTTACGTCATAACAAGTAGGGTATACACATCCATCTAATGAGAACACAAAATCATTCAAGATCAAATTTTCCTATTTATGATCATTTTAGATTAATTATGCTCAATTCATTGGCTACCTCCAATTTATTAGCATTATTTAGCTAATTCTCAATTTACTCACTTTTAGCAGTTATCTTGTTAAATTCTAAAAGTCTTCTCAAAATTTATTTAATTGCTAAATTGAATTTTTCTTTGTTTAAAAGGTGATCATCATCTTATAATAACTTGACTACATCGGTCATATCGCTATCAGGTCACATCGGCACTAACACGTTGTTTTAGAACAATCTCCATGTCATTACCTCCCATTTCTTTTGCATTTAAAATTGTATTGCTATCGACTTCTCTCGTATGGTAGCTTTGGGAATAACCTTATTCACTCTCGGTGGTAGGAACATCGGGTAATGACCCCTTTGGTCAATGGGAATACTAATTCTCAATGTATTGAGTCACATCAGCTAGTGCTGCCTTCGGTTTATACCTGGTGATGGGTCATCGGGTTAGGCCACTCAAAACTTACTATGAGTACTATTGACTCATCCTTATAAGTCTACAATGGTAACATCTAATTACCTCTTCGACATATGAAAGTCATCCACAATATATATTGATTTGGACAATGGGCACTTATTAGTTGATATCCATGATGGGTTCATCAGTTATGTAAAGGGTACTATTGAGAATTTGTGATGGTGTTATCATTCACATGAGTTGGGTGGTTATCGCCTAATCTGGTGGGT
This sequence comes from Allium fistulosum, assembly GCA_030737815.1. Lineage (NCBI taxonomy): Eukaryota > Viridiplantae > Streptophyta > Magnoliopsida > Asparagales > Amaryllidaceae > Allium > Allium fistulosum. Next base: position 86,908,314 of record CM060901.1, on the reverse strand, counting down.
TCTATTGCCTTTATGTGATGGTTACCATCATCAACTACTTATCGATCTTATGTCAAAATGTGATGGTTACTATCATCTTCTCGATAGGTGTTGTTGATGGGTGTTATCGCCAAGCATTAATGGGTGTGATCGTTTATGCAATGGAAACTTATCTTTAAGTTCTAATGGTGGCTATCACTCTTATGTGATGAGGCCATTGTATTTATCGATGATTGTTAACATTTTAGGTCAATGGGTATCATCGCTTGTGTGATGAGTACTTACATATTGTGCTTACGGCGGCTTATCTCCCATATGAGATGGGTTAACGTCTTAACCTATGGTGTTAACCGATGTTACCATCACTTATGTAATGGATGTTTTACCTCTTTACCCATGATAACTTATTGTATTATACAATAAGGGACTACGTTCTTTATGCGATGGGATCATTGTGCTTCCAATGGTGTTATGCGATAGGTTTCTATCAGTATATACCACTAACATTTATTTCTTAACAATGACCGAAGAAACTTGCGATGGAAGCGTCCACTTTGAAATTCACTAAGTGTTATCTTTTAGTAGAAAGGTTCCCATCAGTTTTAGAGGTAGGGTCATTATTAATTTGGTGCTAGGTGCTACTATCAAATTGTAGACAAGTGATGGTGTGAATCTATAAATAAGTGTAAAGCTAACTTAATACTTAACAAATTTGTTGACCATAGATTTAGCAAACCTCTGAATTAGCATAGTGATGCTGTGAAAGCAAAGGTTACTTGTTAATCACTAGGCTTAAAAATATATAATAAGGAAGAATGCAAAAAAAGCAAAGTAATGACACTAAATATAGAGTGATTGTGCAAGTTTTCTTACGTCCACTGTGTAGATATCTTACTATGATTATCTCTTACAATTATAAGGAATTACAGGAGAATAATGAAAAATAAAGCATATAAGACAAAAAATATTTAATCTTAAGTACTCAGGGCTTTTATTTGATGTGAGGAGAGCTCTGGAACGGAGATACTAACCAAAATTCTAATAATTGTCGACCACTTTGAAGTGACAATGCAAGGGGTATTTATAGTGGCTGAAACAGATGATGGATGACTTAGATTGTGCAATAGAAAAGGTAGGAAAAATGCCTGGCTGCATGGGCAGATGGGAGACTGCTGTATAGCTGGAATGGAATATGTAGTTGAGAAGTAAACCAATCGTCCTTCTGTGATAGACAAAGATTTGTCAAATTAATGCCCATTAAATGCTTTCTATAGGAGTAGGCATCCTTCTCGCCACTTTACTATAGTACCTGGTACAACTGCCTATATGGTTTATCGTTTACTTTTTCATGCCTATGTAGCAAGTCAAATGAGTGACATCGGCCGAGTTATAGGTGATACTGGATGCTGAAGGCTGTTAAGGACCCAGATGCAAAGAATGTGCTGGGTCGGTTGTAATATGACAGGACAAGCCTTGGTAATGTCGGGCCAAAGATAGTTCATGCTTGAGCCGGTCTTGACAAATTAATTGGCCGATGATTGACTTGAAGCCATACTAAGTGTGGACCGGCATAAGAGAGCCGGTTGTTCGAGAGTTTGGCCGGTGTGCACCAGGCTGGGCTAGGATTGGTTTTGTCCTTGTTCGATGAGTTGGCTATTGAAACCGCTTTAGGTTGAGCCGATCAATTATCAACCTAACGAGCCACTAGGCAGATAGGCTGACTTGGGGCCAGCTTGATCTTGAACCGATTGGATTCTAAATTAGCTTGAGTTTGCTGAGAGTTGACTAATGTTAAGGACCATGTTACAAAAGGGATGCTATGCCGACTATGAGATGATGAGACACTTAAAATCTTGCGGTGTTGTAACATGTTACAAGGGGGATGCCAAATGAACCTGAAACACTTAAAATCATATGGCGTAATTATGTATTTAAACCCTTTTTAAATATACAACGATATCATATATTGATATGCACATATATAACTTTTATATATGCACCTAATTAATTACTTATAGCACCAACAACATTTATATAAACTATTGCATTTACAAAATACACCCAAATATCAAATACATTTTTAATATTAATTCATTTACTTAATTTATAACACTTTATAAACTAATTAAATCGAGTGATATTTTGGAGAATTTACAAATACGGTTGTGAGAGTCGGATGTGTGAGTTCAGTCAACGATTAATATTTAAAAAATAAACAATTAATGTTCACATTTCATCTTAGCCAGTGGTGTGACAATTTGGCTGAATTCACCACTCATATATCTTTATTAGTAAAATCCAATTTTACATTTTAAGTGTTACCCTTTAGTAACTATTATTTACATAGGTTCTCTTCATCAAAACTATATAACATTAGGATGTATGAAATTTGGAATTGGTCAAACATCCAATATTATCCACATTCAAATTTATTAGTCCATAAACAAAGTCCTTGGTTTAATAATAACATTTATTACTAACTGTTCTACTCTGGTCAGATATTTTGACTTGGAGTTGACTATATTATACTTTGATACTAATCTAATACAATTAAGGAGACAAATTCTCTATTGAATAGTGCTTCGCTTTATATGCTTTTACTCGGACCTAACTATCTTCGATATGGTCACCATGCAATGATTTAACTATAATCAAAGTGATTTATCCACACAGAAGTTCCATAATATTCTCAAGTCGAGAGAACTATGTAACATCGTCACTTTGAGATTTCCTGTTTGACCTATTGGTTACTAAACAATAAGAAACTCTAGGACGATTCATTTCAAAGTTTTCCAATGACTACGAGTGCATAACACTTTGGTCCTCTAACAACCATGAATAAAACACTACCCAACATTTGGAGAGCGTTACGTACTTTAGTCTCAATAGACGTATCGATATCCTTTCTCAAAACATCTCGACCAAGAATATTTAAAAAAATACTTTATTCTATATTATTGTAATTTTCTCATGATTACAGGAATTTGTAACTATTATCATATAACATGTTCTTTAAGGATTTTCCAAGTAATGTACTTTAAAATAATTATTAATTAATTCTATCACAATATGACAGAGTATATAATAGAAATCGATTACCTTTATTACGAACAAAATTGATTATAGAGTTATAAATTACATATTTGCTACTAAGGCTTACCCCAAACTCTATCAATTATAAGAAAGATGCTTTTTGAGAATAAACCTACAAGAGACCCATGGAGTTGTCTAAAATGTATAGGACGAATTGGCTCCTACTAATAGTTGCATTAAATGTTTTAGTCTATCTCTAATATCAAGAAGACTCCTCCAAGCCTAACTTGAATTTTGTTTCCATATGGAGTTATTAAGACCAAGAAGATTATTAAAGTGTATCGTGTTAGCAGTAATGTTCTGGTTTGCTAAGTGTTGGTGAACTTTTTCGTCCTCTAACTTCTTAATTAAGTGTAAATTAATTAACGTGCTAATTTCTTTACTAATTTGAATAGCAAAATTAAGTAGTCTCGACTTTGCCGTGTAGTGGTGATTATGTCGCTGGATGCTTACACAATTAGGGAGTTGCACTTTAACTATTCGTTAAAATGCCAAGTCCAAATAGTATTTAATTCAAGCACAAATAAAGTAAGATCTGGTACTATAAACCAAGTAGGAAAATAAAAAAGCAAGAAATAATAAAGGACATAGGGGATTTTCGTAGTTCGGATTTTAAAGAATCCTACATCCATGGGGGAAATTTCTCTTTCTTTCATTTTTAGTATTTTGGTAAAAAAATTCATGGCGGAGAATAAAGTAAACCTTAATTGTCTTAAAAAGAGAAAAGGTCAAAAGTCCCTTTTATTCTATAGTGCTTTTTCTAATTGTAGCCTCGAGATGCATACAGATTACTAGAATTCTTTTTTTGCCATTATGCCCCTGCCCTTGGATTCTGCCAAATGTCATCTATTCGTTTATCTATTTGACGTGTTCGGATTGGTGACATGTCTTTGGTGGGAAGCTTGAGTGAAGGAGGGAACTCCCGAAATTAGAGCGGGAATTTTGAAATGGTGGAGGGAGAATTCAAATTTGAATTGATCTTATATGTGAGTCCTCAGTGGTACATTAGGTGTCGCTCGTTGGTCTCAAGGTACTATCACCGTATCGGCATTAACTGATATATGGTCCTCACATGATGTTGTGATGCTTATATCTTTGTTGTTTATCAGATTTGCGCTTGTTTTTTGGCCTCATATCGGGGTGGATTTGCACTGCCTTGCTTTAGCTTGGGCATTAATCTACTGTGCTTGTGGAAGTGACTCGGCTATGATTTGGGTTGTCCTCATTGCCAGCAGCTCAGATTGCCGATGAGAAAAAGGAAGAGATCCTTATCTTTGTCGCTACCTGTAAGTATGGTTCTGCGTTGGTGCTTATCCTGAGTGGCCTGTATGGAGCTCTTTGGAGTGCTCGTGACCCTTTGCGGTACTGCCTAGGCTATCCTCGGTATGTGTTAGTGCAGACTTGTTCTTATAGGTGTTGACAGAATATGGGCTTTGGAGATGCGGTCAGCTTAGTTCATCATTTTTGCCTCTTAGGCTTCAGTGTAGTATTTTTGCTCTGCTTTAATCTTATATATTGTCGTTACGACTTGTCCTTATTTTCTTATGAGTGTATTATTCGTCTTCTATTGTGTTCATGCCAGGTTAAGTACTGTAGCTGTAATATGGCCCCCTACGTAGCACGAGTTTGATTAATTCAACTCCTTCTCTACATCTAATCTCCTCAATATAAGGGCGATCTTCTTGGTCTTGTGCCCTACCTTATTTTCCTTTAACGCGGTTCAACGTAAGAACGATTGTAACACTTGCCCCCAAGTCTACGACGATCGCAAATCATGGTAGACCTATCATATTGAGCACCCAGTCTGCATATCATGTTAGTTCTGTCTACTCTTCCTTTTTTTCCGGTAGTGGAGAAAGTCTTTCCTGCCATTCTTTCATTTAATGCTCTTGTTCATGTGCTAACATAGTTTAGCTTATGATAACGTCACTCTTATCCGATCATCAGTTTTTATTACTAAGCTGGATGATCAATCCCTTGATCTTTGATTAACAAACGGTACTTCTCATCCTTCGGCATTGAGTTCTAGCAAGTCATATTGACGTGGAGCGGTCATGTCTGGCTAGTCTTATGATTCTGTGTTAGATTCTTAACATAGCTTTCATTAAGGGGTATCACTTCATAATGTGACCCTTGCTGGAAAATTTTGAGTGAGTTTTGTACAAATATTTAAAATAGACAATTGCATTATGGTAGACATGTAAGGAGCCGACTAAGTATTGGTAACTCGGCCTTTTTGATATATACCTGGCGAGCTTTAAGTAGTGTTTGGATCTATACTTGATTGATAACTTGCGATACGTTCCATTTATTGTGCTTTCTTTTGCCAAGTTTTAGAATAAGCTCCCGAGGTAGTTCATGACCCCCCAGATCGTGACCCTTAAGCTGCAGTCTTTATTTGTATATTAGAAATGACATGTCCCCATGCTCAGGGGATAGTATCGATTTAGTGCGCCTAGCACGGCCTTCCCCACTATTTAGGGGCAAACTATAGCTTTAGTTTTAGCAGCACCATTCCTAATTGAGGGATTGTCATTGTCGTTCATGTCTTGCATAGTATATGCAGTTTTTTGAACGACGGCGACGTGACTGCGAAACTTTTATCGTACAATTGGCATGGTCTACTCCGATGTTTGGGTGCAAACTAGTATGTTTGTATTTGACTGAGAAATTTGGTCGTGCATATATAACCCTCACATGCACATGATTTTTTGTACGGGTTCTAGCTGTCTAATATCCGTACGTCCATTGCGTTATGTTGAATTAGTTAAGATAGAGGGGTTTTTATACTTGTTTGGGCTGTCAAATATCCCTACAACTAGTTTGACTATGATATGATTGTTATCATAGGAATATTTATACTGGGGCAAGGCGGTCTAATACCCTATGTCCAGTGTAGTATTTTGGTTGAAGAGCCAGATTACATCGATGCAATTCCAAGTGTTTGAGTCCAATTTCACCATTCTTAGTGATGAGAGTGTAGTTCTTGTCTACCGACCTTGCATGTTGCTTGGTCAGTGACAATTGACGGTGAACTGCGAAAGTACATGGTAAAATCATGCTAAAGTGTAACTAACAAAGATATTTTTATACTCGTTTGGGTCATCCAATATCCCTACATCCAGTTATTGTATTGTTACTTTTTTATAATACTATAATATACATTACAGAAGCAGTGTAAATTAGACAAAGTAAGGCCTGAGGTGCTATGAGTTCCAAGTTCTTGGAATTAGGTTGCCATTGAGTCTCAATAACTGATATGCCTCATTTGCTAGAACCTCTGTTATGACTAGTGGACTTTCCTAATTTGGTCCTAGTGCCCTATCTGTTGGATCCTTTATACTGGCCATTACTCTCCATTGTACCAAGTCCCCTTTGTAGAAGTTTCTTTCTTTAAGTCATGCGTTATAATTCTTTGCCATCCTTGGTCAATATGCAGCCGCCGCCACTGTCACCTCATCCCTTCTATCCTGGATGAGATCCAAGGCAGCTTCTTTCAATCTCTCATTCTTTTCTATGGTATATGAGATTATTTTATGTGATGGGACTTCTACTTCAACGGGTAGCATGGCCTCATATCCATAGGTTAGTGAAAAAGGATTGTGGCCTGTAGGAGAGCTGGTTAAAGTTCAATAAGCCCATAGCACTAAAGAAGTTCCACCGCCCACTTTCCTTTAGCCTTTTGTAATCTTTTCTTGAGCAGTTGTTTGATGGTTTTGTTTGCAGCTTCAACCTGTCTATTTGCCTGTAGGTGAGTAACCGAGGAAAAACTTTTTACAATGTCATTCTTCTCACAAAGTTATGTGAACTCTTTGCTTTAAAACTGGGTACCATTATTAGTAATGATTTTGTGAGGTATTCCATATCAAGTTATTACGTTCCTTACTACAAAAGTGACTATCTTCTTTATAGTAATCATGGCTAGGGCTTCTGCCTCTACCCATTTAGTGAAGTAATCTATGGCCACTGTGGTATATTTTGCTCCTCCTTTTGACAATGGAAGTGGTCTTATTAGGTCTATCCCCTATATATCGAATGGCTATTGGCTTACGAGTGGGATGAGCTCATGGGATGGTTGTCTAGGGATACTGGAAAATCGTTGACATCTGTCGCACTTCCTTACAGATTCCTTCACATCTTGGAACGTAGTAGGCCAATAGTAGCCCTGTCTTAGCACCTTTTCTACTAATTTGTTTCCCCCAGAGTGATCTCCACATTGGCCCTCGTGCACTTCCCTCATGACCCGTACCTCCTCTTCCTTGGAAACGCACCTAAGATAAGGGGTAGAATACCCTCTTGTGCATAATGTGCCATCAAAGAAGGAATAGTATGGAGCCTGGTATCTTATCTTTCAAGCCTTATATCTATTCGGAGGTAAGACTCAATTTAAGAGGAATTGTTTAATGGGAGTCATCCAGTTATTCTCTTCAGTTTGTTGAGTCGGGAGCCCATGGCGGGTTGCTCTTTGCTTTCCATTGTCTCCTGTTCTTGTGTGCCTTTAATGGCGACTTGGTGGGCCCGGGTCAGGACTAGTACTTGATTCGATTCTGTTATACTTGGCTCCGCTTGATGCCCAATTGGTACTGCCTTCATTTCATTGGTCACTTTGGTACTAGCTAGTTTTTCTAAGGAGTCGGTAGATGAATCACTTACATGGGATTTACTCTATCTTAGATTGTTCAAACTGCTCTAGTAATTTTTTAGATAGTTCCACATATTTGGCTAAGGCGGCTGCTTTGCTGGGTGATTTCCCTACACTTGATTCACAACTAATTAGGAATCACTATGAATTTTAATGTGGGTAATCTTCATTACATGGGCCGTTCATAGGCCTGCAAGGAGAGCCTCATATTCTGCCATATTATTGGTTACTTTGAAACCAAGCTGCATTGCTCCATGCAGCTTATGCCCATTTGAGGCGATCAATACATATCCAATTCATGCCCCTTGTTTATTCGATGCTCCATCTATGAACAACTGCCAAAACCGTGAGGTGTTTGCTTCTCCCTCTTAATCGGGTTCAGCTGGTAAAGTGCATTTTGTGATGAAATCTACAAGTGCTTGGCCTTTGATTGTCCTCCCGGGACAATAGGCGATGTCATACTGGCTAAGCTTCATTGCCCATTTGAGTAAGTGACCCGATGTCTTTGGCGTCTACAGTATTCACCTATGAGGTTTCTCTATGAGGACTTTGATGTGATGTGCTTGAAAATATGGCCGCAACTTTTTTGCTGTCAAGAGCAGGTTGAACGCAAGCTTTTTAACAATGGAGTGGTTTAGCTCTGCCTTAGCTAACCGCTTGCTTGTGAAATAAATGGGCCTTTGCGTCCCCTCATCCACTCATGCCACTGCAGCACTAATAGTTTGATCAGTTACAACTAAATAAATGTATAAGTTCTTACATGTCATCGGTTTCAGTAATATAGGAGTATTGATCAAATGATCTTTCAGATTTTGGAAGGCAGCTTCGATCTCCTCATTTCGTTTGAAGTTTCACCCATTCTTCACTTGGTCAAAGAATGGGATGCACTTGTCTGTGGCTTTGGATATAAATCTTCTTAGGGTTGCTACCCTGCCATTTAAACTCATCAAGTCCTTCAGTTTCTATGGGATTCTCATATTTCTTATAGCCTCAATCTTCTCAGGGTTTGCTTTAATGCCACATGCACTCACTATATATCCCAAGAACTTGCCTGATTGGATGGCGAAGGTGCATTTCAGAGGCTTTAGCTTCATGTGGTATTGCCTCGGGACCGTGAAGGTCTGTTCCAAGTCTTTGACATGGTTTAATGCCACTTCTAACTTAACCAGCATGTCGTCTACATATACCTCTACATTCATCCCAATCTGTTTAGCAAACATCATATTGACTAACCTCTTATAGGTTGCCCCCACATTCTTAAGCCCAAATGGCATCACCTTGTAGCAGTATAACCTCTTATCTGTCACAAAATTAGTATGCTCCTGATCTGTTTTAAACATGGCTATCTGATTATATCCCGAATATGATCCATGAATGAAAGTAATTCATGCCCACTAGTTGCGTCTACCAACTGATCGATCCTTGGTAAGAGGAAACTTCCTTTGGGTAATCCTTATTGAGATCGATGAGGTCTATGCAAGTTCTCCATTTTTCCGTTGGGCTTTCCTACAAGTATTGGGTTGGTAATCCACTTTGAGTAGTATACCTCCCTTATGAACCCATTCTCCTTTAACTTCTTAACCTCTTCGTGTATAGCACTGTATCTTTCCTGGTCTAGAGTTCTACACTTTTGCCTTACCGGATGAACATCTGGATCGATGTTCAGTGCATGGCAGATGATAGCTAGGTCTATTCCTACCATGTTTGAATGAGTCCAGGAAAATACATCCATTGAAATTTTTAGGAAGTCTATAAGTTCATCCCATGCCTCTCTACTAAGGTTCTTTCTAACCTTAAGCAATTTTGCAGGGTCCTTTGGATCTATTTGTATGTCTTCAAGATCATCTACTTGAAAATAAGTGTACTGCTAATATAGTACACACGGATCGTGTAATATGATGTATAACACACAAATATACGACTAATCACAGATAATAGAAATTTCAGTAAAATAGAAAAATCACACCAGAGATTTTTATACTGGTTCGGAGCACCGTCCTACGTCCAGTCCCAGACTTCTATCTGGATTTTCACTACCAACTACCTCGCTTCATCCGGAGGAACAAGTTTACAACACCCGAGCAGACGAACGGGATTTCACGCCTCTAATACACTGAGGACTTCAACACTTGCCTCTTACAACACAGAGGACTTCAACAAAGATAAATATAATTGTTTGTTGACGGTATGTGTTCTTGCTAACACAATTTTGTCACTTGTAGTACAAACTTCCTATAATCTTATCCTCAAATAGAATATTTGTATATACGAAGATTTGGAAGTGGATATCGTATTGAATCAAAAGAATGTTAAATAAATTCTAGGATTCAAAACGATATATGATAGAATATGAGCAACTCGAGCGCTTGAGAGTTCAAGATAGAGATCAATAGAATAGAGATTAGAATAATTGAATTGGTCAATTGGAATAATGATTTCATGATGTTTATATAAGAAATAAACAGTTGTAACCCTTTGTGAAAAGGTACAAACAAAGGTCATGATCATTGGTGAAGAGAAAGAGAAGCAACCGTTGAAGAAAAGGAAGTGTCTATACGAAAGGTTGCTTTCTGTTTGATTACGGTCGATAGGTCAAAATGGACCAGTAGACAGGAATTTGAATATATATACGTTATGTACACTTGTGCACGTTATCTGTGCATTCTGGGCAGAAACGGTCGACCGCCTGGTTTTAACCGGTCGACCGGTTTAGCTCAGATTGCACAGTTAATGTGCACTCATACATATATATATATTCAAAGATTGAAGGTATGAGATTATTTGAGGATAGATTTTAACATAAATAACACTACTAACATACCAAATAATCAACCTCTAACGTATGAAGCTCTTTGTGTTTCTTTAAAACAATGAATAACTTCTTTTTGTCGATCATGGCTTATCCCTTTGTCAGAAATCAAAACTCTATAAAAATCTTGACTCAACATTCTCCCCCTTTTTGATTGATGACAACATAGTTATGAATCTTCCCCTGTATATGATCTCCCCCTGAGATTGTGCCTGTAAATCTATATTTTCCTGCATATATACTATTAGCACAATTTTCTCCCCCTTTGTCATCGACGAAAAGGAGTTGTTAAATAGAGGATGTAAATGATATAAGCCAGATTATAAGCAACATAAAACTACTACCATAGATCAAGAGTTAAGATTCACACAATATGATAATACACTGTCCAGTATCCACTTTCCTCTTTTCTTAAGTGGGACCTGCAAAATATAAAATTAAGTCCATGGTACCCACTTTTTATAGGGTCCTAAGAGTTAGGTCTTAGGAGTCCAAACCCATACGGGTCAGGTATCCCCTTTATATATATAATTAGTATTAAGATGCACAGTATTCATGAAATTCTGAGTATATTTGTTCCTAATCAAATTGTTATTTGTTTTAGGAACCCATATTTTGATAGTCTTGACAGTTTTCTTCTGAAATTTCACAACTGGTTTTGGTTTGGAATATAATAAACTAAGATTTTTCTTAGCTTCAGTCTTTTGTACTTTCTTCTTCCTTTCATTACCAAGATGTTTCTTGGTTTCTTGTTTCTTATATCCCAAACCTTGTTTATTTGAAACAGATTGTGAACTTTTAATGATTTTTGTCAAATTTTCTCGACCTTTGTTAAAGTTAGAAACATTTTGAGTAATGTCATCTAACTTAGTTTGTAAACTAGCCTTTTCTAGGTCCAGAATTTTGACTTTTGCCTTAAGCTCATGATTTTCAGTAGTCAGAGCATCATTTTTCTCTTTTTGAGTTTCAATTTCTTGACTCAAAAGAGATAATTGAGAGTCAACATTAGATGATGATTCTTGAAGTTTTTCAAGTTCTTCTTCTAATATTTTCTTCTCGTCTTTTAACATATCTCGTTCAAATTCTGCTCTACTCAAATCTGCTTTGGCTTCTTTTAACTGTCGTTTTATGTCTTTATATTTGACTATCAATTCAGCATTAATATCAAGTACTTCATCAAATGTAGGAATTTGTACCTCATCTTCTGTTGCCATGAAACAGACATTTGCTTGTTCATCTTCCGTATCACTATCACTTTCTGATGAGTCTGTATCATCCCATGTTACCGAGAATGCTCGTTTCTTTGATTTGTATATTTTAATTTGTCATTTTCTGACTTCTTCTTTTGCTCCAGACAATCCTTGTGCATGTGCCCCTTTTTGTGACAGTTGAAGCATTCTATAGCGGATGATGTTGGTTTATTTGATCCAGATTTCTTTCTGTTATAACGACTGGCTTTTCGCTGTTTTAGGAATTTTTTGAAACCTTTTGCAATGAATGCCAGATCTTCATCTTCAGACTCTGATTCATTTTCGTCTTTTTCAGCATGAAATGCCACGCTTTTCTTTTCTTCTTTTTGTTCCTTTCTAGTCTGCAAGTTAGCTTCATAGGACATTAGATTTCCTATCAATTCATCTGGCTTCATGACGGAAAGGTCATTAGCTTCTTCAATTGCTAATACTTTTCCTTCCCATTCACTAGTCAGAGAATGTAGGACTGTTGAAACAACATCAAAATCAGAATACTTTTGTCCTAAGCCAATAAGTGCATGATGGATAGTTTGAAACCGTGAATACATATCATTGATTGTCTCATTCGGTTTCATTTTGAAATTTTGAAACTGACTTTTCAGCATGGCTATTTTGGCTTGTTTAACCTTGTTAGTACCTTCATGAGTGGGTTTCAGCGTTTGCCAAATTTGATATGCAGTAGTGCAGATACTAACATGGTTATATTCATTTTAGTCTAATGCACAAAACAACATATTTATTGCTTTTGCATTTACGGCTGCTGCCGTTTTCTCAACCGCTGTCCATTCTGAATAATCATTTGATGGATTCACCATTTCTTTTTGAGTAGCATTCCAGGCATCATAACTATTTGATTGCATAAAGAATGACATACGTGTTGCCAAATAGCTATAGTTAAGACCATTGAAAAATGGAGGTCTTTGTGTCGATTGACCTTCCGTGTAAGTGGTGTTTTGAGTGCTAGTACTTGCGTTATTTGCCATATTACAAGAATATATCAAATAACTGTGTTACGGTTATATGATGACCGTGCTCTGATACCAAATGAAAATAAGTGTACGTGCTAATATAGTACACACGGATCGTGTAATATGATGTATAACACACAAATATATGACTAATCACAGATAATAGAAATTTCAATAAAATAGAAAAATCACACCAGAGATTTTTATACTGGTTCGGAGCACCGTCCTACGTCCAGTCCCAGACTTCTATCTGGATTTTCACTACCAACTACCTCGCTTCACCCGGAGGAACAGGTTTACAACACCCGAGCAGACGAACGGGATTTCACGCCTCTAATACACTGAGGACTTCAACACTTGCCTCTTACAACACGGAGGACTTCAAAAAAGATAAATATAATTGTTTATTGACGGTATGTGTTCTTGCTAACACAATTTTGTCACTTGTAGTACAAACTTCCTATAATCTTATCCTCAAATAGAATATTTGTATATATGAAGATTTGGAAGTGGATATCGTATTGAATCAAAAGAATGTTAAATAAATTCTAGGATTCAAAACGATATATGATAGAATATGAGCAATTCGAGCGCTTGAGAGTTCAAGATAGAGATCAATAGAATAGAGATTAGAATAATTGAATTGGTCAATTGGAATAATGATTTCATGATGTTTATATAAGAAATAAACAGTTGTAACCCTTTGTGAAAAGGTACAAACAAAGGTCATGATCATTGGTGAAGAGAAAGAGAAGCAACCGTTGAAGAAAAGGAAGTGTCTATACGAAAGGTTGCTTTCTGTTTGAAAACGGTCGATAGGTCAAAATGGACCAGTAGACAGGAATTTGAATATATATACGTTATGTACACTTGTGCACGTTATCTGTGCATTCTGGGTAGAAACGGTCGACCGCCTGGTTTTAACCGGTCGACCGGTTTAGCTCAGATTGCACAGTTAATGTGCACTCATACATACATATATATATATATATTCAAAGATTCAAGGTATGAGATTATTTGAGGATATATTTTAACATAAATAACACTACTAACATACCAAATAATCAACCTCTAACGTATGGAGCTCTTTGTGTTTCTTTAAAACAATGAATAACTTCTTTTTGTCGATCACGACTTATCCCTTTGTCAGAAATCAAAACTCTATAAAAATCTTGACTCAACACTACTGGCTTTAGTTCTTTCTTTATCGCCATAACCTCGGGTCTATTTCACTTTCTGATTCCTCTTTTGGTGGTGAGTTCACAGAAGATGCCTGTTGAGCTTCTTCAGAGAAATACTACGCGTAAATTGACTTATATTCATCGGTGCCAATCTTGTGCATGTATATTCTTTTCTCTTTGGTTTTGGGGGCGTAGGATTACTCGCCTCAGTATTAGTTTGAGTATCTTACACTGCTGCAGTTTTAAGTTCCAGTTTGACTTCTTTTTTATCATTACAAATACTAGAAGAGACAACATAATAGTTTGAAATAATTTTATTGCTAGAGTTAAGAGTTACATAGTATAGTTCCCTAGCTAAAAATTATTCCCCTCTCACTGACCCTATTAACGTTGGAGTGCTAAATTTCATGAGCAGGTCCTTTTAAGAGATGATTGCCTCCAGGTCAATTAGAGCAGGTCTTCCTAAGAAAGCATTGTAGGGTAAGGGCTGATCGATGATTAAGAAACTTGCATAAAATTACTTGCGTAATGGGGCCTTTCCAGTTGTAACGAGCAAACGCACTGATCCCACTGGAATAGTAGCAATGTTGTTGAAACCAAAGATCGGTTTCGGGCTGGGTTTTGAGATTTCTAATGGTAATTTCATCTGATCATAAGCAGACTAAAAGATAATATTCACCGAGCTTCCAGAATCGACAAAGACTTTCTTCATAGTACAATTTGATATCTATACTATAATGATAAGTGGGTCTTAGTGTGAGAACACAACTCCTGCTGCATCAGCTGCCGTAAAAGTTATTTCTGGTGTAGGTTTCTATTTAGTGTGGAAGATTAGCTTCTGGTTCATGGTCTCCTGCACATACCTTTCACATTCCTTTTTGCTTGCACCAGCGAGGTGTGGTCCCCCATGGATTGAAGCTGTCAGGTTTGAAGTGTTTCCAACTTGGCATTCATTAGGATTTGGAGTCGGGTTTCCGGTTCTGTTTCCACCATTTTCCCTCTGGAAGCTACCCAAATAACCATTCTTGATAAACCTCTCAATCTCATTATTTAGGTATCGGCAGCTATTGGTATGATGACCATATGCTCGGTGAAAGCGGTAGTATGCTCCACCTCGATTTTGTTCTAGTTTCTTTCCCTTATTCGGCATTGTATGCTAACTCAGCTTTGGTCATCCCACATATCTCCATGAGGGTATGAGTGAAGGGGGTTTTTTAGTATGGTTTAGCTCCTTTTGCTGTTTCGCAGGTGGTGATATCCGTCTACCACCTTTTTCTATCATAACTGGGGTCAGAAGTCCCTTGAGATTGTGCTTCTAACCCAGCTTCCCCTATCCTGATGTAACTAGCTGCCCTTTCATAGAGAGCCTTCATGCTATGGCAAGACTTACTATTGTTTTTGTCCTATATAGTAGTTCCTCTCCTAACTCTAGAATGTGCCACCATTAGTAATGCTTCTTCACTGGTCACCCCAATTCGAAGAGCCTCTGCCTTGAAGCGCTTAATGAAACTACATAAGCTTTCATTCTTCCCTGTTCACACATGACATGGTATTTACATCTGGAGTGGCTTACCTTCTTGAATTGAATTGTCTTAGAAAATTAGTAGATAATTATCTTTAAGATCGGACTTCCCCTGATTTGTATCTCCTGAACCACTGTGAGGCTGCACCGGATAAGTTTATAGGGAATAACTTGCATCGGGCCATCCTTCCAACCTTCAGGATGTCCATGAAGTATTCGAAGGTGTTGAGGTGATCTTTTGGGTTGGTAGTTCCATCAAACTTGTCAATTGTGGGGGCTTTGAAGTTATCAGAATAATTTTCCTCGATAATAGTCTCATCGGAAGGGGTGCAAATTCCTTCCTTTGTCTTTTCTCCGATGTTTTATAGGAAAATCTTTGCTAGCTTCTCTACCCGATCTCTGATCTGATGGATTTCATATTCTCTTGGGTCAACATGGGATAAGTTACCATCGGATGTGGTGTCCCTATCATTTCTAGTAGATCAGGGTTTTTTATAGCAGCATGGGGTTTATATTGGCTGACTTGGTTTTGATTCGAGGATTAGCCTGGATATTGCTTTTCAGCATGGCATTAGATTTTAGTCCAGCGTCATCGTTCCTATTTATGGGAGTGCCATTATCGTTCCCTGGCTGAAGGTCCAACATAGTATGGGAGCGATGGTGGTAAGCTATGGAGTAGGGAGGTAACGATGGCCCATAAATCACGTGTTGGGTCATTGTCTTTTCTAATCCTTCTAGGCTTTGGTTTATTTAGTGTGTGAAGGATTGAAATGCATCTTGGATGGGTTCTGCGGGGGTATCGGTTGAGACCCCTGCTTCATCTTGGGTTTTCGAAGGTTAGGGGTTTGTTGGCGATTTTCGTTGCCAAGTGTGGAGGTTCTTGGATTGGAGTGATAGGTGAATTGGTAGGATTCATGGTATAGGGTGTAGAGTTTTAATGGATGTGAGAAGTGAATGGAGGTAGCCCTCCTTCTAGCGCCAAAAGATATTGGTGAACCTTTTAATCCTCCAACTCCTCAATTAAGTGTAAAGTAATTAACGTGCTAATTACTTTACTAATTTGAATTAGAAAAATTAAGTACTCTTAACTTTGCCATGAAGTGGTGATTATGTCGTTGGATGCTTACACAATCAGGTAGTTGCACTTTAACTGTTCATTAAAATGTCAAGTCCAAATAGTATTTAATTCAAGTAGAAATAAGGTAAGATCTGGTACTATAGACCAAGTAGGAAAATAAAAAAAAGCAAGAAATAGTAAAGGACACAGGAGATTTACCTTGTTTGAATTTTAAGGAATCTTACATCCATGGGGGAAATTTCTCTTCTTCCATTTTTAGTATTTTGGTACAAATTTTCATGGCGGTCAATATAGTAAACCTTAAATGTCTCAAAGAGAGAAAAAGGTCAAAAGTCCTTTTCATGCTACAGTGCTTTTCTATTTATAGCCTTGAGACGCATGCTGATTACTAGAATTCTTTTCTCTTTATTATGCCTCAGCCCTTGGATTCTGCCAAATGTCGTCTATCTGTGCTGTCTATTTTATGTGTTCGAATTGCTGATATGTCTTTGGCGGGAAGCTTCATTGAAGACGGGAACTCCTAAAATTAGGGCGGGAATATTTGAAATAGTGACGGGAGAATTCAAATTTGAATTGGTCTTGTATGTGAGTCCTCGGGAGAAGATTAAGTGTCGCTTGTTGGTCTCAAGGTACTACCACCGTATTGACATTGACTGATATATGGTCCTCGCATGATGCTCTGATGCTTATTTCTTTGCTTTTTATCATATTTGCGCTTGTTTGTTTGGCCTCATATCGGGGTGGAGTTGCACTGCCTTGCTTTAACTTGGGCGTTAGTCTACTATGCTTATGGACGTAACCTGGCTACTATTTGAGTTATCCTTATTGCCAGCATGCTTGGGTTGCCTATGAGAAGAAGGAAGAGCCTCATATCTTTGGCGCCTACCTGCAAGTATGGTTCTATGTTGATGCGTATCATGAGTGGCCCTGTATGCAATCCTTTGGAGTGTTCGTGACCCTCTGTGGTACTGCATAGGTTATCCTTAGTGGTGCAGACTTGTTTTTGTAGGTGTTGATAGAATATAGGCTTTGGAGATGCAGTCGGTTTGGATCGGCATCTTTTGCTTCTTAGGCTTCAATGCAGTATTTTTTGCTCTGCGTTAATCTTACATATTATTGTTATGATTTGTCCCTATTTCCTTATGACTGCAGTATTTTTCTTCTATCGTGATTCCCTTAATTGTAAGGTTTGGGTCAGGTCAAGCACCATAGCTTTAATATGGCCCCCTATGCAGCACGAGTTATATTTGTCTCCTATTATGATTCCCTTAATTGCAAGGTTTGGATCAGGTTAAGTACTGTAGCATTAATATGGCCTCCTACACAACACGAGTTTGATTGATTTACCTCCTTCTTCTCTACATCTAATCTTCTCGATATGAGCAGTCTTCCTAGTCTCGTGCCCTGCCCCGTTTTCCTTTAATGCGGTTCGAGGTGAGAATGGGTATAACACTAAGTTTATTGCTCCTAGACCACCATACTTCATTGGAGTGTAAACTTTCTTAAAGTAAATTAGGGTAGGTAAAGAAGGGGTTCCCTGATCATGAAAAAGGGTTACATGCTTGCTCTATCATATAAAGAAGTTTCTTAGGTAGCATAAAATTCTAGAATGGTATTCTTTCATTGAGAATTTTATTGATTTGATTGTGGTTAATCTTCCAGCTTGACTCAGGTACTTGTTATGCTATAGTGATAACTTCCCATTAATTTTCTCAAAAATGTCAAGGCAATGTTCCTTTCTAATCCTAGTTGCAGTCAAAGGGATTCATAGATACCCGCAGCTTTGCATTACTGAGAGATACAAGAGAAGATAATAGAGGATTTTAACCTGTTCATTTGGAATCAAGATAGCCAATTGAATTATGTTAACACAACAGTGATATTATCAAGAAATTAAAGGTTGGATTTAGAGAAATAATCAAATCATCTACAAAGCATAAGCTTGTAACCGATGGGTTGAGGCACTTTGGATGATAATTAGTTAGTCTTCTAAAGAGTTTGCTCCATAATGGTGAGTAAGATGCAAGAGCTCAACGGATCCTCTTGTCCTTAACCTTGAGTGCCTTTGAAATAGCCAGATATTTGTTCATTCACTTGATCTAAGAACATTGTAGTGGAGATGCAAGCTTCGATCCATTTAATGAATTTAAGGGAAACCCCATTCTTGAGAGTGCATAGGAGACAATCGCCTATCTAGTTGAATCAGAAGCTTTCATCAAGTCAATCTTAAGGTAGTATATAGGGCTCAGATAATTACTATCATAACCTCTTATCAACTTATAAGTTAGAAGTATGTTGTCCATTATACTTCACCAATCAAGAAAACACCTTGATTTGGGGAGACCAGAGCTGACAACAGGGACTTCATTCTCTTAGCAAGTACTTTTGCAACGCACTTGTAAATGGTATTACAATAGCTTATTGGTCTATATTGACTTGCATAAGAGGGTTGGAATCAAGCATATTATTGTGGAGTAGATCCTACTTGGCATTCTACAACATTTGAAAAAATCGTTCACCGCTCTCAAGTAGTCCTTCTTGATTATGTCCTGAAATGAAATAAATAAAAAGGAGTTAAATCCATTTGGTCACCCTGCACTATCTTTGGGGATGGAGAATAAAGCTTGTTGAATTTCTTTATTTTGTATATCTTTATGTACATTGCTTTCTCGATCTGGAGATATGAAGAGAAATTCTAGGTAATCAATGTTTTATGTGTTGCTGGTCTACGGCTCATTATTGCTGAAGATGCTAGAAAAATGATGAACAAAGGCTTCATGCACTGCTTCATGACCAACATGATTGTTGTTCGAAAGGCCAAGCTTAGAATAAGTATTGTTGAAACTATTTTTGATCTTTAGATGGTCAGGGTAAAAAGCTGAGTTTTTGTCCCTTTGTTAATCCTATATCTTATATTTCTACCTTATCATGTTAGCTTCGATTTGCAGTGTAGTTGACAGCTTCTCAAATATATCAAGTTCCTACAAGGAAATACTAGAAGAATTAGGATGAATGATCATATTTAGTTAAACCCGATTTAACTATTGTCTAAGTTGACTTGTTAGCTTATTGCCCTTGCCATAATTTCCATATACTAGGACTTAAGAGTGTCTGGTGTGTTCGAGCATGCTTTGAAGTATGAACATGTGGTTGCCATGGTAAGTGTAGGACCAAGCTTCATAAATCACATTGAAAAAGTCTGGTTGTTAAGTCCAAAAGTTGAAAAACACAAAGGTTGAAGGTAGGTTGGATGTAGGGTGGCCAAAGGTTAGTATGAGAGGGGTGATTTAAGAGGTTTGGATGCAGGATTTCATAGAAGGGATTGGGCCATGAATATAGAGCAACACGATTCATGAAAATTTTGTCTATTTTGGATAAAATTTTAGAGCTATTGTAGGATTTGTTATTCCATGTATAAAATAGGCTAGAGGATGGGCATTCAATCAGATCAGTTAGCCTAACCCAGCCAGCCTTATAGTTTTCATATGCTAAGGATATTAGTGGCACAACCAGAGCCTGTATGTGACTAGTTTTAGAATGGGGATGAGAGAAAGGGAGATGTGGTCTTGTACGATTATAAATAATATAAGCAGCGTACTATCATAAATGAAACTCTAGTGGTACTGGTAAATTGATTAGTGTAACATATTACTAAATAACCAACTGCTTCTTTGTCCCATCAATTGTTGAGGGGCATTAGGTCATTAGTTGTTAATGGAGCACCACCAAACCTATCTCCAGTATTCAGCATATAGTTCCACTCACCCTTTCCTAATTAAGGGAGATTATTGGGTTTAAAGCTATAAAGAATTTCAAGGAAGTATTGCCTTAAGTAAGCTTGTTTTCAGCATATACATATGTATGGTAGAATTGAGATTTGGTAACAAGATGCATGATGTGAAGATGGAAAGCTTGCCTGGTTGTAATAACATGGATTGCTTAAAATATTTCAGTGTTCCAAGTAATTAAAATTCCTCCAAAGGTGGCTGCTTCCAAATTATGGTGGTATTTCCAATTCGGCTTTATAGTTTCAATTGCTTAAATGATAGTTTTGGAGTTGAGTTTATTCTCAATAATAGTTGGAATTTGAAGGTATTGGTCATTGATTATACTTTGAATTTCCATTTTTTATGCTATGTCATTTCCCCTTCTCACATTCCATACTCCTATTTTATCATTCATTGGCAGAAATTTAGGTGCTAGTAGATGGAGGTAGATTTGGATTAGTGAGTTTTCTAGATGGTTTTTTGTAGAATTTTTATTGCTATCAAATATGGGCTTTGAAACAAGAGATTTGCACTCTTTATCGTACATTTTTATTATCTTTATCATGTGACCTACTTCTGGTTTGCCTAGGAGACATGGCATAACAACCCACCATCTTTGTTGTCCTGATTTATGCATAGAATGATGCAAACTTCCCAGACCTCGTAGATTGTGGATCATTGGGTTTAGATAAAATGAGATCACAGAGCTATATATAATATTGTATACTTTCTAAAACTCATAGCGAAAGGTATAAAATATGACGATCAATAATACAATCCCAGATAAATAAAACAATGGAGTATCAAATAAATTTCAGCTACAACATCTCTCTATACTTTATTGGAACAATCTAATGTCTGGGAGTAATTGGAATAAAATTGTAGATAGCAAGAAAAATAATTGTTTGTGTCTCTATCATACCATCACATCACCAAACCACCACAAGTCCTCTGTATCAACCTGGCAAAGTATAACTAAAAAGAAGAAATGATAGAGGGGGTCAGACATAAGCTTCGTGAATGAAAACATGCTTGGTGAATGAAAACATGATAAAGCGTATACTACTCAAAAAATTTGTAACCTACTGCCTATATACTAAAATCACACCTTACCTTCTACGTGTACACAATAAGTTAACTAGTAATATCATAAATAATATGAGTCTAAGTACATGTAACAATACTGGGAAAAAACCGCTACAAAAATATATTACTGTGATAGATATGGACCTCACTATAATGTTCATAAAGGTGGACAATCTCTTGCTAATTAGTCTTTCCTAACTACCTAACACATACATCAACATTATTGGAATAGATCTCCAACTCGTGTACAGTATCCTCATGCACCACTATTGGAATAAAGCTATACTCGTGTGTTGAACCATATGCAACACTGTCAAGATAAAGCCCTAAAGCCAAACCGTGTGCCACAACAACACTATTGGGATAAAGCCCTAACTCGCATGCTAAACCATGTGTCACTCTATTGGAATGAAGCTCCAACTCGTCGAACCGTATGCGACCCTATTAGGATATAGTTCCAACCCGTCGTCGCCAAATCAAATACGACGGTGCTGGGAAAGAACCCTAACTCGCATACCAGCCTGACTACAACACTATTGAGGTAAAGGCCCAACTCGCATGCCAATCCATATACATCACTATTGGCATAAAGCCCTAACTCGCATGCCAAACCACACTTGTACAACCGAGGACTGCTTTCCTTATTCATATATCGAAATGCCTAAATGGATCCCATTTGGCATTTGCACATAATGAATAAACCAAATATGATCTGAGTGCACATACAACAAAATCTAACTACTCAAATGGCAAATATAAATATCATGTCAAACGACTGCTCGGCGAAGTAAACTAGATGTACTAAGTCGTTACGCAAGATAAACATGCAATAAGGCACATTTATGAAGTATTTAAGAACTCAAAAAATAATATACCAAAACATTCTTCGTCTCACCACAATCATAGCCCATCGAACCGCACATGAATCCAATGTCATATACGAAAGTTATAAAGGCTAGAAGATTAAGAGCATTTTAGTAATTTATTAACTAATAAAGTAATTCTCTCCCTCCATCATCGCAAACCACACTACCCAACTAAGCAACTACTTCTCTTTATCACTGCCGCTAGTAGGAACCTCGCTACTCCAATTCGACATGACCTACGGCCAACTTATCACCTGTGCTATCCAATGCTACCACCACGTCACCTCCGGCCACCTCATTTGCTGCTATTGCCACCCCGTTCAAAGATAGATATATGCACCAAGCCATTGATTGCCATGATCATTGACAAACATGAAACACTACTCGACCTCCTCTATGCAATGGCACCCTCCAATCGTCATATCGTCATCGTTTCACCATCGAATCTTAGCGGACAGTCCACGTTTATCAAACTTTGGACGTGTTTTCTTATCGAATCATCATCTAGTCGAAAAAATGAATGCCACTAGTTGATTCATGTCGTCGAGTAATACGATTTTGATATATAATATGTTGCATTTGGAGCACATTTACATTTTACATTTTTTAATTTAGGGAACGATCGATTTAACACCGTACGTTTATTAAACAATGCAGTTATCTTTCGATTTACCCTAATTCAGCTTAATTATAGAATTTAGAAATCTAAGGTTCATTAAATTAAATAACTTTTTGATGAAATTACACTAATACATATGATTTTAAACAAATAGGAGTAATTCACAAACTTATATGTGTTATTCTTAAGTATAATATTCCAACTCGCCTTTTATTCACGTTAATCTTCATTAATCCACTGAAATATCATCTCCTTCTCCATCTTCCAGAATTTCCCCACTTTAAACCTCCAAATTTCATTGTGGTTGTGATTCCTTTATGTACTTTCTTTGTGCTGACCAGTCTCATTATTAGGGCTAAAGTTAATATCTAAGAAAATGCCACTAGGCCCAACATTTGCCATTTTGACTCGTTTTTATCAAATTTGAAAAGTTATACAGGTTTTATGACTAGAAACGACGTTCCAAGAAAAATGGTATTGGTCTCGAAGCCTAATTTCAGCTCATGTAAATTTTTTCCCTTTTGTGTAAAATTAAAATTTTACCCTTATTATTTATTTAGTTAATTAAAAATTTTGGGGTGTTACATCCCCCTAAAAATATTTCATCCCCGAAATTCCAAGGGACGGACAGTGCAACTCGCTCTCTAGTATACAAACGTAACTACATCCATCTAGCCTTCACTATATGAACACAAGCAGAATCACAACCAGGAGTTTATAATATATATGATAGACAATAATAAAAATGATATGATGCGAGGTAAATGAAAATGGAACTAAATTGACCTCCTATATTAATGCATATGTGATGACCACTAAGAATGTGTGCAAAAATCCTACTATATGCGTATATATTTCTATATGTATGTGCATCAATGCATCCATATGCAACAACCACATCGAAGAGCAAGTAAAGAACCGCTTTCATAAATAAATGATAAGTAAACATATATAAGAAAAAAGATTAAATAACATACATATAATCATCTAACATAAGTTATAACCCACATAAATATAGATATCTAACACAAGTTGGTATGTATACACATACAATCCCACACAACATGTAGTTAACTGGTATAGCTCAAACAAAGCAACCATAGCAACGTAAACATGTCATAAGGACATTCATATAACCAATCCTAACATTCATACATCCATGCCTATGTTATCTAGCTAGCTAAAGCAACCATGCAAACATACAAACTAAACAAGCAAACTAACCAACAAGTTGACTAAAAGAAAAAGGTATTAGTAGAGTGCTCATGATGAGAAACTCAGATTCTCTCTTTGAGTTCCTAAGTACTCCTATCAAAATCTTTTCCTCATTGTACTTGGACCAAATTCATTTCTTTATTTCTGAGTTGTCTCACATCAAGCTTTAGGATGTGAATATGCCTACACAGTGATTAAGACTCTTCATTTATATCAAACTCAACATGTTGACTAGGCTCTACCATAACCACTAACTCATAAACATATGTTCATAAATGTTATATATATAGAATATATGTGAATGCCCACTAACTTTTCAAGAAGCCCCACTCAAGTGTGTTGACTTCCCTACTCTCTATAAAATCGGAAAACCCCAACAACTGGTGGTGCTAACTTTCCCACATAACATATCTCAATAAGGAATCTTCACCTGCACCATATCACCCATTACGAAAACTCTTAATGCAAGCTTATCCTATGCATCATCCATTTCTTTGCATATCACTTTAACTTTCACTGAGGTGTCTCTAATCATATAATGTTCAAGTATAACTTTAATTTAAACAAACTTCACTACCAGCGTGTCTCCATCATCAAATGCAAATCACAAATGTAAGACACAATCATATGTCATAAAGTCTACTGGCTCTAATGAGCACATGTAACATGCCCACAAACTAGTAGCCTTGGTGAAACTATGCCTCCCAATTCTCCTATGACTACAAGCAACAACTAAATGCAAATACGTAACATAGAATAACTCCAGTGGTATATCCATAACTCTAGTAAATGCACATGTCTATAATACTATACTTAATATCAAATGTGCAAGTATAAAAGTGTTATCCTTTATGACATATGATGTGCACGTAAATGTGCATATTTTTACCACCATATTTAATCTATTTAAATTAAATAAACGATCATATTGGGTATTTTAACTTGTTTAAACCAAAATTCAAATTCTTTTCAAATTTTCACATATTCATCTTCATATAGGGGCAAAATGGTCATTTTTGTGCATTTATTAAATTGTAAAATTTTACTTGGAATGTTCTATGTTGTTTTGTAGGAAATTTAGTGAATTTTACAAGTGGTTTTATGATGATATACGCATGCACAAGAGTGAAGTGAAGAAATGAAGATGGAAATAATTCAAAGTGAAGATCATGGAGGACCCCACTTACCCACCTACCTTAATGTACACTTAGGAGCTAATGCACATGCTAAAAGGCCATTAAATCTTCATGCACACTTAATGGATGATTAGTGGATGCTAATGGTTACTTGGCCACCACACTTCCTAAGGGGTAGTTTGGGCATTCCCCAAAAATATGGATTAGGGTTACTAACTTGTTTAAATACCTCATATCTTCATGTAACCCCTTCTTCCTCTTAGTTAGTTTTAGTTTAGGAACAAAAATAAACAAAGCTCTTCTCTTTCTCTTTTCCATGGCTACTTAGCCATTTTTATTTTCATGTGACTTTCCTTTTTTATGCAATGTTAATTAGTATTCTCTTTTATTTACATGCTTCTTCTCTTCTTATGTTAGTAGTGTAGTTTTACTTTTCATGCAAGTAGATTAGTGTTATTTCTTTTTACTTAGCTTTTCTCTTCATTTTGCTCTCTTTTTCCTTTTTTTTAGTTTCATGTTGCATGCTACTTGTGTTGATATGATAACACAAATGAGAGGCTAATCCCTTCAATTAGGGGTAATGAAGCCTCTAATCATGTAACTTCAACATTTTGGTAATTATTGCTCTCTTTTGTGCTTAAATGAATGTTGATGTGATTTATTGTTACATGTTGAATTTGATAGTCTATTTTGTTCATAACAAATAGGCTATGCTTAAACAATCACAAACAAAAATTGCCTATTCATCTAAATATGATTATGGCAAAGAAGTGAATGTTGAAATTGAAATTTGATGGTCTATATTTCTAATCAATAGTTAATAGGCCATACTTAAAATAGATTTCATTTTCAACTTCTTGTTATTTTTCATGAGAATTAAAAGTGATTTAAAGGTTGTGTTATAGTTTGATGGCTTATGTTGAGCTAATTAATAGCACAAATGAGCCATACTTATGATAAACACATCATTTAAATTCACTTATGACCAAAAAAGAGAGATCATAATTTCATAATTTGTTGAACTATATAATCTAGAGAGTGGAATTATATCTAAATTGTCATTTAACTCTCATATTTCTATCACTTTCTTTTTGTCATTTTTTCTACATTTTTAGCTTCACGCTTTTCAACTTTGGTTAATTTGATTGAATAGTAAATATAAATCAACAATTCCCTACGGATCGACCCGTACTCACTACGTACTATGATAGTACGCCATGCGCTTGCGGTATAAATTTTATTATAAATTTTTTGACGGTTTTCTAAACCGATAGAAAATTCGTTGTTAAACAAGTTTTTGGCACCGTTACCGGGGAATTTGTTTTGATTTTATTTTCTATTCTTCGAATTATTTTCGTTTGATTTTTGAGTGTTTTTATTTTGTGTGTGTTTGTAAAAAAAACATTGTGCGTTTGTTTGATTTTTGTGTGCGTTTGTTTGTATGCTTGTTGTTCTAGTTTCATTTTCCATTTTCATTTTCATTATTTAAAATAAAAGCATACACAATTTCAAAAAGAAAAAAATTCCATTCGATTTCCATCTCATTTACAAGTCTCTTATTTTATAACTTCAAAAAATAAAGAGTACATTTTTGACATTTCTTTTATAACTGCACAACTACATATCCTTCCCTGTGCATATCAGCTCTTCACTTCATACCTTTGTTACAAACAGCCCACAAACAACCCATATCACCAAAAGTACAACATTGCTTCAAACCGTGCCTCCTCTAACAACATTTCTGCACTGTCATAGTCACCTCAAATACTGTCATCGACTTCCTACAACCAATTCATAACCACTGCAGTTTCATCACCTTGACATTTTCACTGTTACCACCAAGACATTCAACTCCTTACTGGCACATACTGACACAAAACTTCTCCAACTTGCATATTTCTTCTCTGACCGTATACCACACCGCCTTGCTTCAATAACAACTTATCTCAATACATATGATTCTCACGACATATCTAAATCACTTCAACTCAATACATACTGCACAGTCCATCCTCCACTTCAACTTCACCATAACTTCAGCACTGTGACATTCACCACCAACCATCACATACCCTTCATCATCAACCTATCTCCCTCGGCCTACATCAGAGAAGACAACCAACCATCACTTCGTTCCACTGTCCATTGCCTTGCCAACTTCACCAATACCCCCGCATACAAGCCTACCTACCACTCTGTGCACCACTGTGATACAAAACAACACACTTCACCATTTTTCATCCGCAGTTCTGCCTTCGCCTGTCACAGTGCATAGTGAACACACATTTTTGTATACAACTCACTGATACACCAATTCTTGTCTCTATTCCAAACAAGCTGCTGCCAACCCTGCTTTACCTTTGCTGGCCGCAACCACGCTACAACTCCTTGCACTTCTGCCAACATACTTGACTGCTGTTGCTTCAACCACTACAATACCGCATCACTACTCCCTGAAACATCCAAACATACCAGAGCAACTCACATAGCCTTCAACAACCACTGCCTTACCTCAACATTCATCACCGACTACACCACAGTACTATTAACAGAAACTCCATAACAAACTGCAACATTTGCCAAATACTCCTCTGCCTCAATACAACACAGTTCAACCACTAATTCCACTGTCATAACAGTGCATTGCCATCAAGTTCACAGTTCAACATCACCCGAACAAATCTACCCTCATTTCCTCCACCAAACTGTCAACACAACATATCTACTTGACCAAACACTACACTGTCACATTCAACATCAAAACAACATTCATCACTACCCCTTCTTTTTACCACCATTCATCAAATAACCATCTCACTGCCCAGAAACATCATTTATGTGCCTACCATCCACTGCCCATTACTTCTACAACGACCACAACTTCTTCAACTGTCCACAACGAACACAACTTCGCATTACGCTTCATACCCGAACCACCTCACCGCCCTTCGTCAAATCACTACATTTCAACACAATCCAATCCCTTCTACTATCATCACTCTACAAACATCTCTTCCCACTTCATCTTTGGTCACAACAGCCTACACTACTGCCAAGTTCTCCCGCAACTTCAACCAGCAGCTTCTTCGCAACATCTCCTACAAACATCATTTTAATAGTCACTACTATCATTTCATTTTCCACCGAACCATTCCCTTCCTCCAACCTGAACCTACTGCAAGTCTGGACTGTAACCATCCTCCTACAACTACATCATATCGACAATCACACTCCAACAAAAAAACTTACTACAACTGCCTCGTTCGTCACTGCAATAGCTTCCATCGCTACCCAATTCACAACTACCTCAACCCCCACCAAACATCTCTCCAACCTGAGCAACTACTCGAACAATTAAAAGCCAAGTCGAAGAATCACGACTTCGAACAACCACAAACACTGACAGACTACCATAGCTAAGCTTCCTTTAACCTACAACGTTCACCAATCCATTTCCTACAATCACGCAACCAAACCGGAAGCAACAAATCACCTTCCTCCTCAAGGAACTACTGCAGACCATCCCCACTTCCAAACAAATCCGCCTCACCAGCAACGATACATCAAACTGCTACAAACCCCTCTGCATTACCCTCCTCTACAGTCCAACCAAACAGAGCTCCAACCCACTAGCATTCAGTCATGATCCCTGTCGCATTCAGTTCGACGACCGCAACCTCAACCTTCACCCAACTCGAAATCGCAACTAGCCTCGCCTAAACACTGCAACTCGCACTCCAATTCCGCACCTCAAAATCAACGCCAATCGACCATATCACAACAACAACCAAATCGCAATAGCACTTCGACAACCTTCCCAAGTCAAAACCACGAAACCCCATCTCCAAACCCATCGACGACTTCACCCCATCGAATAACCCAGTCACGAATTCCAAATCTCCAATAAATCAATAACCCAGTCGCAAATTTCATTTTTTTAACTTGCGTTTGATTTAACTGAATTTCAATTGAGTTTTAAAGAGTATCTCTTGTTCGATTTTGTTAAGTATCCAACGGATAAGAAGGAAAAAAATATTGCGGTTTTGGGCTTTGAGTTGTAAGTGGGCTGACCATTTTTTTTAGGTGTTTAATTAATTTTTTTTGAGTTTTATTTTAGATTTTCTTTTTTGCTTAAAAAAAAGAAAAAAAAACACAAGTTTCAATTTGTTTTTGTTTTCATTTGCAAATAGTTTACAAAAAAATATTTGCTTTCATTTTCGTTTGGGTAAATGATAAAAAATTTACCTTGCTTTCATTGTTATTTGATCTTTTAAAAAAAACAAATAAACAAGTTGTTTTCATTTGTTTTGGATAGGTATCATTTTTATTTTGTTTTTATTTCAACTGTATATATTTCTTGCTTTTATTTTTCAGGTTGTAGAAAAAAATTAAGAAGAACCGCTTGCCCAAAAAAAAACTGCTTGCTTGCTGAATAAAATTTTGCTACTTTTAACCCCTATCTATTATCCTTATTTGCCTTGCATTGTTGTTGCATTTGCATTTATATTTAAAAAAAATTCAAAAAAAAAACGAAACAAAAACAAATTTCATTAGAGTTGCATTGTTAATACACGTTTAATTTCTGCTTTGCATTTCATCCTAGATTTTGATTAATAAAAACTAATAGACATCGATAGCTTTTAATTGTATATTGACAAGTTGTCTTCTTTGAACAATTTAATTTCTTGGTGTCTATGTTACGGCAGAGTAATAACCATTTATAAATATTACGGTGATTTGTAAATATTATAGTGGTTGTTCCTCTGAAGGCACTTAAACCTTCGGCTGCATTGCTACGGTGATTCGTGGTGCACCGATAAATCCTGCCCGTTAATTACCTGGCTGAGAACTATATTGTTGAATCAAGACAAAGTGTGATTATACAATTTTGGGTTAACTTAGGATAAATAATTTGTAATTAGACCCTTGCATTCATTTAGTTGCATTAGTTCATGCATATTTAAAAAAAACTTCAAAATCCAAAACTATTTTTTTTTTAAATATTCCTCTTCTTTTCCTTTGAAATTTTTAAATCCTTTTCCTTTGAAATTTCAAAAATCTAAAAAAAAAAAATTAGAAAAACCAAATATATATATATATATATATATATATATATATATAAAATCTTTTCAAAAAAAATAAAAAAAATTGAAAAATCAAAAACAAAAAAAATCAATTTCCCTTTTGAAAAATAAATTTTATTTGTAAATATTTTTCCTTTATAAAAATAAAAAAAAACCAAAAACATTCTTGAAAATGTCCGAGTTTCCCCACTCCCTTGAATTATACAAGAGTTGTGAAAATCAATATAATCCATATGGTTTCACTCCAAATTCGTATGGATATTTTAACGACAACTATTCTTTAAACAATTCAAATTTTGAACAACAAAGTTTTCAAAACGATGACCAACCTTCGAATCTCGAAAATAGCATTTCATCTCTACTAGAAATCTCTACACAACAAAATCAAATGATAAATGATTTATGTAATTCATATTTGTGTAACAACTCGAGTCAAGGATTTCAAAATTTGAATTCAATTCAAAATTCAAACGATTTCAATTATAACCCATGCCAATTTAATTTCGAACTCCAAAATGAATTTCAAACTCAAAATGAATTTGGAAACAACTTTTCAAACGAATTTGGCAACAGGAATAATCTTAACCACGTTACAATTGAAATTTTTTGTTCTCAACAAATCCAAATCGAAAATTCTCAAGTTAACAACTATAAATTGGATTTTGTTGAACAAATGGACGAAATCTACAATGTTCACATGGATTTGTTGTTCGAAACATATATGAAACAACGTGAGAAACAAAACCAAATCCCAACATGTGATGAGTCAAATGATAATCCATCTTTTACCCAAATCGACGATTTTCAAACAACAACTTTTGAAATTGAAAACGAAAATCTTAACGAAGTTGTTGAAAATACGGTAATTGAGTTGGATTTCAATTCTTTTGAGGGTGTAGAACCAAATTTAAAATTCGATCTTCCTTTTCTCGATTTCAAAAATTTTAATACAACAACTTTGGATTTTGAACTTGAGATACGCAATGAAGTTGTTGATAATCCAACAAAGGAAGACAAATTTAACGAACACGATTTCCATGGACTTTTTGAAGATGACTTGTTAAATTCCGACGGGGAATCACCACTTTGATTTTGAAATCGATAATTTTAAAGAATTTTTCAATGACAAACTTGAATTTCAATTTGGTGAAAATAAACTTGAATTTCAATCAATCGTTATATCTACCCCAAAAATTATCGAAAATAAAACAACTCGTACGATTTTCAATAAAACGACATTCGTTTATCCAAATCAACATTCAACTTTGAAATCTTTTACGATTTGGTTTTCGAGCTTAAGCTGTGTCTCGTATACTTGACGAGGCAATTGAATCGGTTTTTAGAAGACCTTTTCATTTACGCTTTGACGATATACTTTCTGATCTCGTGTAAATATCGTTCACCTTCATGTAAATATAGGTCATCGTTTTATTTTTCTCCTTTCACTTGGGTTGACTGTGGGGACACAATCAAAATCATGTGTGGGGGGGAGACTCATCATCATTTTTAATTTTTCATGGTTTATTTTTAATTTTTCTTTCCAAAACTTTAAAAAAAAAATTAAAGCATTTTGATTTATTTCTAAAGAAACACTATAAGATAATATATGGTTTTGGTTTATTAAATTGAAATTTCTGAAAATTTATTCGTCTTAACAAAAATAAAAATGAAGTTTGATTATAAATAACAATGGTTTAACTAGCTTATAGGAAGATTCATATGTGTTAATTATGAAATACATCCTAATTGAAAATCTTTGTTTTAAAAAGTGGTGAATTTAAAGTAAAGGATATAACATGTTTTTTGTCTTCTAAGTTAAAGGGTGCTAAGATGATTTTGCGAAACTCTCTCTTTAAAAAAAACAAAAAACAAAAAAAAATATTTCTTGTATATATGTATATTTTCTTAATAAACACCTAGAGTCATGTGTTCACACTCGTGTGTTCACTCGCCATGCTCTGTACCCTTCTCACGTAAGCCCGAAAGGCAGTGCACGATCGGTATATCTGGCCTCAGTTTATTTGAGTTAGGTGTGTGTATATAAAAATTATTTTACTAATAACGCCTACAGTCAATAGGTGTTCACACTCGTGTGTTCACTCGCCACGCTCTGTATTCCCCTCACATCAGTCCGCAAGGTAGTGCATGGGTAATATATCTGGCCTCAGTTTATCTGAGTTAGGCATATGTAAATATTGTTAATATCAATAAAATTTTCAAATAAAAAAATTAGAGAGAGTAAGCAAATGAAATCCAAGCACTATTTTAACTTATTTGATTTGACTTGTTATTGAAAAGAAATGAAAATACCACATTGATAAACTTTGATAATCAACTAAGGATCCATTTCATAGTTACACTATATTATCAACCGAAACAGCGAGTTAAACTATAGTCTATTTGTTACGATAACTTCATTTTTGTTGGAAATTTTGACAAGTAAATGACTTAAATTTTCAAGATAATAACCAAACATATATTTAACTTATTTGTGTCAATTTAAAAGTAAATCCTTCATTGTAAATATTTTCAAAAACTTGCATTCACATCTTTGTAAATAAATCATGCATTTTGTAAATATTTTCATCCTGCATTTGGATTTTGTGGGTAGTATCCGCTGAAAACCATCACGAGACTGTAGGATCGATTTCACCCTAGAGGGGGGTGAATAGGGTGATACTATCAATTATTAAAATTATTGCGGAAGTTATATCAATTTTAACACAGATTTCAACACAGATTAAGCAGAATAATAACAGCACAGATATTGCAGAATAAATAACAGAACAGAACAACACAGAATTTACCCAGCTTCGGCAAAACCCTGCCTACGTGCTGCCCCCAAGGTTTCTACTAGAAATTAGATAGTCACACGCTTACACACGTAAACTCGCGACACCCGCTACTGACTAATCCTAACTCTACGCTCAAAACCCTGCCACAACTCAGCCACTGAGTTGCGAATTCTCAATCTACGCCACGTAGATTGTCCCCTAGTCACACGACTAGAAAATACAATTTTTAAAACAGAATTTAAAAACAAAATTTAAACTAATTTAAAAATAAACTAAACCCTAATTAAAGCCTATATAAAAAGATGAATGCCAGCCCCAAATTAATCACACAAAAATATGCCGGCCCAACATCCTTTTATATTTTAACTTTGGCCTTTTTTTATTTGTGGAAATGCCGGCTTCCTATGTCTCCTCTGTGAGAATTTAGGGCTTGTGTAAATGAATGCTTCTCGTTCGTTCTTTGCTCGGATGAAAATTAGGGTTTTGTGGAATTGAGTCGCCGCTTCAACTTGTTGATGATGCTGCTTCGTTTTCTTCTCTTCGATTACTTTGAATATTCACGGCTCCTTCAATTTTTGATCGAGCTCGTCTTCTGATTTTGGTAAGTGATTTATGCCTTTTGCTTTATTGTTATTGCGTACTTGAGCTCGATCTTTGATTCGAGTTGGAAGATGATTTTGGAATTGTATTTTATCGGTTTATTGTTTTTGCTCGTACTCGAATCTAATGATTTTGCCGATGATGTTAGCATTGTTTATATAGGATTCCAGTTCCTATATTTTCGTTCGCATTTCATATACGAATTCGTCTGATGATTTAAACTCGGTTGTACGATTTTATATGGATGAACGTGATGATTTCTGACCTTTTCAAATCCTATATTTTCGTTGCTTTATTACTTGATACTCACGGCTTGATTTTGAACTTGCGATATTTCTGACTTGGTTGTGTTCTTTTTGCTGTTGACTCGACATTGCTTTGATGCTTGAAATTGACCCTTGTCTTTGTAGCTTCGACATTGATTTTGAACTGAATATTCTTTTCGACATTGGCTTTGTTCGAACTGTTAACTGGTCAGCATGCTTTTGATTCTGGTTTGACTTTAGTTATGTGACATTCGAATGTTCAGGTTATACCATTTACTATAGAGATTTTGATTCACTGTTGCATGCATTCGGTACCGTGATGTTCATCCCTTAGTGTAGTTGTTGTTGCCTCTGTCCAATTTCCTCTGGTTTCTTTAGTATTGTTGTAGACCCTTGATCACTCGAGTCTTTGTGTACTTTGGTATTCTCAGTTGTACTTTATTTGATCACTGTTGCAGTTTGGCTATGTTCGAGCTACTGAGATCTTGAGTCATATGCTTTGTTTTACCATATTGTTGCTGTGTTGGCTTCAGTTCTGTAGCATGCTTGACTTGAAGTTATTAGTCTGGTTCATTGTGTATGAGTTCATTTTGTTGGCTGCCTCTTTGAATTTGAGTAGACTGTTTTGACCACTTGATTGTATTCGAATTTGATTTTCGAATTACACCTGAGTTGAATCCGATTTGGGTTTGATCTTGTGACATTATTTTATTGCACCTGAGTTGAATCCGATAGTCTGGGTTTGACCTGTGCTCACTTGTCCCTGTTACTATATCAAGTGTATATACATATATCGGTGTGCACAGCCTTGTGGCATGTACAGTGATGCACTGTGCATGTCACAATGTTCTTGTATGATGAATTCAAATGATGACGAACAACCCAAATAACTGAGGCAAACATTATTTTCAAAATCATCTTTTATTTCAAATTTCAAAAATATTTCTCTTTCAATTTTACTGCGTTTGAAAATATTTTTGCAGATTACTCGGATGTTGGAATCAGACTGGAATGCAGTTGAAGACAAAATACGAGTGTGAGTGATATGTAGTGAGGTTATTAATGTAAAAATGAACTGTGATGTATTCAGAAATTGTATAGTTATAGCGTGAGCTTAAAATTGTACTATCAAAATTGTAATAAATATTTGTTTGAATAAAATATTCGTTTTGAATTTCAATTCCGTGTTATTTATTTTATTCAGCAAATATTTATTTTATCTGTGAAAAATAAAATAGTACAATATCAAATACATTTAAATGAATGTATATATGTTTATTATCATCAAACAAAAATTACGTAGACGCATATTCAACAATCTCCCCCTTTTGATGATAACAAACATATATTTAAGATTTTGACTATTTTAAATGTATTTGATTATTCAATCTGCTCCCCCTATTTAAATGCTCCCTCTCTACACAATACTCCCCCTTTATATATGCATAAAAATATTTAAATGAGGCTTGATTGCAATTAGAAAATATTTGACCTTTATTTTCAAAATCTTAACTTTTCTCTCCCCCTTTTGTTATCAGCAAAAGAATAATAGTGATAGAAAAAATAGAGATAAAGTGATTGACATTAAAATAATATTAATTCCCAATCGAGTATAAATATTAAATTTCAATAGAAAAATCATACAAAAATCATAAATACTCTGTTTGACGCATATTCCACTTTAGAATGATAGGGATAATGTCATCATATAAAACCATATAGTTGGGTCTATTTGTGGTATATTTATAACAGGAATTTGAATATCTACTAACCATGCATAACCGTTAGGACTTTTAAATGAGATTAGTAGTATTCCAAAATTTTAAAAAATGAATTCAAGTATCTTCTAACCACGCATAACCGTGAGGACTTTTAAATGGGATTAGAATCAACTTGTCTAATTAATCAATCAATTTTTGATATGCGTTCCATACATGCATAACCGTGAGGACTTTTAAATGAGCATGGAAGCACACAACAAATTCAAAGTAATTCACCCATGCATAACCGTGAGGACTTTTAAATGAGAGTGAATACTTTGGATGTTTTTTATTTGTTAAAAAAATATAATAAAATGAAAAATGAATGATTACCGTTTAAAATACCACATATTGACTTACTATATTGGATTTTGATGAGTGATGGTTGATAGAAAAATGATAGAAATAGAAATGGTCGTGAAATTTTTATCAAACGAAAGTTTTTATAACTCTTGTTTAAATTTCTAAAGAAATTTTCTATATATACTTTCTTGAGTTATAATATATGATTAATATCAACACTCATCACTTTTTCAGTCACTATTTATCTTTTCGATAATTAGCAGGGGGTCAGATTAGTTAATGTAGTGTTTTAAAATCAGTTTCAAAAATAATTATAAAATCAATTTTTCTGAAATAACTAATCTGAAACAAGGTTAAAAAAATGATTTTCTTGAAGGGTTTATTTAAGAAAAATATCAGTTAATTTAAAATTATTTGAAATGAAAAATATGCAGATATTTTCATTGAAAAATGATGCAATTACTGAAAGTTAAATCACGATCTACTACTAATTCTTCATCAACTAGATTGCCAGTGTAATCTGCATCTGAGTTTTTGTTTCTTCACTCAACATTATCTTTGTTTATAGACCAGACTGTGAAGTTTCAACAAATTTCATCAGCTTTTAAATGAAGTTCTCTTGAATTTGAATTGAAGCCGTTGAAATAAACAAGCAAACAAATTTATCTACTTGTAGCATGAGTAATCAGTAATCAATCAACATCATAATTTATCCAAGCAATTCTATGATTAGTCAACATTTTGAATAAGTCATCATCAATCATTTCACATAACTGGCTGATTTAATTCGGATTATGGTGCAGATTATCACTTTAAATGTATTGTTCAAAATAATTACTATTACCTGTTTTACCTTTACGACAATCTTTCGTTGTTTGCCCATTGTGAATCTGTCACATTTATACTAGGCTAAGGAACTTTGATTTGTCGCCCGTTGTGTGTCTGGAACAACCAGAATCCAGATAACACCGATGTTGTTCCTTAGCCTGCCACCACACCTACACGGTAAAATATTTTTGTGACCTATTTGTTTTTATAGGTCCATGGTTGTTAGTGGCAGAATCATTTGAAAAATAATTTTGTGAAGACCCATAACTTTCTATATATGTTCCTTTTGGCACCCAGATTTGTTTAACTTTGAGAGATTCTATATTTGTGCCTTTTGGAACCCAAATTGGAATTGTTTTCACATGTTTGGGTCTATACCAACAATTATTTTGTCCAGTTTGTCTACAAATAGTGCACATCAAGTTGACTTGTTTAGTTTCCCTTCTACACCGTTTAGTTTGAGTATACCTAAGTCCTTGTCTATCAATATTGACAGTTTGTTTTTCTAATAGCATATTCAACGATCTTTCACTTTTGGAAATTTTTCCTAAAGTCGTTGACAGTTGTTGGACTTGTGCTTTGAGAGATTCATTTTCGTTTAATAATTGGGTGCACTTTTTAATAGAATTCTCTCTCCTAGTATTTTCATTTTCTTTCAAAATTAGAATTTCATTTTCAAGTGATTTTATATTAATTTCTGATTTTTTAATCTCATCTTCGAATGTTGGACACTTATCACACTTAGGGATTCTACTTTGATAGTTTTTAACTAACTGTTCAAGCTGTTCATTTGATTCTATCAAACTATCTCTTTGTGATTCAAGTTTAGCGTATCTTTCCCTAAGTCGTTCAAAACAGCCGTTTACTTCATGGAAATAAATAAGCAACTCAGAATGGGTAAGTTTTGATACCTCACTTGGCTCGTCATTGTCACTGTCAGTTATATTACCTTGAAGGCACAAATCCGCTTTTCCGCTTTCACTGCCAGTGCTTTTATCATCCTCATCCGTTTCATCCCAAGTGGCTGCAAAACTTTTCTTTTTCTGTTTCTTTCCACGGCTGAATTTATTTTGTGGACAGTCGGGACTGATATGACCGGGTTTGTTGCACTCGTAACAGATGATCTTCTGTTTGTCTGGGCTGTCAAATACTTTTGCTATTCTGCTTTTTAACTTTTGGTTTAGAGCTGGATTTCCGTGTTTCTGATTCCACTTTTTGAATTTTCTTATTAACAGCTCTAGTTCTTTTGCACCATCATCATCGTCGTCATCATCACTTTCAGTTGTTCCTTTAAGAGCTATCGATTTCTTTCGAGTATCTCCTCCTTCACGCTCTTCTTTGAATTTTATCTCTAGCTCATATGTGGTGAGATTTCCGATGAGTTCTTCAACTTTCAACTGTTTCAAATCTTTTGATTCTTGAATTGCAGTCACTTTGGCTTCAAAGCTTCGTGGAAGGACTCTGAGGATTTTTCGGACTATTTCCAGTTCGGTGTATGATTTTCCGAGAGCTTTCGATTTGTATACGATATTGGAAAGTCGTCCGTACATCTCTTTGACATTTTCTTCCTTCGCCATTGTAAAGTTCTCATATTCGCTGCTTAGCATAGCAAGGCGAGATTCTTTGACTTGAGATGTTCCTTCGTGAGTCACTTCGAGTGTATGCCATATTTCCTGCGCAGATGAACAATGTGAAACACGATTAAATTCAATTTGATCTAATGAACAAATAATAGAATTCATTGCTTTGGCGTTAGTAATTTGTAATTTGTTTTCTAACTCTGTCCATTGATCCTTTGGTTTTTCTATTTCCTGATTGTTCACTATTATAGTTGGTTTGCTATATCCTGTTTCCACAATATCCCACGCGTCAATGGTTTTTAGAAAAATTTCCATCCTATTTTTCCAATAAGCATATTCACCATTGAACATTGGTGGTCTAACTATTGACTGACCCTCTGCAAAAGCGTTATTAAAAGAAGCCATTTTAAAAATTCAAATTTTTAAAACAAAAATTGATTTTTGAAAAAAATCGAATTTTTAAATCAAAAATTTAACTCTATTACCTAGCTCTGATACCACTTGTAGGATCGATTTCACCCTAGAGGGGGGTGAATAGGGTGATACTATCAATTATTAAAATTATTGCGGAAGTTATATCAATTTTAACACAGATTTCAACACAGATTAAGCAGAATAATAACAGCACAGATATTGCAGAATAAATAACAGAACAGAACAACACAGAATTTACCCAGCTTCGGCAAAACCCTGCCTACGTGCTGCCCCCAAGGTTTCTACTAGAAATTAGATAGTCACACGCTTACACACGTAAACTCACGACACCCGCTACTGACTAATCCTAACTCTACGCTCAAAACCCTGCCACAACTCAGCCACTGAGTTGCGAATTCTCAATCTACGCCACGTAGATTGTCCCCTAGTCACACGACTAGAAAATACAATTTTTAAAACAGAATTTAAAAACAAAATTTAAACTAATTTAAAAATAAACTAAACCCTAATTAAAGCCTATATAAAAAGATGAATGCCAGCCCCAAATTAATCACACAAAAATATGCCGGCCCAACATCCTTTTATATTTTAACTTTGGCCTTTTTTTATTTGTGGAAATGCCGGCTTCCTATGTCTCCTCTGTGAGAATTTAGGGCTTGTGTAAATGAATGCTTCTCGTTCGTTCTTTGCTCGGATGAAAATTAGGGTTTTGTGGAATTGAGTCGCCGCTTCAACTTGTTGATGATGCTGCTTCGTTTTCTTCTCTTCGATTACTTTGAATATTCACGGCTCCTTCAATTTTTGATCGAGCTCGTCTTCTGATTTTGGTAAGTGATTTATGCCTTTTGCTTTATTGTTATTGCGTACTTGAGCTCGATCTTTGATTCGAGTTGGAAGATGATTTTGGAATTGTATTTTATCGGTTTATTGTTTTTGCTCGTACTCGAATCTAATGATTTTGCCGATGATGTTAGCATTGTTTATATAGGATTCCAGTTCCTATATTTTCGTTCGCATTTCATATACGAATTCGTCTGATGATTTAAACTCGGCTGTACGATTTTATATGGATGAACGTGATGATTTCTGACCTTTTCAAATCCTATATTTTTGTTGCTTTATTACTTGATACTCACGGCTTGATTTTGAACTTGCGATATTTCTGACTTGGTTGTGTTCTTTTTGCTGTTGACTCGACATTGCTTTGATGCTTGAAATTGACCCTTGTCTTTGTAGCTTCGACATTGATTTTGAACTGAATATTCTTTTCGACATTGGCTTTGTTCGAACTGTTAACTGGTCAGCATGCTTTTGATTCTGGTTTGACTTTAGTTATGTGACATTCGAATGTTCAGGTTATACCATTTACTATAGAGATTTTGATTCACTGTTGCATGCATTCGGTACCGTGATGTTCATCCCTTAGTGTAGTTGTTGTTGCCTCTGTCCAATTTCCTCTGGTTTCTTTAGTATTGTTGTAGACCCTTGATCACTCGAGTCTTTGTGTACTTTGGTATTCTCAGTTGTACTTTATTTGATCACTGTTGCAGTTTGGCTATGATCGAGCTACTGAGATCTTGAGTCATATGCTTTGTTTTACCATATTGTTGCTGTGTTGGCTTCAGTTCTGTAGCATGCTTGACTTGAAGTTATTAGTCTGGTTCATTGTATATGAGTTCATTTTGTTGGCTGCCTCTTTGAATTTGAGTAGACTGTTTTGACCACTTGATTGTATTCGAATTTGATTTTCGAATTACACCTGAGTTGAATCCGATTTGGGTTTGATCTTGTGACATTATTTTATTGCACCTGAGTTGAATCCGGTAGTCTGGGTTTGACCTGTGCTCACTTGTCCCTGTTACTATATCAAGTGTATATACATATATCGGTGTGCACAGCCTTGTGGCATGTACAGTGATGCACTGTGCATGTCACAATGTTCGTGTATGATGAATTCAAATGATGACGAACAACCCAAATAATTGAGGCAAACATTATTTTCAAAATCATCTTTTATTTCAAATTTCAAAAATATTTCTTTTTCAATTTTACTGCGTTTGAAAATATTTTTGCAGATTACTCGGATGCTGGAATCAGACTGGAATGCAGTTGAAGACAAAATACGAGTGTGAGTGATATGTAGTGAGGTTATTAATGTAAAAATGAACTGTGATGTATTCAGAA
This sequence comes from Allium fistulosum, assembly GCA_030737815.1. Lineage (NCBI taxonomy): Eukaryota > Viridiplantae > Streptophyta > Magnoliopsida > Asparagales > Amaryllidaceae > Allium > Allium fistulosum. Next base: position 86,867,268 of record CM060901.1, on the reverse strand, counting down.
ATTGTATAGTTATAGTGTGAGCTTAAAATTGTACTATCAAAATTGTAATAAATATTTGTTTGAATAAAATATTCGTTTTGAATTTCAATTCTGTGTTATTTATTTTATTCAGCAAATATTTATTTTATCTGTGAAAAATAAAATAGTACAATATCAAATACATTTAAATGAATGTATATATGTTTATTATCATCAAACAAAAATTACGTAGACGCATATTCAACAATCTCCCCCTTTTGATGATAACAAACATATATTTAAGATTTTGACTATTTTAAATGCATTTGATTATTCAATCTGCTCCCCCTATTTAAATGCTCCCTCTCTACACAATACTCCCCCTTTATATATGCATAAAACTATTTAAATGAGGCTTGATTGCAATTAGAAAATATTTGACCTTTATTTTCAAAATCTTAACTTTTCTCTCCCCCTTTTGTTATCAGCAAAAGAATAATAGTGATAGAAAAAATAGAGATAAAGTGATTGACATTAAAATAATATTAATTCCCAATCGAGTATAAATATTAAATTTCAATAGAAAAATCATACAAAAATCATAAATACTCTGTTTGACGCATATTCCACTTTAGAATGATAGGGATAATGTCATCATATAAAACCATATAGTTGGGTCTATTTGTGGTATATTTATAACAGGAATTTGAATATCTACTAACCATGCATAACCGTTAGGACTTTTAAATGAGATTAGTAGTATTCCAAAATTTTAAAAAATGAATTCAAGTATCTTCTAACCACGCATAACCGTGAGGACTTTTAAATGGGATTAGAATCAACTTGTCTAATTAATCAATCAATTTTTGATATGCGTTCCATACATGCATAACCGTGAGGACTTTTAAATGAGCATGGAAGCACATAACAAATTCAAAGTAATTCACCCATGCATAACCGTGAGGACTTTTAAATGAGAGTGAATACTTTGGATGTTTTTTATTTGTTAAAAAAATATAATAAAATGAAAAATGAATGATTACCGTTTAAAATACCACATATTGACTTACTATATTGGATTTTGATGAGTGATGGTTGATAGAAAAATGATAGAAATAGAAATGGTCGTGAAATTTTTATCAAACAAAAGTTTTTATAACTCTTGTTTAAATTTCTAAAGAAATTTTCTATATATACTTTCTTGAGTTATAATATATGATTAATATCAACACTCATCACTTTTTCAGTCACTATTTATCTTTTCGATAATTAGCAGGGGGTCAGATTAGTTAATGTAGTATTTTAAAATCAGTTTCAAAAATAATTATAAAATCAATTTTTCTGAAATAACTAATCTGAAACAAGGTTAAAAAAATGATTTTCTTGAAGGGTTTATTTAAGAAAAATATCAGTTAATTTAAAATTATTTGAAATGAAAAATATGCAGATATTTTCATTGAAAAATGATGCAATTACTGAAAGTTAAATCACGATCTACTACTAATTCTTCATCAACTAGATTGCCAGTGTAATCTGCATCTGAGTTTTTGTTTCTTCACTCAACATTATCTTTGTTTATAGACCAGACTGTGAAGTTTCAACAAATTTCATCAGCTTTTAAATGAAGTTCTCTTGAATTTGAATTGAAGCCGTTGAAATAAACAAGCAAACAAATTTATCTACTTGTAGCATGAGTAATCAGTAATCAATCAACATCATAATTTATCCAAGCAATTCTATGATTAGTCAACATTTTGAATAAGTCATCATCAATCATTTCACATAACTGGCTGATTTAATTCGGATTATGGTGCAGATTATCACTTTAAATGTATTGTTCAAAATAATTACTATTACCTGTTTTACCTTTACGACAATCTTTCGTTGTTTGCCCATTGTGAATCTGTCACATTTATACTAGGCTAAGGAACTTTGATTTGTCGCCCGTTGTGTGTCTGGAACAACCAGAATCCAGATAACACTGATGTTGTTCCTTAGCCTGCCACCACACCTACACGGTAAAATATTTTTGTGACCTATTTGTTTTTATAGGTCCATGGTTGTTAGTGGCAGAATCATTTGAAAAATAATTTTGTGAAGACCCATAACTTTCTATATATGTTCCTTTTGGCACCCAGATTTGTTTAACTTTGAGAGATTCTATATTTGTGCCTTTTGGAACCCAAATTGGAATTGTTTTCACATGTTTGGGTCTATACCAACAATTATTTTGATCGTGTCCAGTTTGTCTACAAATAGTGCACATCAAGTTGACTTGTTTAGTTTCCCTTCTATACCGTTTAGTTTGAGTATACCTAAGTCCTTGTCTATCAATATTGACAGTTTGTTTTTCTAATAGCATATTCAACGATCTTTCACTTTTGGAAATTTTTCCTAAAGTCGTTGACAGTTGTTGGACTTGTGCTTTGAGAGATTCATTTTCGTTTAATAATTGGGTGCACTTTTTAATAGAATTCTCTCTCCTAGTATTTTCATTTTCTTTCAAAATCAGAATTTCATTTTCAAGTGATTTTATATTAATTTCTGATTTTTTAATCTCATCTTCGAATGTTGGACACTTATCACACTTAGGGATTCTACTTTGATAGTTTTTAACTAACTGTTCAAGCTGTTCATTTGATTCTATCAAACTATCTCTTTGTGATTCAAGTTTAGCGTATCTTTCCCTAAGTCGTTCAAAACAGCCGTTTACTTCATGGAAATAAATAAGCAACTCAGAATGGGTAAGTTTTGATACCTCACTTGGCTCGTCATCGTCACTGTCAGTTATATTACCTTGAAGGCACAAATCCGCTTTTTCGCTTTCACTGCCAGTGCTTTTATCATCCTCATCCGTTTCATCCCAAGTGGCTGCAAAACTTTTCTTTTTCTGTTTCTTTCCACGGCTGAATTTATTTTGTGGACAGTCGGGACTGATATGACCGGGTTTGTTGCACTCGTAACAGATGATCTTCTGTTTGTCTGGGCTGTCAAATACTTTTGCTATTCTGCTTTTTAACTTTTGGTTTAGAGCTGGATTTCCGTGTTTCTGATTCCACTTTTTGAATTTTCTTATTAACAGCTCTAGTTCTTTTGCACCATCATCATCGTCGTCATCATCACTTTCAGTTGTTCCTTTAAGAGCTATCGATTTCTTTCGAGTATCTCCTCCTTCACGCTCTTCTTTGAATTTTATCTCTAGCTCATATGTGGTGAGATTTCCGATGAGTTCTTCAACTTTCAACTGTTTCAAATCTTTTGATTCTTGAATTGCAGTCACTTTGGCTTCAAAGCTTCGTGGAAGGACTCTGAGGATTTTTCGGACTATTTCCAGTTCGGTGTATGATTTTCCGAGAGCTTTCGATTTGTATACGATATTGGAAAGTCGTCCGTACATCTCTTTGACATTTTCTTCCTTCGCCATTGTAAAGTTCTCATATTCGCTGCTTAGCATAGCAAGGCGAGATTCTTTGACTTGAGATGTTCCTTCGTGAGTCACTTCGAGTGTATGCCATATTTCCTGCGCAGATGAACAATGTGAAACACGATTAAATTCAATTTGATCTAATGAACAAATAATAGAATTCATTGCTTTGGCGTTAGTAATTTGTAATTTGTTTTCTAACTCTGTCCATTGATCCTTTGGTTTTTCTATTTCCTGATTGTTCACTATTATAGTTGGTTTGCTATATCCTGTTTCCACAATATCCCACGCGTCAATGGTTTTTAGAAAAATTTCCATCCTATTTTTCCAATAAGCATATTCACCATTGAACATTGGTGGTCTAACTATTGACTGACCCTCTGCAAAAGCGTTATTAAAAGAAGCCATTTTAAAAATTCAATTTTTTAAAACAAAAATTGATTTTTGAAAAAAATCGAATTTTTAAATCAAAAATTTGACTCTATTACCTAGCTCTGATACCACTTGTAGGATCGATTTCACCCTAGAGGGGGGTGAATAGGGTGATACTATCAATTATTAAAATTATTGCGGAAGTTATATCAATTTTAACACAGATTTCAACACAGATTAAGCAGAATAATAACAGCACAGATATTGCAGAATAAATAACAGAACAGAACAACACAGAATTTACCCAGCTTCGGCAAAACCCTGCCTACGTGCTGCCCCCAAGGTTTCTACTAGAAATTAGATAGTCACACGCTTACACACGTAAACTCGCGACACCCGCTACTGACTAATCCTAACTCTACGCTCAAAACCCTACCACAACTCAGCCACTGAGTTGCGAATTCTCAATCTACGCCACGTAGATTGTCCCCTAGTCACACGACTAGAAAATACAATTTTTAAAACAGAATTTAAAAACAAAATTTAAACTAATTTAAAAATAAACTAAACCCTAATTAAAGCCTATATAAAAAGATGAATGCCAGCCCCAAATTAATCACACAAAAATATGCCGGCCCAACATCCTTTTATATTTTAACTTTGGCCTTTTTTTATTTGTGGAAATGCCGGCTTCCTATGTCTCCTCTGTGAGAATTTAGGGCTTGCGTAAATGAATGCTTCTCGTTCGTTCTTTGCTCGGATGAAAATTAGGGTTTTGTGGAATTGAGTCGCCGCTTCAACTTGTTGATGATGCTGCTTCATTTTCTTCTCTTCGATTACTTTGAATATTCACGGCTCCTTCAATTTTTGATCGAGCTCGTCTTCTGATTTTGGTAAGTGATTTATGCCTTTTGCTTTATTGTTATTGCGTACTTGAGCTCGATCTTTGATTCGAGTTGGAAGATGATTTTGGAATTGTATTTTATCGGTTTATTGTTTTTGCTCGTACTCGAATCTAATGATTTTGCCGATGATGTTAGCATTGTTTATATAGGATTCCAGTTCCTATATTTTCGTTCGCATTTCATATACGAATTCGTCTGATGATTTAAACTCGGCTGTACGATTTTATATGGATGAACGTGATGATTTCTGACCTTTTCAAATCCTATATTTTCGTTGCTTTATTACTTGATACTCACGGCTTGATTTTGAACTTGCGATATTTCTGACTTGGTTGTGTTCTTTTTGCTGTTGACTCGACATTGCTTTGATGCTTGAAATTGACCCTTGTCTTTGTAGCTTCGACATTGAATTTGAACTGAATATTCTTTTCGACATTGGCTTTGTTCGAACTGTTAACTGGTCAGCATGCTTTTGATTCTGGTTTGACTTTAGTTATGTGACATTCGAATGTTCAGGTTATACCATTTACTATAGAGATTTTGATTCACTGTTGCATGCATTCGGTACCGTGATGTTCATCCCTTAGTGTAGTTGTTGTTGCCTCTGTCCAATTTCCTCTGGTTTCTTTAGTATTGTTGTAGACCCTTGATCACTCGAGTCTTTGTGTACTTTGGTATTCTCAGTTGTACTTTATTTGATCACTGTTGCAGTTTGGCTATGTTCGAGCTACTGAGATCTTGAGTCATATGCTTTGTTTTACCATATTGTTGCTGTGTTGGCTTCAGTTCTATAGCATGCTTGACTTGAAGTTATTAGTCTGGTTCATTGTATATGAGTTCATTTTGTTGGCTGCCTCTTTGAATTTGAGTAGACTGTTTTGACCACTTGATTGTATTCGAATTTGATTTTCGAATTACACGTGAGTTGAATCCGATTTGGGTTTGATCTTGTGACATTATTTTATTGCACCTGAGTTGAATCCGGTAGTCTGGGTTTGACCTGTGCTCACTTGTCCCTGTTACTATATCAAGTGTATATACATATATCGGTGTGCACAGCCTTGTGGCATGTACAGTGATGCACTGTGCATGTCACAATGTTCGTGTATGATGAATTCAAATGATGACGAACAACCCAAATAACTGAGGCAAACATTATTTTCAAAATCATCTTTTATTTCAAATTTCAAAAATATTTCTCTTTCAATTTTACTGCGTTTGAAAATATTTTTGCAGATTACTCGGATGCTGGAATCAGACTGGAATGCAGTTGAATACAAAATACGAGTGTGAGTGATATGTAGTGAGGTTATTAATGTAAAAATGAACTGTGATGTATTCAGAAATTGTATAGTTATAGTGTGAGCTTAAAATTGTACTATCAAAATTGTAATAAATATTTGTTTGAATAAAATATTCGTTTTGAATTTCAATTCTGTGTTATTTATTTTATTCAGCAAATATTTATTTTATCTGTGAAAAATAAAATAGTACAATATCAAATACATTTAAATGAATGTATATATGTTTATTATCATCAAACAAAAATTACGTAGACGCATATTCAACAGAGACAACACTTGTCCTATTGGGGACACCTAGAGGTTTAACGGCATGTTGCATACGCTCAATGCAATCGTGTTTCCTACGTAAACAGATTTATCTTAGTTTTTTTCTTTATTCGAGGACGAATAAAAAGATAAGTGTGTGGGTATTTGATGTGCACGTAAATGTGCATATTTTTACCACCATATTTAATATATTTAAATTAAATAAATGATCATATTGGGTATTTTAACTTGTTTAAACCAAAATTCAAATTATTTTCAAATTGTCACATATTTATCTTCATATAGAGGCAAAATGGTCATTTTTGTGCATTTATTAAATAGTAAAAATTTACTTGGAATTTTCTATGTTGTTTTGTAGGAAATTTAGTGAAATTTACAAGTGGTTTTATGATGATATATGCATGCACAAGAGTGAAGAGAACAAATGAAGATGGAAATAATTCAAAGTGAAGATCATGGAGGACCCCACTTACCCACCTACCTTAATGTACACTTAGGAGCTAATGCACAAGCTAAAAGGCCATTAAATCTTCATGCACACTTAATGGATGATTAGTGAATGCTAATGGTTACTTGGCCACCATACTTCCTAAGGGGTAGTTTGAGCATTCCCCAAAAATATGGATTAGGGTTTCTAACTTGTTTAAATACCCCATATCTTCATGTAACCCCTTCTTCCTCTTAGTTAGTTTTAGTTTAGGAACAAAAATAAACAAAGCTCTTCTCTTTCTCTTTTCCATGGCTGCTTAGCCATTTTTATTTTCGTGTAACTTTCCTTTTTTTACCAATGTTAATTAGTATTCTCTTTTATTTACATGCTTCTTCTCTTCTTATGTTAGTAGTGTAGGTTACTTTTCATGCAAGTAGATTAGTGTTATTTCTTTTTACTTAGCTTTTCTCTTCATTTTGCTCTCTTTTTCCATTTTTTTAGTTTCATGTTGCATGCTACTTGTGTTGATATGATAGCACAAATGAGAGGCTAATCCCTTCAATTTAGGGGTAATAAACCCTCTAATCATGTAGCTTCAACATTTTGGTAATTATTGCTCTCTTTTGTGCTTAAATGAATGTTGATGTGATATATTGTTACATGTTGAATTTGATAGTCTATGTTGTTCATAACAAATAGGCTATGCTTAAACAATCACAAACAAAAATTGCCTCTTCATCTAAATATGATTATGACAAAGAAGTGCATGTTGGAATTGAAATTTGATGGTCTATATTTATAATCAATAGTTAATAGGCCATGCTTAAAATAGATTTCATTTTCAACTTCTTGTTATTTTTCATGAGAATTAAAAGTGGTTTAAAGGCTGTGTTATAGTTTGATGGCTTATGTTGAGCTAATTAATATCACAAATGAGCCATACTTATGATAAACACATCATTTAAATTCACTTATGACCAAAAAAGAGAGATCATAATTTCATAATTTTTTGAACTATATGATCTAGAGAGTGGAATTATCTCTAAATTGTCATTTAACTCTCATATTTCTATCACTTTCATTTTGTCACCTTTTCTACATTTTTAGCTTCACACTTTTCAACTTTGGTTAATTTGATTGAATAGTAAATATAAATCAACAATTCCCTACGGATCAACCCATACTCACTACGTACTACGATAGTACGCCGTGCGCTTGCGGTATAAATTTTATTATAAATTTTTCGACGGTTTTCTAATTGGATAGAAATTCCGCCGTTAAACAACATACCTCGTTAAGCTTCTTCTTTAAATCCATAGGCATGACAACATGATAATGGACGGTGTCTCCCCTCTAGGTGGACTAACATTTAGGATTCTTAGACAAACCCATACTCCATCACCACTTAATTTACAAACATCACAAATGGATGATGCTTTAATTTTGGTGAACACCATAATACTCCAATGAAACAACTAAAAAACTAAACATAACTAACAACAAAACCAATAAGTCCTAAATAAAATAAAATTAATCTATGGCATAACTTTATACTACCCTAAAATTTGACATAACAACCGCTATAATAAACTCTTTAACTAAATTATGTATTTTCAACTACGTTAGTCGCTTAAAATAGATTATGCACACATAAATCACTACTTCGAATGTTGACATAATAAAATAGCTTTTCAATCCAAGTGATGATTGAAAAAAATCGATCTCACCTCTTCGTCATTTTTCTTCTAAATCACCAGATCTTGCCTTCCTTAAAAATAGGCTCCTTGGTACATGCAAGTTAAGACATTTACTACATGTCTTAAAATCATACATCACTTGATACTTTAAGAAAATATTAACTCCACCCGCTTGTGAATTCACATAAGACAAAATACGACTAGAGTACCTCTATCTACATCACCGCACTCTAACAACACTTTACCATAATTGCTTGATGGCATATTCTCTAACATGGAGTCCTCATTACTTCACTTCCCAATTATATCAGATGAGCAACCCAATATTAAACTATGTCTTGTTACACCAACTAACGAGCATACACAGAGCAATGAAATGGTATTACCTGCGTAAACTTTGTAACTTCATATAGGAACATCAGAAATGGATCGATGTCCTAACATAGTGAATATGACACCGAACCCTTTCATAATCAGCTACTCTAAGTGGTATCAAGATCACACCCTAATGGTACACACCTAAATGCTACAACTATGATCAAAATGGAAATGATTTCACTCTTTGGGTACTCTGTACATAATCTTAACTCTATGGAAACATACTTGCAGTTGTAGTTGTTAGTACCTAAGGATTTGGTTTTGATGACAACAACTTTAGGAAATCATATAAAATATAAATACTAATGTTTTATCAAGGTATATAACATATAGTATAGGATATTAGACAGGTATTGATACAAGAAGACTGTACAGTATCAAGTAAAGATTGAAGAATTAAAGATGTTGATATAGAGACTCAAGAATGAAGACTCATGAGCATTCAAGAGTTCAAGATTCCAAGATATTCCAAATAAGTTATAGAGTCTAGAATATTTGTTAAAATTCTGATAGCACTTGACCTCTCTCATCTCTCTCTTTATTTTTAAATATTCTTTTCAAAACAACTTTAAAATAGTTCTCAATTTCTTATACTTATTATTTTAGTTTTTAATATTTCACCAAGTTATTGTTTATATTAGATTTTGATTTATATTAGTTTAATTTTCAAAATTCTTATCATATAGTTTACTTAAGTTTTATTATGATTATAATGTATACGTATTATATTTAAACATACTTACAAAGTATAAAATTATTACACAAATCAGTACATTTTCAAAATAATATTTTAAAATGTTTTTCAAAATTACAAAGAGTATGTCGACATACTCTAACCCTATATATCGACATACTAGCCGTGAATTTTAAAATTCAATTTTCAAAAGAAGTGTCTATTCGTTGTATCTTTTTACGAATAGACATGACCATTATTCTTCTATAAATACATGTGTTTCCAACGAATTTTTTAATCACTTTTCATTGTTTTTCTCTCCTCCTTCTTCTCTCTCATTTTCGAAAACAAATCATAACCATACTCTACCGAGTTTCAACCAGAATCAAACTCCGGTGTGATTAGTTTGATTCTCTATCATGTGCTCTCTGATTTCTATCATCTCTCTCACTCCAATCAAGATCTAAGTGCTATTCAAGGATAATAGGATCATTTGCAATAAAGATTGAAGTTTTGAGTTTGTAAATATCTATAAAATCAAACCGATATACTTATGGGTGTGATTATAGCCCGTGAAATCAATTGGGTGTAATTGTAGCCTGTGAAATCAATTGGATGTGCTTAGTAGCCATAAATCTAGTGGGTGTGCTTGCAGCCAAAAAATCAAGCGGTTCTACCCAGAAGCTGAGATTCTGGAGTGTGTGTCTCATAGCCTTGAAATCAAGATTTTATTTGCATTTACTAGTTGAAAAGAAATCCGTACAAGGAATTGTACAAGACTGGATGTCGGGTAACTCCGAACCAGTATAAAATCCTGGTGTGTTCTTTTCTTTTACTCTTAATGCACTTATTGTTTATCTGTGTTTTGATTCTATGATTGTTTCTGTGATTGTTAATCTCATTTTCTAAGTATAATTTCAAAAAATTTCAAAAGGATTCATATAAATTAGAAAACACTATTCATCCCCCTTCTAGTGTTAATTTAGCCTTAAGATCCTTATTCCGCAATCTTACATTTGGTATCAGAGCATTGGTTTTCAAAGTATTCATAAATTGATTTTTGAAAAGTTTTAATGGCATTCTTTAATGATATTTTTAACACTATTTTCGAAAGGATAATTTGTAAAATCATCATTACAATGTTTCATAGATTTGCATCTATTCATTATGAAAAGTCACTTGATCTATTAAAAAGGAATAAATTGCAGGAACAGATGTGTTACATGGCTTTTGATGGAGAAACATATAATAATCAACACTACAGATCAAAAAGAATAAATGGATATTGGATTGTTGTTGTTCCAGACACATGACTGGAAATCTGGAGATTTTGAAAAATATAGTTTACATAGATGGAGGATCAGTCAATTTTGGTGATAATTCTAAATGATATGTGATTAGCATCGGCAATGTTGGTAGTTCTAAAACTCCTACTATTTCCAATGTTTTGTTAGTTAGGAATTTAAAACATAATCTATTAAGTACTAGTCAGTTGTGTGATAAAGGTTTTTAAATTAAATTCGTAAAAGATGAATGTCACATTGTAGATAATGAGTCAAACATTATCTTTGAAGGTATTAGGAAACAAAACATTTATATATTAAGTATGAAAATCTCAAATGATAACTTATTTCTTTTGGCTGAAATAAATGACTCTTGGATTTGGTATAAAAATTTGGGCATTTTAATTTCAAACTTATTTCTAAAATTGCTAAAAATGATTTAATTAGAGGTCTTCCCAAAATGAACTTCAAAGTTAATAATCTATGCGATGCGTGTCAATTAGGTAAACTTAGAAAAAGTTCATTTAAATCAAAAGATGTGATTTCTACTTCTCATCCCCTTGAACTTCTTCACTTATATCTTTTTGGTCCCTCTCAAATACAATCTATAAATCATAGTAGATATGTATTTATAATCGTGGATGACTATTCTAGGTTTACGTGGACGATTTTCTTAAAACTTAAAAGTGATGATTTTGAAATGTTTAAGATCTTTGTTAAACGAACTCAAAATCAAATGTCTGGAAAAATTAAAACTATTCGAAGTGATCATGGTGGAGAATTTGAAAATGAAAATTTTAAGAATTTCTGTAATAAGAAAGATATAACCCATAATTTTTCATTTTTAAGAACATCACAACAAAATGGAGCAGTAGAACATAAAAATAGAATGATTCAAGAGTGTGTTAGAACTATGCTAAATGATACTAATTTACCTAAGAATTTTTGGGCTGAGGCAGTTGGTACTGCATGTTATATACTAAATACAATTTTAATAAGACCATTAACTAAGAAAACTCCTTATGAACAATTTTATAATAAGAAACCTAAAGTATCATATTTTAGAGTTTTTGGTAGTAGATGTTTTATTTTAAATAATAAAGATAATTCAGATAAATTTGATGTTAAATCGGATAAAGGAATTTTTATTGGATATTCAAATAGAATTAAAGCTTATAGAATTTTTAATACTAGAACTAATACTATTGAAGAGACAGTACATGTCTCATTTGATGAAAATTTCAAAATTCATAATCAAAATATTGATGAAGAAGAAGACATTGATAATGAAATTGAAACTAATGAGAACAATGAAACTTATAATAATAATGAAAATTTATATCCAAATAAAAGAACCAGATACTTAAGAGATCGTCCTATAGAAAATATACTTGGTAATATTGAATCTATTGTTAAAACTAGAAATCAATTAAACAAAATGAGTAATGTAGCTTTTATTTCAACCATTGAACCTAAAAATCCAAAGGAAGCATCAACTGATGATTTATGGAGTCTTATAATGCAAGAAGACTTGAATCAATTCACTAGAAATGATGTATGAGAATTAGTCCCAAAACCTAAGGATATGTCTATTATAGGCACTAAATGGGTATATAGGAATAAAATGAATCAAGGAGAGATCGTAAGAAATAAAGCTCGATTAGTTGCACAAGGTTATTGTCAAGAGGAGGGTATAGCTTTTGATGAAACCTTTGCAACTGTAGCAAGATTAGAGGCTATAAGAATCTTACTTGCTTTTGCTAACCACAAATATTTCAAATTATATCAAATGGATGTTAAAAGTGCATTTTTAAATTGATTCATTAAAGAAGATGTATATGTAGAACAACACCCACTTTTCGAAGATGAAAAATTACCAAATCATGTTTACAAATTAAAGAAAGCTTTATATGGTCTAAAACAGGCTCCTAGAGCTTGGTATGATAAACTTAAATCCTATTTATTACAATCAAATTTTGAGATAGGAAAGTAGATAGTACTCTCTTTATTAAAAAAAAATAAAAATGATATCCAATTAATACAAACATATGTAGATGATATTATTTTCGGATCTACTAAGAAAATCTAAATAAAGAATTTTCAGAATTAATGACTAAGGAATTTGAAATGAGTAATGGAATTTCTAGGATTACAAATTAAACAACTAAGTAATGGAATTTTTATTAGTCAAGAAAAATGTGCTAAAGACTTGGTTAAAAATTTTGGTATGCCAAATACCAGTAGTAAACCAGCTCCTATGGCAACTAATGAAAAATTAAACAAAGAAGAAAATTCAAAAGACATAGATCAAAAACTATACAGAGGAATGGTTGGATCACTACTCTATATAACTGCTAGTGGACATAATATAATGCATAGTGTTTGTCTTTGTGCAAGATATCAATCTCAACCTAAAGAAACTCATTAAAAATTTGTAAAATAAATTTTAAGATATGTTAATAACACATTAGACTATGGACTCTTTTATCCAAAAGATGATTCATTTGAATTAATTTCATATAGTGATGCTGATTATGCCGATTGTAGGTCAAACTAAAAAGGTACAACTGGAACTTGTCACTTTTTGGGACACTCTCTAGTTTCCTAGTTTAGTAAAAAGTAAAATATTGTCTCTCTGTCTACGATAGAAGCAGAATATATTTTAGCAGCATTAGCTCGTTCACAAGTTATCTATATGCAACAAACTCTAAGAGATTTTGGTTTAAATTTTACTAAATCACCAATATACTGCGATAATACGAGTGCGATTAATCAGTCTAAAAATCCAAGTCGTACAAAATTATCACAATATATTAGTGCGATTAAATATCATTTTCTAAGAGAGAATGTAAATAAAGAAGTTATATCACTTGAATTTATAAACACTGAAAATCAAATACCTGATATTTTGATGAAACATTGAATCAAACATCCCTTACTAAGTTAAGAAGAGAATTAGGTATTTGTTCTCTATTGGAAATTTAAAAAATTATAACATAAATTTACATATAATTAATAAGAAAAATAAAATAAACAAAATTTTCCAATGTATGTCGACATACACGACCACTATATGTCGACATATAATAGCAAAATTCGTTTTTTTATTTTCCCTCTAAAATTTAATTTGGTGGTTATATAAACATCAAATTCAACTTTCTTCTTCATTTTCTGCCTTTTCACTGTTCTTAACTTCTGAAATAAATAAATCATGACATCCCCTTCAAATCTAAACCATAATTCAACATTTTCCTACCATTCTCCTACCCTCGGACGCTTCCAAAACACTATTATGGCAAAAGTTATCAAATTGGAGGAAGATATGAAGAATGTTCTGGAGATGTTGACTGAAATTCAAGTCGTACAACTTCATATGTCGAAGGAACAAGAGAAACAAAGTAGTATTCTGCGTAATCTTCAGAAATATCTATTGGATAACCCTACGAATCCAATAATTATTGAAAATGATTCCGCGAATTCAGCCATTCATAATCCTCTTCAAAGTAGTGAAGAAGAAGAGGAAGAAGAAGAAGAAGAAGAAGAGGAAGAAGAACAGTATATGGAGGAGGATGAAGAGGTTTAATGCGTTGGGGAAGTTTGTTACGACCGAGATGGAAATCTCGCCGAACAAAAGGGAAAATTTTGCCTTCTTTGTCCTCATTGTCCCATTCATAAGTCTCCTATCATTATGAATTCTCATTAGAATAGGACTTCTTCTTCGTTTAATTAAAGAATAGTGTGTATTTTAACTTTAATTTGACTTTATTGTGTGTATGGATTAACTGGTTTGTATATATGATAATTGAATGATTATGTGGTATAGTTTGGTTACTAATAATGATTTGTGCTTCACTTATCATTTCTTATATATCATTCTTGTCATTTGCATTTCATGATCATATCACTTATCATTTCTATATATATTTATATCATTATATGTATATAGTGTTTATTAAAAGGGAGTTAGATTAGTATTAAGAGTTAAGGTTAGAATTATAGTTAGAGTTAGTTATTTTTTATTAATGCCAAAAGGGGAGAAATATATAAAATACTAGGCATAAATCAAGAGGGAGTTTTATATGGCATAGATTAAGGGGGAGTTATATTATATTTTATATACAAAGTTGTCATCATAAAAAAAGGGGAGATTGTTAGTACCTAAGGATTTGATTTTGATGACAACAACTTTAGGAAATCATATAAAAGATAAATACTAATGTTTATCAAGGTATATAGTATATAGTGCAGGATATTAGACTGGTGTTGATATAAGAAGACTGTACAATATCAATTAAAGATTGAAGAGTAAAGATGTTGATATAGAGACTCAAGAATGAAGACTCATGAGTATTCAAGAGTTCAAGATTCCAAGATATTCCAGATAAGTTATAGAGTCTAGAATATTTGTTAAAATTCTGATAGCATTTGATCTCTCTCTCATCTCTCTCTCTCTATTTTTAAATAAGTTTTTAAATATTCTTTTCAAAACAACTTTCAAATAGTTCTCAATTTCTTATACTTATTATTTTAGTTTTTGATATTTCACCAGGTTATTGTTTTTTTTAGATTTTGATTTATATTAGTTTATTTTTCAAAATTCTTATCATATAGTTTTACTTAAGTTTTATTGTGATTATAATGTATATGTATCAAGGTTTTAAATCTCGGATTTCGGTCACGTCTCGTCTCGAAGAATTTAGATAGCTTATCTCGTATCGGGTGAGATCTCGAACGAGATGAGTGCATCTCAGTCGTCCATCTCGGATTTACATCTCGGTTTCTAAAATTCATTTCGGAGTTATCTCGGAGTATATGTCATGTCGAAAATTAGTTTTCATACACCTAAATTTATAATACTAGTCACTACCTTAAGGAAAACACTATGCACTTACCTTGAATATATCACATGCTTATCGTTAGTAATTTAGTATGGAAAAATATCACTTGTATCATGTAAAATAAACAAATAACTAGATTTCATGAATAATGTTCAATATAATATCATATGAGATAAAGTAGACAAGAAACAAACCATAACATATGCACCTTTACTTTGTTTGATCATTCATTTAACTTTCCTACACAACATAATGTCTCATTTCTACCTTTTATGATTTATAGTGCTGCAAGGGAAATCTTAATTTTATAACTTCAAATACAAAAGTCTACAAGTAGAATTAAGATATTCTATGTCTGATTATAGTATTTAATTATTAGCAAACAAAATCTCATTAAGCAACTAATAGCATAGATATTTCAAACAAACGTAGAAAATAGCATACATAGTACAAACAATTTCAAACATTTAGTAATATTATAAGAAAAGCAAAAAAATGATGTACGAATGAACATGTAATCATCAAATGAAATTAATAGATGAAAGAGAATTCCTTTATTGCTTAAAAATAAGCCTTGAGGAAAAAAATTATAGCAGCAAAGACTAAATGAAATCAAATTGGGAATCCATTTAGAACATAAAGTTAAATAAGTGAAGCCCAAAATTTATAGCTGCAAAAAAATAGGGTTAGGAAAAAAACTCAAGAAAGTGTCTAAAAAGAAAAATGAAATCGGATGTAAATTAATTTGGATCAGAACCCTAATTGAAAATCATAAAGGGAAATACTTACCATAATCGATGTAGATTTTATCATCTTCTTACACTCGTCACTACCGTAAAATAAGAGACGAAGATTAAATGAGATTTATATAAGAAATAAGGGTTAAAAAAAGTACAATTAAGAAGGCTTAAATTAAGGTAAAGGATGAGCTAGCCCAATACGAAAAAAGAGTTGATTTTTTCCAAAATTCAAAAATTCGGCCGATATCTCGCTGTTAAATCTCGTCCGAGATACCGGACGAGATACTGAAATCTCGTCCGAGATTTGGGTCAGACGAGATTCAAACGAAATTAGTTGTTTCGAATTGCCCAGGCTTGAAAACGAGATCTCGGCCGAGATCTCGGCCGAGATGAGCGAGATTTAAAACCTTGATATGTATTATATTTAAACATACTTACAAAGTATAATATTATTTCATAAAACAATGCATTTTCAAAATAATATTTTAAAGTGTTTTCCAAAATTACAAAGAGTATGTCGACATACTCAAACCCTATATGTCGATATACTAGCCGTGAATTTCGAATTTCAATTTTCAAAAGAAGTGTCTATTCATCATATCTCTTCACGAATAGACATGACCGTTATTCCTCTATAAATACCTGTGTTTTCAACGATTTTTTAATCACTTTTCATTGTTCTTCTCTCCTCCTCCTTCTCTCTCATTTTCTAAAACAAATCATAACCATACTCTGCCAAATTTCAACCGGAATCAAACTCCATTGTGATTAGTTTGACTCTCTATCATTTTCTTTTTGATTTCTATCATCCCTCTCACTCTAATCAAGATCAGAGTGCTATTCAAGGATTGTAGGATCATTTGTAATCAAGATTGAAGTTCTGAGTTTGTAAATCTCTATAAAATCAAACCGATATACTTGTGGGTGTGATTGTAGCCCGTGAAAGCAATTGGGTGTGATTGTGGGCCATGAAATCAATTGGGTGTGCTTAGTAGCCCATAAATCTAGTAGGTGTGCTTTTATCTCGGAAATCAAGCCGCTCTACCTAGAGGCCGGGACTCTGGAGGGTGTGTTTCATAGCCTTGAAATCAAGATTGTATATACATTTACTAGTTGAAAAGAAATCCGTACAAGGAATTGTACGGGACTGGATGTAGGGTAACTCTGAACCAGTATAAAATCCTGGTGTGTTCTTTCCTTTTACTCTTACTACATTTACTATTTATCTGTGTTTTGATTCTGTGATTGTTAACTTCATTATTCTAAGTATAATTTCAAAAGATTTCAAGAAGATTCATATAATTAGAAAACACTATTCACCCTCCATCTAGTGTTAATTTAGCCTTAAGATCCCAATTCCGCAATCTTACAGTAGTGACAACCTAAGTATAGCATAACATAATAATAACCCAAAAGAAACTATTGCGAAACAACAACCAATATGAGGGTATACCATAAATCAAAACAACAATATGCGTCGTAACACTAACTAATACGTCTTTATAACGACACTCTCCATAAACAAGTATAGTCATCCTCCATCGTTGATTATCTCATGCAATAAATCTTCTATAATTCAAACTTGAGGGAAACTTCACACTCAACTTTTCTCTCCTGCTTTAGAATGTCTTATGTGAGTGTATCACAACGCTTAACATAAACATATTATCGTTTGGCTTAACGTCTCTTATGTAAGGCTTTACAGAAAAATATTTTGGCTTACTCTTATCTTAATTTAAAATTAAATAAGTTTTAGCCAAATAACATCTTCAAATTCATTTTGCACTAAGCTTTGACCACTCAAACCATATTTGGTTAAAATGACACAAAATGGTGTTTAATCTTTATTATTACAGAAAAATTCAATTTAGTACTCTACACCTCCAACTTAAACATCGATAAAAAGGCCACCAAATATCTATACTAGCAAGTTCTTAGCACACTAACATATTGATTATTCTTGCTAGTTCGCTATAATAAATTCAAACTTTATAAGCTATGTAATTCTTTTATAACTCCAATCAAATTTCAAGTGAAAATATCAATAACTTTTTTAGTTGAGTTTTTAAATCAAAATCTTTGATTTTCAATCTTATTCTTCACAAAACTTGTAAGCTTCGAAAACCATAAAATTTTCTATTAACCTTAATGAGCATTTAATCTTGACAAAACTCATTGTTATCCGGTGTTTGCGCCAAAATTAGTCACAAACCCCAAATGTCGTGAAAGCACCAGTGTATGGACACAGATCAACAATCAGTGATCACCAATCACATATTTAAGTAATGTAGAGGATAAAAAATGAAGAATAATAAACTTAAAATTCAAGGAAACCGATAGAGACATAAGATTTATAGTGGTTCGGCTATCTCCGGCCTACGTCCACTCCAAAAGTTAATCTTTTATTGGCTTTCCTTGCTGATTACAACTGATTATAATGAAAAAAATTCGAGTACAACAGTAGCTTAGTAATGCCAAGGTGTTTTCGGCAGAGTCTGGGCGTTGGATCTCCAAAAGATCCTTTTTCTGTAGGCTCTAGGATTCTATTTATAGGCGCTCCATGCAAATATCTCGCTCAAATCTCAGGAGACTTCTTCTGGCACGTGAGTGGGCCCACGCGATCAATCCCATGAAGTTTCGACTCGATCCATGATCGATACGAACATAATTCGTATCGATCAAGATTTTGTCCAATGGAGTCGAAACTTGGCGTGAACATTCTTTAGCTTGTACGTAAGTTCCTGCGAAAATTTCGTGGCATTTGGACCTGTGGATCTAGAGATATGATCGATACGAAATGTAGCTTCCTCAACGTCGTCTGGTCTACATCGATCAATTCGTATCGATACCTGTTCGTATCGATGCCCTTCACGTGCGTGCTGGTGACGTGGCCTTATCCTCAGGGTGTGATCCAAATGCCTCTTCCTTTGATTCACGCACATTTTCAGTTCGCATCCATCTGCTCGCATTGGTCTCGTTCGTGTCCATCAATTCGTATCCACTACTTCGTATCGATTATGTGACCTGATCGATACAAATTTGCATCGAGCCGAACAGCCTCAAGTCGAACTGCATCGAGTCAAACAGCCTCGAGTCGAACTGCATCGTACCCTTCTCCCTGATTGATACGAATGCCTTGTTCGTATCCATGGGTATCGATACGAAATGCATGGATACGAACAGTATCGATACCAAACCTGTTTCTTCCAACATTGATCCATCCATATCACGAGCATACGAACTCCGATTGGCCTGAAATTTGAAACGTAGCCTCTCCTAGCCTTAGTCATCATTCCCTATCGATTCTGTCTCAATTGAAGCTCGGTCAGATTTTGACGATGTCGATCACAACCTTGTTTCCAATCGATTTCCAATCCTGATATCCATCCTTTTCCAGCTAATTTGTTGATATTCCAGCCTTGACCAAAGGGTGGGATAACATTTGCCCCCCAAAACATGCCTTGTGATAAGAAGGTGTGTTTTTAATGGTTCAGAATCCGATATCCAAAGTCCATAGCCATATCATCCAAGTGCATGGTTCTTGACTGCTCCGAGTCGGTGCCTGATTCCAAATCCAGTAACCAAAGCCTTAGCCAATTCCATATCCATCCGAACTCGACAGCCGAGTTCTGATCCATCCTTATCCAATAACCAATAACCGAATCCAGGACCTCTCCGGGTCGATATCCAAATCCGTAACTTCTTCGGGTTCTTGCCAAGAGCAATCCACACCTGACGACCATGGTCCAGTGTCCTTGGACGTGAGTAATTCCATGGCTTAAGTCCTAAGCCGAATCCTGGTCACTCTGGACCCTTGTCGAGCATAGTCCATACTCGACGACCTGAAATAGCAACCGATAATATAGGGCCTAAGTCCTAGGCTGAATCCTGGTCGCTCCAGACCCTTGCCGAGCATAGTCCATACTCGATGACCTGAATAAGCCAATTCACCACGTTCGGACGAAGAGATTTACCCCTTGCCAGGCATAATCCATACCCGACGACCATTTACCAAAAACCAGATGAAAACCCAATCAAAATCCAATCCAAAATCCAAATCAAATCAGAAAACCAAAAATCCACATCCGAAATCAAAACCAATATCCAAACATGAAAACAATCATCCAAATGAAAGTCCAAACCAGAAAACAAACAACATCGGGAGATCAAACCAAACTCCAAAACCAAGCCAGAAAAAACAAATACCCAAACCAAAAGAAAAGGCAGATTTCGCAAACCATAGCGTCACGGTTTATCAACATTCAGAGCATGCCTAAGGGCCATCTCCGTCCCCGTACATGATTAAATGATTTGGCCGTTTGTCAGCAGTTCGCTACTTATTTCATATCAACCCTGTCAGTTGATAACCAATCGGCCATCATTCCTGAGCCTCACGCCATCGTTGTTTGAGGTAGACGGTGGTTGCTCCTGCTCTACCGTTGCATTCCGGGCCCCGACATATTGTCGCAACTATCCATTCCTTACATGCTCCTCGATTATGTCCTTCAGATGCCTACAACTGTTGGTATCATGTCCGTCTAAACCATGAAAAAGACAGTGCCTCCCTGATTCCCTTTCACGTTCCGAGGGTTCTCTCCTAGCTGGCCTTCGGTAAGGAAGGTGATTCCGAGTCTCCATGAATATCCGTTCCAACGTCTCGTTTAATCCCGTGTAAGTGGAAAACTTAGGCTCCTTCCATCGCTTCCCAGCTTTTCCTGATTCATCATCCAGCTTCCTTTTTCCTTTATCTTGATCTTTATCTGAGCTTCTACTGGATGGCCCTCCATCCTCAGCCGCATTCACCTCCTTTAATTTCATATCCGAACATGCATCTTCCTGTCGAAGGAATCTCTCAGCTTCGTGAAAGAATTCCCCGAGATCCAGTGGTGGGTCCTGTATTAGAGATACTTTGAAATCTGAATTCTCTCTGACTCCTGATACTGCTGCCATTAAAACCATCGATGGGTCCGGCCGATCCACTGAAGCAACTGCTGCATTGAACCGAGTTAAGAAAGCTCTGAGCGATTCATCTGTCCTTTGCTTTACTGACGTTAACGTCATCACATTCTTCGGTCTTTAATGTGAACCCACAACTGCTTCAGAAACATGTCCACCAATTATGTCCATGTCCTAATAGATCCTTCTTCCAGCTGTCTGAACCACATAGCAGCTATATCCATCAGGTATAGAGGGAAACATCGGGCCATCACTTCCTCCGATGTCCCCAACACTTCCATATGTCGCGTGTACCTCATCAAGTGATCAGTAGGATCGGCCTTGCCATTGTATACCTCTAGCGTGGGTAGCTTGAACTCTGGTGGGTTCCGAGCCATTCTGATTTCACGAGTAAACGGACTCCTGTTTACTCCTTCCAGATCTCTGTTTGTCAATCCTTCGTGCATAGTTCGCCTGATAATCTCATCCAATCCAGCGTTGTCCGTCAAGGGTTGCCCCCCGAGTCCCTGAGGGAATTCCGGTACGTATTCCTCATCACGTGCTCTTGCATTCTCGCCAGCATCTTGTTGTGTGGTGTCAACTAGAATTCCTCCATGAACCGGTCCATCGTTGCCGGGTGGTGTGCCCCCTTGTCCGGATCCATCCAGGTTTATGGTTGCGTGCTGGTCAGGGGTTGTGCCTTGTTGAGTTACTCCATTCGATTGCATGTTTGGTCCTTCTACTCCAGCCCCGTGGGTCTGAACTCCTGGAGCTTCAGTTGTTCCTTCTTGCCCAAACTGTCTGAGGAGGTTCTGCATCATCTCCTCCTGCCTTTTCAGAAACTCTTCATGCATAGCTCCCATCATCATTTCCATCTCGTCTCTGGTGATGAAAGCTAAAGTCTGGTTAGCTCCTGATGATGCCTCCTGGCTCCCTTCGTGTTGACTTCTCTCGGCTCTTTGTCTTCTACTTGATTTCCTTGTCATTGCTCTTTAGATCTGAACCCTTAAGCCTTCAAATCTGAACTCCAAATCTGGTATAGCGGGTGCTCGTTCCTTCTTAGTGAAAGCACCAAAGTGTTTGCGCCAAAATTGGCCACAAACCCCAAATGTCGTGAAAGCACCAGTGTATGGACACAGATCAACAATCAGTGATCACCAATCACATATCTAAGTAATGTAGAGGATAAAAAATGAAGAATAATTAACTTAAAATTCAAGGAAACAGACAGAGACACAGGATTTATAGTGGTTCGGCTATCTCCGGCCTACGTCCACTCCAAAAGTTAATCTTTTATTGGCTTTCCTTGATAATTACAACTGATTACAACAGATTATAATGAAAAAATTTGAGTACAACAGTAGCTTAGTAATGCAAAGGTGTTTCCGGTAGAGTCTGGGCGTTGGATCGCCAAAAGATCCATTTTCTGTAGGCTCTGGGACTCTATTTATAGGCGCTCTATGCACATATCTCGCTCAAATCTCGGGAGACTTCTTCTGGCACGTAAGTGGGCCCACGCGACCGATCCCATGAAGTTTCGACTCGATCCTTGATCGATACGAACGTAATTCGTATCGATCAAGATTTTGTCCAATGGAGTCGAAACTTGGCGTGAACATTCTTTAGCTTGTACGTAAGTTCCTATGAAAATTTCATGGCATTTGGACCTATGGATCTCGAGATATGATCGATACGAAATGTAGCTTCCTCAACGTCGTCTGGTCTGCATCGATCCATTCGTATCGATACCTGTTCGTATTGATGCCCTTAATGTGCGTGCTGGTGACGTGGCCTTATCCTCAGGGTGTGATCCATTTTCCATGCCGCGTTGAATGCCTCTTCCTTCGATTCACGCACATTTCCAGTTCACATCCATCTGCTCGCATTAGTCTCGTTCGTGTCCATCAATTCGTATCCACTACTTCGTATCGATCATGTGACCTGATCGATACGAATTTGCATCGAGCCGAACAGCCTCGAGTCAAACAACATCGAGTCGAACAGCCTCGAGTCGAATAGCATCGTACCCTTCTCCCTGATCGATACGAACGCCTTGTTCGTATCCATGGTATCGATACGAAATGCATGGATACGAACAGTATCGATACCAAACCTGTTTCTTCCAACATTGATTCATCCATATCTCGAGCATACGAACTCCGATTGGCCTGAAATTTGAAACGTAGCCTCTCCTAGCCTTAATCATCATTCCCTATCGATTTCGTCTCGATTGGAGCTCGATCCAATTTTGACGACGTCGATCACAACCTTGTTTTCAATCGATTTCCAATCCTGATATCCATCCTTTTCCAGCTAATTTGTTGATATTCCAGCCTTGACCAAAGGGTGAGATCATCCGGCATCTTTACTCGGCTATATCCGAGCTGATTGGACAAGTTAGACTCGACTTTTATCAAGGTCTGTAAGCCCAGAGCGTTGATTGTAGGGTCCAGAAATCAAGTACAGATGATCATATGAAGCCATGATTGAATGGAATTGAGAGATATGGTATACAGAACATTCTAAGTATGGAATATAATCTAATCAAGAAAAGGGCTCGACTATGATCCCTCTCTGCCAAAGGGATTGGATTACTTCAGCTGAACAAGTGCAACACAATGGAAAACAATCGATATCTCAAAATCCAGAAGTCAAATACATATGAAACTTTGGGAACAAGATGTGGGTACCCTAGGGAGTCCACCATAGGGATCGCATCCAAAAAGGAGCAAGCAAAAGGGATAGGCCCTCTTCCCTCTAGAGGGATCAACCAGAATCAGGAAACACAACATGTTGTAACAAAGATTGATCAATAACTCAAGTTCTACTAATCCAATTGGCATGAAACTTAAGGCTAAGCATAATATAACATGGAGAAGCTCCCATGTTGATCGCACCCCTAATCTCCTCCAAAATAGGGATCGGCACCAATCCCTATTTCTTAGGATTTGGGCCATGCGATCCCTCCTATAGGCCCCTATGGCTTTGGAGATCTTGCCGTCGAATTTTCTGAGAGATATTTCATCATCTTCCTCTATAAATACAGACTTGTTTGTTCATTTTCAGGATCTTTATGCTGCTTGTTGCTTTGTAATCTTTTGTAACTAAGAATTTTCATCCGATCCCTATTGTACTTAGTTTACAAAGTGATTAATAAAGCCATCTCTTTAAAGTGGACGTAGACAAACAACGCTGAACCACTATAAATTGCTATGTCTCTATTTTTTGCTTAATTCTTATTGTTTTATTGCCATATTCTCTCTGTTTACATCTAATATTCTTCATTTATTCCTCTATAAAATCTCTATTAGGTGTTTGTGCCAATTTTTGACGCAATCTTTTTGGTGCTTTCATTAAGAAGCAAGATTCTCAGCTCTATTTGGATCACTTTGCTGCTACTGGATTGCATAAATCCCAGGAAGAGATCCAGAATTATCTTCAGGTAGTTTATCTGTTCTATTCAGATTTGCAAAAGTCTAAGGAAAACTATCAACAATGGTTAGGAACACCAGAGCTACCTCTCAAAATGCAGAAGGAAACGAGAACGCTAGCATCCAACAAGGAGGCATGTTAATGCTACCAATCTAGTTGACGTCCAGAATCCAGCCGATTCCATCACAAGGGATGATTTCCAGAATCTGATGAGAGAGTTCATGTATAGCCGTCGGCAGTTGAACCAATAGATTTAAGCCAATATAGATTTAATGAATCAACTTAGAGATCAACAGCGCAGAGAAACTATGAGGGTGCCAAATCCCTATTATGCATCGGAGAGCTCTACTTCATCAGATGATTATCATAGACGCATACGTCGCAGAACTGATGGATATCACACAGAAGCATCTAGACATTAACAGACAAGCCTACCTGGTTACCAAGACCGATCAGACTCAATCCTCTAGAGGGATCGAGGCTGATCCCTCCTCTAGAGAAGGACATTTGCCTCTTCTCGGTGGAGTGCAAGTTGGAGCCACCATGGTTGATTTGGATGCTGGAGTTCAGTTGGATGTAGACAAGTTAACTCCCCAGAATGACAATTGTTTGCACCCAAAATGGCCACAAACACCCAAGAATAGTTTTTATAGAGAAGTAAGTGAAGAAAACCTAAATTAAACCGAGTAGATAAATCAAAAGGTAACAAAGAATAAG
Source organism: Allium fistulosum (assembly GCA_030737815.1). Lineage (NCBI taxonomy): Eukaryota > Viridiplantae > Streptophyta > Magnoliopsida > Asparagales > Amaryllidaceae > Allium > Allium fistulosum. Next base: position 86,841,915 of record CM060901.1, on the reverse strand, counting down.
CAATAATCAGAGACACATAAGTTTATAGTGGTTCGGCGTTGTATGCCTACGTCCACTTTGAACATTATCCTTTATTAATTACTTTTTAGTCTGATTACAACAGTAGAAGATAGCAAGTGCTTGATTACAATGGATTCTAGCGTAACAAGCAGCGTAAAAGATCCTGAAAATGAACCAAAAGGCTTGTATTTATAAGGAGAGATGATGAGATATTTCCCTAAGATTTCGGCAGAAGGCTTTGTAGGTCCAAAGGGGCCCACCATAATGATTAGTGGCACTGACTTTATAATTTGGAACGTATACGTGTTCGTACCTGACTCCCAATCACGTTACATGTTCATGGGTCGTTCTCAAGTTTTGAAATTTTTATAAACAGTCTCTACCGATCGTTATTCCCTCATTCACATTCTTCCTTTTTATTTTTATATTTATTATTATCATTATTCTTATTTTCACCATTCATTTTCTTCATAGAAACAAACTTCAGATCGTTCCTATTTATGAAACGGTCAGTGTAAAACTCTTGCCTTAAAAATCGACATCTAGCCTGCTTATGGAACAATCGGCATAAGATCGTTACCTCGAAACGATCGGCATAACTTTGGGGCCATGAATGATCGGCATACACCCTACCTATATAAGCACCTATACTTAGCCATTTTTACTTCATCCTTCATTTCATATCGTTTCCAGTTGAGAAGAAAAAAATGAACCGTTCCACTTCCTTTCCTTACCGATCAAAGAAACGATCCAATTTTCCTAAAAATAAACTTCATCTCTTCAAGTTAATCACGATTCAAGTGCTTCTCCAAATCTTACCTCGCTTTGAATTCGAACCCATTTCCCTTTCCAGATTCTAACCTTGGTAATTTGATTCGAATTTTATTTATGATTCGAGCACGAGCTTTGGGTTTCATCAATTTCATGATGTTCGATTCGATCCATGGAGCGAGTAGTAGGTGGAGGAGATGGAAGCTTCAGTCGATCGTTTTTGGAGAAGATGGAGTAGCTGTCTTGATGTTTGATGATCGTTCTTGAACGATAGGATGAAATGATGGAGTGAACGATCGGAAGAAAAGGGGTGAAGTTGAAAGAACGATCATATAGAATGGTTGAGACGAACGATTGGTCATAGATTGGAGATGAATGATCGGTTGGATGGGATTTGGCTCGGTTATTGATGATCGTTATAGTACGATCGTTTACAAATGATCATCCCAGAACGATCGGGTATGTCTTGGTGGATGGATTGACCGTTAGCAATTAATTTTTAAAATGGAACTCAAACAAATGAACTTGAACCCAATGATGAGCTTCGGTCTTGCATACTTGAACGGCCATTTGAACTTGCGTATGACTCAAATTGTATATTCGGAAATTCATGACATTTTAAACTATGACATGAACCAATGCCTCAAACAATTTTCTTGAAGCTCATCTTTGACTTAAACATAAAAACTAATCTCAAACTGACAATCAATCCCGAAACTCAGGCTGAATCATCCCCTAACGATGTATTGAACCGGTTGGGACAGTCAGCGATGATGGTCACTCTGGTCAAACTTCAAAGTCTCGTCGTCTTTTTCGTCTTTAGTTTCTTACAGCTTATTACTATATGGTATAGCACTTCACCACACCACACTAGCACTCAGTATGTGCTGGAGGGTACAAGTTACTTTATCTAACCATGATTTTAACTAAGTTTAATAGTAATGGGTTCTAGACGTTCTGGGCGTCTTGGAGCTATGCCAGCTGGATTATCTTCTCAATAGGATAACCCTGACGTTGGATCAAGTTCTACAACTGAATCTAATAGTCCGTCCTCTAGTAATTATTCGGAACAACTAAAAAGCCTGGGCCCTCAATTTGATCTTTCTAATGCAGTTTCCATCCTTCCATCGGAAGTTGTCGATCCTGCTCCCGACACTCTAGAGGAGCAGTTATTCTGGAGAACCCTGCTGACTCGATAGACTCTAAAATTAAGGAAGATGCCCTTCACCGAATCTGCGTAAGGCACAGAATTCATTTTGACGATGTGCTGGTTCCGTCGTGGGATGACAGGGCTCATAGACCCACAGAAGGGTATATGGCGTGCAACAAGTTCATGTGCTAGGTCGGATGCATCCCGCCATTTAATTCATACATTCGGGAAATTCTTCATTATTTAAGGATAGCTCCAGCGCAGCTTCATCCAAATGGCTACGCTCTTCTCAACTATACTTCTATGGTATTTACGGAGTTCTTGCACCGTTCTCCAACCACCGATGACATTCGATTTATATTCACTTTCAAGCGACAGACATGGAGTCTTTTGTTTACATTTCTTAAGTCGGCGAAGAGGTGCCAGATTCTAACCGGCGCATGGAACAAATTAAGTACCTTTAAAAGTAAGTGGTTCTTCGTTCATTGTACACGTGGTTTCACTCGATAATGGTTGGAAAAACACAAGTATTATCCACTATTTTTATATTAGCACGGAAAAACGATATTCAGGTCGTATTCCTGACCACGTTACTCCTTTACAGGTATCGTTACCTGGCCTAGCAGCAATATTTATGAAGAGGTGGTCACGACTCTGAAAAATGCACCACCCGAGGACAGGAACATTGAATATCTGCTTATGGACAAACATCTCATTACTTATTGTTTGATAGAAGAGGGCCTCAGCATAGAGCTAACCAAAGTCGCCTAAATTGCAGGGATAAGACCATGGGCCGCAGTCAGTCAAAGGGACAATCGAGTTGATCCGGTGGTGCCCCCAGTCATGAGTGCTCAACAATTCATTGGTATCGATGCCGATGGATATAAAGGCGATGTGCCTGGTCACAATGGTGACGAATCCCGTCTTGGAATCGATGTCAGATCCTCACAGACCTCACGACCCTCGGTTTTTGATAAGAGAAAGAAGAAAACATTTGTACATAAATTTCCAAAAAGTCGTCTCTCTGCTCAATCCATGTTGTCGATGGCTCTTAAGATTGTTCAAAATAAATCTTCTTCTGAACCGTCAAAGCGTTCAAGTTTACCACTTGATTATTTATCAGGTCTACCAATTCCGCATGACCTTGACGCTTTTCATTTTACTGATGCGAGCATCAAGGGGTCAGAATCTTCCACCAGAATTGGCACTGAGATTCCAACTTCTAGAGGAGAAGTTACACCAATGAGCAAACTCCTACACCTGGTTTGTCGGGGGGTTACATAAGGATACTTGCACACACTTGCACCCTTCAACATTGCATTATGCCTGACTTTTGCTTTTTAATGCTTAAAGTTGATTGATTTCTATTTTCCTTTGTAGAAACGATGGTGAAAAAAAGGAACATGTTTGATTTCCTCTAGGATATACACCACCAATCCTTTGGTTCATGCATAGGCTCTTACCGTCAAGGTGGTAGTCGAGAGTATTATAATTCCAGTTATCGCCCCGGTCGAGACTGGGGTCATCAAGATAGAGGTGATAGGGATAAGCCACCCCAAGACAAACATCGATCAAGATTGAGATCCCCTCCTTCAAAGGGTCCCGAGATGCCAACTGACCCTCGAGACCTTCCTATCGATCCCTTATGCGGTCCTCCTCCCACTTCAGTTCCTCCACGGCCTTTGGTTTCTTCTCATTCTCAGTGGCCGAGTGATCATCGTCGTCATAGTGAACATGCTGCTGCCTAAAGGCCCAGCAAGGGAAGTACTGAAGTTGAAGCTACTACTGAAGATCCTACGGTCAATCCAACTGCTCGTATGGTATAGCTTCGTGAAGAATTTCCAAACTTACGTTTTGAAGGATTCTTTTTTTCTCCCAACCTGAAGAGGGTCCCAGACAATGTTTAGTAAATGACTATTGACTGTGTCATTGCCATCCACATGCAGTACAACGAATGGATGAAGGCAGTAGAGAAAATGTCGAAAGTCTCCTTCGTGCGCACGGCGGAGATTGAAAAGCTAAAAACGCTAGGAAGCTCAAGATAAAAGAATTATTGATACTTTGACAAACGAGCTAGAGGCTTCTAGGTCCACCCTAGCAGAAGCAGAAGGAAAAGCTAATGCTACTATCAAATCCATGGTGTAGATGAAATCCATTCATGTTGATATGGTTCAAGTGTCACATCATCGAAATTAAGAAATAGCACTTGAGCGGGATACAGCTCAAAGTAATGAATCCGTAACCTTGAAGGAGATAGCGGATCTCAAGGCTAAGCTCGGGTATGCAAATAAGGAAAAAGATGATGCTCGAAAAATTTCTCAAAATGCTTGTGATGAGTTAATAAATGTCAAACTTGAGAGAGACACGGCCGTCGAAAGGGCCAAAAATGTCGATGCACTAATTCAGCATGAAGCAGAAGCTACCAAGGACAAGGTTAGGGAGGAGATAATGAATGAGCTTGATGCATTTCTCATTCTTTACAACGCGAACGTTCTCCAGCATAGAAATTTAACATGGCTTGGTGATGGTTATCCCTTTTAGCTCTGGCGCACGTGGGAATTTCTTGTTGCAGAGGAAAAGAAACTTCTTAATTTGGAGGATATCGACTTGTCTAGGCTTGAAAGTGAAATGCTATTGGGCGATGAACCTAAAATATTGCATGATATCCAACTTACACTCCAGAAAGAAACTACTGCTGCTTCTTCACATGAAGTGGGTGAAGGATCTGGGTCGGCACAACCCGATATTACAACTGAATTAGCCCTGGCACCCCAGGTCATCCATAGCTCCTCAACAGGCTCTTTAACCGTCCCTTGGTATGATCCAAACAAGCCATGGATTTCTCCAATTCTCGAACGCAGTTCTGAGGATGTTTCAACTCAACCTGGGAGCCCACACCGAGGAAGGTATTCCATCGACATTTCCCATCTTTGAAAAAGTTGGGGTGTTATCGGTTGATATTTCTAATCTTTGCACCTATTTCTCCTCATCTTTGAATCTGTCATGTGCCGCTCCTCTTCCCTCGCAAGAGCTTCAATTGGAATCGCAAGCGACCATGGCAGAATCCATCAGAGTTACAACTTTGGCCTGCTTAGGGTGCTCAAGAAGAAGCTTTTGTTATTGATGATAAATTCATGGAGGTATTATTCAAGGAAGCGAGCAACCCTCATCATGAAATTCCCTTTGATAAGGATGTTGTCATCACGGGCTCTTCCAACCCCACCAACGAACTCAGCATGAAAGTGCACATTGAGAGGGAAGAATTTTTGAAAAAGAATGCAAAACTGAGCCTGTTGATTTGGACTTTAAGGAACCGATTCCTATATCGCTCCAAACGATCCCCCATGGCAGGACAATTCCTTGGGATCATATACCCCCGCTTCTGGTGCTGAGAGTGCCTCGATCCCTCCTATTTCTAAAGATGATTTCGCCTCGATCCATACAACTGAAGGTGCTTCTTCGAAGAGAAGCCGAGGTGGAAAAGGGTCGAAGAGAGGGTCGAGTGGCAGTTCGGAAGGAGCCACTCCAAAGAAGCAAAGGAAAGATAGAAAATCCAAGTAATAATCTTTGGGTTGTAGTGATATGTAAATAGCTTGGATGGCTACCTTTTCTTTTCGTCGGTTATTTTTGTTTGGGTACGAACCGCACATTTATTTTTCATTTTGGATATAAACTTGTATTGTGTACGGAAAGTTTAGTGTAAATTGGAATTCTTTTATTTTTGTGTATGATTCTTGTATACACTTGTTTAAATGATCAAGCTATCACATTTTTCATTTTATGTATTTATGATTCGTCACTCACCGGATCAAATATCGATCCGATTTATCCATCCCAAGGCCTTCTTGAGGTCATGGCCTTGAGTTGTATTAAACACTAGGCTTGAGCCTTAACATTATGCTTATCGAACTCAGCGGTTTAAGTAACTGTACTTTTGCCCCCAGTTTTGGGTCAGCGGAGTTAGGTGGTGGATGGTTGAACTACAACCTTAGCGAGTTTACACTCCTCATGTCGTTTTCAGTCCAGCGTTTATGGAATAGTGAGTGGTCAAACTTCACTCATCTATTTGTTTATACTCATATCCGCACTCTGGGGATAAGATTTAGTTGATGGGTGGTCAAATTGCACCCAATTTATGTTTAGACTCTAGTCCGCACTCCGAGGACTTAAAGTTATTTCGGGGTGGTCGATTCACACTCGATTTATGTTTATACTCCAGTCCGCACTCTGGGGACTTGGAGTTATTTCACGAGTGGTCGAATCACACCCGATTTACGTTTATACTCCATTCCACACCCTGGGGACATAGAGTTATTTTGGAAAGCAGTTGGATCGTATTCTCAATAATTGATTGATTTGCCCTGGGAGCTAGGGGTTTAATTTAGTGAGCGATCTATCGTGTCACGATCGCTCTTATTTTATTTTAGTCTCGTCGTGTAACTGATACACAATGCTACAACAAACATAAATACAATGGGAGTCCAAGACTTTATTTGCTAAATGGAAAAGAATAACGGAATATGTCTTATTACATATCTAGAAAATCAAATGCTAAAGCAAATTCTGAAAGCAAATACAACTGAATGAAAAGAAATCAACTAAGTGAAATAGCATCGTAAATGCTCGCTATTCCACTCCCTTGGGAGTGTGATTCCATCAACAGTCGCTAGCTTGAAGCTTCCCTCTCCAAGCCTTTGTTCAATGACATATGGTCCTTCGCAGGTTGGTTTCATGTGCAATGGGGTAGGAATAACCCGTTTCAGGATAAGATCTCCAACTTCAAAGGTTCTAGGTCGAACTTTAATGTTGTAATATTGGGCGACTCGATGTCGATGCGCAGCTGCTCTCAAATCGACTTCCTCGCGCTTCTCATCTATAAAATCAAGAGATTCTAAGAGGAGATCTTTATTCGCTTTGGGATCGTAGGAAGTGACTCGATGAGAAGGAACTTTGAGCTTAATAAGAATGATGGCTTCGGAACCGTAAGCAAGGGCGAATGGAGAATGGCCAGTCACAGACTTGTGGGTGGTCTTGTAAGCCCATAGTGCTGTAGGGAGTTTATCCACCCACCTGCCTCTAGCTTTTTCCAATCGCTTCTTCAAAATGGACTTTATGATTTTGCTTATAGCTTCAACCTGTCCATTCGCCACAGGGTAAGCGACCGCTGCAAACCTCTTTTCAATACAATACCTTTGATAAAAGTCTTTGAATTTGGCACTGTCGAATTCAGTTCCATTATCTGCTACAATAGTTCATGGTAGACCGAAAGAACATATGATGTTTCAAACAATAAAGTTGATGACTTTCTTGGTTGTGATCGTGGCTAAAGGTTCTGCTTTGGCCCATTTGGTGAAGTAATCAACTACGACGACATCATACTTTGCACCACCTTTTGAGATCAGTAAGGAACCGGTAATGTCTATACTCCATATGGCAAACAGCCATGGGCTGACCATTTGCGTGATTTTCGTCAGCAGAACTCTTGGAACTTTTGCACATATCCGACACTTATCACATTGTCCTACATAGTCAGTGGTATCTCGATTTATGGTTGGCCAATAATAATGGTAACAGAGTATTTTCTTTTGCTAGAGTTTTCCTTGTAGTGTGATCGCCACATTCTTCTTCATGAACTTCTTTTAGGACACGTTTTAGCTCATCATGAGCGACACACCGGAGTAGGGGAACAAAGAAACCTTTCCTGTACATAATTCCTTCTTGCATGATATACCGTGAAGCTTTGCGAAGGATTTGTCACTTTTCATTCCTTCGTTCGGGAAGAACTCCCTATAGCAAATAGACTTTGATCGGAGTCATCCACGATTCCCTCTTCAGGCCCCGCTTCCAGTGTCCAATCGATTTCTATCATGTTTATACTTAGGGAATTTAATACTTCAGCTGGAACCAAGCCCATCTGCTGCGCGTCACTGGTGCTAACAAACTTTGCCAATGAATCAGCCTCTCTGTTTCCATCTTGTGAAATATGCGAAATGTCATAGTACTCAAATTCTGCTACTAACTCTTGGACTTAGGTAAGGTATGGAGCAAGCCTTTATCCTTTAGCTTGATAATCTCCCCTAACTTGGTACACTACCAACTGTGAATCACAAAAGATTTCAAGAGACTTTATTCCCAATTCTCCGGTGAGTTTAAGTCCAGCGACTAAAGCTTCATACCCAGCTTCATTGTTTGTCCTTGGGAAATCAAGCTTTAAAGCATAATAGATTGATCGATCTTTGGGAATTACAAGCACAATTCCAGCTCTAGAACAATGATCTTTGGATGCTCCATCAGTATACAATTTCCACCGTACGGTAGGGATTTCATTGCCTTTCGGAGAATCATTCTGTGCAGTAAACTCTGCTATAAAATCTACCAATGCCTGACCCTGGATAGCCCACCGAGAGAGATAAGTAATATCGAATTGACTGAGCTTGATATTCTACTTCAGTAACGTTCCAGACATCTTAGGTCGCTGTAGGACCTGTCGTAACGGCTGGTCGGTGTAAACATTGATCGGGTGTGCCTGGAAGTATGGACGAAGCTTTCGTGATGCAATCAACAAGCAGTATGATAGTTTCTCTTTTTTCGTATAGTTTCCTTCAGCTCCCGTTAATCATTTTTTGATGTAATACATCGGCCTCTGGATTCGATCCTCCTTGCGAAGCAATGCGGCACTTATAACGTGTGCCGATACGGCCAAGTAAATGTACAAATCTTCATGATCCACCGGCTTTGACAAGATGGGGGTCTCTCCAAATGATTCACCAAAACTTGAAATGCATCTTTACAATCCCATGTCCATTCGAAGTTTCTTTTCCCTTTCCTAATCAAGTCAAAGGATGGAATGCATTTGTCGGGAGCTCTAGAAATAAATCGGCTTAAGGCAGCAACTTTCCCATTCGAACTCTACACTTTTTTAATAGTCCTTGGTGCTTGGATATCGTGGATAGCCTAGATCATCTCTGGATTAGCTTCTATTCCACAAGCATTAATAATGAAGCCCAAGAATTTCCCTGATGCAATACCAAAAGAACACTTCAAAGGATTTATTTTCATCTCGTAATGTCAAAGGATGTCGAACATTTCTGCCAAGCCTCTAATGTGGTCGCTTGATGGTCGTGACTTCACAAGCATATCATCCACATACACTTCCATCGTTTTTCCAATCTGATCTTTAAAAATCTTGTTGACTAGGCACTGATAAGTAGCTCAAGCGTTCTTTAATCCAAACGACATTACTACATAGCAGTACAATCCAACATCAGTAATGAAACTAGTGTGCTCCTGATCGGGAATATGCATGGGGATTTGGTTATATCCTGAGTACGCATATGTAAAAGATAGCAATTCATGTCCTGCAGTTGAATCCACCAACTAGTCGATCCTTGGAAGGGAAAACTATCTTTTGGACACACTTTGTTCAAATCTGAGTAGTCAATGCATATTCTCCATTTCCCATTCGCTTTTCTCATTGGTATGGGATTAGATACTCATTTAGGGTAGAGGGCGTCGTGGATAAACCCATTATCTTTGAATCTATCCACCTCCTCTTTGAGAGCGGTGGATCTCTTCGAATCCATGCCGCTTTTTTTCCGTTTCACCGGGACATGCCTTGGTTCGATATTCAATGCATGGCTCATAACGGCAGGCAAGATTCCACACATGTTAGAGTGAGTCCAAGCGAATACATCAAGATTCGCTTGGAGAAATCTGGCAAGTTCTTTCTTCATCGGAGGGCAAAGTTGTGATTCGATCTTTAAGACTCGTGATGGGTCGTCGTGGCTGACCATGATATCAATTGTCTGCTCAACCGGTGTAGCCTTGGTCTCTTTGGGCTTCTCTTCATCATCTCTCAAATTTATATCTCTGTAGAACTGGCTGTGGCACCCGTGCTAAGGCTCAGGCGCTAGTTGTCAATCTTTGGTAGTTTGGATGCGGACAGTCTTGTCCACACCCTTACCTTTTTCTTTGCACTGAGCATCCCTTAACTCAGCAACATAATAGGTGTAGGATCGATTTCACCCTAGAGGGGGGGGGGGTGAATAGGGTGATACTATTAATTATAAAAATTATTGTAGTAGTTTATATAAAATAATTGCAACACAGATATAGCAGAATTATAGCAGCACAAATAATAGCAAAATAGAAAATCGAACACACAGATTTACCCAGCTTCGGCAAAACCCCGCCTACGTGCTACCCCCAAGGTTTCTACTAGAAATTAAGTAGTCAGACGCTTGCACACGTAAAATTGCTACACCTGCTATCGACTAACCTAATTCTACACTCAAAACCCTGCCACAACTCAGCCACTGAGTTGTGAATTCTCAAACTACACCACTGTAGTTCGTCCCCTAGTCACACAACTAGAATTTACACAAGTTCAAAAAGAAAAATACAAATTTAAAAACAATAAAAAACAATAAACCCCAATTTAAAAGCTAAAGCCCAAAGCAATTAAACGACCGACCCAAATATATTAAAGTGAAAAATAATATGCCCTTTTCTTTTGTAATTGTCGACCTGTATTCTTTTACTTGATGCTTTGAAAATGGCTCCGTCCTTTTTACTTGTTCGTTCTTCTTCAACAAAAATTAGGGCTTTTGATAATTAAATTTTCCGATTGTTTGTTGGTCAATTACAATGACTATTCCTCTGATTTGCTTCAGAAATCGACCGTTTCTTCAATTCGCACACGGCTCCTTCAATTTGATCGAATTCGACTAAAATGGTATGTGATTTGTTCTTGTTTGCTTTACTGATTAGCTTGCTTGAACTCGATGATTTATCTACGCTAATGATGAATGGGTTAAATAGGGTTCGATCCCCTATAATCTCGTTTGTCTGATAATTTTCTTCGACCACTAGATTATGTTTGAATGACTGTGATTTCTTTAGACTAGTTCAATTTCGTATATTTTGTTTCTTGATTCTCATGGCTTCGATTTTGAACTTGCTCGATTCCTTGGTCATCACGGCTTTGAATTTCTGGCATTTGAACTTTGATTCTGTTGACTTGGGTTTGAAATCTGCTGTTGACATCGGTTTCTTAATTTTTGTTAAAATTTGAACTTGTTCGATTTTAGCCTTGGTCGCCACGGCTCTGACTTGATGCTGCAAATTGACTTTGGCCACTTCTTAATTTTTGATAATCTGGACTAAGTCATAGGTGTTTTCATTTGACTTTAATCCTGATTTGTTCGAACTTGTTGTATATCATTATTTTGAAACTGCTACCTGATGCTTGTGTACATGCTTACTGTATCCCTGTACTTCATGTTGTTCGGTCTTGTTTCACTTCACACGGTTTTGATTTTGGCCTCTGTGACTTCGGCACTGTCACTGCTAGTTTGAGTTCATATGCATTAGGAACTGGTTCATGATTATAACATTGTATTTAGTCTGGACATCTGATTTGGTTGCATCTCATTTGAGCTCATGTGCACTGATTATTTGATTGCATTGAACTCTGAATTGCATTCACTTGTGTACATGTTGCATATTCACTTGGTTGTGTTCATTGTGTAGCCCGGTTTTGGTTTCTTGATGCAGTCTTGTTTCATATGACATTTGAGGTGTTGTAAGTGCATTTGTAGTTGAAGTGGCAGCCTCTGGTTGTAATTTTTTATGTTTTGATTCTGGTGCACTTATGGTAGGTCTACACCTCCACATGAATTCATATTGTAACTGTTATCTCTTTGAGGCAGTTTGCATTGCTTCATCATTGACTGTTGACATATGTTCATGTAGTTTCACTTGAACTTGCACTGACCAGTTTATTGCGTTCACCATGCTTGTTTTGTCTTCACTGTGCATTACCCTTTGTACATATTTATGTTGCATACCTGTGCATGTCACTCATTGTTTTCAAAACTATTTGTAGCTTTGTTGTTGTTTCAATTTGGTCTGGTTGGACTGTCTAGTCTCTGTTGTTGCTGGCTTCATGTGTATATCACTAAACTTTTTGGTCGAGGCTTGTTTTAATTGTCTTGACCATTTTCTTAAACTTGCACTTGTGTTGAATCCAGCTTAAAGCTCGAGTTTGACCTTGTGCTCGTGTCGTGACTTTATTTGTATTGCACTTGAGTTGAACCCGGCTTTTGATTGGGTTTGACCCTGTGCTCACCTATCCTTGTAATTTTATCAAGTGTATATCGGTGTGCACGGCCTTGTGGCATGTACAGTGATACACTGTGCATGTCGCAAGTTGTTCGTATTTGATGAATTCAAAATTAAATGATGACGAACAACCCAAATAACCGAGGCAAATAATATTTTCAAAATATATTTTATTTTACACTACAAAAATATTTCTTTTTCAATTTTATTGCTTCAGTGTTTATTTTGCAGATCGCTCAGATGCTGGATTCAATCTGGAATATAGTTGAGGATAAAATCGAGTGAACGAGTGAAATGTAGTGAGGTGCATATGTAAATGATAATTGTAATGTAATTGAGATTGTATTGTAATTGAAATTGTGTATATAAAGTGAGAGCTCAAATTTGTACTATTCAAAATTGTAATAAATATTTTTTTGAATAAAATATCTTTTTGAATTTAAATCTCGTGTTATTTATTTTATTCAGCAAATATTTATTTAATTCTGTGAAAAATAAAATAGTACATTATCAAATACATTCAAATGAATATATATATATGTTTATTATCATCAAACAAAAATCATATACTTGCATATTCAACAACAGGCATGTCCAGTTGCCTGATCGCCATGAATAACTCCAATACCATTATCTGTCGGAAACTTCAAAGTCAAACACCATGGGACAAGAGCTGGCTAAAATTCAGCTAGGGCCGATCGGCCTAGGAAAACATTGTATGTAGAGTTAACGTCCAAAACAAAAAACGGTAAGATCCGCACTGTCCTACGTTCACCTTCTCCCAACTCTACAGGTAATTTCACATAACCAACAGCTTCAGTTGCAACATCGTTAAAACCGTGTATACGAGCTTTAGACGGTTTTAAATCTTTGGCTTCCATCCTCATCTGATCATAAGCTTTTTTGAAAAGTATATTTACTGAACTTCCACAATCAATCAATATCATTCTCACCATAGCGGGCCTAATCATGGCCGAAATGACTATTGGGTCGATCGTTGGAGCCTCTATCCTACCTGCATCCCTGTTCCTAAACACAATATCATCCGCCATCATACGTTGCTATTTTGCTGGAGCTCCATCTTCCATATTCGAACAACATTCAAAATCCACATGCCTAATCGTGCTAGCATAGCGCTCCATCTCTTGCCAACTCTTATCTGCTGGGTGTGGTCTTCCGACTATCGTATTTATCACCAATCTTCCACTAGTTCGCATAGGCTCCTCAGCCCTACGCGGCGCTTGTTCTCAGTTGGGGTCAGATGTCAACTGCCCGTCATCCTGCGGGGCTTTCACAAACTGTTGTAATTTCCTTTCTCGAATCAGTTTTTCTATAACGTCCTGGAGATGCCTACGTTCATTTGTATTGTGTCTGTAACACTTGTGAAACCGACAATACTTCCCGGTCTGTTTTTGCTTCTCTGTTAATTCTTTTGGAGGCCGCTTCCTATACTGCATGGTATTACAAGTAGACAGATATATATTCTCCAAGGATGTATTCAATGGCATATAAGTATTATACTTTGGAATCCTAAGCTTCCCTCTTCCAGAATACCTCTTTCTTTCTCGGTTCCTATCTCCGCCTCTCTTTTGCTGATTCGGTTTATTCTGGACATTCACTTGGACTTTTCTAGAGCTGTCATCAAACTGTTTTATTGTGATGTTACTCTGCACTCCCTCTCAGTTTGGTCCCACAACATTCTTTTTTCTAGAGGACCTGGCTTCCTCCTTTCTCAAATACTAAGACGCCTTTGCGTAAAAGTGCTCCAGCGTTGCGGGTGGCTTACTGGCTAACCAATCGCCAAAATAAGACTTTGGATCAGTCCCTCTCGTCATGGACATGAGTATCGCATGGTCATTCGGATTACTGGCCTCTGTAACAGTTGTATGAAATATCTCCAAATAATCTTTCAATGACTCTCTTGGAGCCTGAATTACGCTGGAAATGGACATCACATCTTTGGGACGAGTTGCGTGCATCCGAAACTCCTCCACAAACTTGATTGTCAAATCATCGAATCTAGAAATTGATCGTAGGGGTAGTCTTGTGAACCACATCGTTGCTATTTCAGAGAGAGTTATGGTAAAGCATCTACACTTGGTTGCATCATCCACTCGCGCATAATCCATCAACCATTTGTATCTCATGTTATGCTACCTGGGGTCGGTTTTTCCCTCGTAGGCAGGCATTGATGGCATGTTGAACCTCCATGAATATTCCGCATGTAGAACATTAGCAGTGAACGAGGTATAGCTTCTCTAAATTCCCCAGTCATCATTAGTCAAGCCCTGGCTCTCTCTCACCTACTGTCTTACCGTTTCCGATTGGTCCAGCGTTTGAATGGTTGGTGCTAAGTGGTGGTCGTGCTCTACCTCACATGAATGTTTCTGCATGGTATCTGTCAGTTTTGCGATGCCTATGTCTGTAATACCCATCTGACGAACTACAGCTCTCTGATGCCGAGTAAGGGGTGGGATCCCTACTAGCTTTCCCCCACCGTTGCAGATTGATTTAGTTCATCAAGTTGATATTGGTCTGAATTTGTTGATTTAGTTGTCGATGGCTCTCCATCAGCTCTCTAATTAAATTATGAAATACAACTCTTATAATAGAATCAGTGGGATTCTGAACTTCAACCGGATCATCATTGTCATTTGTTAGTTGGTTGCTTAGGTCTCCTTGCTGAATGCTAGTATTCTCATTTCCTTCCATATTCTGAGAAGTAGATCTAGTATGTCTCACCATTATTTTAGCCTTTCTTAGATTTCTATAAATCTGAGTAGTATTAGAAACTTCTTGAAGATAACAGCAGATCTCCTTTGGGTGATTTATCCAATCCAGTAGCAACAAAGGGATCCTAGCAAGCTGAGAATCAAGGTTCTCAGTGAAGGCACCAAAATGTTTACACCCAAAATGGTCATAAACAGCCAAGAATAGTTTTTGTAGAGAAGTAAGTGAAGAAAAACTAAATTAAACCGAGTAGATAAACCAACAGGTAACAAAGAATAAGCAATAATCGAAGACACTGAAGTTTATAGTGGTTCGGCGTTGTATGCCTAGGTCCATTTTTAAGATTATCCTTTATTAATCACTTTTTAGTCTGATTACAATAGTAGAAGATATCAAGTG
The DNA here is from genome assembly GCA_030737815.1 of Allium fistulosum. NCBI lineage: Eukaryota > Viridiplantae > Streptophyta > Magnoliopsida > Asparagales > Amaryllidaceae > Allium > Allium fistulosum. The sequence goes on along the minus strand of CM060901.1, from coordinate 86,826,743 downwards.
CTTGATTACAATGGAGTCTAGAGTAACAAGCAGCGTAAAAGATCCTAAAAGTGAACCAAAAGGCTTGTATTTATAGGGAGAGATGATGAGATAGTTTGCTAAGATTTCGACAGAATAGGGGCCCGCCTTAACGGTCGGTAGCCCTAACTTGATAATTTGGAACGATCGGCGAAAGTTTCACCGATCGATATTTTGGCCTCCAATTTATGTGCATTCATTTTTGGGAGGTCCCACATGCCTCTTGAACTTGTTCCTAAAATATGAAGTCAGTCTGAGTTATTGATTACGAGATATGGATCAACCTTTGCTACGCTTGGAATGTTCAATAATCGTTATGAAGGATCAGCAAATAACGAGCGGCCTAAAACGATCGGTTATCTTAAAATCTGAAGGTCAAGATGTGCGATTATTTTTATGGGCTCCACTGTTCAATATACTAATGCTTTGAAAGTTTCAAGTGAATTGGCCTTGTGGATTTTAAGATATCGGTCGATCTCCGCTGATTTGAGCTGTTTTATGGATCGTTCCCGAATGATCCATATAATTCCTTGCTTCATCCGTATCTCGAGCATACGAACTCCGATCAACTCCAACTTTGAAATGTAACTTCACGGGGCTATGCCAGTCACTCCATGCTGATTATACCTTGATTAGGACTCGGTCCGAATCTTCCCGACCATTGTCCATAGTATTGTATGTAATCGATTCTTAAGGCTGGTAACCATCCATTCCTAGCCAAGTCGATGATATCACGACCTTGCCAAAAGACGGGATAATAATGATGAAGTGAACGCACGTGATATGCATCGAAAGGGTGTTGAGCCAAGAAGGCATTGAACGGACCATAGACATCGATTGGACCATTCACGTGAGGTGGAGCATGACTACCACTTGGCTCCAACTATTAAAACACCGGACTTAACGGCTATGATCAAGCAATTAGTAAGGCAGAGCAAAGGCCTTACCAATGATGATTGAGGGATCTCGAGAAGCCATACCCCATTCACCGACAATATCCTACACATAGAGTATCCAAGGAGGTTCAGCGTGCCGTTAATGCCTACCTACGAGGGAAAAACCGACCCCGGGAAACATATCATGAGATATAAATAGCTAATGGATTCCACACAAGCTGATGATGCCACAAAATGCAGATGTTTTCCTATTGCTCTCTCTGGCACAGCAACGATGTGGTTTACGAGATTACCGCTACGGTCAATCTCTAGATTTGACGATTTTGCAACAAAATTTGTAGAGCAGTTCCATATGCATGCAACTCGCCCCAAAAATGTAACATCCCTATCAAGCGTGATCCAGGCTCCGAGTGAATCGCTTAAAAACTATTTGGAGAGAATTCATACGGCCATCACGGAAGTCAGTAATCCAAATAAACAATCAATATTGATGGCGGTAACAAGGGGGATTAACCCAGAATTTGACTTTGGCGATTGGTTAGCTGACAAGCCACCCGCAACGTTGGAGCGTTTCTATGCAAAAGCAGCTTAGTATTTGAGGAAAGATGAAGCTAGATGCTCTAGGATGAAGAATGTTGTGGGGCCAGGTGGAGATGGAGTTTAGAGTAACATTGCGGTGAAACAATCCGGGGAGAGTTCTGGAAAAGTTTAAGTAAATGTCCAAAATAAACCGAGTCAACGAAAGAAAGGCGGTGATAGGGACCGTTAGCAAAAGAGGGATTCTCGAAGAGAAAAGTCTAGGATTCCAATGTATGATACCTACACACCACTGAATACATCTCTAGAGAATGTCTACTTGTCTACATGGAATACCAAGCAGTATAGGAAGCCACCTCCGAAAGAATCGATGGAGAAGCAGAAGAAGATTAGAAAATATTTCAAGTTTAACGAATGCTATGGTCATAACACAAATGAATGTAGGCATCTCCAGGATGTTATCGAGAAACTGATTCGGGAAAGAAAACTGTAGCAGTTTGTTAAAGCCCTGCAGGATGGCAGGCATGGGACATCCGACCCCAACCGAGGACAAGCGCCTCACAAGGCCGAGGAGCCTGCACAGACTGGTGGAAGATTAGTGATCAATAAAACAGTCGGAGGACCGCATCCAGCTGATAAGAGCTGGCACAAGATGGGGCGCTATGCTAGTGCAATCTGGTATATGAATTTTGAGTGTTGTTCAAGTACAGAAGATGGGGCTCCGACAAAATAGCAGTGTACAATGGAAGATGACATTGTATTCAGCAACAAAGATGCAGATAAGGTGGCGGCACCGATGATTGACTTAATGGTCATTTCGGCCATGATCGGCCCTGCTTTAGTGAGGAGGATCTTGGTGGACTATGGTAGTTTCATGAATATAATTTCCAAAAGGCTTACGATCAAATGAGATAGAAGCCAAGGAATTGAAATCATCTAAAGCCCACATTTATGGCTTTAATGGTGCTGCGACTAAAGCTGTCGGTTATGTGGAATTGCCCGTAGAGTTGGGAGAAGGTGACCGTAGGAGAGTGCAGATGTTTCCATTTGTTCTCTTGGATGTTGACTCTCCATACAATTTATTTCTAGGTCGATCGAGCCTAACTGAGTTCCGGGCAGCTCTCGTCCCGTGGTTTTTGACTTTGAAGTTCGCAACTGATAACGGTGTTGGAGTTGTGCATGGTGATCAGGAAGCTGGACGTGCCTGCTATGTAGCTGAGCTAAAAGAGGCCTAGTGGAAGGAGAAAGGTAAGGGAGTAGACAAGACTCTCCACATTCAAGCCACTGAAGGTTGACAACTAGTAGCTGGGCTTTGGCTTAAGCAACACAGTCGTTCTATAAAGACAGATCCGATGGATGATGAGGAGGAGCCTAAAGAAACCAAGGCCGCACCGGTTGAGCTGACGATTGACATCGCGGTCAGCCACGATGATCCGTCACGAGTCCTAAAGATCGGATCATAGCTTAGCCCCCCAATGAAACAGAAAAGGCCTGGCATGGATCCGGAGAGGTCTGCCATACCGCTCTTAAAGAGGAGGTAGATAGCCTTAAAAGCAATGGGTTTATTCGTGATGCCCTCTACCCGAAATGTCTATCTAATCATGTACTTGTGAGAAAGGAAAATGGAAAATGGCGGACATGCGTTGACTATTCGAACTTAAATAAGGTGTGCCCTAAAGACATCTTTCCCCTTCCAAGGATCGACCAACCGGTGGAATCAACCGCAGGACACGAGATTTTATCTTTCAGGGATGCGTAATCTGGATATAATCAAATCTGACAGACATTCCCGACAAGGAGCACACCAACTTTACTATGTGGTAATGCCATTTGGTTTGAAGAATGCTGGAGCAAATTATTAGCGCCTGGTCAATCGAATGTTTAAAGATCAGATTGGAAAGACGATGGAGGTATACGTTGATGATATGCTCGTGAAGTCACGACGATCAAGCGACCACATTAGAGACTTAGCAGAAATGTTCGATATCCTTTGATATTACAAAATGAAGATCAATCCTCTTAAATGTTCTTTTGGCGTTGCATCAAGAAAATTATTTGGTTTCATCGTCAATGCTCGTAGAATCGAAGCCAATCCAAAGAAGATTAAAGCAATTCGCAACATCCAAGCGCTAAAGACCATCAAACAAGCACAGAGCCTAAACGGGAAGGTTGCCGCCCTAAGTCGATTTATTTCCAGAGCCACCGATAAATGTATTCCTTTCTTTGATTTGATTAGAAGAGGGAAAATGAACTTTGATGGACAAAGGATTGTGAAGACGCATTCCAAGCTTTGGTGAACCACTTAGAGAGGCCTCTCATCTTGTTAAAGTCAGTGGATCACGAAGACTTGTATATCTACTTGGTCGTGTCGGTACACGCTCTAAGTGCCACACTGCTTCGCGAGGAGAATCAAATCCAAAGACTGGTCTATTATATTAACAAGCGATTAATATGAGCTGAAAGGAGCTATCCAAAGATAGAGAAATTAGCATACCACTTGTTGATTGCTTCACAAAAGCTCATCAGTATTTTCAGGCTCATCCCATCAACGTTTACACCGACCAGCCATTACAACAGGTCTTACAGTGACCCGAGACATCTGGAAGGTTACCGAAGTGGAATATCGAGCTGAGATAATTTGACATCACTTATCTCCCTTGGAGAGCCATCCAGGAATAGACATTGGCGAACTTTATAGCAGAATTCACTATACAGTATGATCTCCCAAAGAGCGGTGGAGCCCCTACCATTCGGTGGAAAATGTATATAGATGGAGCATCCAATGATCATTGTTCTAGAGCCGGAGTCATGCTGGTAACTTCAGAGGATCGATAAATTTTCTATGCTTTGAAGCTTGACTTCTCTGCAATGAACAACGAAGTTGAGTATGAAGGTCTGATTGATGGACTTAAACTTGCCAGAGAACTAGGAATAAAATCTCTTGAAATTTTTAAGATTCCTAGTTGTTGGTATACTAATTCAAGGGAGATTACCAAGCTAAAGGACAACGACTCGCTCCGCACCTTATCCAAGTCCCAGAGCGTTTGACTAACTTTGAGTATTATGACATCGTGCACATTCCTCGGGATCAAAACAAAGAGGCCGACTCATTGGCGGATTTTGCTAGCACTGGGGATGTACAACAAATGTGCTTGGTACCAGTCAAAGCTCTAGACGCTCCGAGCATAAACCCGATGGAAATCGACTGGGTACTAGAGACGGAGCCTAAGAAGGAGTCATGGATGACTCCGATTAAAGATTATTTGCTGCAGGGGATCCTTCTTGAATGGAGGAATAAAAAATGACAAATCCTCTGTAAAGCTTCGTGATATATCATTTAGGAAGGAGTCATATACAAAAAGGATTTTTCCATCCTCTGCTCCGGTGTATCGCTCATGATGAAATAAAACAAGTCCTAAAGGAAGTCCATGAAGCGGAATGTGGCGATCACACTAGGGGGCAAACCCAAGTAAAGAAAATAGTCCATTGTGGGTATTACTGGCCAACCGTCAACTGAGATGCTACTGAATGCACTAAACGATGCGACAAGTGCCAGATGTATGCGAAAGTTCCGAGAGCTCCACTGACGGAAATTACACAAATGGTCAGTCCATGGCTGTTTGCCACATGGGGCATAGATATTATCGGGTTTTTTTACCGATTTATAAGGTGGTGCGAAGTACGCCATCATAGCAATTGATTACTTCACCAAATCGATCGAAGCGGAACCCTTAGTCACGATCACGGCAAAGAAAGTAATCAACTTCATTGTTCGGAGCATCATTTGTCATTTTGGCCTTCCACAAACCATTATAACTGGTAATGGAACCCTGTTCGACAACGCTGAATCCAAAGACTTCTGCCATCAGCATCATATTAAAAAGAGATTTACGGCAGTTGCTCACCCTCAAGCAATGGATAAGTTGAAGGTGTGAACAAAATCATAAAGTCCATCCTAAAGAAGCATTTGGAAAAGGCTAGAGGCAAATGGGTGGATGAACCCCCAACAGCATTATGGGCTTATAGAACCACCCACAAGTCCGCAACTAGCCATACTCCATTCGCCCTTGCTTACAGCTCCGAAGTCGTCATTCCTATTGAACTCAAAATCCCTTCTCATCGAGTGACCTACTACGACCCCGGAATAAATAGAGATATCCTCTTAGAATCTCTATACTTTGTAAATGAGAAGCGCGAGGAAGCTGATCTGAGGGCAGCTGCGCATCGACACTAAATTGACCGACACTATAACACTAAAGTCCGACCTAGAACCTTTGAACTCGGCGATCTTGTCTTGAAACAGGTTTTCCCTATCCCTTCACACATGAATCCTACTTGGGATGGACCATACGTCATTGAATAGAGGCTTGAAGAAGGAACTTTCAAGCTAGCGACTGTTGATGGCGTCACACTCCCAAGGGTGTGGAATAGCGAGCATTTACGATGCTATTTTCACTTAGTTTATTCTTTTTCATTCAGTTGTATTCAATTTCCGAATTTGCTTTAGCATTTGATTTTCCAGATATGTAATAAGTCAAATTATGTCATTTCTTTCCATTTGGCAAATAAAGTTTGAAATTCCCTTCAATCTGTGATTGTTTTAGCATTACATTATTTACCCAACTAACTAATATTGACATGTCCAAGCAGGTTCCCAAGGTTTGGAGCTAGCCGATTACACAAGTTCACGATTGAACTAAACAGAATAAATGTGGTTCGACCATTAATTCTATGATTCTCACTCACAACCTGATGGACGGAGTACCTAACGAGAAATGGATGTGACTTCAAGATCCGATAATCAAATTAATCCACCAAGCGATGGGACAAACATGAATCAAAAGCGATCGTGACACGATCGATCACTCGCTAACTCAAACCCCAGACTTGGGAGCAAATCAATCAATTAAGGAAAGTAAGGTCCGATTATTTTCCGAAATAACTCTAAGTCCCTAGAGTGTGGACTAGAGTATAAACACAAATTTAGTGCGATTCGACCACCCGCTAGCCAACTCTTATCCCCAGAGTGTGGATATGAGTATAACAAATAGATGAGTGTGGTTCAACCATTAGCTATTCCATAAACTCCAACTTGAAACCAACAGAAGGAGTATAAGTTCGCTGATGATGGAATTTGACCATCCACTATCTAAATCCTCTAACCCGAGACCGGGGGCAGGAGTATAATCAATTGAGCCGCTTAATTCAATAGCGTAACGCTAGGGCTTGAACCCAGTGTTTGGTACAACTTGAGGCCACGACCATATGGAGGCCTTGAGTAAAATTAATGGATGATTATCTGTATCAACGAGCAACGAATTACATGTACATTGAATGGAAAAGTAATAGCTCGACTACTCAAACAAAATCTACATAAGAGTTCAACAGAAAATAAAAAACTTTTATTTATACATTTAACTTGAAAATCGTCGTACAAATTTATCCAAACGCGGGGGCCGTACCTGCACAAACATGGCCAACAAAAAAGAAAAACAACTACATAAGCTATATACAAACTAAGCTGAAGTGACGGCTACTTCTTTTGCCTTTTCTCCTTTTGAGTTTCTTGGGAGTGGACCTACTTAAGGCTCTTCCTGTTCCTTTCTTGGAATGGCTTGCAGAGGGACGAGATTCGAATCATCAATGTCCACATCAACGGGTTTAGCTTTAGCTTTTTTCTTCAATAACTCCCCCCTCTCGATGCACTCCTTCAAGCTGAGCTCATTAGTGTGTCCGGAGACACCCGTGATCACAACATTATCAGATTTATCTGGCAGTTGCTAGTCATCGGCCTTTTCGTCACCGAGAGCTCCAATAACTTAAGCATCGGGCCTTGAAATGTTGACAGCCACTAGAATTTCAGTAAATGTTGGTCGTTGCACCATAGCGGCACCGCTTCCTGGAGTTTGATTAGGAGCCGGAAGACCTACAGATGCGCAGGAACAAGTGAATAAGCCCAGAACTATTGGGCATGAGGAATGAAACCTTTCGAGTAATGGAGAATACAGTAGGATACCTACATCTGGCCGATTTTCAGTTATTGACAAAGTGCTCCTTCTTGAATAGGAGTCAACACCTTTGATTTATAACCGGGTCTATCCCAATCATAGCTCTGATCTCGTCCTGGGCTAAGTGAAACTAATGCTCTGGCTAGTTGAAGTGAATGGGAACCTTTGGGATCGGACTCCGAAGCTTCAACAATGTCTTTCCCTTCGCCAGAGTGTGCTAAAATATCAAAGTATCGGAGCATTGCAGCGGCACGATCTAAATGTTCATTCCCATGAAGGATCTCCCATACCAGTTTCTCCTCATCCAAATTAACTTCTCCAATGGCTTTCTTCCTCATTTCAATGATATATTCCCAAGCCTCGACAAGTAATTCGAGGTAGCCCTCTCTAAGAAAACTAAAGTCACAATGGATTAGGACATTAACATTGTATTCAATAATCAAAGGATCGAACATGTCCTTAATCTCATTCCGGCCAGCTTATTTAGGATCCTCCAATTAGGCCTTAATTTGCCCTTTGACTTCATTACGGCTAGCTTCCCTTTCCTCTTCCTTGTGAGCTTCGATTTGAGCGAGCTGCTCGTCACGTTTAATTTTCAGCTCCTGAGCCTCAATGGACTCTTCACAATACTTTTGAGACTCCTCTTGAGCCTCAAGTTTTTCTTCCTTATATTTCTTAAGAAGCTCTTCCAGTTCTTAATGGACAGGCTAGAGTGCATTCTCTTTCTACAGCCTATCCTTCTCCAGAGCAAGAACACCGCTGCGGCTAAGGGCAACGTCCAGCTCCTTTTCATGAGCCACTTCCATATGATTAACTGGCTCAGATTTTTCTTTAGCACTCTTCTCTATTGCAGCTAAGTTCATGGTTAACTCTGTGATCTCTTCATCTCAGTATTTGATTATGTCTTTATCATGGATCGTCTCTAGCCTAAGGCGATCGATTTCATGTTGCCTTTCAGTAGACACCTCAGAGATTTTATCAGCCAAGTGCTGGAATGTTTCATGCTGCACAAAAAAATCATTGTAACATGTAAGTGAATGCGCTTTAGCACTCCATGGAATTTCATGGGTAGAAGGAAGAAACTTTAGCCCATCAAAGCAGATTTTTGGAAAATTAACCTTAAGTTCGACCAATCTTTCTACCGTAGAGGCCTTAAGAGCTGTAGTAGTCAAAGCTGGATCAGAGGTAAAAATAGGACATTTGCTTGACAAGCAATCGCGAGGCTATCGAGAACCAGATGATCCCGAATGATGCTCGGGTGGCACAACAATTTGGGGAACATAAGAAGAGGTTTGATTACCATTATGTACAGGAAGATTGGGCTGAACTTCTTAATGGGATGATTGAGATTTGGATTTGTGCTTAGAGGATGAAGACTCCCTCGAATGATGACTTCTTTCCCAGTTGTCATCCCTTTCTCGACGCCTGCCCAAGTGTGGACCACGACTGGATCCATACTGTGTTAAGGAGCCCCTCAAGCGATTAAAGAAATGAGAATGAGACATACACCTGCAAACCAAATAAGAGCGTATAAGTAACTATCAAATAAAAGATAGACAAAAATCATACAGTGAAGTGCACATGATTGTAAGTATCCTAGTGTCCCCTTGATGGACAAGTTACTATGGCCTTGCTCATAGGAGTGATTTCCCCTTTGCTAGTGAGCGAAATGTCATCACTAGTCCTGGTGGGAGAATTAAGCCTCCCGACACTAATGTTGGAAAAGTCAAAGGTCATGATATCGTCTGGGATCGGAAGACTTGAGAATCCTTCTATCTAACTTTCTAAAGCCCGAAAGGAAGACTCTTCTTCAAAAGAGGTGATGATGAACTTGGATTTTTTAGCAGTTTTTCTCCTACGAAGTTTGTACGCTAGCTTTTTTCCATTTCTAGTTGGCACATGAGATTGCATGCCTTGCGATGATTCGACCATAGGCACATTGCCCGAACCTACATCATCATTGCCGGGCTTGTTGGTTCATCACCTCTAATTTCACCTTCTTCGGCATTGTCCTAGGCCTCCTCGACCGGGGGCATAATAGGGCTATCAGTGCTGTCTTCTTGTTCCACAACGTTCCTTCATGGTGTAATGCTTCTTGGAAGTCCGATGTTGCGACCTTATTCTAGCAACCCAAAAAGATATAACCACTCATCGGTTACAAGGGATCTGATGTCCCTGTCCTCAACTGGGGTAGCGCAAATTGCAGGAACTGCCCTTGAAAACCTATCGCCTTCAAGTCGTGGATGGGCACCTGTATATTTTCAAAGTATTTGTTAGATCAAGATATGACTTGGGCATAAGAATTTGAGAATAAAGTGAAGGCAACACTTAAGTCCTTCCAACCATCGCCTCGTGAAGACAGGCGGACAACGAACGTAGAACCATTCGTGTTTAAAGACACTGAGCTTGTTCCAAGCACCAGTCAAAACTTGACAGTTGGGTGCAGGCTTGAGGAAATTATAAGAAAGGCTTCCCGTCCATCGCTTGAAATCGTAGATGAACCTAATGTCTTTAGGAGATGGCGGGTGGAACAGAACATCCATAAATAGCAAGAAAGTTCCATGAAGAAAAGCATAGCTGTTCGGATGCATCTGCGCAGGGTTATTCCCAGATAATTTAGCATCTCTCGGATAAATGAATTAAAAGGCGACACATATCCAGCCCAAACACATAAATTTATTATAAGCCGTATACCCCTCTGGGGCAAGTGGGCCCTGTCATTCCCTAAAGGGACTAGAACATCTCCAAGCGAGGTCCCATGTTTAGAGCACAGCCTACAGAGAGCGGCCTCACTGGAGGCCTGGGAATCCATCGAGATATCCAAAAATATGGCACCCTCCATAGTGTCAGGGGCAATATCTATCTCTTCCACCGGAAAGATGGGAACGTCAGAGAAAAGGTCTACCAGTGGACTAAAACTCTTCGGTTGCTCAATTTGATGCTTAGGAGAAAGTCTACCGGATATAGTTGCAAAACTCGACTCAGCACCTGGATTACTGTGCTGTGAAGGTTGGCCAGAAGACATTGTGGCTAAACACTTTGAACGTTTGGAGCCCATATCAACTAAACTCAGTAGATAATCAAGATTAGAAAAACTAACCTGTGCCCCCATGCCAAGTGTAAACTAGTGTAGTGCACTGCCGTGCAGTGCAGAGATAAACAGTTCAAAATTTAAAGCAAAAGTTTAACGAGACTTTGGATTTCGACCAGAGTGGTCATCATCGCTGACCATCTCAACTGCCTTTAAATTGATCGATTGTGTAAGCTTTGAGATTGACCATCGACATATCAAAGTGTAAGTACATTGTTGAAGTCTATATGTTAAGTTTTAATTCATATTCTAAGTCCTAGAAGTTTAATCGTTCAACTTCAAGTTCGATATTGGATATGCAAATCTTGTTGTACGTTATAGTCATATGTTCAAGTTCATTAAGACGGGATTGGTTCTAATTGTTTGTACAAGTTTGCATGGAGTGGTTTGTTTAAGGGTTCAAGCTTAGTTCAAGAGCCTGAAATCGGCTAAGTCCTCATAGCCGATCTCTCTCCTAAAGCAAACAACCGATCCTTCTTAACCAACACGACCGGTCACTATTCCCATCTCTCAACATAGCCAATCCCTATGCCGAAACCAATTCAACCAATGCCTTTAAGCTACACTAACACCGATCCCTCCTTACTTCTCCAATTTTCATAACCGATCCTTACACTTTGCCATTTTTACACTTCCCTCAATTTTTTAATCCAACTCCTCAGGCGATACACGAAACCGACCCTTATCCTCCATACTCCATCACGATCGATCCCTCTACTTCCTTCATGTCCCAATCCTCTACTTTCTCCTCCTTTACCATCTCACCAAACCCTAAATCGCCATCGTTCATCACCGAGCATCTCGTATCCTACCAATTCAACCCGTGCTCGAAACAAGAAGCACGACTGAACCCATCATCTTGTCAAGAATCAAAGTTAAATGCAAGAAAACCTACCTAATTATATAAAATACAAGTAACCCGAAGGGAGATGTTAAATTTCGATTCAAATCGAAGGTGGAGTGGTGGTCCAAAGCATGAGAGGATGGTGGATTTAAAGATTGAGGCGGTGATTGATTTGAAGAGAGGGATTGAAGGCAATGTGAGAGGAGAGGGATCAGAGGCAAAGTGGAAGGAGAGGGTTCAAAGGCAAGCTTGGAGAAAACGAAAACAACTGAGCTAATGAAGTAAAGTGAGTAAGTGAGGGATGGAGAAGAAAGATATTGGCTTATATATGGGAGTGGAGGGATCGACCCACCTTTCCCTTCTCCACGAAGCCAAAAAGATTAAGTCCCCAATATATGAAGGGATCGGGTACGATCCTCGACTTGGGGATCCAATCTGATCCCTATATACATAAAATAAGGGAAAAAAGAGAGGAAAAAAGGGATTGGATACGATCAATAATCAAACATAAATGCAATGAAATTGCAATTAATCCAAGGAAAATTGGCAATGGCCCGTGAGCGTGCAAACGCATCCGGGAGCCAACGACAAGAACATGTACCTGAATGTGCACATGTGTATTCTAAAATTATAATTTTTGAAATCGACAGAAATTGAATTCAAATCTGAAGCTTTCAAGGTCGAGACGGAATCATATAGCCAAAGCTTATTAGCCCCGTAGAATCGGACATAGGTAGTAATTGACGGAATATAATCCTAAATTTATACTATTGGAAATCGACCAAGCATCATGATGATCAAAGAGAGATATGACATTTTAGGAGAATAATTCGCCAGAAGGATAGCGACTATTCAGAAAACTGGATGGATTTTTCTTCAACGACTTTAACTTGCTTATATTCAAAGTACGTCATGTTCAACACAAGACGTACTTTTGGGGGGCATGTGTTATCGGACATCTTGACCCGGCTATATCCAAGTTGATTGGATAAGTTAGACTCGACTGTCATCAAGGTCAGTAAGCCTAGAGTGATGATTGTGGGATCAAAAATCAAGTACATATGATAATATGAAGTCATGATCGAACGGAATTAAGAGATATGCTATACAAAATTCTCTAAGTATGAAATATAATCTAATCTAGAAAAGGGATCGGCTACGATCCCTCTCTGCCAAAGGGATCAAATTACTTCAGTGAAGAAGTGCAAATCAATGGAAGACAATCGATATCTCAAAATCTAGAAGTCCAATATATATTAAACCTTGGGAACAAGATTTGGGGACCCTTGGGAGTCCACCCTAGGGAAGGAGCAAGCAAGAGGGATCCGCCCTCTTCCCACTAGAGGGATCGGCCAGAATCAGGCTACACAACATGCTGCAACAAAGATTGATCAATAACTCAAGTTCTACTAAACCAATTAGAGAGATATGCTATATAAAATGCTCTAATTATGAAATATAATCAATAACTCAAGTTCTACTAGAGGGATCGACCAGAATCAGGCTACACAACATCTTGCAACAAAGATTGATCAATAACTCAAGTTTTACTAAACCAATTGGCTTGAAACTTGGAGGCTAAGCATAATACAATATGGAGAAGCTTTCTTAGAGATCACACCCCTAAACTCCTCCAAAATAGGGATCGACCCTGATCCCTATTTCTTGGGATTTGGGCCATGCGATCCCTCCTATGGGCCCCTATGGCTCTGGAGATCCTGCTGCTGAATTTTCAGGGACTTATTTCATCATCTTACTTTATAAATTTAGACTATTTGTTCATTGTCGGGATCTTTATGCCGCTTGTTGCTTTGTACTCTTTTGTAACTAAGGATTTTCATCTGATCCCTATTATATTCAGTTTACGAAGTGATTAATAAAGCCATCTCTTCAAAGAGGACGTAGATAAACAACGCCAAACCACTATAAATTGCCGTGTCTTTATTATTTGCTTAATTCTTATTGCTTTATTGTCATTTCTCCCTATTTACATTTAATATTCTTCATTTATTCCTCTATAAAATCTCTATTGGGTGTTTGTGCCAATTTTTAATGCAAACAGCCATAACATCCTTTTTCAAGTTAAATTCTTTATATTCTACGCTTTAAATAAATGTTCAAAAAGTTCCAATTTAAACATTTCATATTAAACCATTTCATAGAAAATTAGAAACCAATTAATTTTCTTCAAAAATATCGAACATATAACATTTCTAACTTTTTAGAGAACATCTCAAATAATTTAATACTTAAATTGGAGTAAACGAAAACAATATAATTTACAAAAGCACAACCACATCATGTAATCTAATAATGCTTTAAGTGCATAGGGTTTTGGCTTCTCTCTTGCTAAAAATGTTTAACTTAGTTGTCTCCTCCAATACAATGTCCAACTCCAATGTACGAACACTATAGCTGCTTAGTCAAACGAATTTTCTACAACTATTTCATATATAAGGATAGGACTTCCAATTTAACTAAAGAGGTTTACTCTAACTTTGTGGAGTCCTCCCTCTATGCCTTATCAACATTACACTTGTTTTCTATGGACTCAAGGGTACTACTCTTCATTTTATTCGTCTTTAGACCCACAATTTACTCGCTACTGATAAATGGTATATGGACCCTCTATTAGCAATTATTTATGGAGGAAATTATAATATATGTGTTGGATTTATTCTTCACCCCAAACTGTCATAATTTTAACATTTATTTGGCTCATAGTTGTTTATCTTGAAATGGAAAAGCCAACAACTAACTCTCCAAGTCAAAATATATAGGGTATTGATTGCGTGTGTGTATAATAGAAAATTATGAATACTTTCCCTCATACATCTAAATTTAGTAGGAATCGCTTAACCTAATCTCTGATATCATATCTAACAACTCTCCATCTACGATGCCTCACTTCAAGCATAGAGTGATGCAGACATCCCGGACCTCGTAGACAATGGATTGTTTGGTTTAAAGTAAAAACATCATAGAGTGATCTACAGTATTCCGCACTTTTTTAAACTCAAAGCGAGAGGAATAAAATATAATAATCAATAATATAATACTAGAAAATAAAACAATGGAGTATCAAAAAACTTCAACTCTAACATATCTCTATACCATTACTCAGAACAGTCTAATGTCTAGGAATAAGCCTAAGGACAAATGGGATGTAGCTGATAAGAAACTACTTTCAGTAAATGTTAAAGCTACGAATGCTCTTATTTATGCTCTTGACAAAACAAAATTTAATAAAATTTCTCATTATTTGACTGCACAGAAAATTTGTCGCACTTTGGAGGTTACACATGAAGGTGCATCTTAAGTCAAGGATTCATATCTCGCTCTGCTCAACAATGAATATAAAACTTTTATGATGCTGAAGGACGAAAGCACAAAAGAGATGTATGGATGATTTTCAGTGTTGGTATACATTTCCATAGCTTTAGGAAAGGTGTACACTGAAGTTAAGTTGGTTTGAAAAATATTCAGAGTTCTTCCGAAATTTTTTAAGGCAAAAGTAACAATTATACAAAAATCCAAAGATCTGAGCAAACAAAATATAGAGGAATTGATTGAAAATCTCATGACCTATGAAGTGGAATTAAAAGCTAGGGAAGACCATGACAACTCAGACTCTAAGAAAAAATCAATTGTGCTTAACAGCACTCTTGACAACGATGATGAAAATAATCTTATCACTAAGCTAGCAATGTTGATGAACAATCTTAAGAAATGGTCTAAAAGAAACTTCAAATCTTCAAGAAAAAGGAAAGGTGACAGCTCAAAGTCATTTAAGAACTCTAATAATTTAAATGAAGAAATCACATGCTACAGATGTAGAAAGATGGGTAATATCCAAACCAACTGTCTATTGATTCAAAGGGAGAAAGGATAGAAAAAGAAAAGAAGGGCATTTTCTACAACTTAGGACGATGGAGAAGGAGAAGAGTGCACTGATAGTGATAAAGCGAAGCAAATCTGTGTTTAATGGGACATTCAACTTGTGATGATAGAGAATATGACTCAATCGAGGTATCAAATTTTACTTAGCAAGATTTTCTCTTAATGTGTTAGGAACTAATTGGAATAGTTGATGGTCTTAATATAGGAACAAAAAATTGAAATCTAAAAAAGCTGAGCTACTTCACAAAAATGATAGGTTAGAAACCAAACTTGAAAAAATTAAAGAAGCTCAAAACCTTGAATGCTAAAGTTTCCATTCTTTAAAAAAGGAATTGGATGAATGTAAGACAAACCTTGAAACTTTTAAAAATGAGATTTTTATTTTAAAGAAAAATGATGACACAAAGGGAGAACATTTTATCAACAAATGTCTCATGCCAGTGGAAGAAAACACATCGCTTAAATTCTCATTGAGTCAACTGTCAATAAATTTTCAAAAAGTGAAAAGTCGTTGAGTATGCTTTTTGGAAATTAACTAAATGCAAACAATAGAAAAGGATTTGGTTCTGGAAAATCACAATACAACAGGGAAAATATAACTAACAATGTTGAGGTTAAAGTGTATTTCTTAAATGTCTAGGTTGTGGTAAAATTGGACATAGTTTCGATAGATGTTGGTTTAGGAACCTATGCAAAACTATCAAACAAATTTGGATTCATAAAGGCTCTCTTGATAATTTTGGATTACTAAACTCTTCTATCGCAAATGTTAATTAACCTATGAAGTTTTCTTAGTCATCCTTTTCTTCCTATGTGTAGTTATGTTGGCGGCTAAGGAACATCAAGAATGATATTTGGACTCGGGTTATTCCAGACATAAGACGGATGATAAATCAAAGTTCCTTAGCTTAAAAGACTATAGAGGTGGGAGTGTTGCTATAGCGATATTGGTAAATGCAAGATTGTTGGAAATGGTAACGCATGTAATAATACTTTCTTTTTGACTGACGTACTTCATATTGAAAACTTACATCATAATCTCATCTCTATTAGCCAACTATGTGGTAAAGGTATGAGCGTTGTTGACATTGATATGTGTAAAATCATTAATAGGTCTTCAAGTGAGGTTGTGTTTGTCAAAGAAAGAAAAATGTCTGCACTTTGTCTTTTGATGATCTAACCCTTCTTAGGTGCTTAGTAGCTAAAGATGAGAAATCTACCTTATGGCATAGAAGGATAGGACATGCTAGCATGGGATTATTAGAGAAGCTTAAGAGAAACGAGTTAGCCAGAGGGTTGCCACATCAGAGATCCAAGAACTGTAAACTATGCAAAGCTAGTATAAATGGTAGATTTAATAAATCGTCTTTTCCCACTAAAAAATTGTGATTACCTCTAAAGTTCTTGAATTAATTTATATGGATTTGTTTGGGCCAAATGATATTACTAGTTTAAGTGGTAAGAAGTATTGTTATGTGTTGGTTGATGATTACTTTAGGTTTACTTGGGTTTACTTTCAAGCTAAAAAGTCTAAAACATTGGATTATTTTTCAAAATTTGTAAAACTTGTTCAAAATAAAAAAAGGTGTTTCAACGATAACTATAATAAATGATCATGGTGGCGAATTTGAAAATTGGGATTCTGAATTTTGTTTGAAGAAAATGGTCTTAAACATGTATGCTCTGCACCACGAACACCTCAATGAAATGGGGTAGTCGAAAGGAATAATTGCATATTGCAAGAGTTGGTTAAATCAATGAATATTACATTCCTTTTCTCCTTTCTAGAAAAGGCAGTTAATACTTCATGTCATGTAATGAACAGAGTAATAATTAGACCAATATTTAATAATCTTATAATTATGGTTTAACAAGAAATCTAGCATTATATATTTTAGGGTTTTCGAGTATCCCTGCTTTATTCTTAATACATGTGATCACTAGGAAGTTTGAATCCAAAACAGATGAAGGGATTTTCATGGGATACTCATCAAGGAGCAAAGCTTATAAAATTTTCAACAAGCACTTGAAAGAAATTGTGGAGTTTGTCAATGCAACTACAAAAAAGAATAAAAGTGATGATGGAGATTATGGTGCAAACGAAAAATGTGGTAAAAACAACAACAGAGGTGATCCGTGTGCTACCATGCCTTCAATATCAAGTTTGAAAATTAAGAATTTGAAATTCAAAGCAAGTCATCCGTTAGAATTGGTTATAGGTACTCCAACTATAGGTATACAAACATGCTCTTCGTTCAATAGAAATATTTTTTCTTTGTGTATTCATAGTGGTTTTATTTTTGAAATTGATCTAAGAAATACTGATGCTGCACTTGGTGATGGCTGTTGCATAATTGCCATGTAAGATGAACTTAGCGAGTTTGTAAGAAATAATGTTTGGAAATTAGTTCCTAGACCAAATAACTATCCAGTTGTAGGGACTAAACGGATGTTCAAAAGAAAATTTGATAAATCCAGGAATGTAATTAGAAACAAAGCTAGATTGGTTGCAAAGGGATGTAGTCAAATAGAAGGCATCGATTTTGAGAAAACATTCACCTCGGTTACTCGGTTAGATGCCATTAGAATTTTGTTAGCTTTCGCATATTTCAAAGGTATCAGACTTAAAAAAATGGATGTAAAATGCCTTTCTAAATGGTTACTTGAAAGAAAATAATTATGTAGAACATCCCTTTGGTTTTGAAAGTCATGAATTTCCAAATCATATGTACAAACTTGAAAAAGCATTATATGGTCTCAAACAAGCTCCTAAGACTTGGTATGAGTGCCTTAGTGCATATCTTTTGGAAAACAGATTTTAGAAGGGAAATTCTGATACTACTTTGTTTCTATTACCTGAGCACGATGACTTCTTGGTTACACAAATTTATGTTGATGACAACATTTATGGTGCTATTAATGAAAAATTGTGTAAAAAGTCAGAAAAAGTCATGCATGATGATTTTAAATGAGCTTGGTAAGTGAAATGAAGTATTTTCTAGGATTTCAAGTCAATCAAAGCGACAAGGGAATTTTCATCTTGCAAACCAAATATGTGAAAGAGTCATTGTAGAGATTTGACATTGAGAATGCACCTCCACTTAGAACTAACGTGAGGCCTTCAAATAAGCTTGACAAAGACGAAAAGAGAACCGTGGTTGATCAGAATAAACATCGAGGTATAATTGGTTTGCTTCTCTATCTAGCTGCTTCTAAACTCGATATCATGTTTTTTATCATCTGTCTTTATGCACGTTTTTAAGAAAATCCAAAAGAATCCCACTTAAAAGCCACAAAACAAAATTTGAGATATCTTTTGCATACATAAAAAATTGGATTGTGGTATCCTCCCATGATTATTTTAACTCAATTGGTTATTCTAATGCTAATTATGTTGGTTGTCTTGTGGACAGAAAAAGCACTAGAGGAACATATTTCTTGCTAGGCCACTCATTAGTTTCATGGTCATGTTGAAAACAAAACTGAGTTGGATTATCTACTACTGAAGTAGAAAATATTGCCTTAGGCAGTTGTTGTGCTCGAATTCTATAGATGAGACAAATGTTATTAGACTTCCACTTAATAATTCAATAGATTTCCTAAAAATGTGACAGTAAAAGTGAATAGACCCGTCAAACAATCCTGGTCACAACTCATGTACTAAACATATAGACATATGACATCACCTCATTCGAGGTCATATTTCAAAAGAGGTCATCTGCATTGAATTAACCTCTACTGATTTGCAACTTGTAATACCTTTACAAAACCTCTATCGAAAAATTGATTTTCGTGATTACCTCTAGATTTAGGGAGTATGGATATGTACTAGTATAATTTTTTATAGTGTTTGTTTAGTTTTTGCTTTTTTCATTTTGTTTTTCTTTTAGTTTTTTTTGCTTTTCTTTGTTCTTGTTGAGTATTTGTTTTTCATTCTATATATAAAAAGGAAAAAATAATTAGGAGTTCTTCGCTTATTAACTTTTTCTTTATTTACATCAAAGATGAGAAAGAAATACTCTTAGATCGCCTCAAATCTTTTCTGCTTCTGGAAAACGTAGCTATAACCGAGTTGAAATTTTTATGCTTATCAAATCTATGAGTAATGATTACATAGTTGTTAGGAGACAGACTGTTATGCTCTAAGTAAATACTATTGTTATATATCACAGTCTAAATCAAGCATGAGTTACTAGCATTCTATTTCATATTATGACGTGTCCCACAATATCTTCTTATCTATCGTATTCTATCAATCTATTTTTTATTCTATGTATGCGGGTAAGATTAACATAAACCAAAATGTAATAAAATTTAATTGGAAAAATAGTGGATATTGAGGACAAGTCATGTACATGCCCCATATGAAAAGTAAAACACATGAAATATTTTTATAAAAATCTAAAATCTAACTGTCAAACGTCTGCACATAAAAGATGGATGCGGTATACACATAGAGTTACACTACTTAAGGATATCCGACACATGGTGAAAATTCTTTAGCGTTGGTGTATATTAACCCATCAAGCATTGTTTTTACCCTCATCAAAGAGACCTCATGGCAATGTATGTATATAAGTATCTTGAACTCATTTGAAATGATTTAGCGATAAAACCATCCTCACGCAAATACTTTACTCAACAAAAATTATTATATATGGTTTATAAACTGAGTTTATTATTGATTGAACCATACACCCTAGAATTAACATTTTTTTAAATTGCTATCCATTTTTTGTTAAGGGTATGTTTTTGATCAATAATAAGTTCTATAATTCATGTCTAATGTCAAACTGGAAATATATAATTTTGATATTTTTACTCTTGAGTTATAACTATTTATTTCCTCTTTGACTTTGTTTGCATTTCACTCCCATTTTTGATGAAAACAAAAGGGAGACAGGTTAAGGTTTGGTGGTGCTAATTGATTTGACAATATATAAGTTGTGTTTTTTTCTTCTCTGAGATGTAATTTTAATCATCTTTTCTTCTTTTTTTTCTCTCTGATTTAACTCCCAATCATCTCACATGCCTAAAGCATGCTTGAAAAGTGAATAATTGTATAGGGAGAGCATGCATGTAGGGGGAGAATTTGTATGGAAGGCTTAAATAGAACTTGTCATCATTTTCTCACATGTTAAACACATCTGTATTTTATCTATGAAACATAACATATGTTTGCTATCATCAATAAGGGGAGATTGTGAAAGAGTGCAATCGACGATTTCTACTTGATGTTAATAAACATATGTTTTATTTAATATAATTTTCTAGTGTTGTATATTTATAGTATTTTTAAAGGGTTGTAGTAGAGTTACAATCGAAGTCTGTATATATAGAAGAATCTTCAAAAAAGGAAACAAATAGAAATATGAAGAAAAATGAAAACATATGTGTATGCAATCAAAGGCTGAATATACAGAAGAATCATCAAAGAAAATGGAAAAAAATAAAGATCAGAAGTAATGGAATATACACACAATCAGGCAACTTACTCTGGAAGATACACACAATCAGGCAACTTACTCTGGAAGATGACTGCATCGAGTTTCTTGCATCAACCACCTAGATCTATAGTAGTAGTAGTAATCTTGGCAATCAAGGTGATCATCTGCAACGTCGACAACAAAGGGCGGCTACATCCTTTCGATGACGACGAGAAGTAACACATCGAAGGCTATGGCTTAGACTACTCGACAGCGAAAACCCCAGATTACGACACAAACATTTATGGCATCTCCTTCTGTGTTGACGTGATTTCTAGCTTAGTGGCGGTGATGATTCTCCTGTGGCGGGGGCAATTCTCCAAGCGATGATGATGACACTCCAAGAGGCGGCGACGAGTTTTCAAGCGACGACTAATTTGGACTATGGGTGGAGTTTGTTTTTAGGCAAAGATCTTTTTAGTTGAAGATTGGGATAATTGATTTGGTTTAGAAGAATACATATGACTGAGGTGAATTGGGGGTCACGTAAAAGAGAGGAGGGGAGTTTATTTTTAATTTCGTATTTTTTTTTATTTTTTTCTTCTTCTTTGTTTTTCCTATTAGTTTATTTTGAACACAAGATTTTTTCATGAGCTACATGTTGTAGTTTAGGGATTCTGATCTCAGGGCATTTAGTTCAGGCAGAGTTATTTGGCACAGAGTTAAAATATTTATTTAAAGTGTTTGCGAGTTTACCAGCTATAAGCGTTTGGATATTTAACTCTAGTAATAACTATGAGGGAAACAGTAGGCATTAGGCCAAAGCTGGATATATCTTTGTGTTCTTTATTTTTTTGCTTTTCGTTTCCATACCTTATTTTATATTTTATCAATAAAATTGCAAAATATTTTCAAAGACCCTATTCACACCCCTCTATGGTATATTTTACCATCCTACAAGTGGTATCAAAACCTAGGTGTTAGGTATACTCTAGAGGCATGTCTACTTTAAATAATGATTTTTTAAGAGTAAGTCAATAGCTAGGCCACCCATGTTTAATGGTACTGATTATGCTTGCTACAGGGCTAAGATGAAAATATATCTAATCTTTGTTGACTATGATCTTTGGGATATAGTAGAAACATGGTACACTCCACCCACGATGACAATCAATGATGTAGAATTTCCTAAGCCTTAGGGAAAATGGGATGTCGCTGATAAGAAACTACTTTTATTAAATGCTAAATCTATGAATACCCTTATTTGTTCCCTTGGCAAAACTGAATTCAATCAAATTTCTCATTGTTTGACTGCATGGGAAATTTAGCACACTTTGGAGGTTACGCATGTAGACATATCAAGTCAAGGAATCATGTCTTGCTCTACTCAGCAATGAACATGAAAATTTTGTGATGTTAAAGGATGAAAGAATAAAAGAGAAGCATGGACGATTTTTAGTGTTGATATACAATTCCAAAGCTTTAAGCAAGGTGTACACCGAAGTTGAGTTGGTTCGAAAAATACAGAGAGTTTTTCTAAAGAATTTCGAGGCAAAAGTAATATGTATACAAAAATCCAAAGATATGAGTAAACAAAGCATGAAGGAATTGATTGCTAATCTCATAATCCATGAAATGGAACTGAAAGCTAAGGAAGACCGTGACAACTCATACTCTAAGAAAAAATCAATTGCGCTTAACATCACTCTTAACAACGATGATGAAGATAATCATATCACCGAGCTAGCAATATTGAAGAATGGACTTAAGAAATGGTCCAAAAGAAACTTCAAAATCTTCAACCAAAAGGAAAGGTGTAAAGTCAAAGTCATTTAAGAACTTAAATAATTCAGATGAAGAAATCACGTGCAATAGATGCAGAATGACGGGTCATATCCAAACCAACCGTCTTCTAATTCAACCAACCGTCTGCTAATTCAAAGGGAGAAAGAAAAGAAAAAAGGAAAGAAGTGCATTTGATGCAATTTGGGATGATGAAGAAGGAAAAGAGTGCATTGATAGTGATGAAGCCGAAGCAAATCTTTGTTTGATGGGACACTCAACTCGTGATGATAGCGATGATGGCTCAATCGAGGTATCAAATTTTGCTTATCAAGATTAGCTCTTAATGTTCATGAACTTACTAGAATTTTTGATAGTCTTATCTTTAGAATAAAAATTGAAAGTTGAAAAAGTTGAGCTACTTTGCATAAATAATAGGTTAGAAACCAAACTTGGAAAAAATTAAAGAAGCTTAAAACCTTCAATGCGAAAGTTGTCAATTTGTGAAAAAAGAGTAGGATGAATGTAAGACAAACCTTGAAACTCTTAAAATGAGATTCCGATTTTAAAGAAAAATAATGACAAAAGGAGAGAAAATTTTATCAACAGATGTATCATGCTAGTGGAAGAAACCACATCTTTTAAATCCAAAGTCCAAACCATTGAGTTAATTGTCAATAAATTTTCAAGTGGTGAAAGGTCATAAATATGCTTTTGGAAAATCAACTATATGAAAATAAATGAAAAGGACTTTTTTTTGGAAAATCATAACACAATAGGGAAAATATAACTGACAATGCCCGAGGTAGAAGTGTATTTCCTAAATGTCTAAGTTGTGGCAATATAGTTTTGATAGATGTTGGTTTAGGAACAAATGCAAAAATGTTAGACTACTTTGGGTTCCTAAAGGCTCTCTTGATAATTTTGGATTACTAAATTCTTTAGTTGCAAATACGAACAAAACTATAAAGTTTTCTAGGTCATTTTTTCTTCATATGTGTAGGTACGTTGGCAGGCTAAAGAACAAACATAATGGTATTTGGACTCAAGCTATTCCAGACATATGATGGATGATAAGTCAAAGTTCCATAGCCAAGAAGACTATATAAGTGGGATTGTTACTATAGGCAACAATAGTAAATATAAGATTGCTGGAAAAGATAAAGTAGGTAACAATACTTTCTCTTTGACTGATGTTCTTTATGTTGAAAATTTACATCATAATCGCTTCTCTATAGGCCAACTTTGTGGTAAAGTATGAGCGTTGTCTTTGATGTTGATATGTGTGAAATCATTGATAAGTCTTCGACTGAGGTTGTGGTCACAGATCAAAGAAAAGGGAATGTCTATACTTTTTCTTTTGATGATCTAACCTTTTTAGGTGCTTAGTAGCTAAAGATGAAGAAGCCACCTTGTGTCATGGTAGGCTAGGACATGCTAGCATGGGATTATTTAGAGAAGCTTGAGAGAACGAGTTAGTTAGAGAGCTTCCACGTTAGAAATTCAAGAGCGGTAAAGTGTGCAAAGCTTGTATAATAGGTAAATTTAATAGATGATCTTTTCATGCCAAAAATACTGTGAGTACCTCTGGAGTTCTTGAATTAATTCGTATGGATTTATTCGAGCTTAATGATATTACTATTTAAGTGGTAAGAAGTATTGTTATGTGTTGGTTGATGATTACTTTAGATTTACCTTCTTGCAAAAAGTCTAAACCTTTCGACTATTTTTCAAAATTTGTAATACCTTTTAAGAATGAAAAAGGTGTTTCACCAATAACTATAAGAAGTGATCATGCTGGCGGATTTGAATAATACTAGCTTTATATAATACTTGTTTTATATATCACGATGTAAGTCAAACATGAGTTACAAGCTTTTTATTTCGTATTGTTACATGTGCCATAACATCTTCTTATCTATCATTCTATCGATTCATTTTTTATTCTATGTATGCAGGTAAGATTAACATAAACCAGAATGTAGTAAAATTTGATTGGAAAAACATTGGGTATCGAAGACAATTCATATACATGCTCCATGTGAAAAATAAAACACATATGAAATATTTTTATAAAAATATGAAATTTAACAGTTAAAGGCCTACACATGAAAAATGAATGCGGTATACATATAGAGTTACACATGAAAAATATTAATCCATCAAGCTGTAACATCCCACTATTTTGGACCATTCAAATCGATAATAAATCCACACATGTCGGACTTGAATACTTCAAAACAGTGGATTGTCAAGAAAATTTGGAGCAAATAAAATCAAACATAGAATCACAGACACAGAGTATGAGAATAACTCGCAGCGGAAATAAAATACCATAGCAGTTCATGAAGCTACTATACACATACTCTCAAAACATATACAAAATCTCATAGTCAAAATAGATACAATAGAAATCATGATACATAAGTCAATAAT
Organism: Allium fistulosum; assembly: GCA_030737815.1. Lineage (NCBI taxonomy): Eukaryota > Viridiplantae > Streptophyta > Magnoliopsida > Asparagales > Amaryllidaceae > Allium > Allium fistulosum. The sequence continues at coordinate 86,801,805 of CM060901.1, read as the reverse complement.
ACAGAGACAATACTGAATAGGAAATAACTGGAATAGAAGTCGATGAACCGATAGACAAATAAGCTCCAACGAATCTCTAGCTCCAGAAGATGACTTCCAAAGCTGTATTACCCAGGCTAACCCGAGCGTAAAGTAAAACACAAACACTCGAGTTAGGACATACATACTTATACAATGTAAACCAACTCAAGTGAACTGTAATAGCAATGCACAATAACTTAAAGGATGCTTGGATCGCCCATCCTTCAAGGATCAGTCAAACCATCAATTAAGTAGTAATAAACACTATCATAGAAATATCCATAATAAAGTAAACAATGCAAACAACAGTGTTAATGTGACTAGGGTAGCGCAGAGCTGCAGTAATCGCTCACCTCTAGCCACACTCTCAAATCAGAGGTGTGCATCCAAATAAATCACCAGGAAAAAAAAATAGGATACAGAGAAGTGTACCAGTGGTTATAGATTTCAAAATGGTTTAAAATTCCGAATTAAAATCATTCATTTAAATCATTAAAAGTGAAGTCATTATACCTTCAAATCAAATATTAAATTCCCAAAATTTTAACCTTTTCTGAACTCATTTATTCACTTAAATACATTAAAACATTAAAATTCCAGCTTTCACAGCATTTAGAAAGTGCTGCGGTAAGTTATATTTGAAAACAATTCAATTCAGCAAAGACAGCATTTATAAACTGCTGTAGTAGTTCAGTTTCATTCAAAAATCACATTTCAGCCAACTGAAGCACTTAACAAGTGCTACAATAGCTCTGTTGTTAGTTTCAGGTTTTAATTTAATTTCTGCAACTACAGCACTTACAAAGTGCTGCAATAGCCCTTAGTTCATTTTAGCCTTTAGTTCACTTCTGCATCTACAGCACTTACAAAGTGCTGCAGATTCCATAAGTTCAGTTTTAGTTCATTTTCAGAAACGATAGCATTTCTGAAGTGTTTTTAAAGAATTTCCAGATTTTAAATAGAATTCTAGCCACAATTAAACTTCAATTTAAACCATTTTAATTATATAAAAATCATATTTTTCCACTTTAAAATGGTCATTTAAATACCCTTTAACTTATGATTTTTATAAAGTAAATTCCATAAATAAATATCAAATTTTTCATTACTTCACTTATTAAATTCAAGTGTACAATTTTTCCTATTCTTTACATTCACTTAACACTTTAATTTAATTTATCATTTCACAAATAAACTTAATTTCCATTTTATTTCCTTTTACTTAAACTTCCATTTTTAAAACCAAATCTCACAATTCCAAGTCAAGTTAAAATTCCAAATTACCATTTTAAGCATCAATTTGTTTAACATTTTATTATTCATAGAAAAAAAATCAATAACACTATAATAAATCATTTTAAATTCAAATTTTATCAAAATGTCATAATTTTACATTTTATAAAATACTTAAATATCCAGAAGAAAATATAGTATAACCACGGGTCTGTATACTATTTTCTATCCTGTCAAGTGATACGGATAATATATCATTTCAATCCGTAATTTACAAAGAAAAATCCGGGTTCTATCATTTCAACCCGCAATCCCAAGTTAATAAAATAAATAAAAATCACTCGAGCCTATCATTTTAGCCCATAATGATTTCTCCCTATTCTAAAGTCCGTTCGTGTATGTATCATTTCAACCCATAGTGATTCTATTCTACAGGGAACTTGTAGTGTGATTAACAGAAATAAATAAACAGTATAATAAAATATAACATAGCAGATGATGTGACAAGTGTATAACAGGGTTTAACATCATATAATTTACATCACAGATAGGTATAACATGATATAAAAATTCTACATATTCACTTGTTGTCACTTCACGAATTATATAAGTATAAATGTTATGAGTGAATACTCACCTTTTCAAGCTGGAGTTCGCAAAACAAAACACACAGATAAATCCAGAAGGCACGATAAAACACGACTTTTGATTCAAGTGGAGAGAGAGCCAAGATATTAATCTTGTATACAAAAATAAAACAAAGCAATAAAAATATAAATACAATACCAAAATTTATTAGAACAAAAATAGAAATAGAATTTACACAAGACATCACCAAGCTTTTCCATCAAAATTCCTTGATCTCAACTCTCTTTTACTCGACCATACATGTTATTTGGTTCAGCCATGATGTTATAATTGATAGTAAGGCTCGGGTTTGGACTCAAAATGGCATGACTAGGCAAGAATTTGAAGGGGTAGGTGTTACAAATGAAGGAAGGCAAAGGGACAAGGCCTAAAGTAGAGTTTTGGTGCATCTAGGCTTGGCCTATGGTCAAGTTTGGGCTCGGCCATGGTCTCAACAGGTCAGGTCAGATCTGAACCAAGGCTAGGGGTGATGGCACATGATGGTGGTGGAGGCTAAGGGTGATGGTCGTGGCTAGCAATGAAGGGGATGGTGAACTATAGGCTCGGCTATGTAGTTTCAAGGAGTTTTGTAACGACCCCGGATTTTATATACATTTAAATTGATAATTAAATGAATTTTTGAATAAACCTGTGAAATTAATCGATTAATTGATTGCGAGTTTCCCCGGATTCAAATATATTCTATATAAATCATTTAAATTTAAAATATTGTATATAGATGTATATGTGTGAATATATATGTATTTGAGCATATATGAGTAAATTTGAAATAATATATGTATATATATATATATATTGATTTGAATTTAAATCGTAAATAAATGGTTTGAAAATAAAGATACAAATTATATAAGATATAAAGTCAATACATTAGGATAAATTCTAACAACATATCAACTATAGAAATTTATTTATATTGTAGAGCCATAAGACAAGAAAATAAAGGTAAGATGAAATGAATGTCTACAAACAAATAAAATATAAATATGCTTAAATATGAAACAAGTAAGCATGTACGTGAGAAGCTTGCATAAGAAGACAGCCATATATTTAAGTATGGAGACATAAAAAAATAAAAACAAGATAGACAACATTAATGCAAGCCACCATATTTATCTCTCAGCCGAAATGTGCATAGTTAATAAAACAAGAAACAAAAATCTAAACATCTTTTGTACAACTAAGATAAGTATGAAGACATAGGGTATATATGCATTAAATGCTTTCATCTCTAGCATAAAAAAATGGTCAATTCGAAATGCATCAGCCACCAGAGCAAAGAAAATCACTGATCTTTAAATGTACAAAAACAAAATAATGTTACCATATATTGTACAAACAAATCATAACATCCTGTACACTTTCTCCTTATATATCAACTTCACCTCAGCTTCTTCATTCGAAACTGAGAAAATCTAAAGTAGCATCATCTCAAAGCTTAAACGATAAGAAGTATTATCAAAAAGGAATGCTGTTCAACAACAAAACAAAGCAAGTTTCTAAAGGAAAATAAAAACTGCAGTTTTCAACACAACTGCTCTCTGTTCAAACTGGGTTTCAGGTGAGTGAACGAAACCTTTGGACTTTAATTGATCGGAAGTTTTAGATGCATGATTGTAGTGGTGGGGTTACATAAGTACTTGGATACGAATGCATGAATATACTATTGCCCGTACATGTTTAAGCAAAATGCTCTATTAAAATTCAGGCGCGAGATCCTTAGAAAATTTATATCTTCCCAAACATTCAAAGTTAAGCTATGATTGTCCAATAAAGTATGATTATATCAGAGTAGTGTAAATCCTAAAAATAGTTGTAGATGATTTAACTTAGTAATTAGTTCCAGAATATGAATTAACAGTAGAATTAAAAACCTATCATAATCTCGATCTTAAAAAGTGGATGATTCAAGTATATATTCTGGTTTGTTATCGAAAATCATGATTTTTAAAATTATAATCAGGATTTTTAGATTGGTAAATCGCGAGTTAGTGCAAGTTGATCAGTTTTGGGTAATTCGTCGATTTGAGATGATCTAAAAGTTTATAGTTATTGCCATTGATGCTGGAGGAGCTTCAGGGGTAGGCGATTGCTAGAAAAATGCTAGATGATTTTTCTATTGAATTGGATGGCTGGTCGATCGTGATTTAGGGTTTGGATTGTGGTTCTGTCGAGTGTAAATGTGAGGGGTTCACAACTAGATCGAAGCATTGAGTTGGATCGCAAGGCATGGAATCAGATCTGGACGGCGTGACGAAGCTTGGGTGAGGAGCGCCGAGGATCTAGTGGCCGGAATCGCTAGGGATGAACGAATCTTTCGACGTGGGTTGTCCCAGTTTTTGAGCTAATGGGTTCGATTTTTGTATCGAGCTTGAGTCGTCAATCTGGTCCTCGATTTGGGGTCGTGGGGACTTAGGGGATCGTCGAAGATGTCGCGATGATGAACGGAAGGCAGCGGCGTTTGTGAACGTGCACGGCGTGCACGTCGTTTCAGGAAAGTTGGAGGCTTCGGAAAAAACTTGAGTTTTCTCGAGTCAGTTACATGATTGACTCGAAGTAGGGAAGTAACGCGGGTGTATTGAGTCTTTGCTCGGGATTTTTGTATGTTGTCTCGGGTTAAATTTGATTAGGAAAAAGATTTCAAAATTTTAATGTAAGTATTCCAGGTTCAAAATTTAGAACTTGAGTTTGTAAATATTTCAAAGTTTAAGAACAAAATAAGTCAAGTTTAAAACCATTTCTTAACCAATTCTTTTTAAATAATGATTGTCTAATTTAAGTTGGGATTGGTTAAAGGTTATAAAGCAAATTATTTTTACTTAATTAAGTTAAAAGTGTTTTAATATATATATGACCTTTATTATAAAGTTTATTTTAATAAACTTAATAATGTAATTAAGAAGTTAATTAAGAAGGGATGTTTTGATTGTTAATTAACTTAAAAGTTTAAATTAATTCATTTGTTAATGATAATTAATTCCAAGGTTTATTAAATAAAGATTCTTAATGGTAATTAAGTAATGAATTAAGATAAAAAGGTTTATCTTTAATTTATCAAGGTGGATAATTAAAGGAATTATTATTTGATTAATTAATGAAGATGATTAATTAAAGGATTAATTACTTAATTAACTAAGGATAATTAATTAATGTGATTAATTAATTTATGTAATTAATGATTAAAGGAGAATTAATTTATGATTAAATTAATTTATTTATATTGAAAGATAATCACTTAATGTAATTAATTAAGGTGATTAATTAATGGGTAATTAATTAATGATTAGTGGTTGATTAATCAAATGATTAAGCAATAATTAATTAAGGATAATTAATTAAATGGTAATTAATTAATGGTTAATTAATATGTGTAATTAATTAAATGATGATTTGAAATTTGAGTTAATTATTTGTTAATTAATTAAAGGATTAATTAATAATGGCAATTAATTAAGATTAATTTAATAATTAAAGATTAATTGATTCATTAATTAAGAATGATTAGTTAATAATTACAGGTTAACTAATAAATTTGAAAGGGAATTTATTTCAAATAATTTGTAATTAAATTATGATAATTAACCCGGATTAATAATTGATATATCTGATTTAAATTAATCAGTTGATTAATAAATTCACTTGTGAATATTTGGATTTGACTGAATGATTGAATTGTTTGATATTCTGATCTGTAATGCTTTGTGATATATTCTGATTTGTGTGTGATCTGTACTTTAGTTATTTATCTGGGATGAATGTAAATTATTATCTATAATTTATATATCTGTGATCTGTGAATGAAAGATAAGCGTTATATTTATACAGCTTATCAACTATATTTCTGTATTCTGATCTGTGATGATTGAATGATGTTGCACTACTGTGTGAAACCCCTGGACTACACCATACACACACAAATATGGATTTCACGTGGAAATTAGTTAAGTCGCAGATTTTTGACAATTTTAAAAATTGAATTCTTGAATCCAAATAGTTTTGGAAATTTGAATTAAGAGCTTTGCAAATGAGTTTCAAATGTAAAAGTTATTTTAAATAACTTAATAAACCTTGATATTTTAATAATTTGATTTAAATTTGAATTCAATATTTGGAATTGAATTCAATGATTTGGAAAACTAATTGTTTTCAACTGATAAAAGCTCTTATATAAGAAATGGATTTCCAATTTGAATTAAAAGAATTTCAAGTTTGAATTGAAGATGATTTTTCAAATTACGAATAAAATCTTTGGAAATATGTTTTGAAAGCTATATGTTAAATCTTTGTTTTAAAGATTTAATGAGTTAATCCAAATTGAAATGGAATTGTTTTGAAAGCTATTAAGTAAATCTTTGTTTTAAAGATTTAATGAGTTAATCCAAATTGAAATGGAATTGTTTTGAAAGCTATAAAGTAAATCTTTGTTTTAAAGATTTAATGTGTTAATCCAATTGAAATGGAAATTAATTTGGAAAATCCATGAATGAATCTTTTGTTTAAAAGATTAAAGTGTGGAAATTATTTAAACCGTTGAAGGTTGTTAAAATGAATCTTTTTGTTTAAAAAGATTAAAAATGGTAATGTGTTTAAACCATTTGAAAGAAAGTTTTGGATAATCAATTGTGACTCAACTGAAATTCCATTATCCATATGTTTTTAAATATCGCGCTCATTATTCGGTTTAGCCGGGAGAGGACCTTTGTGTCATATAACCCATTTCAAATAATGATACGTCGTATATGGATGGCATTTGAAGACCGGTGGTGAAGACCGGGTATTTGCGAGAACGATAGGATGACTTATCGATTGTCTCTGTACTGAGTCGCACCAGTATAGAGATTTCTTAAGTGATGGGAAATCCGATCGGGATTGTGAATACCCGGATTCCAAGGGCTTCTTTGGAAGTGCCTTCGGTTCTGTTCGAACCCAGAACAAACTTGTATGGTTACATGTCTGACATTACATTTTGAGATATAAAGCTGATTTCTTTCAAATACATTTCTGTTTGGTGGCGGAGAATTTATTCTCTTAGCTTAACAAACTTGTACGAGCTCAGAGGTTATGTAGTTGAAGGTTATCAGCGATATACTCCAAATTTGGTAATGTGGCATGCTGAGTGTTGTTGTGTGTTGATCATTTATTGATCATTTGTGATCAAAGCATGGCTTTGTGAAAAAGCGTAGCTTTGTGGACAAGACCTCATCGAACCTCACAGATCGGAAATGGTCGAAACAGGAATGATGCGGCAAGGTTATGAGGGTCGCACCCTTTAGGGTATGTCATTTCCTTTTGGAAAAGGGTGGTATCATGGTATGGAGCCCAGATACTTACTCATGTGGACACACTTTATTTATTATGTGTGATGTTGGGTACCGAGCGCTCGGATAAAGGTCCCAAAGGACCGGGAGGTGGCATATTCGTGAGTTACCTAGTTACAGGGGTAACCCGGCCTTGTGTTAGCAGAGAGCAGTTGTCTCTCGGGACGTCCAGCCAGAGGCGTACCCATGTGGCAGTAGGAAGTTCCTTAGCCTGACCATTTGTTGGAAATCCAAAGAAACAATACGAGCCTTTACGATTGCAATTTGTATTGTTGAAACTTCGTGTTTACGGTATTTCGTAAATACGATATTTTGACTATGACAACTATACAATCATGTATATACTAACTTGTCTCTTGCAGGGATTATCTATGACGAGATTCAAATGAGGAAAAATGTTTATAAGATTGCTTCGAGTCCTTGTCTAGAAGTAAATTTGTTAAAATCTCTCCTATATGATATATGCTACATTTCATTATCATTACATTGACATTCATTTTGTTTAAAAGCAAAATCTGAATTTTATGTTACATTCAGACGTCTGAATAGTCCAGTTTAGATGTCTGAATCTGGAAAGTTGAATGTTGTAAACTACAATATTCAGACGTCTGAACTGGATAGTTCAGACGTCTGAATCTGGCAATTTTTTGCCTATTTTCTTTCTGTTTCAAAACCGTTGCATTTCAGAAGTCTGAAATTTTAAATTCAGAAGTCTGAATTTTTCCAACGGCTAGTTTTTTGAAAAGGCACATTCATTCGTGAAGACTTACGAACTTTGTTTCAAACATATATGATCATAACTCTTGATGATAACTCTTCACGAACAATTGCAACTATTTGTTTTCTATATAAACACATTAGAATCAAGTTTCCAAAAACTAATTCAATTGATTATTATTCTACTCTCTGAATTATTGATTCTAATACACTTGTGCTTTCAACATCATTCAATTTCATTTTCTTACTTCCTTATTCTTCACGCATTCACATATATATCATAAAGGAGAAGATTATAGGAAGGGTGTACTATAATTGACAAATTCATGTTACTCAAGAACACATAGTGTCAAGAAATATTGTTCTGTATAAGTCCCGTTCTGCTGCTCGGGCAAAGTGAAGTCCTCTTCGGCTGTTGAGGCGAAATCCTGTTCTGTTGCTCAAGTCCCTGTTCGGCTGCTCAGGGTTGTATAGACCTGTTCCTCCGGGTTAAGTGAGGGTTGTTGTTAGTTGAAATTCCAGAAGGAGTCTGGGACTGGACGTAGAACGGGAAGTTCGAACCAGTATAAAAATTCCTGGTGTGCTCGTTTATTATTTACTATTATCTGCTAATTGTTCTATTATTCCGCACTGCTTTTATACTATTCCATATTACTCGATCCTATAGTCACTTTCATTTGGTATCAGAGCAAGGCATCTTATAACCGTTACAAAGTTATCTGATACTTTGCTAATATGGAAAATAACACCAGTACTAGCACTGTCACTAGTTTTGTAGAAGGTCAATCTACTGGACGACCACCACTATTCAATGGCATGAATTACAACTATTGGGCTACACGAATGCGTATTTATATGCAAGCAAATAGTTTTGATTCAATGTATATTACACAAACAGAATACACTACACCCACTACTACTTATGCAGAATGGACTACTGCTCAAAAGACAGAAGCCACTGCCAATGCTAAAGCCATGAATATGCTATTTTGTGCCTTAGATAGAAATGAATTTAATAGAATTAGTATGTGCAAAACTGCTTATGAAATTTGGAGAACTCTTAAAATCACACATGAAGGTACTAACAAAGTCAAGCAAAGTAAAATATCCATGCTCAAAAGTTAGTTTCAAAATTTCAGAATGAAGTAGGATGAGTCCATAAATGATATGTACTCTAGATTTCAAGATATCTATCATTCACTACTAGGACTAGGACAAATATTTATGGATTTTGATATTATTTCAAAACTATTAAACTCTTTAACTATTGATTGGGAAAGAAAGGTCTTAGCTATTGAAGAAGCCAATGATCTTTCCACCATGAAACCAGAAGAGTTAATAGGAAATTTAATGTCCTATGAAGTTAATATGCAGGCTAAAAGAGTACAGGCTCAAGACAAGAAGAATGTGGCTTTCCATGCTGAAAAGGAAGAAGAATCAGACTCAGATGAAGAAGACTTAGCTTTTATAGCCAAAAACTTTAAAAAGTTTTTGAAATACAGAAAAGGAAACAAAAATAATAACAAACGGTTTTTTAACAAACCGTCAACTTCTGTATTAGAATGCTATAACTGCCATAAGAAAGGTCACTTTCAGAAAGATTGTCTAGATCAGAAGAAATCATTCAATAACAAAAATAAGAAGGACTAATTCAAGAAAAGGGCTTTTGCAGTTACATGGGACGATTCAGATTCTTCATCTTCTGATAATAGCAGTGACAGCGAGAATGAGCAAGCAAATGTATGCTTTATGGCAAGAGAGAATGAGGTTAGTGATCTAACTTTTGATGATATGATTGAAATTAATTCTGAACTTCTTGACACATTAAAAAATCTCAAAAGAAAATATAAAGAAGCTTTAGAAAATCAAAAGAAAGCAGAATTTGAAAGAGATATGTTAAAAGATGAAAAGAAAATATTAGAAGAAGAACTTGAGAAAATTCAAGAATCATCTTCTGATAATTCTCATTTAGCTCTTTTAAGTCAAGAAATAGAAACTCAGAAAGTTAAGAATGATATTCTTGCTTCTGAAAATCACGAGCTTAAAACAAAAATCAAAATGATAGAGTTAGAGAATACCGGTATTAGAACTAAGCTAGATAATATCACCAAGAATGTTTCAAATTTCAATAAAGGTAGAGAAAACCTGTCTAAAATTATTGAAAGTTCTCAATCTACATCTAATAAAAATGGATTAGGCTATATTAAGAAACCACAAGCTCCATCTACAAAAGAAAATAAAAGAAGAAATGGTTCTAAAACTATACCTTATATGAAACATTCAAAAAGAAAAACAAACATAGAAAATATAAAAATATGGATTCCTAAAACAAACAATATTTTGATTAGGAAGAAACATATAAATTCTTTCATTGAATCTGTGCATAAAAATAAAAATTATATTTATAAAGGGAATACTGAATCCTCTTGGGTTTGGTTTCCTAAGACCTAACTCTTAGGACCCTAATGAAAAGGTGGGTACCAATGTCTTCACTTATATTTTTTGCAGGTACCACCAAATAAAAGAGGAAAATGGATACTAGACAGTGGATGCTCAAAACATATGACATGAAACAAGGAAATGCTAACAAATATCATCTACTCAAATGGAGGTTCTGTCACCTTTGGAGATAATTCAAAGGGATACATTGTCGGCAAAGGCAATGTGAGCAATGTTGATACATCTAATTTACCTCTTATTTCTAATGTTTTATTAGGTAAGAATTTAAAACATAATCTATTAAGTATTAGCCAATTGTGTGACAAGGGATTTAAAATCAATTTTTCTGAAGATAAATGTAACATTTCTGATCACAATAACAATCTTATTTTTGAAGGTTTTAGAGATAAAAATATTTATGTTCTAAACATGAATATAAATTATAATTCAAATATGTGCTTACTAGCCAAAGAAAATGATCCTTGGTTGTGGCACAAAATATTTTTTCATATAAATTTTAGAGCCATATCTAAGTTATCTAGAAATAATCTAGTAAGGGGTTTACCTAAAATGAGTTTCAAAGTAGATAATCTTTGTGATGCTTGTCAACTTGGGAAATTATCAAAATCATCTTTTAAATCTAAGAAAATTATTTCTACAATGCAACCATTGGAGCTATTACACTTAGATCTATTTGGTCCAACTCAGGTCCAATCTATTAATCACAATAGGTATGTGTTTGTAATTGTAGATGATTTTTCAAGATATACCTGGACTATATTTTTGAAAAATAAAAATGATACTTTTGAAAATTTCAAAATTTTTGCAAAAAGAATTCAAAATCTTAAGAATTTAAAAATTAAAGCTATTAGAAGTGATCACGGAGGTGAGTTCGAAAATAAAGCTTTTGAACATTACTATGATAAAAAGAGGGTATTTATCATAATTTTTCTTTCCCTAGAACACCACAACAAAATGGTGTTGTAGAAAGAAAGAATAGAACATTACAAGAATGTGCAAGAACTTTATTGAATGGTAGCACATTATCAAAACAATTCTGGGCAGAAGCTGTTGCAACTGCTTGTTATGTTTTGAATCGTGTTTCCATCCGACCACTAACAAAGCACACCTCATATGAACTTCTAAATGGTAGAAAACCAAATATTTCTTATTTTAGAACATTTGGCTCAAAATGTTTTATTTTAAATACTAAAGATCAGCTTGGCAAATTTGATTCCAAATCCGACGAAGGAATATTCTTAGGATACTCGGAACGAAGCAAAGCTTATCGAATTTTCAATAAAAGATAAAAAATTATTGAAGAATCTCTTCATGTATCTTTTGATCCCGCACCTTTTCAGTGGTCATCAAGCACAGGTACTGATAATATTGAAGATGATGATGACGATAGTAATGAAGGTGAACCTAGTGCATCTTTTTAATTGGTGGTGATATGGATCTTTTATTTCATAACTATTTTCTTGGTTTGACTCTTGATTTTCTGTTCTAATGATTTGCTATGAACTTTTTAAGTCATCCAGTTATGTGTTTTCTTTTGGTATGTAACTAAACTATATGCTGCTACCTATTTGTTATATGTTCCTTATAATGTTTCTACTGGTTATTTGCATTACTACTCTTGTCTGAGTTATGTACCATCTATGATATGAATTATCTTTTAATCTTACTTTTTGTCGATGCCAAAGGGGGAGAAATATTTCCTATCGACAGGGGGAGTATATATTAAGGGGGAGTATTAATATTTGATGTTCTTTATATGATCATGATTGAATACTATAATTTTATATAGTTGTCATCGTCAAAAAGGGGGAGAATGTTGAAACTTCGTGTTTACGGTATTTCATAAATACGATATTTTGACTATGATAACTATACAATCATGTATATACTAACTTGTCTCTTGCAGGGATTATCTTTGACGAGATTCAAATGAGGAAAAATGTTTATAAGATTGCTTCGAGTCCTTGTCTAGAAGTAAATTTGTTAAAATCTCTCCTATATGATATATGCTACATTTCATTATCATTGCATTGACATTCATTTTGTTTAAAAGCAAAATCTGAATTTTATGTTACATTCAGATGTCTGAATAGTCCAGTTCAGACGTCTGAATCTGGAAAGTTGAATGTTGTAAACTACAATATTCAGACGTCTAAACTGGATAGTTCAGACGTCTGAATCTGGCAATTTTTTGCCTGTTTTCTTTCTGTTTCAAAACCGTTGCATCAGAAGTCTGAAATTTTAAATTCAGAAGTCTGAATTTTTCCAACGGCTAGTTTTTTGAAAAGGCACATTCATTCGTGAAGACTTACGAACTTTATTTCAAACAGATATGATCATAACTCTTGATGATAACTCTTCACGAACAATTGCAACTATTTGTTTTCTATATAAAAACATTAGAATCAAGTTTCCAACAACTAATTCAATTGATTATTATTCTACTCTCTGAATTCTTGATTCTAATACACTTGTGCTTTCAACATCATTCAATTTCATTTTCTTACTTCCTTATTCTTCACGCATTCACATATATATATATCATAAAGGAGAAGATTATAGGAAGGGTGTACTATAATTGACAAATTCGTGTTACTCAAGAACACATAGTGTCAAGAAATATTGTTCTGTATCCCGTTTTGCTGCTCGGGCAAAGTGAAGTCCTCTTCGGCTGTTGAGGCGAAATCCTGTTCTGTTGCTCAGGTCCCTGTTCGGCTGCTCAGGGTTGTATAGACCTGTTCCTCCGGGTTAAGTGAGGGTTGTTGTTAGTTGTAATTCCAGAAGGAGTCTGGGACTGGACGTAGAACGGGAAGTTCGAACTAGTATAAAAATTCCTGGTGTGCTCGTTTATTATTTACTATTATCTGCTAATTGTTCTATTATTCCGCACTGCTTTTATACTATTCCATATTACTTGATCATATAGTCACTTTCATGTATAACCTGTCTCCTCAGGAGGCAGCTATAGTAGGCATAATATAATGGTACCTATGCTGGCTAAGATTAATATTGTATCTTCGAAATGATTTTTGTACACTATGCACTAGTAATAATATCAAAAGAGTTTTCTTTTGCGTAGTAAGCATATTTGACTATCATAAGAAGCAATCTCCTCCAAGTCTGCGATTGCATGTGTGTGTGGTGGGAGGTCTTATGGTAGTTTCATTTTCCAAAAGCATTTCGGGTTTCAATGTTTAAAGTTCTTTTGTGTTGTTTTAAAGATAAACTGTTTTTGTTACTCACACCAGTCCCACGACTGACTCGGAGTTTATTGTTCCTTTCCTAAACTCTAGGTGCTCACAATTTTCCACACAAGCAGTCTAGAGTTGGGTTTCTTTTCAAATAGTCAGGTTTAGTAGATTATCTGGAGCTAGTTTAGTTTTGGAGATCATGGCTAACATTGCTTATCTGGGTGCAACATGATGGTGGTTCGAGCTGATGTTGGAGTTGTTGGAGTCATTCTCTTTTGTAGATCATTTGGAGTGATCTCTTCCATTATTGTTATTTCCGCTGTATCATTATTTATCTCTGATATTGTTGTATCATATTGATATCATTGTTGTATATCATACTGGATATTGTATTCATTGGAGTTGTATATGATATCATCTATTTTTATACCACTGTGTTGTTATACTTACTATGTTATAAGCTCTGGTGAACCAGATTCGGCGTTTGAATCTGCGGCATTTTGAGTACAAGTGAAGTACGGGTGCCGATTTTCGAAGGCCAAATTTTTGGATCGCTACAATTTGGTATCAGAGCTGAGGGTAAAACTTTAGCTCAGGAGTATAATACATTAAGTAGCTCATTAGAGATAGGGTGAAGTATACCCTAGAATGAGTAATTCCTCAGATATTTGTTCGAATGCCTCAGTAAATTCTCTTACTGTCTACCGATAGTGAGTATGAGTGCAAGAAGAGGATGAGATAGGGGACAGGGGAATACGACTATAAATGGTCAATACCCTATAACAACAAGGAAACAATCTTTTCTCTATCAATCTCTTTTATTCATAATCTTTTCTCAATTCTTCGATAATTTCTGGTAGATCCAGGAAGAAATTCGGTATATGAATATAGGACGTAAACTCCAAAAAGGCTAGAATTGTTTGTTTGGATGAATTGGTTGTTTTGCTTGTTATGGTTGATAGGTATACTTTAGTTCTAAACTAAAAGTTTTGAAATTTATCCATATATCTATCTATTCTTTGGGATTCCCGATATATTCTACGAATGGTTAGTTATCCCTTCAAACTAACCGATATCACTCCATATTTCATAGATCTGGATAACCCGAGTATCTTGTGAAGTGTTAAAACATATTCGTTCTTGTATCTGTTATTGATATTCTGATTTGGTAAGCCAAATGCAGAATAGATGTTCAATTTGATTTGATGAAATATTTTTCATTTGTCTTTGTGTCTCCTTGTGCAATTTTGAGGACGAAATTCTTTAAGGGGGAAGTCTGTAACGACCCGGATTTTATATACATTTAAATTGATAATTAAATGAATTTTTGAATAAACCTGTGAAATTAATCGATTAATTGATTGCGAGTTTCCCCGGATTCAAATATATTCTGTATAAACCATTTAAATTTAAAATATTGTATATAGATGTATATGTGTGAATATATATGTATTTGAGCATATATGAGTAAATTTGAAATAATATATGTGTGTATATATATATATATATTGATTTGAATTTAAATCGTAAATAAATGGTTTGAAAATAAAGATACAAATTATATAAGATATAAAGTCAATACATTAGGATAAATTCCAACAACATATCAACTATAGAAATTTATTTATATTATAGAGCCATAAGACAAGAAAATAAAGGTAAGATGAAATAAATGTCTACAAACAAATAAAATATAAATATGCTTAAATATGAAACAAGTAAGCATGTACGTGAGAAGCTTGCATAAGAAGACAATCATATATTTAAGTATGGAGACATAAAAAATAAAAACAAGATAGACAACATTAATGCAAGCCACCATATTTATCTCTCAGCCGAAATGTGCATAGTTAATAAAACAAGAAACAAAAATCTAAACATCTTTTGTACAACTAAGATAAGTATGAAGACATAGGGTACATATGCATTAAATGCTTTCATCTCTAGCATAAACAAATGGTCAATTCGAAATGCATCAGCCACCAGAGCAAAGAAAATCACTGATCTTTAAATGTACAAAAACAAAATAATGTTACCATATATTGTACAAACAAATCATAACATCCTGTACACTTTCTCCTTATATATCAACTTCACCTCAGCTTCTTCATTCGAAACTGAGAAAATCTAAAGTAGCATCATCTCAAAGCTTAAACAATAAGAAGTATTATCAAAAAGGAATGCTGTTCAACAACAAAACAAAGCAAGTTTCTAAAGGAAAATAAAAACTGCAGTTTTCAACACAACTGCTCTCTGTTCAAACTGGGTTTCGGGTGAGTGAACGAAACCTTTGGACTTTAATTGATCGGAAGTTTTAGATGCATGATTGTAGTGGTGGGGTTACATAAGTACTTGGATACGAATGCATGAATACACTATTGCCCGTACATGTTTAAGCATAATGCTCTATTAAAATTCAGGCGCGAGATCCTTAGAAAATTTATATCTTCCCAAACATTCAAAGTTAAGCTATGATTGTCCAATAAAGTATGATTATATCAGAGTAGTGTAAATCCTAAAAATAGTTGTAGATGATTTAACTTAGTAATTAGTTCCAGAATATGAATTAACAGTAGAATTAAAAACCTATCAGAATCTCGATCTTAAAAAGTGGATGATTCAAGTATATATTCTGGTTTGTTATCGAAAATCATGATTTTTAAAATTATAATCAGGATTTTTAGATTGGTAAATCGCGAGTTAGTGCAAGTTGATCGGTTTTGGGTAATTCGTTGATTTGAGATGATCTAAAAGTTTATAGTTATTGCCATTGATGCTGGAGGAGCTTCAGGGGTAGGCGATTGCTAGAAAAATGCTAGATGATTTTTCTATTGAATAGGATGGCTGGTCGATCGTGATTTAGGGTTTGGATTGTGGTTCTGTCGAGTGTAAATGTGAGGGGTTCACAACTAGATTCGAAGCATCGAGTTGGATCGCAAGGCATGGAATCAGATCTGGACGGCGTGATGAAGCTTGGGTGAGGAGCGCCGAGGATCTAGTGGCCGGAATCGCTAGGGATGAACGAATCTTTCGACGTGGGTTGTCCCAGTTTTTGAGCTAATGGGTTCGATTTTTGTATCGAGCTTGAGTCGTCGATCTGGTCCTCGATTTGGGGTCGTGGGGACTCAGGGGATCGTCGAAGATTGTCGCGATGATGAACGGAAGGCGGCGGCATTTCTGAACGTGCACGGCGTGCACGTCGTTTCAGGAAAGTTGGAGGTTTCGGGAAAAGCTTGAGTTTTCTCGAGTCAGTTACATGATTGACTCGAAGTAGGGAAATAACGTGGGTGTATTGAGTCTTTGCTCGGGATTTTTGTATGTTGTCTCGGGTTAAATTTGATTAAGCAAAAGATTTCAAAATTTTAATGTAAGTGTTATCCTAACTCTTAGCAAAGCTGAGATACCCAAAACTGACTGAAAATCAATAATAACTAGCCATGAATGTCAACTATGCGTTGCAGGATAACCATGGATATCGATAAATTTTGTCCAGGTCCGGATCAAGCTGCAATTGACAAGATATGACAAGCAAAGCCACGGAAGCCAGCGCTCCAAGTTTCAGGTAAATCGGAGTTCGTATGAACGAGATATGATCGATACTAGTTACCTAAAATATGCTGTTCGTATCCATCAGAGACAACCTGTTCGAATCCATCGAGTTCGTATCCATCAGGTCTTTCATAGTTCGAATCCATCGGGTTCGTATCCCTCATAATGGCCATACGTTCGTATCCATTAACATCGCATCGATCCATTTCGTATCCATCAAGCAACCTCATTTCGTCTCGATCACCTACCATCTACCTCGTATCCATCGACTGGAGAGCCTGTTGTCTCTAGTTCGTATCCATCAGGTGGCCATACCTGAATAATTGTTCGTATCCTTCGAGCTAAGGCTGATACTTCTTGTTTGTATCCTTCTACACTGGTCGATACGAACAAAGATTGGATTGATGGATGCAAAAGAGGCTGCCTCTATCGATATGACTTAGAACATCTCCACCAAGTCAATATATACAACTATCATCGAGGCAAACGAGGCGGAGTTTGTGGAAACGAATCGGTCTAAATGCCACTAAAATGGGATCGATCCAGGAAACTCGGCACCCGAAGTGGATCAACCCAGAAACTACGCGCCACACCATCACAGTGCGCGTGCCCCTATCGAGTCGAACAGAATGGGCTCGAACTTATGGATACGAACACGACAGCCTTCACGAGAATGAAATTCGTATCGATCATATCTCCCAAACCGCTGATCCAAATGGAACGAAATTTTCACAGTAGCTTGCTTGTAAGGCAAAGAACGTCCCTGCCAAGTTTCAGCTCGATTGGATTATTTTTTGATGGATACAAAATGGTCTCGTATCGATCGCAGATCGAGTCGAAACTTGGTGAGGTCGGTCGCACAGGCCCCCTCACGTGCCAGAAGAAGTCTCCCGAAGTTTGAGCGCGATCTCAGCCTCCTACGCCTATAAATAGCCCCCTGAAGCCTACAGAAAAGAGATCCTTTTTCGCCATTCAACGTCCAGACTCTGCCGGATTCAATTCTACTTCTTTCCATTGCTGTTATACTCGAATTCAATCATTGTATCTGCTGTAATCATCTGTAATCAGCAGAGAACATCAATAAAAGATAAAAATCATTGAAGTGGACGTAGGCCGGAGATAGCCGAACCACTATAAATCTCGTGTTCTTGTGATTTATTTCGGGATTGTTGTTTATTGCTAGCTTAGGTCTGTGATTTGTGTCTGAATATTGCTGATATTCATACACTGGTGCTTTCACAATACTTGGGGTTTATGACCATTTTTGGCGCAAACACTTTGGTGCTTTCACCAAGAGGGACTAGCACCCGCTACGCAAGATTTGAAGTTCAGATTTGAAAGCTTGAAGATCTGAAAGACAATGACTCGACAAACAAGTAGAAGGCAAAGGGCTGAGAGAAGCCAACAAGGAGGAAGTCAAGAGGCATCCTCTGGTGCTGGAGAAGAGCCAGCTTCGATCTACATCACCAGAGACGAAATGGAGACCATGACCAATCTGATGCATGAAAGAATAATGAAGAGCCAACAAGAGATGCTGCAGAATTTCTTTGAGCAGATGATAACTACGGGAATACAAAACTTAGGACCAGCTACAGCGGCTGTTAATGTGGAACAAGGAGTCAGGATTACGAAAACCAATGAAGATCAGGTTCAAGGTCAGAATGCAGATCTAGAAAGCAATCAACAAGGACTTGGGGGCAGGCCCTCAGGATCTGATGCTGGAAGGCCTACAGATGGAGCTCAACAAGCTGGAGCCAACGCTAATGCTAATGGGCCACACGAAGAGTACGTACTAGAATACCCTTCAAGACCAAGAAGGCAACCCCAGGATGGAGATGAAAAGATGGCTGGATTAGTGCGACGACTCATGAGAGGAGGATTATCTAGCGGAGGGTTGGAAGAAGTTAGTCGGAGTCCGTTCGCTCTGAATATCAGGAATGCAAGGAACCCTCCAAAGTTCAAACTACCAATGCTGGATCCTTATGACGGAAAGTCAGACCCGACCATGCATATTACCAGATACATTAGACACATGGAAGTACTGGGAGCATCCGAGGAAGTGATGGCACGATGTTTCCCTTTATTTTTGTCAGACTTGGCTACACTTTGGTTCAGGCAATTAAAGACTGGATCGATCAGGACATGGGGCGAGCTTGTAGATTGCTTCATGGAACAATTTAGGGTCCATGTGACAAGACTCAAGAGTGTGATGACTTTAGCTTCGATAAAGCAAAGGACCGGAGAGTCCATAAAAGGTTTTCTGCTGCGATTCAATGCAACGGTGGCTTCTGTAGATCGCCCGGATCCATCGATGATTTTGATGGCGGCGGTGGCAGGAGTTGGAGAAGGCACCGAATTCAAAGATTCATTGACAAGAGATCCACCACAAGATCTCGGGGAGTTTTACCATGAAGCCAAGAAATTCATTCGACTAGAAGAATCACGAGCCAAGAGGCAGGAAGTAAATGCTGCACAAGGCGAAGGAACCGCCAGGGAACAACCCAGGGCAGACAAAGGAAAAAGAAAGCAGGATGACGCACATGATGGTCCTGATAAACGGAAGAAATTCCGAGAGCCTATTCAGGCAATACACAGATTTGACGGAAAGCCTAGAAAGGATTTACACTAAAACTCGGGGGCAACTCCCCTATCGAAAACCACCCAGGAGAGATCCCACAGAGCGGGAGCGTAAAACCGGAAAATATTGCCTATTCCATGAGCTGGATGGGCACACAACCGACGAATGCCGCCACCTAAAGGATGAGGTGGAAGAACATTCCAGGAGTGGTAGATTGCCACAATATGTCAGAGAACGGGCAGCGGCGGTAAGGCCTGAGCAACTACCGCCTCCACCTAACAGAAACGATCCTGGATCGGGATCACGACTCGTCATCAACTGATTAAGATGGCAAGGGCCAAGTTTAGGATTTGGACTTCGGTCAAATAATTTCATTAGATTTGCTTTTAGAATAAACGGCTACTCCACTTACTCATGTACGGGAACCGGAGAGATCCCTAGGCACGCTCTGAGATGGAGATAGACCGATCTGCCCGAAGAGGCAATGTTTAGTTTTTTCCTGATGTTTGAGATTGAACATCTAGGACCTGAATTTATTAAATAAACTTGAATTTCTTGAAATAAACCTTTGACCGGAGAGTTAAAGGATGAACATTAAATATTAGTATAAACATGATCGCTTTATGATCCTACCCGGAGAGGCGGGGTCCGGAGTGCAAGAAGTGAGTTGCTTCACCGGAGAGCGACGGGATCGACTCACTTAAGCATCGTTTCCTATTCACCGGAGAGTGATTGGATCGGGATTCGATAAGAGCCCGGAGAGGCTGTGATCGGCTGACGATTCAGGTCAAGACATCGCTTAATGTTCAGATACACTGAACCGGAGTGCAAGAAGTGGGTCGCTTTGCCGGAGAGCGACAGGATCGACCCACTTGACATTGTTTCCCCTTCACCGGAGAGTGACTGGGCGGGATCCAGCAGGAGCCCGGAGAGGCTACGATCGGTCCAGAACGATCAAGACATCGCTTTACGCCCTAACGGGGGCCAGAGTGCAAGGGATAGAAAGCAAAGCCGGAGTGCAATAGGATTTTTCTATTCGATCGCTAGGTCTGGAATGGGCTTGGAAAGGGTCCGGAGTAACCGCCAACAGTACGGAGAGACTGTAGAATTTCATTCTTAACTTCCATTGGAAGAAATTGATAACAATTCGGCTTCGAACAGCCATGGGGCTTGATTGAAAATGCTTTAAGCTCTGAGTAAAACATGAACTCACTGCATTCGACTTCAGACTGATCAAAACACGCCTTTTACCAAAAGGCATGTTTTGGGGGGCAAAGTGTTATCCCAACTCTTAGCAAAGCTGAGATACCCAAAACTGACTGAAAATCAATAATAACTAGCCATGAATGTCAACTATGCGTTGCAGAATAACCATGGATATCGATAAATTTTGTCCGGGTCCGGATCGGGCTGCAATTGACAAGATATGACAAGCAAAGCCACGGAAGCCAGCGCTCCAAGTTTCAGGTAAATCGGAGTTCGTATGAACGAGATATGATCGATACAAGTTACCTAAAATATGCTGTTCGTATCCATCAGAGACAACCTATTCGAATCCATCGAGTTTGTATCCATCAGGTCTTTCATAGTTCGAATCCATCGGGTTCGTATCCCTCATAATGGCCATACGTTCGTATCCATTAACATCGCATCGATCCATTTCGTATCCATCAAGCAACCTCATTTCGTCTCGATCACCTACCATCTACCTCGTATCCATCGGCTGGAGAGCCTGTTGTCTCTAGTTCGTATCCATCAGGTGGCCATACCTGAATAATTGTTCGTATCCTTCGAGCTAAGGCTGATACTTCTTGTTCGTATCCTTCTACACTGGTCGATACGAACAAAGATTGGATTGATGGATGCGAATGAGGCTGCCTCTATCGATATGACTTAGAACATCTCCACCAAGTCAATATATACAACTGTCATTGAGGCAAATGAGGCGGAGTTTGTGTAAATGAATCGGTCTAAACGCCACTAAAATGGGATCGATCCAGGAAACTCGGCACCCGAAGTGGATCAACCCAGAAACTACGCGCCACGCCATCACAGTGCGCGTGCCCCTATCGAGTCGAACAGAATGGGCTCGAACTTATGGATACGAACGCGACAGCCTTCACGAGAATGAAATTCGTATCGATCATATCTCCCAAACCGCTGATCCAAATGGAATGAAATTTTCACAGTAGCTTGCTTGTAAGGCAAAGAACGTCCCTGCCAAGTTTCAGCTCAATTGGATCATTTTTTGATGGATACGAAATGGTCTCGTATCAATCACAGATCGAGTCGAAACTTGGTGGGGTCGGTCGCACAGGCCCCCTCACGTGCCAGAAGAAGTCTCCCGAAGTTTGAGCGCGATCTCAGCCTCCTACGCCTATAAATAGCCCCCTGAAGCCTACAGAAAAGAGATCCTTTTTCGCCATTCAACGTCCAGACTCTGCCGGATTCAATTCTACTTCTTTCCATTGCTGTTATACTCGAATTCAATCATTATATCTGCTGTAATCATCTGTAATCAGCAGAGAACATCAATAAAAGATAAAAATCATTGAAGTGGACGTAGGCCGGAGATAGCCGAACCACTATAAATCTCGTGTTCTTGTGATTTATTTCGGGATTGCTGTTTATTGCTAGCTTAGGTCTGTGATTTGTGTCCGAATATTGCTGATTTGTATTCATACACTGGTGCTTTCACAATACTTGGGGTTTGTGACCATTTTTGGTGCAAACAGTAAGTATTCCAGGTTCAAAATTTAGAACTTGAGTTTGTAAATATTTCAAAGTTTAAGAACAAAATAAGTCAAGTTTAAAACCATTTCTTAACCAATTCTTTTTAAATAATGATTGTCTAATTTAAGTTGGGATTGGTTAAAGGTTATAAAGCAAATTATTTTTACTTAATTAAGTTAAAAGTGATTTAATATATATATATGACCTTTAATATAAAGTTTATTTTAATAAACTTAATAATGTAATTAAAAAGTTAATTAAGAAGGGATGTTTTGGTTGTAATTAACTTAAAAGTTTAAATTAATTCATTTGTTAATGATAATTAATTCCAAGGTTTATTAAATAAAGATTCTTAATGGTAATTAAGTAATGAATTAAGATAAAAAGGTTTATCTTTAATTTATTAAGGTGGATAATTAAAGGAATTATTAGTTGATTAATTAATGAAGATGATTAATTAAAGGATTAATTACTTAATTAACTAAGGATAATTAATTAATGTGATTAATTAATTTATGTAATTAATGATTAAAGGAGAATTAATTTATGATTAAATTTATTTACTTATAATTGAAAGATAATCACTTAATGTAATTAATTAAGGTGATTAATTAATGGGTAATTAATTAATGATTAATGGTTGATTAATCAAATGATTAAGCAATAATTAATTAAGGATAATTAATTAAATGGTAATTAATTAATGGTTAATTAATATGTGTAATTAATTAAATGATGATTTGAAATTTGAGGTAATTATTTGTTAATTAATTAAAGGATTAATTAATAATGGCAATTAATTAAGATTAATTTAATAATTAAAGATTAATTGATTCATTAATTAAGAATGATTAGTTAATAATTACAGGTTAACTAATAAATTTGAAAGGAAATTTATTTCAAATAATTTGTAATTAAATTATGATAATTAACCTGGATTAATAATTGATATATATGATTTAAATTAATAAGTTGATTAATAAATTCACTTGTGAATATTTGGATTTGACTGAATGATTGAATTGTTTGATATTCTGATCTGTAATGCTTTGTGATATATTCTGATTTGTGTGTGATCTGTACTGTAGTTATTTATCTGGGATGAATGTAAATTATTATCTGTAATTTATATATTTGTGATCTGTAAATGAAAGATAAGCGTTATATTTATACCGCTTATCAACTATATTTCTGTATTCTGGTCTGTGATGATTGAATGATGTTGCACTACTGTGTGAAACCCCTGGACTACACCATACACACACAAATATGGATTTCACGTGGAAATCAGTTAAGTCATAGATTTTTGACAATTTTAAAAATTGAATTCTTGAATCCAAATAGTTTTGGAAATTTGAATTAAGAGCTTTGCAAATGAGTTTCAAATGTAAAAGTTATTTTAAATAACTTAATAAACCTTGATATTTTAATAATTTGATTTAAATTTGAATTCAATATTTGAAATTGAATTCAATGATTTGGAAAACTAATTGTTTTCAACTGATAAAAGCTCTTATATAAGAAATGGATTTCCAATTTGAATTAAAAGAATTTCAAGTTTGAATTGAAGATGATTTTTCAAATTACGAATAAAATCTTTGGAAATATGTTTTGAAAGCTATATGTTAAATCTTTGTTTTAAAGATTTAATGAGTTAATCCAAATTGAAATGGAATTGTTTTGAAAGCTATCAAGTAAATCTTTGTTTTAAAGATTTAATGAGTTAATCCAAATTGAAATGGAATTATTTTGAAAGCTATCAAGTAAATCTTTGTTTTAAAGATTTAATGAGTTAATCCAATTGAAATGGAAATTAATTTGGAAAATCTGTAAATGAATCTTTTGTTTAAAAGATTAAAGTATGGAAATTGTTTAAACCATTGAAGGTTGTTAAAATGAATCTTTTTGTTTAAAAAGATTAAAAATGGTAATGTGTTTAAACCATTTGAAAGAAAGTTTTGGATAATCAATTGTGACTCAACTGAAATTCCATTATCCATATGTTTTTAAATATCGCGCTCATTATTCGGTTTAGCCGGGAGAGGACCTTTGTGTCATATAACCCATTTCGAATAATGATATGTCGTATATGGATGGAATTTGAAGACCGGTGGTGAAGACCGGGTATTTGCGAGAATGATAGGATGACTTATCGATTGTCTCTGCACAGAGTCGCGCCGGTATAGAGATTTCTTAAGTGATGGGGAATCCGATCGGGATTGTGAATACCCGGATTGCAAGGGCTTCTTTGGAAGTGCCATCGGTTCTGTTCGAACCCGGAACAAACTTGTATGGTTACATGTCTGACATTACATTTTGAGATATAAAGCTGATTTCTTTCAAATACATTTCTGTTTGGTGGCGGAGAATTTATTCTCTTAGCTTAACACCCTTCTCTGAGACGTACGAGCTCAGAGGTTATGTAGTTCAAGGTTATCAGCAATATACTCCCAATTTGGTAATGTGGCATGCTGAGTGTTGCTGTGTGTTGATCATTTATTGATCATTTGGGATCAAAGCATGGCTTTGTGAAAAAGCGTAGCTTTGTGGACGAGACCTCATCGAACCTCACAGACCGGAAATGGTCGAAACAGGAATGATGCGACAAGGTTATGAGGGTCGCGCCCTTTAGGGTATGTCATTTCCTTCTGGAAAAGGGTGGTATCATTGTATGGAGCCCAGATACTTACTCATGTGGACACACTTTATTTATTATGTGTGATGTTGGGTACCGAGCGCTCGGATAAAGGTCCCAAAGGACCGGGAGGTGGCATATTCGTGAGTTACCTAGTTACAGGGGTAACCCGGCCTTGTGTTGGCAGAGAGCAGTTGTCTCTCGGGACGTCCAGCCAGAGGCGTACCAATGTGGCAGTAGGAAGTTCCTTAGCCTGACCATTTGTTGGAAATCCAAAGAAACAATACGAGCCTTTACGATTGCAATTTGTATAACCTGTCTCCTCAGGAGGCAGCTGTAGTAGGCATAATATAATGGTACCTATGCTGGCTAAGATTAATATTGTATCTTCGAAATCATTTTTGTACACTATGCACTAGTAATAATATCAAAAGAGTTTTCTTTTGCGTAGTAAGCATATTTGACTATCATAAGAAGCAATCTCCTCCAAGTCTGCGATTGCATTGTGTGTGTGGTGGGAGGTCTTATGGTAGTTTCATTTTCCAAAAGCATTTTGGGTTTCAATGTTTAAAGTTCTTTTGTGTTGTTTTAAAGATAAACTGTTTTTGTTACTCACACCAGTCCCACGACTGACTCGGAGTTTATTGTTTCTTTCCTAAACTCTGGGTGCTCACAATTTTCCACACGAGCAGTCTAGAATTGGGTTTCTTTTCAGATAGTCGGGTTTAGTAGATTATCTGGAGCTAGTTCAGTTTTTGAGATCATGGCTGACGTTTCTCATCTTGGTGCAACATGATGGTGGTTCAAGCTGATGTTGGAGTTGTTGGAGTCATTCTCTTTTGTAGATCATTTGGAGTGATCTCTTCCATTATTGTTATTTCCGCTGTATCATTATTTATCTCTGATATTGTTGTATCATATTGATATCATTGTTGTATATCATACTGGATATTGTATTCATTGGAATTGTATATGATATCATCTATTTTAATTCCGCTGTGTTGTTATACTTACTGTGTTATAAGCTCCGGTGAACCAGATTCGGCGTTTGAATCTGCGGCATTTTGAGTACAAGTGAAGTACGGGTGCCGATTTTCGAAGGCCGAGTTTTTGGATCATCACAAGTTTTGCATGGTTTTTTTTTGTGGTGTAACTTCATCATGATGGTCACGACCAGTATTGGACAGAGGAGATGGTGATGTTGCCATGGATGATGTGGGGAAGGAAGTGGTGGTGGTGGTCAGAGGAGATGGTGGTGGCTATGGCCGAGCAAGGCATGAAGAAGTCAAGGCAAAAATCAATGGAAAAGAAGAAGAAAATAGAGAGATGGAAGCCATTACTTACATAAATTTCAGAAATAGATTATGGCTATGAGAAATGAAAGTAAGGAGAAATTTCTCACGTGAAAAGTAAATGGAATGCACGGCCAAAACAAGAGAAAATGAAAGGCCAAAGAAATGAAGAGTCTAGACAATGAAAAGTCATAAGTTTTATAAGCTTTTGTCTCTTTGAATTTCCAATTCTATATATTCAAAATAAACAAATAGAAAATTAATTAAACAAAATAAAAGTTAAAACAAAATAAAGTAGGAATGAAAAAAAAATTGTCTTAGGAAAAATAAGAAAATAAATAAAGAAAAATAGTTTAATTTATTGAAACTAGAATTAAAAATAGTAAACAAAAATACAACTAGTAAAGGAAATTCCAACTAAACAAGATTCACACAATTTAATTCAAAACCCAAAACAAAAATAAAAGATAGCAAATAGAATAAAAAAAATGAAAAATAAAAATGCAGATAAAATTCTACGTGTAAAATGCTGAATTTATCAAGTTCTAAAAAGTTTAAAATGGAATTCGACGAAACGAAAAACAGAGCGGATATCAGAACCAATTACTGTTTCAAAGAAAAGATAAAAATTTAAAAATTCAACTTTCAAAATTTTCAATAAACAATAAAGGTTTGACAAAATATAATATTTTCAGAAAATCAATATTTAATTGTATTTGGAAAATAAAAATGAACAAAATCCAAAATACATAGGAAAAATTTCAAACTTCAATTAAAAATTATTTAAAAATCAAAGTTTCAAAATAAAAATTAATTTAAAAATATTTATTAAAATTATGGGTTGTTACACAAGCAATGTTTTTTCCTTCATCTAAGAGATCTCATGGCTATATATGTATATAAGTATATTGATCTCATTTGTAACGAGTTAGGGATAATAGTATCCTCACATAAATACTTTACTCGAACAAAAAATTTTATATATGGTTCGTAAACTAAGTTTATTGTTGGTTAAACCGCATATCATAGAATTAACAAAAAAATTAAGTTTCCATCCATTTTCTATTAGGGGTATGTTTTTATCTATAATAAATGCTATAATTCATGCATGATGTCAAATTGGAAATAATGTTTTTGATATTTTAGCTCTTGAGTTATAACTATTTGTTTCCCCTTTGACTTTCTTAACCGTTCACTCATACTTTTGCTATAAAAAAAAGGGAGAGTGGTTAGGATTTGGTGGTATAAATAGATTTGACAATACCTAAGTTGTGTTTCTTTTTCTTCTCCCTGATGTAACTTTTTCATTTTTTATTCTTCTTTTCTCTCTGATTAAACTCCTAATTATATCACATGTTTGAAGCATGCTTGAAAAGAGAATATTAGTGAAAGGGGTATGTGTGTAGTGATAAAGTTAGGCGTATGCCCTAGGGACAGTTATGTAATTTGTTACTATATCTTACTCGATAAACAATCTTGTTCGAAATAAAAGGTGTTTTATTGCTATTATATACTTGATATAATGTGTTATATTGATTAATTAATTTAATTAAAAGTATATTTAATAGACAATCCATAAATGGTAAATTTTGTGATATTAGTTACAAAGTGTTGTAACCGTGAGTAATCTATCACAATGAAAACAAATATAGCATTTTAAATATTCCTAGTCAAGATGCATCAAGATTAGATATCGATACATCCGTTGGGAGTAGAGTACGTAACGCTCTCTAAATATTGGACAGTGCATTACTCATGACCGTTGGGGGCATCAAGGGGTTACGTACCAATAGTTATTGGATAACTATGGCATGACTCACTCGATAGTTTTTTATTGGTTAATATAACTAAGGTCAAACTGAAAATATCGATGTGACAATTTTACACAGTTCTCTTGACTTGAGAATACTATTGATCTTCAATATGAAAACTCCACTTTGATTATAGTCAAATCATGACACGATGTCCATTGAGTGACTATAGTTGGGTCGAGTAGGAGTATTGGAAGTGAAATACTATTCAAGGGACGATTCGTCTCCTCAGGTATATAGGTTAGTATCACGGTCAACTGAAGTCAGCTCAATGTTAAAGTCTTTAATTAGAGCATTTCAGCTAATAATAATTGTTATTATTGAACTAAGGACTTTGTATTTGGACTATATAATTGATATGGATGATATTGGAATTTTAACCATTACCAAATTCTATAAGTCCAAAATTATATAGTTTTGACAAAGAGAATTGGTGTAAATAATCATCATTATCTGGTACCGCTTATAATAAGTAAAATTGTATTTTACCAAAAGATGCATAAGTGATAAATTCAGCCAAAATGTCACATCACTAGTTAAGGTGATGTGTGAATGTTAATTTTCGTATTGTTCGATATTAATCGCTGGCTGAATTTACACCTTTGAATCGCACAACCACAATGATGAATATTTTGAATAAACCACATGATTTAAATAATTTATAAATTATTTTAAATTAATTAATATTTATGAAACATTAATTTTTAAACTTTATTTGGTTTGTTTGAATACCTTAGCATTTAATAAAGTGCATAGATAAAAATTATAAACACGCGTATTGATATACGGTGTCGATAAAATATTTAAACTAAGTTTAAATGGATTAATTACTAAACTGTTTAGGGAATTTTTTTGAAGGCCCACATGCGTGATAAAAAAGGAAAAGGTTTCAAATGCGATTTGAAAATTCAAAGGTGCAATTAAAAGAAGGAATTAAATCTCCATCCTTTACTCCTCCTTATGACTCACTTACATCTCGTTTAGGAAATGATTTTTGCCTTTTCTCTTTAATTCTATTTCTTCTGCTGAAAATATAAAGATGGGGGAAAGGATTTGATTAGATTTAATTAGGAATTTACTGGGAGGTTTTAAAGAGGAAAATTGAAAGGTTCCAGTGTTTGTTTTAAAACATATTCTCTCTTATTCAATCCCAACACCTGTATACATACATATTCACTATGTAGACTACTTATATATTGCATTTGCACTATACACACATGAATGCATTTGATACATTCATTATTATATATTTGAACCCAAATTAAATTTAAGAATCCTTTTACGTATGAAATTAAATAAATATTGATTTTATTTAAAAGAAATTTAGAAAAGTTCTAAATGAATTTAGACTTCATAAGCCCATAATAGATCCGATACAGGAATTGTTTTTGAAAATTTCCCTTTAACTCCGCTGCGGGCTAGCCAAGTTCCTTCAAAGGTATTAGAGCAAGGTTGGTTGAGGGATTTACCTGATACATTGGATGTCCTAGGTTCGATCCCTGCATCTAACATGATAGGGGGTTCTCACATCGTGATCTACGATGAAGTATTGCCACTTACCCCTACATGTCCTGTGATGGTTGTGCTAGTCAAAAGGCTACATGTAAAACTCCCTCGTAAGGTATCTAGTTGTGTCACCCCAAAGGGGTTTAGGTTGTAGCTTTAAAGGTATCGGATCATAAAAGCCTATGCGGTCGAAATTTGTTACGTTACGACTAACTAATTAATCTTTCCGCTTAGTACAGTATCTATAAAGGTAATGTCTAGGATTCATATTGGGTAATCAAGTAACCTATCTTACCTGGTTACCGACCTGGCTTGAATAGTGAAGTAAGCCCAATGGTTGCCCCTAATAGAAAAGACCCAATTTGAATTGGACCTTGGGATAATTTTCAAAATTGGTCTGAAAATTAAAATAAAACATTTTAAAATTTACAAGTTAAGTTTAAAATAAAACATGTTAATTATAAAATTTATATTACAACATAAGTTTTTAAACCGTTTGAAAAGATAATGATATTTTCAAAATGTTTGGAAATATTTAAATACTAATTTCGAAATTTAAAATTTATTAATAAGATTAATAAAATGAATTAGTTAAAGGGATAGTTTGGCTCACATCCCTGTTAAGTTTCAAAATAGAGAAAACATCCTCCCCAAAATAAACTTACGTTTCTAGTCCCTATTTTCAAATCCGTCTGTGCCAAAAGACCCAAATACCCTTTACGTTTTTTGCATTTCAAACGCGCATAACTTTTTGTAGAAAAATCGAATCAGCATACCATTTTCATCAAAAAATCATAAATTTTACAATCTTTAAAATGAGATCCATTGTTGATACCAAAAAATCATATTTGCAGTAAGGCTGCAATTATTCCACATATTTGCAGAGAATTCTACAATTTTTGAAAAACATCATTTTTTTCAGATGTCAACAATTATTCCATATAATCGCCTACTTTTATGCAATTATATGGAATAATTGCAGACTTTTCTGCTATTATTCCATATAATTGAAGACTTTTCTGTAATTATTCCGAATACTTGCCATTTTTTGTAATTATATGAAATAATCATCAATTTTTCTTTAAATGTCAATAATTATTCCATATAATTGCAAACTTTTATGAAATTATATGGAATAATCGCAAACTTTTATGCAATGCAGTGAAATAATTGCAGACTTTCTGCAATTATTCCAAGTAATCGCAGAAAAGTGCTACTATACCATATAATTATAGACTTTTCTGCAATTACTGCATATAATTGCTGAATTGTCTACAATCATACCATATAATTGCTGCATTGTCTGCAATGATACCATATAATTTTGCCTTCCATTTTTACATATGCATAATGCCACTCATCAGAAAGATAATAAAATTTGTGATTTAATGGTGAAAACGGTTTGTTAATCTGTCGTTTCTACAAAAAGTTATTGCGTTTTAAAGATTGATAATTAATTGGGTGCAAATTTTAATTATGGATGTGAGAGTAACATCCACATATGAAGAACCAATGTTCAACCATGGAGCAGAGGGGTATTTTAGGGAAGAAAATTGCAGTAGTTGAAAATACGGATGTAATTTATATCTTTTTTTTTGGAGGATGTTTTATGTATTAATTTTGGTTTCAGGGATATGTCCCTTATTTTCACTTAATTAAATAGGTTAGTTACTTAATACTTATATATATATTTATCATATATTGATATATGGTATGTTATTTTAAAGGTGTTTAAGATAACATAAGTATACATGTATTTATATAAAGTAAATTTTCGAAATTAATATAATATAATTAAAATTGTTTAATTAAATGATAATTAATTTAACAAATTAATTAAAGGTTAACTAATTAAATGAAATTACACATATATAAGATATATGTGTTATACTATAAAGGGTCTAAAATATCGCATGCCGGGTGTGTGTGTGTGTGTTGATATATAAATATTATTGTAAAGGTTATAGTATATACTATAAAGGTTATAGTAGACATGTCCAGTATAAAAGTTGTATTGGAATACTAATACAAAATTAATCAAAATTAATTTAATAACATTTAATTAATACAATATTATACATAAGACTATTATATAAGTAATATGAAATATAAAAGTTATAGAATAATAAAACTTATATGATATGAATGTATAAACTAAAGGGTGTAAAATTAAAGAAACACTAAACAAACTTAAGGAATAAATATATATGTATATGTGCATATACTGTGATTTTTGATGTGTTCGACCCTTGAATTATGAGGGTATTTAATAAGAAATACATTATTTCATAAGTCAATATCACTCGATATAATATATTGAAGATTATAAATCTTTATCAGAAAGTTGTCCTCTATCATTTATATATTAATAGATTACTTGCATACTCTTTAGTTGTTGAGCTTTTCTCAAGCAGTGATTTTATGTGTAGTACTATTAATATATTAAATAGATGAGGTAACATAATTTTATGTATTTATCGAGCATTCCTCAATGTATATGCATTATCCTTAGGCCATCACAAAATGATAAGTTCGAGTGAATAGTTCGACTTTACTTGTTGAGCTTTCCTCAAGATAAAGGCAGGATTAGGACAAGGAATCATGGGTTAGGAGTTGTATGTGATACAACCAATAAAGGGTTATCCATCATATGTAGGCCACCGATTTGTTGAGCTATCCTCAAGGTCATAATCGTAGGGCATAAGAGTCCTAACACCCACTTGTGGAGTCGAAAGACTTTTATGTTTCACTTAAGATTTGGTGAAACATAAAAGACTAGTGGGAGCCTTATTAGAAAAATGAAACGATAACATTTAACCTTCTTAATATTGTAAGATTATATTTATATGATGTTCCAAGAATCTACATTGATAAATTTGTGCATTTAATACGATTGCTAAAATGTTTATTTATTAAGATATACAAATGAACTGAATTGAAGATTGACAAATAGAGATATAACATGTACTTACTATTAAATACTTCTTGCATGTAAATGTTTTCTATACACATGCAAGTGCCTAATTTTACAACTATTTAATATGTTCGTAATTTAGTTTCTTACGTGTTTATTTGGTCGAGACCGTGTATTGCGTTCTGTGAGTTCCGAACTCAAAAGCAATACAAGGCTATGGATATTTGATTCATAAAATGTCACATATAAGTGTTATACGGTGAACGATCATAGTTCATAATATATAATACTTTGATGAAATTAGTTCATTCAAAGAAAGCAAATAAACCATATTATGAGATTGAGTATTCAATTTGATTGATTATAATAAAGATCATATTGTGTTAAATGTAACACAAGATCAAAACTACAACATAGACCAAAGAACTCAATGGCTGAAATACCAGTTTAAATTTACGTAAGGTGCATCATATTTAATATCCTTAAATGTTAAGGATAATCAAATGCATTTTTATAAAGAGTTTGTTACGATGTTGTAGTGAGGGTATTCTTTTGAATGGTTCGACCATTTGAAAGGAAAATGAATGTATAAAAGTAGATGTGAATTAAGATACAGTTGGGATAAAGAGAGTGAATGGTCACCTCTGCTTTGTAAAGAAACATCGAAAACGAGAACTGTAATAATAATGATTGATACTGAATATTGGAATAAGAAATATAATTTCTATTCCGAAAATGTATTTCGTATAGAAAATTGTTTTCTATGAGATTTATTTCCTTGAGTTCAAGATATTTGATCAAAATTCTCCACTGCAAACTAGTTGCAGTACATGAAATAAAGGGCCTATACTAAGTGGATAGTGGACCTCCGCATTCGGTATGCTATTATAGTTTTGGTGGAAATAGTGGAAGCATGACATATAACACTTATTGAATGCAAGTTACGAAAATTATTTTTCGTAAAATGTACCGCACATTATTGATGAAATAAATCTATAATGTGGTATTTGTTTTCACAACAAATGTGATGCATTGAAAAAACTAAAGTATCTAAAATTGTTTACAATTATTTTGGAATTATAGACTAAGCTATAATTTTGAGAAATAGTTTTTATTATATGGTTATGAATAATATGATATTGGTAATCATATCTCAAATAATCAAGGGCTATGCACCTATATTGTGGGAGCGTCATAAGAGTTGATGAAATCTTCGGATCAATACATATAGATGTCCACAATCATAATTCTATTAATACTAAAACGATTCTATGTACTTCGTCATATTCACCTATAAATTATCGTTGAAATGGACATGTTTATTTGGTATGCTTGTATAATTCTAGGGTAAGCTCATATTATATAAAACATAAGAAAATAATATAACATGGGATAGAAAATGATTCGATTTGATCGAACATGTAAGCATATCAGAAAGAGTTTCGAACGTACCTAAATGAATAAAGATTCAATCTCAAAGGTCACTCATCCGTACAATACATAATGATGTACTGATAAGGTGTAGTCGAACTTTGTTTGACAAAACATGATTAATGATGAGTGAAGTTAAGTTAAACTTTTTTATAAGGTGTGTGTGCTTCAGAGTAGTACACAGAGGATAAAATTAATATCATCCAAAGAATGGTTTACAAAACCATACAAGATAAGGGTTCACAAGAAACCCCTACATATCCTAGGCCAAGGAGTTGGCAGGTTGTGCAAATCGAAAAACTGCATGTAATAATTGTATGTAAGGAATCTTGTATGGATCATCCCAAGAGAATTTTGGGAAGGATGGTCATTAGATGACTAAGTTATGTTATGTTATGAACATGAATATATTATGAACTAATGCAAAATCGATTTTATGTAAGGAAATTCATAAAATGTTTATGAATGCCGGCTCTATTGTACTTTCAAGAAATACCAATTCTGTAGCGAAGAAATTTCTTTAAGAAATTATTGGTATAAAATGAATTTGGATATGATCCAAGGATAAAATTGATTACAAGAAATGAAACGAAATTGACCAAACTTAAATGAACACAATACATTAGAATGTCTAGTGAGTATCCCTATACATTAAAGAGAAAATAAGAGCTTTTTATCGATGACAAGAATAAATGACCCTCAATTGTTTAATCGAACCATTAAGGGTGTTGACTTTATGATATGGTGCGATGTGCATATCCGAAATAGATTCCAACACACTATCAAAATATGATTTTGATAGTTGTACCCAAAGGGATATTATCAATTGGCCGCAAATGTGTCTTTGAGAGAAAGACAAATGCAGTCAGAACAAAGTGAGCCACATCAATAAGGATAATACCATGAATTTCAATTGTTGAAATTAATGTAATAGATTCATCATTCAGTGTGCTCAAGTTGGTTCGGATTTACTCACAAAATTATTGCTTAGTATGACTTTGTATTTGGTACTATGTGCTAAAATGGTAAATTTTAAATAATGATGTAGAACAGATTGTTAGCACATAACAGCCAAAGTGTCTCGAATTTAGTGGGAGCGATATTGAGGCTGTGGGTTTTGGATATGATCTAAGAAATGATAGAAAGTATCATTTTATATACATTGGAGTTGAATAAATATTTTGATAGAAATATGAAATAGTTTGATTATCAGTCAAAATGCAGAGGAAGCGTATGTTCATAAGAAAGAACATTAGAAGGTACATAGATATTTCTAAACCATAAGTAAACAACACACTGCTGATTGTTTTAACGATGTACTTGTGTTAAAATTAGCTTTAGTTGTTTTAATACTCGATGTTAGATTTGTAAATGATGTCTTTTATAGTAAGTATAAAAGATACTGGGACTATCCCACATAATATGAAAGGACGCCGTATTAAATGTTTAACACAAAACATGTAAGATAGATTCCTTATGCATCTGCAATAAGAATTATTATACATGTTATGTTGTCTATATTATCTTGATTTTTTATGTATTTAATACCTGAATTTAGGCCTATCAATGGTATGGGTTTTTGCACAAACCCGACCCGAACCCACCCTATAAATGCAGGTATGGATTTTAACTCCAACTGCCCAGGCCTGACCCGGCTACTATTAGGGTTGGGTATAGTTAGTCAAAACCCGGCCCGGCTTGGGTCTGATCCGATTATTAGTTTTATGTGGTTTCTAAATATGAGCAATGTTATTTTTTCACCATTTTTTTTGTTTTCATGTAGATGTTTTTGCATTCTATTATACTGAACTTAGCTACATCACTATTATTCAGCAAGCCATATTCGGACGAATCAGCTTGATAAACAGAAAAATTACCAAGCAGGAATCCAGAGCAATAAGTGCCAAACTCAGAGTCGAGTAGGACCAACAAATAAGGCTTTAAACATGTTAGAGGCTCCTCAAATGGTCAACTTACCAATCCACTAACATGGCAAGGCCCGAAACTCAAGATCCATTCAAAAGGATGGATCGGTACCGATCCATGAGAAGGGATCGGTATTGATCCCCAATTCCTCATCAAATTCATCAATACTTCACACCACTTGAAGTATAAGTGTCCTTGAACTCAAACATGTGATTAGATTATGGTCGCTGGCCAAGTGCAACTCAAACAATTGATGGGCAAACCAAAAGCTATTAACCAACATTTAAACAAAGGAATTCAATAAAATCAAGCTCATATCGATGCAACTAGATACCAAGGACAAAGACATAAGCTAAGCGAGCCACTACATCAACTCGAAGAAGGATTTGCAACCAATCTCGGGGATCGGTACCAATCCATAGGCATGGATCAGCATCGTTCCCAAAATATTGCTTAGGATGCTATGATCTTCTCCAAGCAACTTCCTCTGGATATGGAAAATGTGGGTGCAAATGTGGTGGAGAGATTTCCGATGACCTATAGCTATAATTAAAGGAGGAGAGGCACTTCTTCGGGGATTTTTTTGTTCTTCTAACAAATTTTTGTAATTCTTCTATAATATCAAGGATCATCACCATTCCATAAGAACAACCTTGTAAAAACTTGACAAAAATCGAATAGTAAAGTTTAAGTCGGAGTATTTGCCGAATCACTATAAACATTATGTGTTCTTCTTTCTATTTCTTGCATTTTCCTTGAAATTTTCATTTTTAATATTTGATTGGGAATTAGTGCCAACTTTTAGCATAAAAGTTTTGTTGCTTTCACCGAGAACTCTGATTAATCGACTTTGAAACGTGAAATTGGAGAAGATGACGAGATCATCGACCAAAAAAACCACTGGAGAAAGCCTGCAAGGACATGGGGGCAACTAGAGATGTCCTCCAGATCCAATCCCCTTCCATCTACCTAACCAGAGATGAGATGGAGATGATGATGATAGAAATGCAGAATCGAATGATAGCCCGTCAGGAAGAAATGATGGAAGGAATCTTCAAAAGAATGGAACAACTTGGTACAGTTGGAGTTTCTGCGGATCAGAACCAAAGACCAGCGACCATAATAAATGCTCCTAAAAATGGAATGGAACCAAGCGGGACAATCCCCAAAGAAATGCCATGGATCGACAACGATCCCCAAGCACGAATGGGTACCGATCCCCGAGGACTCAAGGGGCATGGCGACTTAAACTTGGACAAAGATGGTACACATCTAAGAAACGATGCTGAACACCAGAACATGAATCAAAATGCAAAGGCACAACCAGAGGAGTACGTACCATAGTTTTCCCATAGGAACGGGGGGTAACATGAAAATGCGGGGCGGTGACTTCCATTAGATGATGATGACAGGATTGATGAGATGGTTAGATGAGCAATGAGAGGTGGACCGCTAGATCAGAATCGGGAAGACGTGGCCATAAACACATTCACTCCTAACGTCCGACATGTAAGGAATCCACCCGATTTCAAGCTACAGACACTGGAAATGTATGATGGAAAAACCCATCCAACGGTTCATCTAATGAGATACATCTGACGTATGGAGGTGTTGGGTGTATCTGAAGAGGTAATAGGATGGTGTTTCCCTTTGTACTTAATAGACTTAGCAAAAATATGGTTCTGGTAGTTGGAAAACGGTTCCATTAGCACATGGACCAAGTTAGTAAACAGATTTATGAGGCAGTTAGAGTGCATATGTCACGGCCAAAGAACGTGATGACATTATCAACGTGAAGCAAAGGGCCAGAGGGACCTAAGGAGTTATTTGACTAGGTTTAGTGTAACAGCCATTGTAGTTCATAGGCCGGATCCATCAGTGGTTTTGATGGCAGCAGTTTCAGGAGTTACTAGTAAAACGGATTTTAAGATTGCTTTGGAAAGGGATCCACTGACGGATCTCATAGAATTTTACCATAAGGCTGAGAGATACCTATGTTAGGAGCTATGTAGTTAAAGCGCTCAACGGATCCAATGCGGCAGAGGTGTGAAAAGTCATAGCGGGGATATAGCAAGGAAATAGCGGATGACTCTAAAATAGCATATAAAGCTTGTACTTGATGATTTTACAAGTATATAAATGGTAGTTAAATGCATAATTAACGTTCAATTTAATTATAATTAATACATATTTAATTTTAAATAAAAACATGTGTAAATATATTATAAATAAACATAAACTAGTATTTAACATAATTAAATTCAATAGAATAGTAGAGTACCGTTGTTTATGAAAATATGCTAAAAAAATTCAATTAAAAAAATAATTTCATAATTTTTATAATGAATAGATGATAATTTTCAATTCATTTACTTTAAAGCAAATATAGCGGGAATAGCGGGATATAGCGGAAATAGTGGGGCTTAAAGCAGAAATGCTATATTTGAGGCTATTTGGGAAAATCGTAGCGGTAGAAATCCGCTATGGAATATAGCGGGGTTATAGTGGGGCAATATCGGGGCATTAACTGCATAGATTAAGAGGACGTTGAAGCTAAAAAGGCAGAGGTTAATGCTATGGATGGTGAAGGACCGTTCGAAGAAGGAATTGGTAAGGATAAAGGAAAGCGTAAGGCTGATGATGGATTTAGGGGACCAAAGCAGCAGAGAAGGGAACAAAAATTATCTTCTTATACAGAATTGAACGAAACCTCGAAGAGGATTTATCATGACACCGGGGGCAGATCGCCTATCGAAAACCAATAAGGTGAGAATCCACCGATCGAGAAAGAAGATCGGGAAAGTATTGCCCATTCCATGAACTAGATGGGCATGAGACAAATGATTGTAGACATCTCTACGACTTGATTGAGGAGCAGGTTAAGAACAACCAACTACATTAGTATGTGGAGAGCCAAGTTGCAATGGTGCAGCAAGGGTAACCATCATCTGCAGTGAATCGAAGCGACCTCGAATCTGAGCCAAGGATAGTTATCCCATGATCAGGACGGCAGGAAGTGAGGTTCGATTCCCACACTTTGCCTCTCTTTTTTAAATAAATGATGTGGTACTACAGTCAAGCCACTTACTCGTGTATGGGACCTCAGTCGGTCTCTAGGCACGCTCTAAGTTGGATGCTTGGCTGTAATGTCTGAATGGACATCGTGATGTGTGATTGATGTTTGAACAAATTCTGTGAATTCTTGATTGTGAAAATCACTCGAACGTGATAACCAATATCTTTTTCGAAACACCAACGGAGATTGATTATCTTCCATACTGATTTATAAACTGACTAATCATGGTAGTCCTGTCAGGAGAAACAAGATGATGACCATAAGGTACATGTCTTATTATTGGAGAGTGAGTGGATTGGGCTTGTATGAGTGCAAGTCCTCTTATCGAAGGGTGAGAGGACTGGCCTTGCCTTAACTTTTAGTTCCCTTAACGGAGAGAAAGTGGATAGAACTCGGCAAGGATCCGAAAAGATCGAACCCTAGATTGGATGTTAACCAATCCAAAGAAATCAAACCCAAGATTGGATGCTAAACGATCCAGAGAGATCGAAACCAAGATTGGATGCTAAACAATTCGAAGAGATCATGGATTGAGATAATGATCCGGAGAGATCAAGGTTCTGAATAATGATCCGGAGAGATCAAGATTCCCACTAATGATTCGAAGGGATCAAGGTTTCAACCAATGGTATGGAAAGGTTGAGGATTCAATTAACAATCCAGAGAGATTGAGGATTAAGCTAACGATTTGGAGCGATCGGGAATTGAATTATTCATCAAGTATGTGACCTAGAGAAATCAAAATTTAGACTCTGGTTTTGAACACCACTTGATCTTGAAATAATTAAATAGCGATTATCGAATCGAGCCAATGATTTTGGTATGTGATTATCAACTCCTGGAAGAACACAAGACGATCTTGATTTGCAATATGTTATACGATATAATAGTTCTGCGATAACATGAAATGGTGATTATTTATGACTAACACTTAAGCAAAGATACAAGTCCTTAGCTATAATAGTCTAGAACGATCTTTGATTTACAGGTGAATTCGATGGAATCGGACGGTTCCCCGCTGCATGGCCAGTTAATAGCCATAAAATTCAGATAATCATGAATAATCAATTTCAGTATCCATTCTTGGGTAAAGTATGCCTTCTATCGACAAGGCATGCTTTGGGAGGCAAATGTTATCTAGCTTTGTGATCAAGCCATATTCGGACGAATCAGCTATATAAAATAGAAAAATTACTAAGTAGAAATTCAAAGCAATAACTACCGAACTCAAAGATCTAGCAGGACCAACAAATGAGGCTTTAAACATAGCAGAGGCTCCTAAAATGGCCAACACACCAATCCACCAACATGCCAAGGTCTGAAACTCAAGATACATTCAAAGGGATGGATCAGTACCGATCCATGAGTAGGGATCGGTACCGATCCCTAACTCCTCATTGAATTCATCAATACTTCACACCACGTGAAGTATAAGTGTCCTTGAGCTCAAACATGCGATTAGCTGATGGTTTGCTAGCCAAGTGAAACTTAAACAATTGA
This sequence comes from Allium fistulosum, assembly GCA_030737815.1. NCBI lineage: Eukaryota > Viridiplantae > Streptophyta > Magnoliopsida > Asparagales > Amaryllidaceae > Allium > Allium fistulosum. The sequence continues at coordinate 86,761,266 of CM060901.1, read as the reverse complement.
TGGGTAAACCAAAAGCTATCAACCAACATTTAAACCAAGGAATTCAATCAAAAACAAGCTCGTATCAATGCAACTAGATACCAAGAACAAAGGCATAAGCCAAGCAAGCCACAACATGAACTCTAAGAAGGATTTGCCACCAATCTGGTGGATCGGTACCGATCCATAGGCATGGATCGACCCCTGTTCCTAAATATCGCTTAGGTGGCCACAATTTTCTCCAAGAAACTTTCCCTAGATATGGGAAATGTGGGTGCAAATGTGGAGGAGAGATTTTTGACGTGCAGCTATAAATAGAGGGCGAGAGACATGTATGGGGGGATTGTTTTGCTCTTCTAACAAATTTATGTACTTCTTCTATAATCTCAAGGATCATTACCGATCCATAAGAACGACGCTATAAAAACTCGACAGATATCAAATAACAAAGTTTAAGTGAACAAAGGTCGGAGTATTTGTCGAACCACTAAAAAATTGTGTGTTCTTCTTTCTACTTCTTGTCTTTTTCTTGAAATTTTCATATTTACTATTTCATTGGGTGCTTGTGCCAACTTTTGGCGTAAACAGCCACAACCCAATTTGTATGGTAAGAATTATTTATCTATTATTTTTATAAAAATCGTAATTTTAGGGTATGGTTTTAATATAAATATTTTGGATTAGGTATACGGGTATTACCATGGTGGACTTGAAAAGCCCAACGGGTCAAGCTCGGATATTGGTTTGAAATACCCAACGGGTTTGGGCTAGGCTAGGGTTTTGATTATTGTAACCGAGCTTGGGTCCGGGTTTTTAGATACACAAATCGAAACCCGTCCATTGATAGGGCTACATGAAGCAAATATCAAATCCAAATTGATATCACTAGATGGCAGTTTGGAGTGTTCTCCTGTATTTATGAAACACTAACGAATTGTTTACAGAAACAACGAACACTTTCTGAAGGAGTGTTTGGACTCTGACTTCATAAGTGATTTGATAATAATATGTCAATAGTAAATTAAAGTTAAGAATCTTTAAGTTGGAAATGTTCCTAATGAAAGACAGTGGATGATTCAATAGAAAAGGTTAAGTACGACTTGAATAGCGCCATAATAAAAGCAATGTACATAGATATAAATGCACAAATTAATAACTGAGCCGAGGGTGATTTCAAATGTTGAAAATCTCATAACATTGTTATATGGTAACAGTGTCATGTTATAGTTCATAACAGAACTTAGAGCTCACTAGAAGTCAAGTGACATACTTCAAATTTTTCCACGTGATAAAACAGTTTATCAGCATCGATGTGAGTTGATTGACAGAGTAGATAATTGAAACATAATAGCATACCCGTTCACTAAGGGACTGACTGAATTAGCTTTGAGGAAACCGATTGGAGAAGTTGGGATAAGATTCCATAATTGACCGTAAGTGCAACTAGGAGACTGATAGAGTTACGGGTATGCCCTTTGAGCAGTTATGTAATTTTTACATATATCTAACTCGATAATCAATCTTGTTCGAAATAAAAGGTGTTTTCATCCTGTTATATATACTTGATTTATTATGTCATATTTATTAATTAATTTAGTTAAAAGTATATTTAATAGAAAATCCATAAATGGTATATTTTGTGATATTAGTTACGATGTGTTGTACCGTGAATAATTTATCACAATGAAAACACAAATATCATTTTAAATATTCCAAGTCAAGATGTATCGAGACTGGATATCGATACATCCGTTGAGACTGGAATATGTAATGCTCTTCAAATACTGGGCAGTGTATTAGTCATGACTGTTGGGGGGTACCAAGGGATTACGTACTGATAATTATTGGATAACCATGAAATTACTCACTCGATAGTTTTCTGTTGGTAATATAACTAAGGTCAAATAGAAAACATCAATGTGACTCTTTTACATAGTCCTCTTGACTTGAAAATACTATCGATCTTCAATATGAAAGCTTCGCTCTGATTATAGTCAAATCATGGCACGACATCCATCGAGTGACTATAGTTGGGTCGAGCAGAAGTACCGAAAGTGAAACTCTATTCAAGAGAGGATTTCCTCCTCAGTTATAAGAGGTTAGTATCACAGTCTACTGAAGTCAACTCAAAGTCAAAGTCTCTGGCTAGAGCATTTTGGTTAATAATAATTGTTATTATTTAACCAAAGACTTGTGTCTGGACTATAGAGTTGAATATGGATGATATTGGAATTTTTACCATTACCAAATTTCATAAGTCCAGTGTGATATAGTTTTGACGAAGAGAATTGGTGTAAATAATCATCACTATCAGTAACCGCTTATAATAAGTAAAATTGGATTTTACCATGTGTAAGCGATAAATTAGGTCAAAATGCCATAATACTAGCAAATGCGACGTGTGAACTTTAATGTTCGAGTTATTCGATATTAATCGCTAACCGAATTCACCTTTTTGAGTCCAATAACCGCAATGATGAATACTTTGAATAAACCACATGATTTAGTTAATTTATAAATTATTGTAAATTAATTAATAGTTATGAAATATTAATTTTTAAACTTTATTTGATTTGTTTGAATTTATGCAGTTAAAGTCTTGCTAAAGCCTTGCAAAATCCCCATTATAGCCCATAGAGCTCTTCAACCACTACGCTATTTCAATTTAGCGCTATTAAACAATAAATCCACTTTAAGCCCTGCTATTTTTTGCTATATCTGCTATACCAAGGCTTTTTAGCACCCACTTTAGCAACATTAGTATACAAGGTTGATTTGACTAGTTTTTTTAAAACCAAATCAACCAAGTTATGGTACAAAGCTAATTTTAGGGCATAATAGTCAATATAAGTCAAAAATCTATTGTATTCACTAAATCTAGTTAGCATAAATCATGTTATTTTTCTGTTTTATTATATAAGTTTAAAAACTACTTCTTTATCCTATACAAATTATATGAGATTGAAATAAACTAACTTTAAATATTTAGATTTGTATCTGATGCAGATTTTTGCACTTCTGCTATTTTCCACTATATCTCGACTTTATTCCCGCTATAACCTTTTGCACCTCTATCACTATGTAACCACTAAGTGCTTTAACTACACAGGTTTGAAAACCATTAGCATTTAATAAAGTGTGTATATAAAAGTTATAAATACGCGTATTGATATACAATATCAATAAAATATTTAAACTGGCTTTGAATGGATTAATTGCTAAGTTGTTTTAAGAATTTTTTTGGAGGCCCATATGTATGATGAAAAGGGAAAGAGCTTCAAAATGTGATTTGAAAATCCAAAGGAGCAAATGAAATAAGGAATCAAATATTCGTCCTTTACTGCTCTTTATGACTCACTTAAATCTCATTTATGAAATGATTTTTACCTTTTTCATTTTAATTCTATTTCTTCTGCTGAAAATATGAAGAGGAGGGAAATGATTTGAATTGATTTAATTAGGAATTAAATAGGGAGGTTTTAAAGGGAAATATTAAAAGGTTTCAATGTTTTCTTTAAAACATATTCTCTCTTATTCAATCCTAACAGCGATATATGTACATATTAACTATGTGCACTGCTTATATGTTGCACTTGCAACATACACGCATGAATGTATTTGATACATTCATCATTATATATTTGAACCTCAAATTAAATTTAAAACTCGCTTTACTTATGAATCAAATAAAATTTTGATTTTATTTAAAAGAAATTTAGAAAAGTTATAAATGAATTTAGACCTCATAGGCCAAGATCCAATAAATTTTTTTTTTGAAATTTACTCTTTAACTCCGCTACGGGCTAGCCCAATTCTTTCATGTAGGGGCAGCATCTGTGTAGGGGGAGCTTGACTAGTACTTGTCACCATTTTCTCACATGTCAAACGCATCTGTTTTTTCTGTAAAACTTAACATTTGCTAGTTATCATCAAATGAGGGAGACTATGGAAGAGTACAATTGATGATTTTTGTTTGATGTTAATAAGCATGTATTGTATTTGATGTCTTTGTCTAGTGCTATATATTTATAGGATTTTTAAAGGGGCTGTAGTAGAGTTCTTTTTATAAGTACATTCAAAGCCTGTATATATGAAACAATCTTCAAAAAAAAGGAAACAAATTGAAATCTGAAACAAAAGGAAACATATTAGTATGTAATCAAAGGCTGTCAAAAGAATCATTAGAGAAAAGGAAACATATAAAGATCAAAAGCAATTGAATATACACACAACACTCGCATCTGAACCGTGTACAACACTATTGGGATAAAGCCCAAACTCACGTGTTGAACCGTGTGCTATACTATTGGAATAAATCTATAATTTGCATGCTAAACAGTGTGTATTGCTATTAGGATAAAATCTTAATTTGTCATCGCAAAACCATATGCAACACCAATGGGATAGAGCCCCGATTCACATGCCTACCCAAGTACAACACTGTTGGGATAAAGCCCCAACTCACATGCCAACCTATATCCATCACTATTAGGATAGAGCCTAACTCGCGTGCCGAGCCACACTTGTACAACCAAGGACTACTTTCCTCATTCATGTATCGAAACCCCTAAATGGATCTCATTTGGCATATGCGCATAAGGAATAGAACAATATGATCTAACCACACATACTGCAAAATGTAACTGCTTAAATGACAAATACCAATATCATGTCAAAGGACCGCTTAGCCAAGTACACTAGCTTATACTAAGTCGTTACACAAAGTAAATTTGCAACAAGGCACATTTCTGTAGTATCTTTACACTTGGAAAACAACATACTAAAACTTTGCTCATCTCACCACGATCACAACATCTCGAATCACACGTGAATCCGATTTCATATGCAGAAGTTATATGGGTTAGCAGATCAAAGGCATTTTACTAACTAATTGATTAAGTGATTAATTAATTAATTAATTCTCTCCCTCTATCATCGTAAATCGCGCTACTAAACTAATCCAATACTTCCCTTCATCGCCATTATCTCCGAGAACCCCACTACCCTAATCTAACATCGCCTCCGCTAGCTTTTTGCTTGTGTTACCCTTTGCTACTCGCCACGTCGCATCTGGCCACCTCGTTGACCACCGACGCCACTCGCTTTCAAAGTCGGATCTATGCTACCAATTTCCATGATTAGAGACTAGCGTGAAACACTACCCGACCTCCTCTATGAGATGGCACCCTCTAATCGTCCTTCCTTCATCGTTTCACTATTGAATATTAACAGACGATCCAACTTATCGAACTCCCGACGCATTTTCTTATCAGCTCGTCCGCCTAGTCGATGAATGAACACCAATAGTGGATTTATGTCATTGAGTACTATGATTTTGATATATAATACGTTGAATTTGGAGCACTTTTTAATTAGGGAAAGATCGATTTAATGGTGTACATTTATTAAACATTGTAGTTATCTCTCGATTTATTGTAATTCAACTTAGTTAGAGAACCTTTAAATGTAGGGTTCATAAATTAGACAACTTTTTAATGAAATTACACTAATACATGTGACTAAACGAATAGGAGATATTAACCAACTTATAAGCATTATTCTCTAATATAATATTCTCACTCACCTTTTATACATGTTTATCTTCTTTAATCCAGTGAAATATCATCTCTTTCTCCATTGTCGAGAATTTACTTACCTTCAAAACTCTAAATTTTGCGATAGCTCTGATTTCTTTTCATAGCTCTCTTCGTGGTGATTGGTTCATATATAAATTTTTTTAATTTGGATTTGATTTGAGGAAATTATGATTGCTTTAGGGAGTAGGGTTTTCTAAGTAGGAGCTAGGTTTTTATAATAAAAGAGATAGAGTGGAATTATTTATAGGCTTAAAACAACAGTATTAGGGTTGAAATTCACAATTAATATATATATTAAATTTCCACTAGGCCCAATTTTTGCCACTTTGGCCCGTTTTTTCAAATTCGACAGGTTTATATATGTATTCTAACTAGAAATTCTGAAACGTAATGGAATAGGTCCCGATGCCTAATTCTAGTTCTTGTAAAAATTTGATATTTTGCCATTTTATGTAAAATAACAGTTTTATCCTTATTAATTATTTATTTGGTAATTCAAAATTTTCATGGTATTACACATGGTGTGCCATCATATGGGATTTGGAACCTAACTGGAAGGATTGTTTGAGTTCAATTGCTCATAACAAGCTATAGTTAAGGGTTGGGTGGATTTAAAGGTCTATAATGGAAGAGCTACATGGTGGTTGGTTTGATGAATTGGAATGAGTTGTGGTTGTTTTTACATGAGGATACTTATAGAGATCTAGTGCATAGTGGTTCTTTAACGACCTGTGTTTTACATATCGGAGGATTATAAAATATTGTTTTTAAATTCATATTGGGTTGTATAACACTATAATTTAGGACAATGTTGAGTACACATTTTTGACTTTTAGAAATTTTATTAGACGATTTTGACCCTAAAAACTTATAAGGCATATAACTTTTGATAGAAGGTGAAATAGGGGTCGAGACCACTTCCATTGGAGAGATATGATGGTTTCTCTTTTCGTAAAGCAATCATAAAAGTATTTTGGGTTCATTGTTCAGGAGACATGGCTGTTTGAATTTTGGATAGTTTTGGGATAATAAAGTGGGTAATTAGTTAGATTTAGGGTGGACTCAAAAGCCTATTTCAGGAATCGTGCTAACTGGGACTGATGGGACATTCTCTTGCTCATTACACACTTCGCAAAATTAGTAGAAACCTCTATTAATCTCCTTTCTAGCAAAAGAGTTTCATTTTTTCCTCACTTTAATTAGCCAAATCACGTCAAGAAGATTAGCTTGATTGCTGTCTGGGTCATCTTGGGATCATGCATCTACGGTTCGCTTTAGGACTTGTGCATTTCATTGATTTAGGTGAGTAGTTTTACACTGGTCACTATCCTATGTATGTTTATATAGCAAAGTCATAATTTTTAAGATGGTTTTTGATGTTAAAAGATTTTCAAATTTGGATCTAACTTTAATAACACTTTTGAATCAATTTTGAAAAGATAAATGTGTATTTTGATTTGTTTGAGCTAATTTGGAAAACCTCTCGCAGTTTTTGTATACGATAGATCTAGGATAATATAAATGCTTGAATGATATTTAGATTGCTTGTATGTAAAGTGTGGATGATATGTATTATTTGCATAAAGTTATTTGATGTGTTTTAGATCGTTTTAGTGTAGTTGGAGAGTGATTATTATTTTGTCAAAGTCAACAGCAAAATTGTTCGAAATTGTATGCGACTGAGGTATGTTGTTCTTAGAGGTAAATAAAAACTCGTGTTTTTGGTTGCAAGTCGTTTAGGCAACATTTGATGGAGTTTTTAGGCAAAAGAAATAAGTCGGTGTTGGTGTACACAATAAGTCTTAGTGGTGTGCAGAACAAGTCGGTGGTGGTGTACTCAACAAGTCGGTAGTGTTGTGCAGAACAAGTCGTTGGTGGTATACAATTAAGTCGGGTATGACTCACTTCGTGGATTTGAGGGTATAACTTTGGATGCTTGGCGGAAAGACTTCGGTGTTCAAGTGTGGTAGCTTCAGGCCAAGAAATTACCATCGAATGTTTTTGGAATAAGGAGAAAATCAGTTAAGTGCTTAGAGGTTTGGCTTCGGGTTGATGGCCCAAGGACTTCAGGCACGTAGGCTGTCGACTTCAGGTCATTAACTTGGATGAAAGGTTTCGCTTTTGGACTTAATAAAATTCCAACCAAGGGAATCAAGTCGATACCGACTTGATTAGGATCGAGGCGGGCAGATGAAGCTTTAGGCATGAGAGGGAAGACATTGGGTCAGGTTTGATTTTTGCTAACGTGAAAAACTTAGTCAAAATTTGACTAAGTAATCATGTCGGCATCGACATGATCATGTCAATAATAACATGATTAAGATCGAGGTTGACCTTATGGGACTGATATGGGTTAGAGGTGTAACATTCCCCATTTTGAGGTCCAATACTAAACGCCACAGATGCTGCAGTCATCTATAATATTAATTTCCAATGACAAAATGCAGATATGTTAATTGTATCAATAACATCAAAGCACAAGAATATGGAATATTTTAAACATAATTTCAACCAAACTTTCACATTTCATTTCAAAGATGATATTTCACATTCATTACATAATCCTATACGTTGCCCAGGTTTAGATAAAATATAGTTATTACAAAAATACTACAAGAGCGACATAAGAAGATGCCCCATTGCTTGATTAGAGTTTACTACTAGGCAGTTAAAACATATGCCATTACATACATTCCATAAAAGAAAATTTCAACATGATGAATAATATATATATATATATATATAAGTTCCTACATAGCTAGATCTGCCTCCTGCACGTCTCTGATAGCTTTATTCGCCAAAACCTACTTAACATGAAAAACCTTACTTCCGACCTACTCAAATCAAATTTTGAGCATCTGAGAGTTTAAGAGGAAAACATAAACTTCGAATCAAACAAAAAGCCTAATGTTAATAATAATATGCCATCTCGGTTTATAGTTGTTCAGTGAGACCATGCCACTGAGCGGAATGGGTTTTCCTCTCACTAATATCTCTTTTAAAATATATCTTTTGCAAATAACTCCTATAACCACAATAGTACAAATAGGCAATATAAACAATAATATGCATACATGCAACATGGGTAATCATGACCAATATGTCTAAATTGATGGACTATCTGTTCCAACATCATAGTTTTCTCAGGGTAACTACAAACCTTTGGTTGACGCCGGCCTACCAATATATCAAATTCTCTAACATACTATTAGAAGATAACTAAACAATCTGCTTGAAACTTACTATTCCCAGGGCCACTGTGATCCTAATAGTTTTGCGAGCTCACCAATAACCTACTTCATCTTAGTGTATTCCTTTCTGTATGTAAACCTACTTTTAGTCTTACCCGTGATGAAGCCCAATACAATAGAATTTTGGACTTATATCAGTTTGTGGCTAGTAGCTAATGTATAGAGCGCTACCCTACACCAGTCCCATCTGATTTTCTAATCTCTGAGTTAATTCATCCTATCACAATTTATCCAAAGGTGATAAGAATGGCAGTCACTTTAGTAAAATCCTACGCTAAGTACCTTTTTATTTCCTTGAAAATATATTAATTTATAAATTATTTAACCCTTGAAATCATACTTTCAAAACAAGGACAATTATAGCCCTTTAGTTTATTCAAAATATTTATGGCATAACATATGCCTTTATAAAATATTATTGATGAATCTCGAAAACACTTAGAGGTCCTAACGCCTTAAAACCATAGGCTATGTAGCCAAATTTAATAAAACTACTAAATTGATAAAACTCGATGTCCATTTCGCCTCTAAGGGGCATCGCCTTTCTTCATTATCAATAATCATGTTAAATTCTTTAACTTATAAAACATAAGGCCATCAGGACGATAGCATACATATCGCACTTCATAGAGCGTTGATGTCATAAAGTGTAAAACTTGGTTTGCATAGTATAAAGCCCTTAAAGATCAGTGTCAACATTACTGAGTATCGGCATCAATGCCTTAAAGATAATAAGCGGCATCACTACGACCATGGTAGAAACGTGACCTCATTAGAACCAAAGAGAAAATAAGCAGTGCCACCACCGCCTTTGAAAACATGTAGAGTCGAATAAAGGCAGCGTCATTACCACCGTTATAGGTTACTTTGAAAGCAATAGGGTCGGCATATTTATAGAAATAAGTGGCACCATGTCATGTTATATAAAACGCGGCGTCTAGATCAACACCTATATTTGAGAACATGAGGCATCATCCTCTTCGAAGTCCATGATGTCGACTTTAATGCTGCGCTTCCCACTTCAACCAAGATGATCCATTCCATATGAACTGTAGTTGATATCCAATGCATCACACCTTATTGACGTCAAAGACCATGGCGACGGTATGATGACGTGTGGCATCTTGAGTCTCGACGTGGCAAAGACTCAATTACCATGAAAGCTGCTAATATGTTAATAAAAGAAAGTTCTTTTCCACCAACCCTTTATATTTGTCAAAATCTTATTGGATAACAGTTTTCTTTCTCAAAGCCTTTTCAGAAATCTGACATTTACTAGAATTTTTCATTCCTAAAACATTTGCAAACCATATTGTTTATATTATTATTTTATTATAATAATTAGGCTTTTCTAACCTAATAATTCATAATAAATCGTATACAGGGAAAAATCCCCAAAAATCACAATAATTCAGATTTTATATATTCTTTAGCATATAAAAATTTTGAGACAAAAAACTTCGTTTAATTATTTTTAATAGTTAAAACCCAAAATAAACCATTTTCTACACTTTCATAATAAATTCATACTTGCTTGGAAAATTATGAAATTAAAAACCCACTTCTAAAATAATGTTTTTAACATCATACCAAAATTTCAAATCATTTGGGTATCATATGATAGGTTTTCTCAACCAAACCTATTAACTAATTTCATAATAGATCCAAATATTCATCAAGAAGTATATAATCATTCAAACTATCATAAAATGGCATAGTACAAGCAAAAGATTCGGGTTTTATACTTAAAACCAAAAATACTAATTAAAAATTTAAGATGCATAACTATTATTCATCTTGAATGGTTAAAGAAGGTTGAGATTTGTGTGTTGATTCCCTAAGCTTTACTCTTGATTCCTGGCTTTTCTTTCTCTTCAATCCCTTGTTAATGGCCGGCCTAAACTCTTTTAGTTTTCTTTTGTATGAATGGAGTGATGGTGGAAATGACAATGAGAGAGTTTGCATTAAAGAAATTTACTCTTTTCCTATTTTGCCCTCCTCATATATCCTTCTTCTTATTAATGTTCTAATCAACCTTGCTATTTCATTAATTGTGACTCGGCCCATATTAAATTCAAATCTCAATCTCCTTATCCCATTTACATTATTTTATTTAATTTATCTAACTAAATATTTTAAATAATGTTAATTAAAATTAGGGTTGTTACAGACTCTCCTCCTTAAAGAATTTCATCCTTGAAATTACGATAAGGTACACAACAACAATCATAACCATAAATATAAAACATACCATCAAACCAGTTAGGATAAGTGTCTCTAGTCCTTTTTTCTATCTCCTAGTACAGTCACTCTCGTAATCACTCCACTGGACTTTTACTAATCTGACTGTCTTGTTTCTTAACTTTTTCTCATCCTTAGCCATAATACGAACTGGTTGCCTAACTATAGTCATGTCCGGTTCCACTACTAAATCTTCTAACGCAGTCGAAGTGATTGTAGTTTCTAGACCCCAAACACACTTCCCGAGATGATAAACATGAAACACATTATGCACTCATGCCAGACTGCTCAATAAGCCTATTCTATAAGCGAGTTTCTCGGTCCTTTCTATAAATGGTCCAACGAACCTAGGCGCCAATTTCTCTGACTTCCCAAATCTTACTACACACTTCATCGGTGACACTTTGATGAAAACATGATCTCCAACTAAGAACTTCAAGTCCTTCCATCTCTTATCTGTATAACTTTTCTTCCTAAACCGAGCTTCCTTCATTCTAACTCGAATCAATTCAATCTTTTCTGCGGCTTCTCTTACCATATCCAGACTAAGAACTAATCTATCTCTGGTCTCCAACAAACATATTAGTGATTTGCACGGTCTTCCATACAAAGCTTCAAGAGGTGCTATTCTATACTAGTCTGATAACTATTTTTATACGGGAATTCGACTAAATGTAGATGTCTTTCCATGATCCTTCAAAATCTAGCACACAAGATCTTAACAAACCCTCTAAGACTTTGTTAACTCTTTCCGTTTGTCCGTCGGTCTGTGGATGGTAAGCGGTACTCATCTTGAGCTTGGTACCTAAAGCTTCTTGTAGACTCTTCCAGAATTCACTAGTAAATAAAGAATCACTGTCACTGACTATACTACTAGAAACTTCGTGTAGTCTAACTATATTCTTCATGAATAACTTTGCTAAAATATGTGCCGTCCTTGTCGACTTAATAGGTATAAAGTGCCATAGTCATTTTGTCCACTATAACCTAGATACTTTCATTTTCTCTATTTGACCTTGACAATCCATCTATGAAATCCATAGATATAAATTCCATTTCCATACTGGTATATCTAAAGGTTGAAGCAATCCACTAGGCTTTGAATGTTCAGTTTTTACTTCCTAGCAACTCAAACATTGTTTTACCCATAAGCGTACATCCCTTTCCATACCTTCCTAGAAGAAACTCCTTTTTGTATCCTAATACATCTTAGTCCTTCCAAGATGAATAATACACTTCGATCGATGATACTCACTAAGGAATTCTTTCCTTATGTCTCCCACATCTGGAATACATATTCATCCTTTCTGCCTTAACCATCTGTTGTGATTAAGATAATTTTTTTTTCAAACCATCGGTCTAACTTCCACCTTCCAATCTTTTAATTCTTTCAGCTAGCAACGGATCATCTCTTTGCTTAGAAGAAACTCTTTCGATTAATACTGGTAGAACTTCCAAGCAAGATAACATTGCAGTACTCTAACTAGAACTGGCAATCGATCCTAACACTGCATTTTGATGTTTCCTACTAAGCGCATCTGCAACTTTTTTTCCTTTCCCCGATGTGTACTCAATTCCAAAATTATAAGCAGCTAAAAACTCCAGATATCTCTTCTATCTCATATTCAACTCCTTCTGAGAGAATAATTATCTTAGAGACTTGTGATCCATATATAACTCGAACCATTCTCCCAAAAGATAATGTCTCCACACCTTCAAGGCAAAAATTACCACAACTAATTCTAAGTTATGGATTGGATATCTAACTTCATATGATCTAAGCTGTTAACAAGCGTAGGCAATCACTTTACCCCTCTGCATTAATACGACTCCTAATCTAGTTCCGCATGCATAGGTATACACCACCAAATCTTGATTTTCGTCTGGAATAGCTAACACGGGTGCATTGATCAATAAATGTTTCAGCTTCTGGAATGCCTCCTCACATTTATTGATCCAAAAATACTTCGCATCATTCCTTGTTAGTTTAGTCATTGGTGCTGCTATATGAGAGAAATCCTTGATGAATCTCCAGGAGTGGCCAGCTAGTCCAAGAAAACTCTTTATCTCAGTCACTGTCTCGGGTCTTTTCCAATTATTAACTACTTCTATCTTAGCGGGATCTACTGACAACCATTTTTTTAAGACTGCTTGACCAAGGAACTTCACTTCTTTCTTCCAAAAATGATACTTCGAAAACTTCGCCTGATGCTGTCTCGGCATCTTAAGCACTATTCTAAGATGAGCCTCATGGTCTCGCTCACTCCTAGAGTATATCAAAATGTTGTCTATAAATATTAACATGAATATATCCAAGTGCTCTTGGAAGATCTAGTTCGTCAAATTTACGAGAAAGCAGACGCATTAGTCAATCCAAATGGCATTACTAACCAATCGTGCAAACCATATCTTATTCGAAACATCGTTAAAGGAATGTTGTCCTCTGCCACTCTTAACTAATGGAACCCTGTTGCCAAATCTAATTGAAAAAATACTTTAGCTCCACTCAATTGATAAAATAAGTCATCGATTCTCGGCAAAAGATATTGATTCTTTATCGTCTTTTCATTCAACTTACGGTAATCGATACACATCCTTAACAACCCGTTCGGTTTCTTCACAATCACTGCGGCTGCTCCCCATGGCAAACTGCTTGGTCTAATAAAACTATTCCCTTCTAAATCCACCAACTGCTTTTTTAACTCCTTCATCTCGGTAAGTTTCATTCTACTAGATGGTCTACTTACAATTTCAACTTTAAGTACAAGATCAATTCAAAAATCAATAGCATGTTTTGGCGGTAGTCCTATAACAGGCTCAAAAACATCTGCAAATTCTCTAACTACGAAACCCGATTCAACTCATCTTCCTCTTCCATCGCACCCAACAAAGTACAAACATCCAAACTTGGATTCTCTACTGAGTATACAATTCGGTCATTACTATTAAGGTGTCTTAGTGACGTTTTCCTATATTGGCAAAATATCCTAGCATCATATTTACTTAACCAGTCCATACCCAAAAAGATCCCTAAGCCTACAAAATCAAATACATGCAAACTGTAGGTGACTACATGATCTAATGATTCAAACTCTAAATGGTCACATCTCATCCCAAGAGTTGCATACCCTCCTATCTGATTCGCAAACCTTAAGGAATTAACTACGTATGAGGGTTCTAAGTTAAGCTTTTCTACTAGACAACGAGATATAAAAGAATGCGATGCACCATATCAAATAGTGCTCTAATAGATAAGCCATGAATCAAAAGCGTACCTTCCATCAAAACCTTTCCTTTCTCCTCTGCCGTGGATCTCGAGGTAGCTAGTTTCAAAGCAAACACTTTTCCTTTCTCAACCTTGGCTGGTTCCTTACACTGCTTTTTGCAATGCTCGATTTGGTCACAATTAAAGCACTTGATGTTCTTCCTTCCAATAACTATCCTTCCATCCCCTGAACGACACTCATTCGCAAAATTCCCTTTCTTGTCACACTTGTAACACACAACACTTGCTTTTCCTTTCTTAGTGGCTCTGCCCTTCTGTGCTTCCTTTTTTGGAAGAACTTCCGCTTCTGATTCTGTCCGTCCTGATTCTATGCTGGCCTGTTATTACCGAACAAAGTAAGCATCTCTTCATTTCTCATAGCCATCTCCACGACTACATCACATGGATCCCTGAGATGTGGTAAAGTTGCCCTACAAGCTCGGGTCTCAGTCCAGTGATAAAATTCTCATTCCTTTTGATCACTGTATCCACGGTAGCATACCCATATTGGAAAAGCTCCTCAAATTTGGTTGCACACTCAAGCACCTTCATATCACCTTGCACCAACTCAGCAAATTTCCTTAACAAAGTTGACTTAGCGATCTTAGACATAAACCTCTCTTCAAACCTCCTCCTAAATTCAACCCAAGTCAAAGTTTACTCTGCTACCCCAATAGTCACACTACTCCACTAGTACAACACAGCTCCTTACAATTACTTGTATGCCGGTCTCCTCTTCTGTTCATCATTAAGTCCTAAGTTAGGAAAAATCATTTCACAAAGTAACAAATTCTTCACTCCAATAGCATCCTTTGTTTCGAGAAATGGCTTCCCTCTAAGTCTTGCATAATCTCTACTCAAAACTGCATAGTTGTTGACAACTGGAATTCTTTATTAGCTCCTCCAGCATTACCACCAACTAACCCAGTCATAGCTCCTACTTGCATCATATTAACGAAGAACTGATACATTGTTCCCATACCAACCGATAGTGTTCTTGCACCCACATTTTAGCTGTTTGTCGACCCTGGTTCCTTCTAGTATTAGGCCTGACATTTCCATTAGTGGTGGTGCTTCCACCACCAAGATTCACTCTTCTGTTTCCTGCCTCCATATCTTACTTCCTTAAATCTGCATTCAAACCTTAGTAAGATACGTAAGAACGGTCTAAGAGAGAGGGAGAATAGAGATAAAGTGTAAACTTATATATAGTAAATACAAGCACATTACTATAGCATTATTCCATACCCCAGTCTTATTCTCTGATCCATTCGGATTATGTTTTCAAAAAAAAATTAAATTCAAAAATTCTTTTAGTTTTACATAAACCTATGCTATGATACCAAGTTGTAACATCCCCCATTTTAAGGCCTGAAACAAAATGTCACAAATGTTATAGTCATCTATAGTATTAATTTTAGATGACAAAATGCGGATATGTTAATTGTATTAATAACATCAAAGTATAGCATATGGAATATTTTAAATGTAATTTCAACCAAACTTTCACATTCATTACATAATCCCTTATGTTGCCTAGGTTCGGATGAAATATAGTTATTGCAAAGTACTCAAAGAGCAACATATAAAGATGCCCCTTAGTTGATCAGAGTTTACTGCTAGGCAGTTGTAACATCTGCCATTACATATATTTCACAAAATGAAATTTCAACACAACGGATAATATATATATAAGTTCCAACATAGCTAGATCTTCCTCCTACACATTTCTGGAAGCTTTATTCGCCAAAACCTACTTAACCTAAAAATCCCTTACTCCCTACTTAGATAAAATTTTAAGCACTCGAGAGTTTAAGGGAAAAACATAAACTTCGAGTTAGAAAAAGGCCTGGTGTGAATAATAATATGCCATCTTCATTTATAGGTATTCATTGAGACCATGCCGCTGAGCATAACAGGTTTTCCCTCGCTAATATCCCTTTTAATATATATATTTTTCAAAATAACTCCTACAACCAAAATAGTTCAAATAGGGAACATAAAAAATAATATGCATGCATGAAACATGAGTAATCATGACCAATCTGTCTAAATCGATGGACTATCTGTCCCAACATTATAGTTTTCTCAGGGTAACTACAAATCTATAGCTGACTTGAGCCAAACAGATATATCAAATTCTTTAACATACTATCAGAAGACAACTGGAAGGTCTATCCGAAACTTACTATTCCTAGGGTCACTCTGATCCTAATAGTTTTGCAAGCTCCCAAATAACCTATCTCATCTTAGTGTATTCCTTTCTGTGCGTAAACTTACTTTTGGTCTTACCCGTGACGAAGCCCTATGCACTGGAATTATGGACTTATATCAACTAGGGGCTAACAGTTGAAGTATAGGGCGCTACCCTATAGCAATCCCATCCTGTTTTCTAATCTTTGAGTAAATTCATCCTATCACAATTTATCTAAAGGCGATAAGAACGGTAGTCAATTTAGTAAAATCCTGGGTTAAGTACCCTTTTTATTTCCTTGAAAACATAATGATTTATAAATTATTTAACCCTTGAAATTATACTTTCAAAACAAGGAAAATTATAGACCTTTACTTTATTCAAAATATTTATGCCATTATATATGCCTTTATAAAATATTATTGATGAATCTCGAATACACTTAGAGGTCCTAACACCTCAAAACAATAGGCTATGTAGCCAAATTTAATAAAACTACTAAATTGATAAAACTCGATGTTTACTTTGCCTATAAGGGTCATCGCTCTTCTTCATTATCAAAAATCATGTTAAAGTCTTTAACTTATAAAACATAAGGCCGTCAGGCCGATAACATACATATCGCACTTCATAGAGTGTCGACGTCATAAAGTGTAAAACTTGGATTGCATAGCATAAAGCCTTTAAAGATCCGTGTCTACATTGATGAGTATCAGCATCAATTCCTTAAAGATAATAGGCGGCATCACTATGGCCATTGTAGAAACGCCACCTCATTAGTGCCGAAGAGAAAATAAGCGGTGTCACCACCTTCTTTGAAAACACATAGAGTCGAATAAAGGTGGTGTCATTACCGCCATTATAGGTTACTTCGAATACAATAGGGTCGGCGCCTTTATAGAAATAAGCGGCACCATGCCATTTTATATAAAATGCGGCATCAAGATCAAAACCTGTATTTGAAAACATGCGGCGTCGCCCTCGTCGAAGTCCATGATGTCGACTTCAATGTTGCGCTTCCCACTTTAACTAAGCCGATCCATTCCATATCAACAGTAGTTGATATCCTACGCATCGCACCTGATTGACGTCAAATACCAGCGTGGCAATGACGCAATTACCATGAAAACTGATAATATGCTAATAAAAGAAAGTTCTTTTGCACCATCCCCCAGTATTTGTCAAAATCTTATTGGTTAACAGTTTTCTTTATCAAAGCCTTTTCAGAAATCTACCATTTACCAGAATTTTTCATTCCTAAAATATTTTCAAACCATATCTTTTATATTAGTATTTTAATATATAATTAGGCTTTTATAACCTAATAATTCATAATAAATCGTATACACTTAGAAAAAATACCCAAAAATCACAATAATTCAGATTTTATATATTCTTTAGCAGATAAAAAATTCCAGGGCCAAAAACTTTATTTAATTATTTTTAATAATTAAAACCCGTAATAAACCATTTTCTACACTTAGAATATTCATAATAAAATCATACTTGCTTGGAAAATTATGAGACTAAAACCCACGTCTAAAATAATGTTTCTAACATCATATCAAAATTTCAAGTCAATTGGTATCATATTACAGGTTTTCTTACCTAAACCTATTAACTAATTTCAAAATAAATCAAAATATTAATCAATAAGCATAATCATTCAAACTATCATAACACAACATAATACAAGCAAAAGATTCGGGATTTATACTTAAAACCGAAATAATAATTAAAACTTGAGATGAATTACTATTATTCACCTTAAATGGTTAAAGAAGGTTTAGATTTGAGTGTTGATTGGTTTTCTCTAAGCTTTACTCTTGATTTCTAGCTTTTCTTTCTCTTGAATCCTTTGTTAATGGCCGACCTAAACTCTTTTAGTTTTTGTTTGTATGAATGCAGTGAGGGAGGAAATGAGAATGAGAGAGTTTGCATTAAGGAAATTAACTCTTTTCCTATTTTGCCCTTCTCATATATCCTTTTTCTTATTAATGTTCTAATCAATCTAATTAGTTCATTAATTAAGACTCAACCTATATCAACTATCAAATCTCAGTCTCCTTATTCCCTTTATGTTATTTTATTTAATTTATCTAATTAAATATCCTAAATAATATTAATTAAAATTAGGGTTGTTACAAGAGGCATGGGCTTAGGGACTCGGGCCATGCATGTTATTCACTTTTTCGACGTTTGATTTTCAACATTTTGGTTCTTCGACAAGCAATTTAGGCAATGGAGAAAGGACGTAACGCTTCAATGAGATGACTTTAGAAATTTGACATAGAGACTCTATGACTTGGGAAAGAATGTTTAGTGTATTCTAATGATGGTGGCTCGACGATTGGAGTTATGATGATGATCTATAAGGACAAGTTCAAGGACAAGAACTTATGAATCAGATGAGGGATGTATTCTACTATAGAGGTAAATGGAATGGGATGGAGATTGGATTCGACCATGGAAATATGTTCAAATGGATTATTGACACTTTGAGGTATACACATGTTTATAAAGAGGGGGATAGGCGGTGACGTCCACTTGGATATGAGGATACGATATCCAGATCGTCGCACGGATCTGTATATCCTGGATCTCGAGGACACAATAGTCTGGTTCCTGGCCTTATTATGTGGCATGGATTCGAGAACTGAGAAGCTGAGACCATCCATTAGTCTTTGGCATAGGACACGACCATATGAGTTATCGTATATCCAATGCACCCTAGTGATGTGAGGATTATTCAATGGATGATATGTCTACTATGTTTGTTATGTGTTGTTATGCTTGTTTTATCACCCTAGGGATGTCATATTACATAGGTATTATGGACTTGGATACCCGAACAGCCGATATTGCACTTGGATAAGTAGTACACTTATATGATGATGATAGTAGTTTAGCATATACTATCATAAGCAAACTCTTTGCGTGCAGGGACAGGTTATATATGATTCTCCATACCCTATGTCATATACTATATCAACTTTTATAGTATTTTGATATTGTTTATCACTTACACCAGTCTATTGTATGGTTTGAGATTTTATGCTTTTCTTCTTATTATCTCGGGTAATATTAAATGAGTAGACTAGATTATAGGTATGAGATAACATGTAGCACTGTACATATAGACTGGCAGGAGGCCACATTTTCATATACTTATATTTTGGACAATTATAGCTTATTCCACTATGTAACACCATGGAACCTTGACAATGTTTGATTTTTATTTAAGGCAAATATTTAAGTTTATTTATCGGTTTTATAAACTCCATTACTTCTTTGTATAGTTGTATGAACCCTTGCACTCTGATTATATGGTTCATTTCATTATTATTATCTCACATATTATATACCTATGATGATTATTATATTTTATTCGATGTGTTATGAGATATACGATAGGTTTTGTGTTCGTTTTAATTTACCACTTAACAATCGCCAAACTTTAGTCAAGAACCATTACACCAAACTATATAGGTATATTAAATGCTGGAGGTGTAAGGCAGTCATCATATTTGGTGTCGGAGCTTCGGTTGTGTGGTTAACCCAAGGGATACCAAGATCCATTAGATATAAGGAGAAATTATCACCTTATAATGGATCAAGCATATATAAGAGAACGTACTTGTTATATATTCTGATTTTCAAAAGTATATACAGTATATATATAATATTTAAGTCACATTGAACACATGAGTACGATTGATGAAAAACTTCTTTATGAGAGACCGATCATTCTTCTTACCGATTAAGAATGAGCCAGCATATAAGAAAAGTTGATAGGAAATTTGTCTCTGGAGTTGAGGAGGGGGCAGCCTTGAGGGCGGCAAACCCTGATATATAGAACATATTTGCTGAGATGGGCAAAACATGGTCTAGAACACTCAAGTTGCTCCTAATGCTGATGGTTCCCAAGTGCAAGCACCAGATCAACTTTGCTAAGTTAAATAGAGAATATTCCAGCTTGAGAGGTAAACCGTTCCAACAAAGTCGGCCATGGGAGTCTAAAACTGAATCGATACTTGTGATAAGATATTTGAGGGCTTAGAAATAGAAGATGCAATGAAGAGGAAGTTGGCCTCTATACAAATTCAAAGTGAGTGATGGGTTGGTGAAATGCCATCAAGATTACTAATATAAGGGTCATATTACCCAAGAGCATTTAAGGCGAGGTTCAAGGAGAAATTCATATCAGCCGCTCAAAAATCGATGTTGTTTTGCAAGTTTGCTGACTTGAGACAAGGTGATATGTTGGTCTTGGATTATTTGGTCGAATTCGATATGCTCTCAAAGTATGGTCAATCTTTTATTGATACTCTACTCAAAAAGAATTAAAAGTTTATCAATGGGTTGAACGATTATCTTGGGGAGCGACTATGGTCATATTGACAAGAGCTTCAAGAATTCGGTCGAAAAGGCTTTAGGACACAAGAGCATGTACCCAGCGCTAATGGCTGCCATTCCCAAGGATGAGCCAAAAGTGGGAGAGGCAAAATAAAATTGAACAAAAAAAGAAGCAGTGTCAGAAAGGGAGCAGAAAAAGGGAAAATGATAACTTTTTGCAATAGCTATAGGGATAAAGGACATATGAGTAAGGACTGCAAAAACATTGGAAAGAAATGCTGCAACTGCAATGAAATCTGGCATATTTAGAAGGACAATCCTAGACCTGTAATGCAGAGGAAAATGGTGAAAGCATATGCTCTCAACATCTTTCCATCTTTGTCGATGCTTCATCGACGAAGGAGAAAGCAAAGGGCATCATCATTCAAGATATGCTTACCATTATGATGTTTCCATACGTGTTTTATTTGATAGAGAAGCTTCACATTCCTTTATATCTAGTGACTTGGTAGATAGATTGGGATAAGAAAAAACTTAGTAGACTTGCCATTTATTTTGTCAAACCTAATAGGGGGATTGACTAGTTTGAGTATGGTTTGTCATGATGTGTCTTATCAAGTCATGCATGTAACTTTTTGTGATTTTTTTTGGTTTTGTGGGGTTCGGTATGATTTTAGGGATGGGCTAGTTGAAAAGGTAAAGAGTAATGGTGGACTATGAGAGACCGTTAGTGATGATTAGGACCGATGGCAGGTAGAGGGTGATGGTTAGCTTTTTGTATCTGCTTGATATTCTGCAAGATGAGTTGCCATCCATGCCTATAGCTAGAGAGTATTTTAACATATTCGAGGAGGTTTCAAGATTACCATTGCATTAGGAGATAGAGTTCCGTTTAGATTTAGTAAAGTGTGCTAGATTAGTAGGTACGCCTATTGGGCTTATGTTACCCGAAGAGCAAAGGGAACTAGAGGTGTAAGTGAATGACCTATTGAGGAAGGGGTTCATTCGACGAAGCATATTCGAGTGGGGATCACCTATAGTATTTTCCACTAAGATGGATGGCTCTTTGAGATTGTGTGTATATTACCGTAAGCTGAAGAAAGTGACGAAGAAGAACAAGTATCCACTCCCATGTTAACGACTTGTTCGATTAGCTCCATAGTGCAAGAGTGTTTTCTCAGTTGAACTTAGCGACACGGTTTCACCAACTGAGAGTGGTTAGGGAGAATGTTCCGATTATATCATTTCACATGTTATCTGGGTTTTACGAGTGGTTGGTACACCGTTTGGGCAGACCAATGCATCGACATACTTTGTTAATCTTATGAACTATGTTTATAAGGTTCGGCCAAATAAGTTCGTGCTTATGTTTGTTGATGACATTCCAGTCTAATCATGGATGGTGTTGAGGAACACAAGACGCATTTGAGGATAACGATGGAGGTGTTGAGGAAACACTGAGTGGAGGCAAAGTTTTCTAAATGTCACTTCTGGAGGAGGTAAGTGAGATTCTTGGGTCACATTGTTTTCGAGCAGGGCATCGCATAAGCCTTATGAAGGTGGCAGTAGTTTAGGATTTGAATAAACCCAAGAATGCTATGGATATAATGAGTTTCCTTGGATTGGTATGATGCTATAGACATTTTATCAAGGACTTCATTAAGGTGGCGACACCGTTAAACAATTTAACGAAGAATAATCAGACTTTTACATGGGATGCAATGTCATTTGTGAGTCTGAAGGGAAGATTACCAGTGCATATTCATCAGTCATTCCAAGTGGGAATAAGGAGTTGATAGTACACACAAATGCCTGTGGTGCTAGACTAGGTGCAGTATTTATGTAGAGGGGAAGGGTTGTCATATACTCTAGTCGACAAATTAAACCACATAAGAGAAAGTACCCGACATATGATTTGGAGTTAGCAGCGATAGTGTTCCCTTTAAAGATATGGAGGCACTACTTGGTCGAAGAGAGGTTTGAGTCATTTACTGACCATAAATCATTGAAGTACCACTTCTCCCACAAGGATCTCAACCTTTGTCACCAATGATGGTTAGAATTTATAGCCATCTGCAACTTTGACAATTCCTATAAGCTTGGTAAGGGAAATGTAGTCGTTGATGCTTTGAGTAGAAGGCATGTTGGTTTGGGAGCGAGGTTCCTAGAGTGGACACAGCTTGAGTATATTGATGGCTATGACTTTAGACCTTAATGTAAGCTTGAGCCAGAGATATATGCTAATTTGACAATCATACCTACTTTGATTGAGCTGATCGGTACTAGTCAGAGGATCGATGCTAAACTAGCGGAGATCATAATTAAGTTAGAAGGAGTGGAGTCTAAGGAGATGAAGCAAGACATACTTGACCGAGACGGTTGGCTCTGTAAGAGTGGGAGGTTGTTTGTGACTGATGTCGATAGATTAAGGGATGATGTGCTATAAGAGTACCATTATTCAAGACTTACTATACAACCTGAAGGAAATAAAATGTGTAGGAATATGAGAAATACATTTTATTAGGAGAGGATGAAGAAGGACATCGGGGCATTTATCTTTACGTCAGTAGGTGGCTTTTCAAGTCTGCCGTCAAATCTCAGGACTCGTTAGGACATATAAACTATTAGTAGGTGAAGGCTGGACAGAAGAAGCTGAGTGGTTTGTTGCAAACGCTTGAGTTCCCTAAGTGGAAATGGAAAAAGATATCGATGGAATTTGTCGAGGACCAGAGGAAGGTACAATAGCATCTGGGTCATATTTGATAGGTGAACAAAGAGTGCTAGATTTATACTCTTAAAGTGAAATAGAACGACATCCAAACTAATCGAGTTATATATAAAGTGGATTGTGCAATTCCATGGTGTGCCAAAGTGCATTGTGAGTGACCAAGATCCATTATTCAGTAGTGGGTTTCGGAAGAGCTTACAAGAGACATTGGAGATGAAGCTACATCTAAGCATAGCTTATCACCCACAAACTGATGGGCAAACTGAGAGGGTGAACTGTATCTTAGAGCATCTCTTATGAGCTTCCATTCTCGATTTTGAGGCTCGTGGAGGTGATCACTTACATTTAGTAGAGTTCGCATACAATGACAGTTATTAGTCTAGGATCGGTATGGCACCATTCAAGGCATTATATTGCCAACCGTGCAATGCTCCATCGTGTTACTCGGAAGCTTGCGAGAAACTAATATTAGGGCTAGATATAATTAGAGATACTTCAGAGAAGATTGAGATAAATCGACAATGGATGAAGGCGGCTCAGGATAAACATAAGAGCTAGTTGACAAGAGGCGTAAGTTATTTGGGCTGTCTATCGGTGATATGGTGTTTGTTAAGATCTCTCTGCTAAAGAACATAGTTCGGTTCGGTACTATGGGGTTGTTGGCATCGAGGTTCGTAGATCCCTTTTTTGTACTCGAAAGGATTGGGAACCAAGCTTACAGAGTTAACTTACCTTAGAAGATGGTTGGTCCACATCTCTCATTTGCGGAAGCTTGTGCATGGCTCATGCATGATTATCAAACCGAATCAACTAAATGATATCGAAGTTAAACTAGAAGCTTCAAGACCTCGTAGGCCAATTTCTATAGTCGAAAGTGATACGAAGCAGCTTAAGGGGAAGTTGGTGAAGTTGGTAAAGGTTCAATGGGGTAAAAGCGAAAGTGGTTGCATATGGTAGACCTAGGAGAGAGTGAGGACCACTTTTCCAAAACAGTTCACTTTATAAAACTTTTTGTTTATCATGTTTACTTTCACTTTTGATATCATAAATGATAGTTTAGTACCTTGCATGCTAGGGTAGGCATAGACATACATGGTCTCTTATTCGATGGTTGAAATGGTTTTTTTGTGATTTTTCAGGCATACATGGTTTCTATGTTTGACTTTACCATGTTTGTAATGGGGATTTTCGAGCAAAATTCCTAAAGGGGCAAGTGTAACGATCCATGTTTTACGTATTGAAGGATTTTGAAATATTATTTTAAATTCATATATCGGTCATATGATGCTATAATGTTGGGTAATGTTGAGTAGTTACATTTTCAACCCATTGAAATTTTATTATATGATACCATGAAACTTGTAAGGCCTGTAACTTTTGACAAGAGCCGCATTAGGGGCCAAGACCACTTCATTGAAGAGATATTTTTTCTTTCTTTCTATGGAGTGGTCATAAAAGCATTTTTTTACCATTAAGAGATATGGTCGTTTGAAGTTTGTAAAGTTTTTGGATAGTTAAATGGGTAATTAGTGAGATTTAGGTTAGACCTAAAAGCTCATTTCGAGAATTGTGCTAAGTAGGGCTGATGGGACATCCTCTTGCTTATTACACACTTTCGAAATATAGTAAAAAACCCCATTAATATCGCTTCTAGCCAAAAAGTGTAACATTCTGAAAATTTTAATAACAAACTAAAATATTAGAAATGGTAAAATTGTAATTTTACATTAAAGGAAAAATAATGAGTTTTTACAAATGAAGGAATCTGGAAAATAAGATTTTTTTTTCATTGCATCAATTAGATTTTTCTACCCCAAATTCATATAAAATATCAAAAACAGATACCGTGTGAAGAAAATACAGAATGTTTACCATGGTGTGCGTATAAGGACTTATGCCTATTTGAAATTAAGATTAAGTTTTAATTACAAGAATAAGTCAAAACTTATTTGATAAGTAATTAATTCAATATGTATGAATTTCTTTAAAAAGAGTACAACTTTTTTAATGTACATTAAAAGAAAAGGAAGAAGATATTTACATGCAAAGAAAGAAAACATTAATTACCATGTTATGGAATTTATTGTTATAATTAATGAAAAAAGTATATATTAAGAAGGAGATGTAACAATATATTTAAAAAGAAAAGAACACATCGAATATTATATGTTTGAAAAGTGAAGATAACGATATGTGCATGGGGTAAAAGGTTATTTCAAAGGAAATGTAAGGTATGCTATCTCTTTATTAATAAAAAATAAAGGGTAAAACATATTTGAACTTGGAAATATTTATACCAATCAATTAATAATTTATTACCATTTAATTGATAAAGAATAAGGTTTCTAACTAATGTAAGTAAACACACACGTGTACTTTTTGAATATAAATACATGATTTCCTACGATAATCAATAATAATAAATGTGCAAAATAGCAATAAATGATATAATTAATTTGAATTATAGTAAATGATAATTAATGACATTAATGGGGAGAATATAGATGTTACCTTTTTTAAAGAAGAAGAAAAGGAAAAGAGTTTTGTATATACGTAAAGTAATACGTAAATAAACATGTAATTTTTCGAGACCGGGACTTTCAATTAAATATACAAGGCTAAGCCTCCATTTTCAAAACTCAAAGACCCTAACCTCCACAAAGGGTTTCTTATCTCCTTCTTATTCCTTGCAACTTCTCAAATCCAAATATTTTATACTCTCTTCTCCAAATTTTCTCAATCTAAGTAAAAATAGAACACATCAAATTAAATGGGAGAGAGGGGGTCAAAATTAAAAGAGAAAAAGAGAAGGAAGGTGAATAAATCAAGGAGATCTAGATTCAAACCAAGGTTAGGAAGAGGAAAGCTTTAAAACGGTGAGTGAATTGATTATTAAAATATGTTGGTTAATGGGTAATCAAATTTATTTATATTTCCACCTGATCTAAAATATACCCTTTTAATCCGAGATAGAAGTTCTAATCCAATGTTATTTTAAATGGGTTAATTTCAGTTATATATAGATATGATGGGAAAACCTAAATTAATATATTGTAATGTAAATTAGGAGATAGAGAAATCCTAATTCCTAGTTGGTTGGATAATTGTTGGGAAAGGGAAAGAGAATAGATTATTTAATTCATACCAAAGGTTGTGAAATTAACTTTTTACTTATGATATTTGGGTATGATATAGTTTAGGTAAATGAATAAGTCAACACCATTTATTTTACCTTATATCAGTTCTATAATTTTGAAAATATGTCGAGTTTACATTGAAAAGTACTTAGGTAGATTTAAATAAAAAGATGTAAATATATGTATATAATCATTGAAATTAACAAGTTAAAATTATGAAAAAGGGGTATGTATTATACATATGAATCGGGTTGAAATAAATCCTAAAATTTATATTCGAAATCATAAAGAAAATGAAGAAAGATAATACAAAATGAACAAATTACAAATATCTAGAAAATTCGATCAGAACTCTAACCAAACGTTTAAAAATTTAACCAGACATCTGAAAATTTTGTTCAAGCATCTGGATTTCAGGAAATCCCAACCCGAGAGTTTTATGCTGACATTCGACCTTTTTCAAATATTTGAAAATGAGGTTCTAACGTCTGAAAATTAAGTGAGACGTCTAAGGTATATATCTAAACATCTGAATAGCTATAGGCAGCCCAAGTTGAACCTAGACCTAGTGCTGGCCGAGTAAGATAGATTGAGGAAACTTGTTCCCACTTCTTTGACTTTAGAGGCATCCACAGAACTAAAGGAAGTCATGCAACGAGAGGGAAATATCACACTCGGTGACATCTTAGGTTCACACTTCACGAAGTTATATAGCATGGCGTTCGATGTTGTGTGCGGATTTATCACGATGGTGTGCTTTAGAGCACATGGCACTAATGGGAGGTTACTCGATGTCTTAGGGACAACTGGGTCTAGGCATTATTGTGTATGCTCGGTGTTGTGTATAGTTACTGGCACTAATGGGAGGTTACTCAATGTTGGCAATTAGGCTTAGACATTGTGGTGTATGCCCGGCGCAATGCGTAGAAATAGGACATCGGGCAGTAACGGGAGGTTACTCGTTATTTTTAGGGCAATTAGGCCTAGACATTTTTGTGTATAGGTGATGCTGAGCATGAAATAACAAAAGTGAGTGGGTAGGTTGCTCGATGCTTTTGTGGCAAGTAGGATTAGGCACTGTAGAACAAGTTCAATGGAATTAGTGGATTATCATATTATACACTTGAGACTCGTAAGTGAGGTTGTCTACTTAATGTAGATGTTTTATGGTTAATCATTATGGATGTTTATCAGATTTTAAGTATACTTAGGGTGATTGTTACATCTAGTATCAGGCGGTAATATCTTGATTGGAGATTCCTTACAAATTTATAATATAGTCCCAAAAACATATAAGTACCCTAGGTCATGTATACTATAAATGAATTTAACTTCTTATGAACACCATACACTAGTAACACAATTCATTCACCAGACTTTGTCTGACCCACTCCTCTTCTTCCCCCTTTATACCAATTACAGGAGGCATAAGTCAGTAGGTGATTTGGTGTGGACCCAGTGCATGAAGGAGGAGACTGGGGGATCAGGGTTATATTATTTATGAGTTACTCCCTATGTACCTTATATTGTTCTTCTTCTTTCAGTTAGACATTATACTACCATCAGACTCTTTACATTTGACATTTGGAGACATTGTTGTATGGACTATGTTTTGTCGAGACTATTAACTGTTTTGGACTATTTTCAGTATTTATATTTTATTTTCTTTCGTTGTGAGATCTGAAAAGTGTAGAATGTATTAAATTTATAACTTTCTATATATCATGTAAACTTTTATAACCCACGACTTGTACTCCTTGGCATGACATGAGTTCAAATGCCATTTTAGGCCTTGAATCGGTGTGTCTGGCGATGCAGGTTGTTACAAAAAAGGTTTTTTCCTTACTTTAATTATCCAAATCACATCATTAGGGGGTAATTAGCAAAATTATTAGCTTAATACTGTTTGGGTCATCATGGGATTCACGCATCCACTGTTCACTTTCAGATTTGTGCATTTCATTGATCTAGGTAAGTGTTATTGCACTGCTCACTATCTTATGCATGTTTATATAGCAAAGTGGTGACTTTTAAGATGGTTTTTGATGTTACAACATTTTTGAACATAGATCTAACCTTAATAACACTTTAAATTGATTTTAAAAGGAGGCTAATTTGGAAAACCTCTTGCCATTTTTGTACATGATAGACCTTGGATAATATAAATGCTTGAATGATGTTTGGATTGCTTATATGTAATCTATGGATGATATGTATTGTTTGTATAAGGTTATTTGTCATGTTTTTAGATCATTTACTATAATTAGAGACTAGTCGTCATATTGTGAAAATCAACAGCAAAATGTTCGAAATCATATGCAATTGGGACAAATTATTCTTAAAGGACTGGGAAAGCTCATGCTTTTGATCCTAAGTTGTATGGGTAAGATATAATGGAGTTTTGAGGCAAAAGAAACAGGTTAGTGATGGTGTACAATCAAGTCAGGTGCGACTCACTTTGTGGAGTTGGGGCTACAACTTCGGGCGCATGGAGGAAAGACTTCGGGGTTCAAGTATGGGAGCTTCAAGCTAAGGAATTACCATCGGGAGGTTTTCGAAATAGGCAAAATTTATTTAACCGTTTTGCTACCAAGAGGTTAGGCTTTAAATTGATGGCGTAAGGACTTCGGGAACATGGAACGTTGACTTTGAGGATGGTAGTAATTACAGACAGAAAGTCAAATTTAAGAATCTATCCCCTAAATGTGGTAACTATATTTGTTTTGGACATAATAAACTTCAACGCCTCATGGTAAAGGTTTGGACCCGGGTAGACAAAAAAGAAAACACCAAAAGCGAGGAAGCCGTGTCTTGGAAGAAATGAGTGGGATCGGTGCAACTGTGAAGGAAGGTAATATACCCAATGGTGATAAGGAGGAGGCAGTCTCTGAAGATGGAGATGAATTGAAAAGACTTAAAAAAATAACAAGAGACATTGATGAAGCTATTGAATAACTTAACTTAGCTAAAGCTAATGTCCAAAAGGAGTTAGCGGAGCACAATACAGGTAAAGATGTATAAGTACCCACACATGGCAACAAACCGAGGCAAGGAGCTCAGGATAACGTTTATGTAGATAAGGCAGGAGCAAGGAGGCCACAAAACTCTACAATTAAGGGGGGATGTAGTTGAATGATGACTTAGAGATGAAGACACACTGTGAAGTGGAGCAAGGATTTCAGGTTGAGAGGATGATGGAGTTTAAGGAGGGTATAGAGAAGCTGAGAGCTAAGGGAAGGAGTAACTTTATGGGAGAGACCTAAGATGGCAAGGTAGGAGGCGGTGATATGATAGTGAAGGGAATCTCATTAGCCTCCATAAGAGTGGGGGCGTAGTCCAAAGTATTGAATACTGACCATTATATTTCAACCATGATAGGAGCCACGATAGTACCCATTAGCAGCCAGACTATACCTATAGTACCTAGTTTGGGAAGAATGTCATCATCGAATCCCATTTCCCCTTCTTATCATTTAGCCGATAACCATAACCATTGCACCTGCCTTAGTAATGTTAAATTTGTGCACGTACGAGAGATCTACTCTTGGGATCAACTAATGTGAATGATCCAAGCAATCCAATAACATATATGATTTTACACAGGACACAATCCTTCAAGCTCCGCTAAAGACAGTAAGAAACCGGGCAAAGTTAAATTGGAATTGCTAGTTAAAATAACCCAGCCTGGGAGAATTTGGAAAAGAGAAAAGGAGGTGAGTCGAGATCCATCACTCATGGAGGTATGTAGTTAAGAAGTGGTAATAAACATAATAAATGACTATATTATGTTGGAATGTTAGAGGGCTTCATATGCCCTTTAGAAAAGTAGATGTTAGAAGTCATTTGTGTAGGTGCAATGCGAGTTGTGTAAGCTTACTTGAGAATAAACTAAAATCTAATTAAATTATAAATTGAAACAAACAATTTGATAGCAATTGGAGAGTGACTAGTAACATGGAATGCTACTATAAATGTAGAATTTTGCTACTAATAGACTATGAAATCTGTGGTTTTTGACCTGCTTCTTATGAGTGAACAACACATTTTTGTTATACTACGGAAGATAGGATAACTGGTAGTAACTTTGAACAATAAAGAGAGAGGCAATGGTATAACTTTGAGAAAGATGCCTTTAACATTTATTATCCTTAAATTCTTGCAGAGGATTTTAACCGTATTAGACATGCAAGTGACAAATTATGTGGATAAGGCAATTCCGAACAGCAAAATGCAAGAGAAAGAATTATGCATTATTCAATCAAGACTCACTGAATCAAACATCAAGAGGTTAATTTATTCATGGTGGTCGAGGCTGGAGAAAAGCATAACGACAAGAACTGAAAGAGACTTGAAAAATATTGCATGGGTTCAGTGTTTTCCATATTGTGAGCCTAAATACATGCCATCTAGTAGTGGTGACCATTCTCCGATACCGATTAACTTGCAACAACCACAAGTGAATGATATATATCTATTTATTTTTCTCCTAATGCCAAAAGTGAATGATATATATCTTGAAACCCAGAATACATTTCATTTATTGTTTCATCTTGCTTCATTCTAAAGTTCTGGAACTGATTCTTAAGCATGGAAATCTTGCTTTATTTAACTTTGTTAGTACCTTCATGTGTAACTTTAAGTGTACGCCAAATTTCATATGCAGAATTACACATACTAACTCTGTTAAACTCATTTTTGTCTAGTGAACAAAATAACATATTCATGGCTTTAGCATTTGCAGTAGCATCTTTTTTGTGTGTTAGACCACTGTTAATATGGTGCAGTACGTACAATGTATTCATCCTGACTGATATTCCAAGTATCATATCTATTTTCTTGCATGTAAATTCTCATTCTAGTTGACCTATAATTATAGTTTAATCCGTTAAACAGTGGTGGTCGTGCAGTGGATTGACCTTCAATAAAACTTGTGCTGGTGTTATTATCCATATTATTTTAATATCAAACAACTGTGTTACAGATATATGATGACCTGCTCTGATACCAAATGAAAGTGAATAAGGATCGTGTAATATGTATATTAGCTAAATTATTTATTTGTGCGTACTATAAATATAAAAGTAAAAGCATTAAAGTAAATGACACTAAAGATTTTTATACTAGTTCGAACTTCCCGTTCTACGTTCAATCCCAAACTCCTTCTGAATTTAATCGAAACCCTCACTTAACACAGATGAATAGGTATTACATTGCCTAAGCAACCGAACAATACTTTAACTACATAGACAATCGAATAGGACTTCAACTGCCTAAGGATACTACAACAGGGCTTCCAATACAAATAGTAGAAATGTTTCCGACTGAATATGCTCTTGAATAGCACTGATAAATCAAAAAAGTACACCCTTCCTATAACCTTCTCCTTTGTGGCATATTGTGTAGTTTGTGAAGAAAGGAAATTTATTTGATCATAAGAGTACAGAACTTGAATATACAAGTGATCAAAATAGAGTTTTTATGTATAGAATGCTTTAGAGTTAAAATAGCAAAAATGGATAGAATTAAGAATGGGAAAAAAAATTAAGACGTTGAAATTCTTTGTTATTTATAGAGATTAAAAGTTGTATATGTTCATGAAGAGTAGCCACGAATAGATATGGAAGATACTCTTGAATCAGGAGTTGTTTATGTTCATATAAGAGAAGCACTTTTTCAAAAACTAGCCGTTATAAATATTCAGCCGTCTGAACTAAACGTTTCAGCCAGCTGAATCGAGTGAAAATCAAGACAACAAGGAAATAGTAAAAAATAGCCCTTATTCAGCCATCTGAATATTATATTTCAGCCGGCTGAATATTGTAAATTTTTTATGCAAGTGTACATCATTCAAACGACTGAAAGTGCACATTCTACCGGCTGAATGTGCTGTTTCAAGCAGTATTCTTTGTTTTGATGAATCTTATATTTTGTGTGTATGTGTATACCACTTTGGAGAGATTTTAACATATTTCTACTTCTAGACTCAGACTCTATACTTAACATTACAATGTAGGTACAATCTGGAACCTGGTCTTCATATGTTGTGATTATCCCTCTAATGGTTTCTTCTCCTGCAAATTTGGTTAGTTTATATAATATTTACTTATATAATTATCACAATCAAAACATCAAAATTCGAGGTTCTAACATATGCATGATGGGAGATGCGTATATATAGAATCGAAATCTTCTTGAATTATGGCGAATGTAGAAATCTATGATGAAAATGTCCTGCAATCTATTATTAGGACCTCCATATGGTTTGGGCTAGAAGATTAGTCTAATGTCATCATCAATCAATCTGATGATCTCAGGGACAGAGATACGCTTTTTATCGAATACATGCTGGTTTTAGGCACATCAGATCATCCTGCATATATATGATGGGATTATATGACATAAAACAACTCGAATGGATTTTCCCTAGCTCTTGAATGCCGGGAAATAAGGTGTTGGTGTAAGATGGGAGTAGAGTATCGAAGACCCATAAGCCCTTTAAAATGACGTCGGACTTCCTTGGCAATGTTGCTGAAGCCGAATAGGTGTGGTATGGACTCAATGAAGTTAGAAAGCAACATCTACATTTAAAATCTATGGGAATATTTATACTAGAGAGATTGCAATCAAAAGGGTTGCTATTGTACGTATATTTAATTATTAAATAAACATGTATACACACACACACATAAATACATACATACATATATATAATATCTTATAGTTAATTAAATGTTATTATACATATATACATACATACATACATATATATATATATATAATTTTACAACTATAATATATCAAATTTATAATATTTATTTATCTGTTCATTTATTTATTTGTTTATTTTGAATAATGAATTGGATACTAAAATATTAGTTTTATTTAAATTTAAAAAGTATCAGAGTATTTAGTCAACATATTTAAATTTTAATTTGAAATACAAATATAATTTTCCAACATAAATGATATTTTTTTCTTTGAATATAAAAAATATAAATGTGTGCATATAATAAATCTATATATACATAATATTAGTATTATTTAAAATTATATATATGTGTTTGCATATTTAAAATATAAATATAATTATACACACATGCTCTAAATATGAACTGTCTATTTTCATTGACTTAATGTATAAAATCCAAATGTTTGTATATGTATATATCTAAAAAACTAAAAAAATACTTTTAAATTCACAAAATTTTAAATTTAATCAAACAACATTGCATATGATGTATCTTTTATGAAATTAATATATAAATGCATATTAATAATACAAATATATATTCTATCTTTATTTGACAATTGTATTATGTACATTGTCGCGTGTGCGCATGCACACACGGATGGATATATATATATATATATAGACACACACACACACATATATATATATATATCACATATGTAAGAAAAAATCACAAATTCCACCAGCTCCTCCAAAAAGACCAACTAGGGGTTCTACCAAGATAAAATGAATGCCTTTTCCTAAAATGTGAGTGGTTGAATACAGAAAGAAAAATGCAATCTGTATTCAAAGTCCTACAGTCTCATGGCCATTCTTTGATATATCTTTTTGAGACAAAATTAAATAATATAGTCATTTAAAAATTTATGACTAAATTCCTTTGCAACTGGACTTCCTTACATAACAATGATATAGGGACAAAGGGCCCATCCTTGATGCTACAATTTGGACTGCACTCATCTCAGATAAAAGATATTAGCAAATTACTTCTATTCTTACATATCAAATTACTACTTTTGTATATTACAAGCTATAGAATGAAATGTTTTCTAATGCTTCTTCTATTTACATGCCATGGATTGCATATGGGGACTTTAATAATGCTCTAAACCCAAAAGATAAGAAGGGAGGATTGCCTATTCCTTTTTCTTATCTAATTGGTTTTAATAATTGTATTTTACAATGTGGTCTTGCTCAATGTTCTTTATAGGGATTTAAATTTACATGGAGATAAAGAGGCATGTAAACTAATATAGATAAAGTGCTGGTTAACCTAGAGTTTTTGCAAATATGACCAGATTTAACTAACATTGCCGTACCTACAGTCCTCGGTGATCACACCCCTATTTTAATCAAATTCAAGGATACAAAGCAAGATGACAAAAATATGTCTTTCAGATACATTAATACTTGGTGTAATTTGGAAGCTTATCAACAGTGTGTTCTATATGGGTTTAGAGCATCTACTTGGGGAGAATTTACTCTATTAAGCTTAAGTAGATAGAGGATAATTAAAGCCATGGAATAGAAATACAAAAGCAATAGATGAAGTTAAAAGACTACAGGAAGGATATACTCAAGCTTTTGCATAATCTGATGAAGACCCAAATGATCTAAATGCTTATCATAGAATGATGAAAATAAATATGGAACTCAAACATTAAATCAAACTGCAGCATGAACAATTGGTATAGAAAAGAAAAACTTTGTGGCTACTAGAGGGAGATACTAACTCAAAAAATTTCTATGCTAGGATGTCTATGAAAAAACATAAAAATAGAGTTTAAGCAATACCTACTGTAGAGGGCTAGTGCATGTATGATAAAGATATGATAATCCTAGGATCTCTGAACTGCTACACCAATCTGTATAATGGCCTAAATGAAACTCCTTTTCCTCAATTTGAAACAAGAATGATAATCAATGACATGGGAAAATAATTTATCTGCTCCAGTTAATTATGATGATATTGATGTAGCATTGAACTTTATACATGATGCTAGAAGCCCTGGTCCAGATGGCTATTCTTCTAAGTTTTTCAAATTGCATTGGGAGTTGTTGAAAGATGAAATATTTTGGCAATTACAAAAATATTTCAATATGGCAGACAAGCAAAAGGACTTAACCACGCCTTCTTAACCATTATTCCCAAAAATGATAAGCCCTAATCCCTTTCTGATTATAGATCAATAGCTTGTGCTAATGTAGTTTACAAAATTGTTGCTAAAATTATCTATAACGGAATAAAACACTTTCTTCCTTTTTTAATTGTAGAAAATCAATCAGTATTTTTACCAGGCAGAAGTATTGGAGAGAATATAGTGCTTGCTCATGAGTTAATATGAGAATTTAATAAAGTAGAAAAACTAGAAGATGTGCATCAGAATTGACTTACAAAAAGATTATGACATGATAAACAGGGATTTCACATGCCATATGCTCAATGCCATAGGTTTCCCACTTTGTTTTATCGGATTAATTTATGAATGCATAAGCACTCCCACCTTTTCAGTACTTGTTGAAGGCACACCCCATGGATTTATTCAATCTAAAGGGGTTACAACAGGGTGATCC
This sequence comes from Allium fistulosum, assembly GCA_030737815.1. NCBI lineage: Eukaryota > Viridiplantae > Streptophyta > Magnoliopsida > Asparagales > Amaryllidaceae > Allium > Allium fistulosum. The sequence goes on along the minus strand of CM060901.1, from coordinate 86,725,193 downwards.
ACTATCTCCATGTCTATTTTATGTTGCAATGGAGTATTAATCACGAAAGTATTTAGCGTCATGGTTACCTCTAAAATAATTGGGTGTTTCTAAGACAAAAAGTCTCTTTAACATCTTGGCACTGGAAGAAGAGACTTCCCAGCAAACCTTGATTAAAGTCATAACCTAGACAATTCCTCAAAATTCCCTAAGGAACCCTGAACAATGCAGCTAGGAAATTCTTCTACATCTCTGCCACAAGAACATGAGCATTTAGTTGCAAAACTGAACAAACCCCTTGCTATCCCTTTAAAAGGCAACTGTCCATCCCAAAAAGTAGCCTTTGTCCCCATCCTTGACACACTCAACACCTTCATTGCTCGGATCAAAGAAAGGATGGCTGGTATCGAGAAATTGGTAGCGCAAAATAGAATAGATCTTTGAACTCCTATAACTCCATGTCCCATCGCCAAACTTCTCCGAATGCACAGAAAGTGCAGGTAGGAGGAGGACGCGGCTGTAATGACCCATAGTTTTATCACTTTGAACTAGTATATTTAATTAATTTTAAATATTCAAATAATTTTTTAAATGATGAATAATTAACTTTAATTATTATATAATGATAATAAGTGATTTATAATGGTTGTATAAATATATAAACTTCGTCGCATTCTGGCAGTCGACGTTGTATTTTTATAAATGGATATTTATATTATTTAATATAGTTTTATAGATTGAATAATCTTATTTTAATTATTTAAAGATGATAAAAAATTTATTTTCAATTTTTATTTACATAAATAATTAGTTTGATTAAAAACTGAAAATATGACCGAGATTCAGATTCCGAATTTTAAATGGTTTAACAGATAAAAGTTATATTTGAATGTTGCAATTTTGAAAGTTAAAATGAAATATATGTGCACATATAACAAATTAATAGCATATAAGTTAACCATAATTAATTAAAACTAAGTGTTATTAGTAAAAGTAAGTAAGGAAGATATATTTCACAAAAGTTAAAATGAAAAAGCAAACTTAAAATCAACTCACCAACACTTACACGCCTAAGACATCATGAAGTGATGGAAGGCACATGGAGGGGGTTCGATCGAAGCTATGATGGTAGGAGGGGTTTTGGTAATTCCATGCACAAGAATTTCTACCATATAAATACACATGCATATCCTCTTCCTTTCTTCACAAATTCTTTTCACTTTTCTTCTTCTTCTTCTTCTTGAGCCCTCTAATAGCTCTTCTTCAATGGCTTTCTAAATAGTAAAAATATTTCAACACCACGTCAAAGTTCTGCTAAAATTGTTTTCATACACATACGATATCAAATCACCTCAAAAAGTTAGCCAAACTCCACCTCTGCCTCACTAAAGTGCACGACCCACTCCACCACCATCTCAGAGCCGAGCTTCCACCTCCACACAAGCTTGCCGAGCATCACTAAGGTCCGGGGGCAAGTTCCATAAGCTTCGATGCGGAGAAAGGGATCGTTTTGTCGATAAAAAAAATAAAAAATAAAAACTTAGAGTCGGATAGCATGAAAGTGAGAACGACTCCATACCTTTTACTAATAATTTCTATGATAATATGATATGTTTATATGTCTGTTATGTTGCTTTATCATCATGTTTTGGATGTCGCTAATATGATTGCTTGGTATAGAAATTATTCACGGTAAAATACACATCGAATTTACACAAAGAAATCACTTTCCTTTACGAATTATAATGGTATATATAGGGCTGTCAATTTTCAGCACGACCCGAAATACGACCCAAAGATTACAGGAAATTAGCAGGTTAACCCAACCCGGTTAAGTTGGCGGGTCATTTTCGGGTCAACCCGAATTTGACCTGTTTATAAACGGGTGGGTTTCGAGTTGACCCGTGAACCCGAATTTGACCCGTTTATAACCCGTTTATACTTATATGGGTTGACCCGGCCCGATTATGACCCGCGAACCCGAATTTGACCCATTTATAACCCGTTCATAACCCGTTTATACTTATATGGGTTGACCCGACCCGATTATGACCCGTGAACCCGAATTTGACCCGTTTACGACCCGTTTTTAACCCATTTATACCTTATACGGGTTGACCCGACCAGTTTACGATCCGACCCGACCCGACCCGGTTATAATCGGGTTACACGGGTCGGGTCGGGTCAACCCGTTTATAATCTGGTCGGGTTCGGGTTGAGCTATTTCTGAACCGTTTAATAAACGGGTTGACCCAACCCATTTAAAATCAACCCGAACCCGACTTGACCCGACCCGAACCCGTCTCCACCCATTGACAGCCTTAGGTATATATAACATTGTTAACTTCTTTAAAAATGGACAAAAATGGTTTATAAAATTTTTATAGACATTAAAACTCATTTTGGAAAAGTTTGAAAAATATTTTAAAATAGAGTCAAAATGAGCGCGTCGCATAATGGTAGTTTGTGATTTTGCGCCTTAAAAGGTTAAATCCATGTATAGAATGGAATAAGAGTCGGAATTCTTTCGAATAAGAATTTTCTGGACCCTTATACTATAATTTTCAAACGGAAAAGAAAAATCAAGATTTCATTTAGTAAAGTTTGAAATATGACCAAATCAAGTTTCTAATATCGTCGCGTTTTGGCAGTTCGAAAAATATTGGTTTCAATACTTTAAATGGATATTTTTGATCTTTAAACATATGAAATGAATTCCATAAATATGTTAAAATGTTTTAATAGGGATTTGAGTTATAAAAGTGGACATAAATATACAATGAAATAAGTGTTTTGATCTACGAAGCTGTAAAATCACTATTCACCAGTAATTTAACAACTGAATTTGGCAATTTTTGAATAAATGATTTAAACTTGGATTTCTCTTCCTGAATCTTTTGAAAATGTTTTTCCAATAACCATACAAGTATTTTAAAGGTTTAGAGTCGATCAAATAATTTTAGCACCTTATGGGTGATAGAGAGGCAGTCTCTAGGCTAGAGTTTGGAAAACCAGTTGTCTGCTCCCCTAGCTATCCGGACTGACCTGACGGAGGGGATAGTTAATTTGATTTACTCGGACCATGTTTTTTTCCTAAGATAAAAGAAAAGAGATTGGGAGTTTTTCTCTCCAAAAGTTAAACAAGATTTAAAATAAAATTTGATGGTAAAGAGAACGTTCTAGTTAAACTCTGTATTAAATTCCAAGGAGAGAACTCATACTATCCATGTGAATTTAAAAGGTGATTTCACCGTTATTCAAAGAATAGTACAGGTTGAATATGGAAATTAGTATTGAGTACAATTAATCTAAAATATATGAATCCTTTTTACTCAGAACTAATTGGTTTGGGTATACAGTAAACGATGTCTTAAATAATATTACTTTCAACCCATTAAAAGATATGTTTTGAAAATAAGTAATCTCCGTTAAGATTGAAATTATACCAAAATTAAAGATGGAAAAATTTTCCTAAGTAATTTAAACGAAATGATTTGGTATTTCCAAATTTAAAAAGAGGTTTAATAAATCTGTATATACCAAGAAGAAATGGTTTAAAATATATCTCTAAAGATATTTTATTGGATATAAAGATATAAATTGATTGAATGATGATCACCAATCACCCACATACTTAACATCTTTTCTATCGGTAATTGATTTGGAGAGACCGGGATCGGATTTGGGTAATTCCTATTCGAAAACCACTTCGAACCAATATACGCGTTCGAAAGTGAAGATATGTTGAAGACAATGATTTTGAGGATGGAGATCTTCATAATGTAGGGCTGCTTGCCACTAACCTCACGATTCCCATATTATATATATGGTGGCAGTAGTACCTTCATTTTGAAATCTTCAATGCAAGGACTGCTCGCTGTTAATCCTAGGGGTGATTCCCAAACAGGATATAGTAAGAGTACCTTCGGTTTGTCCTGTTCCTGGACAACTTGTCTAGACGAATGTCTGACAATGCATTTCTAAGACCACGTACATTGGTTTTTACAAACGTACATCTATTTAGTGGTGTAGAAGGCAACCCCTCTTATACTTAACACCCTTCCCTAAGGCATATAAATTCAGGGGTTTTATTTTTATGGAAACTAATTAGTGTGTCATCGGAAATGGCAATGTGGCATTCAAAGTGGGATTTGTTGTTTTGAGAAAGGTGAAACACTACCTCAAGACTCATACATCGGTGATGGCAAAAACATGGTAAATGCGGTAGGGCTATGTGGGTCGCACCTATTAGGAGATGATCATCACCTTTCTAGATTTCCATCTATACATCGGGTTTATCATGTATGAAGTGGCCATAGATAGGTTAGGAACGACCGGGATGATGACATATTTGGTACTATCTATGGTAGAGGTAGGCCGGTTCTGCGTTGGTAGAGGGTAGCGGGGTTATGCCTCAGTACATTCCTCTAGAGATGTACTGTACGGAAGGTAGTCCATTATCTTGTCTTTGTTGGAATCCATTCTCCAATACGTGCCATTAACGGACTTGATTGCATATCTAAATATGCCATTGAATTTAACAAATGTAACAATTACGGCTATTTTAATATGTTATTTGAAAGGATTTTCAAAGCAATGTCATTAGAAATAATATCAAATGATTTGATAAAAATGTTTTAGTTATCATAAGGTAAAAAACCATCCGTGTTTATATGCGGTGTAGTCTTATGAGATACTCTTCTTTCCAAAGGTTTTGTTTGACATCAAAGTCGATCTATGACACTGTTATATATATTTATAATTCGTATCTCACGCCGGTTTGCCAAGCTTGATCCGGGTATTTTGAATACTTAGGCCAGATCCGAATAGTTTCAGTATTAGCTGAAGAAGCTTGGAGATTCTAGAAGAGAGCTGGAGTTCTTCATCAACGTATGGACGTAGTTTACTTTTCCATTATGTTTGTTGTTATTCAATATTTGTAAGTATAGGTATTTATAATAGTCCAGGTTGAGCATAGGATAGACTCTGATATATGTATTTAAAAAGTTTTTTCGCTGTAAAGATTGTTGAAATAATATATATGTTATTCCATTCATGTGAGATTCTATCTTTCTTCTTTTTCTTTTTTACCCTTAACCATCCGCCGTTCAATTTAGGTTGGACAAGTGTGGTTTATTATCTACATAAACTGTATGGAAGTGCGGATCATTATAGTGGCACTCTCATCAATGGGAATGGTGATGCTGGAGTACTCAGATTGGGGACAAAAGAAAAAGAAAAAACACCAATAAACCTAAATATTAAAGGCAAATATGCAAATATCAACCCACTATTGCTGGAGAAATCAAGAACTAAACTGCACTGGAGAATGAAGCCAGTTCAGCCTATAGGGGTGCTCCATCATGCAATAGTGAGAAGGATGAGAAGATAAAATAATTGAAGGTTCGGGTGGAATATTTGGCAAGAATGTGTGAACAAGGTGCTAAAGGGGAAGGAAAGGAGAGGTGCTTATCTCGGTTCAGCGAAGCTATTATTGAGGCAGACTTCCTTGATAACTTCAATGTAACGACCCTGAATTTTTGACATTGGAAATCAGGATATTTAATTTATTTTAAATATCTGGAAGTTAATTTAATTTGAAATTCGAATATCAAAATGAATTTTGTAATTAAATTATTGAATTTAATCGTTAAATCTGGGTAAAAATTTGAATCTTCAGTTTTAAGCTGATTTAAAATATTTTCAAGGCTTAGAAATTTTATATGGATAATACTGAAGATAATAGAAGCTTCAGAATTGAATTTGGAGATGCTTTATTCAGTTTTGAATTTTATCGTTTAAATCGATATTTGAAAATAGCCTTCCGAGGCACAGTCTCGGAATTCGACGAGACTAGTTCCATTAGATCCGTAATAGTGTATTATTATCGGATTTCAATTTTCGTAGTGATTGGAGTTGTTGTGTGAGCGTATGATAAGTGAACGCGCTGAATTTAAATCGAAAATTCAATATTATAACTGGTCCAAAAAGCTATCTTCTCCATACGATCGAATTTGGACTCGGAACCTTTTCCATTGCGTTTGGAATAGGCGTATAACATTATAAACGCCTAGCGGCACGCCTCGATAGGAGGTCAAGATTTTAAGATGCATTTATCGGAACGATTTGAATTTGAATTTAAATTGGATATTTATATTCGTCCAACCACAGCTGTATTTCATTCACATCACAACTTTTTGCCTTCAAATCACTGTCTCCACTCGTACACGCCAACATCATCGTGTCTCCTTCTTCTTTTAATAATTAACAGCCATAGTTATCCTCTTCAATTAAAACAGAAGAAAATCAAATTAATAATGGCCGAAAGAGAGATCGCGTTAGTTCTCTTTTCTCCCTCCTGCCCCAGATATTCTCCGATCGAAACTTTGAATTTAAAATGACCCTTTTTCCTTCAAATTTCCAGTCCAACAAAAAAAAATGATGTCGTGATCGTGTTCCATCCATCGATCGAGGGTTTGGATCTCGCGAGGTCGGGCCGCAGACACGCACGCATCTGGGGAGAAGATGTAGGCGAGGTCGATGATCATTATTGTAGCGGCGATCGGTGAATTGTCGAGCCGCGTGAAGGAGGGTAGGCTGCGTCAGCATCGTGGGAGGGGCAGTGGAAAAGGAAGGAGAAGCAGTGCGATTGGATGTTTGGTTTTCGCGAGGTTGTTTCTGGCTATGGTGGTAGGGTGCCGACGTGTGAAGTTTGATGGTGGGAGGCACTCGATCTGGTGAGGGTGATGGCTGCGGGGTGAGACAGTTTTGTTTTATTTATTTATTTAATTTAATGTATATACATCCAGAGAAAAAAAAAGTTTACCGTAAGATAAATAAGCAATTCTGTTTTATTTAATATATATGTATATATGATATTTTGAAAAGGAAAATATAGGAATTTTAAAAGCGAAGTCAGTTTTAAAACAAATAATTAGTTTAAACTAATTTTAGTTAAGTCAAATTATAAAATGAAAATTTAAATTGTTCAATTAATTCGAATATTTATAAAAGTTTATAATGTTTGTTACGAGGTTTAAAGAAAAATATATAGGGTTGAGAAGGAATTTTAAAATACATACTAGTTTAAATTAAAATTGTTAAATAGAAATTTAATTATTCGATTTATTCGAATATTAATAAATTGTATAAATTTTTTATACAAGGTTTAAAACCGTGAAAAAATGGTAAAAATGGAAATGGATTGTAAAAATTAAAGCAAAGGTGAGATCTTCGCACTCAAATAAAAATTCGAATTACAGTTATTGATTGACTGTTTGGATTGTGATAGTATATATAGTAGTATATAGCAATATATATATATATTGGAATATATATATTGGAGTTGTGATTTCCCACATTATATAGCGGATGAGACCCTATGTGCCGCATAATAGCGGATGATATTTTATAAAACCCATATACCGCGATATTCCACCTCGAAGTGGAATTGGTATTGTGCTAACGTCTGTGGATGCAGGGAAACAGGTTGGAGGGATCCAACTGGATTCCTCAAAATTATGTGAATTAGTTTCATATATTGTGATGTGATTGTTTATAATCTGTGTGTGATTATATTTATGATTGGAATTGTTGAAGGCTAAATTTAGCCGAATGTATTTTTGGTATCGCTGGATACCAGAAATAAATATAAATTGGATTTTGAAATTAAAGTGGAAAACTTTAAATGAATTTATTTTTAAGAGTTGAATAAATTTAAAAGAAAGAATTTAACGGTAAAAAGTTGATTTTTGAAATCTTATCGAATTATTTCCAAATTATGAAAAAATATATATTAATTAACGAGTTTTGAATAATATCGTTTAAAAGTTGAAGAATTTATTGAAAATGGAATTTTAAATGATTTAGAAAGAATGAAGGAATTTATTTAAAAGGTAATAAATTTTTAGAAATCAATTTGATAATTGATTAGTGTTTGAAAATAAATCTCTGGGAAATTGATATAAAAATTTATTTGGTGTTGAATGAAAAAATGGATTTTGTGTTGAAATAAATTTGGAAATCGATTTGTAAAATGATTTGGTAATTGGAAATAAATTCAGAAATAAATTGCAATGTTCCGTTCTATTGAAATTAAACTTAGAAATCAATTTGTAATTGATTTGGTGCTTGAAAGGAAATTAGGAATCAATTTGGAATTGATTTAATGTTGAAATGTAAATTTGAAATCAATTTGGAATATTTGGGTTTTAAATAAAATTGAGAAATCGATTTGAAAATCGTATAAAAAGTAAATAATTTGGGAATGTAAATCCAAAATGGAATTTATAAAGGAAAGGGGAATTTGTTTTAAAAATAAACACTGATTTATTTTTAAAGTGTGGAAATAAATTTACGGATTTGGAACGTAAATTTAAAATAAATCGATAAGGATTTATTTAAGTGGTTTAAATGGACCAATTTGAAGTGAAAGTGTATTCTCACTATAAAGCCGAGTATATTTCCAAAGTAGCTTTTAAAAAATATAAATTAAAGGTTCTAAAGTTGGTTTTTAAAAGAAATATTTGGAAATATATTCCGTGTAAGGAAATTGATTTGAAATTGATTTTCAAAAGTTGAAAGGTGAAAAGTGATTTGAAATTTGTTTTCAAAGTGTTGAAGTGTGGAAAAATATATATCTTGTGAAGATATTTTTGAATAAATAATTTGGGAAAATTATTTAAATCTGATGATTGTTGTGAATGTTGTTTGATAGTTAAATCACCGACTATCAATATTTGCCTTTGAAATGGAATTTGAATTTGTTTTTAAACAAGCGCTCATTATTCGGATTAGCCGAAAGAGGACCTTTGTGTCATATAACCCATTCCGAATAAGTGATACGTCGTAAATGGATATCATTTGAAGACCGATGGTGAAGACCGGGTATTTGTGAGAACGATAGGATGACCTATCGATTGTCTCTGCACCGGGTTGCTCCGGTATAGATATTTCCTATGTGATGGGAAATTCGATCGGGATTGTGAATACCCGGATTACAAGGGCTTCTTTGGAAGTGCCTTCGGTTCTGTTCGAATCCGGAACAGACTTGTATGGTTGTTTGTCTGACATTACACTTTGAGATATAAAGCAGATTTCTTTCAAACACATTTCTGTTAGTGGCGGAGAATTTATTCTCTTAGCTTAACACCCTTCTCTGAGACGTACAAGCTCAGAGGTTATGTAGTTGAAGGTTATCAGCGATATACTCCCAATTTGGTAATGTGACATGCTGAGTGTTGATGTGTGTTGATGATCATTCGTTGATCATTTGTTGATCAAAGCATGGATTTGTGCCAAAGCGTAGCTTTGTGGACGAGACCTCATCGGACCTCACAACCTAGAAATGGTCGAAACAGGAATGATGCAGCAAGGTTATGAGGGTCGCGCCCTTTAGGGTATGTCATTTCCTTCTGGAAAAGGGTGGTATCATGGTATGGAGCCCAGATACTTACTCATGTGGACACACTATATTTATTACTGTGTGATGTTGTTGGTTATCGAGCGCTCGGATAAAGGTCCCAAAGGACCGGGGGGTGGCATATTCGTGTAGTAGTTACCTAGTGTAAGAGGTAACCCGGCCTTGTGTTGGCAGAGAGCTAGTTAGTTCTCGGGACGTCCCGCCAGAGGCGTTCCCATGTGGCAGTAGGAAGTTCCTTAGCATGACCATTTGTTGGAAATCCAATTCCCAATACGAACCTTGTACGGTTTTAGTTGTAGAACCTGCTATTTAACATAGCAGCTATAACAGGCATAATATAATGGTATCTATGCTGGCTAAGATTAATATTATACTTTCTAAATGTTTTCCACACTAGACATTAATAATAATATCAACTGATCTTTCGTAGTAAGCATCTTTGACTATCATAAGGAGAAATCTCCTCCAATTCTGCGTTTGCATTGTGTGTGTGGCGGGAGGCCTTATGGTAGTTTCATTTTCCAAAAGCATTGCGAATTTCTTTTATTTTCTTTGTGAAAATAACTGTTGTATGATCTCACATCAGTCACCATGACTGACCTGGAGTTTATTGTTCCCTTTCTAAACTCTGGGTGCCCATAATTTTCCACACAGGCAGCATAGAGTTAAGTTATCAGGATATTCTGGATATTCTGGAGCTTTGGAGGCAAGCTGGGTGGCGAGACGTACTCCCGTACTTGTTTATTTATTCCGCTGTGTATTCTGTATGAGGACAAGTTTATATAACTGTCCATTGTTGTATTGAGTTGTATGTTGACTCTCATTGTTGTATTGTATAAACTGATATAGTTCTTTGTTTAAAAGACTAGTGATTATCTATTATATATTGTTCCGCTGCGAATGTGAGATTCTGATATTGTTTCTGTTTCTGTTTTTCTGCTCTCGTTTTCTTCTGTCTTCTTCTACCTCTTCTTGTTAAACCCTCAGGGTTCGGTTTTTCGGCATTCGATTGTTCGGCAGTTGATACAGTGGACGTATTAATGTCGACTTTCGGAAGTCGAAGAATCGGGTCTTGACATTCAAAGCCCCATCAATCGATAAATTTGATGGGACTACCAACCGTGATAACCATATATGTACTTTTGAGTACTTCATGGACATTCTGAAGGTAGGAAGGATGGCCAGATGCAAGCCCTTTCCAGTATATCTAGCCGGGGTAGCTTTCAGATGATTTAAAAGGTATGGGCTATGGGAGGTTAGCTCTTAGCCACAGTTAGCTACATATTTCTTAAAATAATTAAACTTTGGGAGAAAGGCTTCCCTAGACGTGAATACCATGTCCTATGTGAAGCAGGGTGCAAATGAATGCTTATGCAGCTTTATAAAATGCTTTAAATCCAAGGCTCTTCGGATTGGAGTAACTTGTGAAGAAGCACTGCTGATGGTAGCATAAGCTAAGATCAGAAGGAACACCACTATGTGTGATACGAACTGCAAAAAAGCCATGCCATTAGATGAACATAACTGAACTGGCATATAACGCCCTGAACAAGGGGAAGAAGCCAAAATAAAATAGGAGGAGCATATTGTTGCTTCCACAGAGCCAATGGTCACCATGCTAATAACTGTCGACACTTGAGGAATTAAATTAAAAGACTGATCCAAAAGGGATATTTAGGCAGCTATCAAAATGAAAGCAATTGAAACGATCTGGAATTTCGAATACTTCGTATTTAAATATCTCGAGTGTGTAAATATTTATATCTAGGATTTAATGTGAATAAATATGATTTTATAACCTTATTAACCCCTTTTATTTAATAACTGATGATAGGAAATTCATTTTTGAAATTTTTTTACGTAGATAAATAGTTCAGTGAAAAATTGAAAATGTGTTCGAAATTCTTTTTTCAGATTTTCAATTTTTTATCCAACAGAAGTTATTGCAACGTTGTTGCACACATATACCGTTTGTATCAAAATATGGCATCAACACCCAAGTAGGTAGAGAATAAAATTGAAGAAAAGTAAATGAAAACGAGTGAAAACAGAACAACACACGTCTGTAGTGGTTCAGCTAATCATTGTCTACGTCCACTTGAGATTTTTATTGATAATATTACTGTTTTACAAGTGTTGTTCTTAGTCTCGGTACCACTCCACAGACAATTTCAAGAAAGTATGTAAAATTTGCTTGGAAGTGAACATGATCCCCGAAATGATGCCTCCCCATGCCTATTTATAGCTGCACGCCATCGGGAAATGCTCCAACACATCATCCTCCATGTTCTCCACAATCTCCCTGATGTGCACGTAAATGTGCATATATTTACATCCATATTTTATCTCTTTTTATTTAAATAAACATCATATTTGGGCATTTGTACATGTTAAAACCAAAATTCAATTATTTTGCAAACCATCATATTTTCATCTTCATTCAGGGGCAAAATGGTCATTTTTGTACATGTGTAAATTTGAGAATTTTTACTTGGACATTTTTGATGGTTTTTATAGGAATTTGGATGCATATGGAAGAGGCTTATGTGAAGATACATGCATGCACAAATGAATACAAAGGAAAGAAGAGGGAAATAATTCAAAGTGAACATCATGGAGGACCCCACATACCCACCTACCTTAATGTACAAATTAGAGGCTAATGAACATGCTTATGGAATTAATGGCTTCATGTACACTTAAATGATGATTAGTAGAAGCTAATGATTACTTGGCCTCCACACTTCCTAAGGAGTATTTTGGGAAGCCCCCTAAAAATAGAATTAGGGTTTTATGCATGTATAAATAGCTCTCTTATGTACATGTAAATCATCTTCTACTCTTTCATTTTACTTAGGAAATTGAGAGATCAAATTGTAAGCTCAATGTTCTATGAAATAAAAATGGCTTCCAAGCCTCTTTCTTCTCCTTTCTCTACATGCTTTTCTTTGTTTTTATGTTAATGCTTTTATTTATGTTCTTTTCTTTTCTTTGTTAGTAGAATAGTTTTACATTCATGCAAGTAGTGTAGCTTAATTTCTTTTATTGTAAGTAGTTTAATTACATTCTCTTCTTTGCTTATTCTCTATTTTCTTCTCTTTTTAATGTTGAAAGTTACTTGTGTTGCTCCAATGCCACAAATGAGTAGCTAAACCCCTTCAATTTAGGGGTAATGAAGCTCTCAAATCTTATGTAATTTCAACATTTTATGATTTATGATCTCATTTGGTTTATGCTTCATGAAGTGAGTTTTGATGCAAGTTTATACAAGTGGGTTTGATAGCTTATATTGCTTATGCAAATGAGCTATTCTTATTCAACATAAACACACTTTGCATCATCATTTGCTAATCCATTTTTGATTGTGAAATTAAAGTAAAAATGAAATTTGATGATCTATATTACTAGTTACAATAGTAAATAGATCATACTTAAAATAGCTTTTGCTTTGGCTTCATTTTCATGAGAATTATAAGTGGTTTGTTTGTTGTATTATAGTTTGATGGTTTGAGTTATGTTAATTAATAACATAAACAAACCATACTTATGATAAATACAACAATATTTCACTTAATATCAAAAGCTAGAGATCACAAATTGTTTGTTTGTTGATTTACAAAAATATGAGAGTGGATTTGCCTCTAAATTGTTCTTTAGTTCAATAGTTTTTAAATCAAATTTCAATTCTAGTTTTAGCTTCATTTTATTTCTAGTTAACAATTTCTCCTCCATTTGGTCTGATTTGATTGAATAGATTTTTAATCTCTCACAATTCCCTGCAGATCGACCCGTATTCGCCACGTACTACAAAGTGTACGTCGTGCGCTTGCGGTTATATTTTAATTTCTAAATTCGTTCGACGGTTTTCTAACTCGATAGAAAAGCCGTCATCGAACAAGTTTTTGGCGCCGCTGCCAGGGACTTGTTTTGAGTTTATTTTCTATTCTTCGGATTAGTTGTTGTTTGATTATATTGTGTGTTGAGTGTATTAAAAAAAGATTTATGTGTGTGTTTGTGTGATTTCTTTTTTCAATTTTGTTGTTGTTTGTTTGCACTTGAATTTGCTCTTCTATTAAAAAAAACATTCACAATTTCAAAAAAAAAACAAAATATTTTATTTCATTTACAATTTGCATTTTACGATTTACATTTCATAGTTGCATTTACAATTTGCATTTTACGATTTACATTTCATAGTTGCATTTACCAGTTACAATTTAAAAAAAACAACAACACTGTTTTATTTCATTACTGCTGCTGTTCTCTGTTTTCATTGTTCACCTCTATGCATTGCACAAAACTGTGCCTCTCATACAAACATCAACCAACACACCTCTGTTACCCTTCTTCCACCATCACTTGTCAACATCCTCCACCAACAAAGACAGTGCACATCAGTGCATTTCACACGTCACAGCAGAGCAGTTGCATTTACAACCTTCATCTTCCCCTCTCTTGCACACTCTAACCTTTATCATCTGCACTACACCACTGCCAACATCTCAACATTCAACTACAAACTCCACTATCTAAACCAAAAACTACACACATCTGCCTTCAACATTACAGCCTCATCATTCAATAACTTCCACTCTAGAAACCACACTTCCATCACTATCCTCTCAAGTGCACTGTTGTCTGCACATTACCCTTCACAATACCCCCCCCCCCTTAACTACTCCACCAACATACTTCCCACTGTCAAGCAACAAATTCTGCCTCAACACTGAAAACAACATAACTGCTCAATAACTTCTCATTCCACAATCTCCTCATTCTACCACCGCCTGTTCATCCCACAATCCAATCACCAGAATAACTACTCCTCCTACATCTACATCCATCTCACTACAAGCTCTCACGCACTTCAAAAACCTATTTTATCACCTGAACACTCCACCACTGTCAAGGACATCTCCTCCAAAAAACATCCACTGATCAGATCCTCCTGTTCAACCACTCACTTCCCTGTCATATACCGCTTGACCATTTACTTCAGAACAACACCACCCCCTTTCCCAACATCTTCCATTGCCACCATACATACAACCACACTGTCCATCCTCATCTTAAACCACATCTACATCCACTACATCTACATAACATCAAAACTGTGCCTAATTAGCCTAGTGCACTATCAAGTATCTACTGTGCACTGCTCTTCTAGCGCATATCTGTGCACTGCTCAATCGACCACATTATACACCAAATATACAAACAACGCATACTCACCTCTGCCCCTCTTTCCACTACCTAGAGCCACTACTGTCCACAGTCAGTACATCACATACCCCTTAAACCATAATTGGTTGCTGTCTGTATACGAGGAGTAACACAATCTCCAAATTCAATCGAGAACTCACTTACCTAAACCACATCTATTGCCTGAACCTATTGCTTCCACCAATCCAAATCGCCAATCCCCAAAGACTTCGACGCCGCGACAATTGACCCAACATACATACACCCAAACCATCACACTTGAACTACGAACACACCGCGACCACCTTCATAATCACGATCTATTAGCACCAAAATTGGTCACTAACCTCGTTGAGAAAGTTTGTGTAGAGAGATAAAAGAAGAAAGTAAATTTAAACAGAGAACGATATGCTAAATTGAATGCAAAGACGAGAACACCAGATTTATAGTGGTTCGGCGTAATTGCCTACGTCCACTTTGAGGTTAATCTTTTATTGCTTTACTTGATAACTGATTACAGATACAATCCGTTCAACAACTACTCGAATACAGTTGCTAAGTAAAAAGAGCGAGTCTTGAAAGCGGCAGAGTCTCCCCAGTGTTCTCCGAAAAAAGGTCCATTTCACTGTGCCCCTGCCTCTCTATTTATAGACGAAGATGGGTTAGACTTCCCTGGTGGGCCTAGTGGCAAGATACCTCGGCCCAAAACAAGTAACATCTGTGTGCCGAACCATGAATGCCAAATGGGAACTCTCTGTTCCGAGCCTCTCGTTACCGGGTCAAATAACCGGTTAACACGATCAGACAATCACTATCATACTCCACTACAATTACAAGTGAACCATCCATCACTGCCCACTGACATTTAGCTTTGACAGGCACTATGCCTGTGCCTTCATACTTCAAAAAAAATCGCCTGTACAAACTTCCCACCCACACTTCATTAACACAACCATACCATCTCTTCCCTGCAACTCATTGCCACAATCGAACAACAACAGTTCGAGCCTTTACCTGAACATCCCCTACCACTTGTCTTCCCTTACAATCGATCACCATATAGCCCTGCCTTACCAACTAAAATATTGCCTACTCCTTCCTCATCGACAACCCAAACATCAGAAAACCCCCTCCACCTCACCGCGACTTCGACAACTGACAGCAACCCAATCGAACCTGTTGTGCCTTCACTTCCGAATCCATTTGCCAAAACCACCCACACTTCATCTATCTTCTGCCACTGACAACCCACCTCCGAAACCCTCGCGACTCCCCACAGCCGTCACCAAAGCCAAATGCAATCGAACGCAACTCGAATCGACCATTTTTTTATATTTATTTTTTGGTTGAACAGAATTGATAGAATTAACTGCTGAGAAGAGGGGCGAAATTAACTGAAATAAGGAAGTGGCGGCTTGAGAAATTTTGATTGAGGAAGAACTGCATGTTGAATTGTTTTATGTATTTCATTTTTATTGGGTTAAATTTCTTCTTGATGAACATGATAAAAGAATTGTTTTGAATTGTTTTGGGTCGGGTTATAACGTTTGTGGGTGGGCCTGAGTGAACTTTATTTATTTATTTTCTTTTGTTTGTTTTAATTGTGTTTTGTCTAACTTGTTTTTAGTC
This sequence comes from Allium fistulosum, assembly GCA_030737815.1. Taxonomy (NCBI): domain Eukaryota; kingdom Viridiplantae; phylum Streptophyta; class Magnoliopsida; order Asparagales; family Amaryllidaceae; genus Allium; species Allium fistulosum. The sequence goes on along the minus strand of CM060901.1, from coordinate 86,708,962 downwards.
CATCTTTATTATAAAAAAAAATTGTTTAATTTCTTTGCTTTTAGTTTAGTTTTTACTTTATCTTTGTTAAAAAACAAATAAATTCTCATACGTGTTGACCAATATGAATAATTAGAGCCATTAAAAAGTGGGGGTCGTGCTGTGGATTGTCCTTCTTGAAAAATACTTGCCATATTAGAATGATTAAAAAACGTGTTACAGCTCTTTTAAACAAACCTTGCTCTGATACCAATTGAAAGTCTATATGAGTGGATCGTATAGGATATATATATATATATATATATATATATATATATATATGCAAGTATAAACAGCTAACTATATAATATAACTTGATAAGTGATAGTAGCAAAGTAAATGAAAATAATCACACCAGGATTTTATACTGGTTCGGACCTCCCGTCCTACGTTAAGTCCTGAAGCTCCTCTTTGGAATTTCCTTTCAACTAACCCTCACTTGACCCGGAGGAACAGGTTTACAATAGCAGAGTTTCTTTGTCAAGAATGTGTTCTATAACACGGATGTTGACAATTGAGTACAAATGCTTCCAATATATATATCTATCTAGAGAGTGTTTGAATGAGGAGTTCTGTATATATGGAAGAGTTAAATAAAAGTAGTTGATTGCTTAGAGATCAGGAATAGATCGGAGTATAAGAGATAAAAGCGTAAGTAGGTAAGGTGAATCTTTCTCTTGAATTCCCGATGCTATTTATATTGATGAAGAGTCTCTATGTGTGGTTGCCTTCATTAACAATCGTTGTATAGTTGCTCCTGTTGGTGATGAAAAGTTGCAGTGAAGAGGAGCGGATGTGTCTCTTCGGATGTGACAGTTGGAGTTTGAAATTACACAGTTGAGCCTATTTTCAGACGTCTGGAAAGTGACCTCAGACGTCTGGCCTTCATATATTTTTTGTGTCTGGTAGCATTTCAGACGTCTGAGTTTATAAACCAGACGTCTGGTCTTTACTTCTGTTTTATGTCTGGATGTATGTCAAACGTCTGAGTTCAGGATCAGACGTCTGGTTTCTTCTGAGTTTGTGAACCAGAGAACTTAACTAGATGTCTGGTTTGTGCACTCAGATGTCTGGATTAGTGCATGTTGCTTTTCTTGTGTCTATATCACTTCTTTTCCGATTCTCTCGACTTGTAGCCCCTTGATACTTCTTTTGAGTCTTGTTCTTGTCTCTTTGGTGATGTTTCTATATCAACTTCCTGTATATGTACATTTGTTTTCCATTGCATAGTTGTGATCATCGAAACCAAGGAATTGATTTCCTAACAAAATCAATCTACTCATGATCGAGTGCACACTCGATAGGATCTTCTGTTGCTTTGGAAGCTAAGATCGACTCAAGGATTAAAAAATTCGAAAACGTTTTCTCATCTAATCAAATGAACCAAGCTTCCCAACCGATGTGTTATAAATGCAACGATCCTAATCATATAGCTGATCAGTGTCCCAATTCCATCGAACAAATCAATGCTTTCAACAAAGACAAAAATGACCCGTTTTCTCCAACGTACAACCCTGGTTGGAGAAGCCATCCAAATTTTGCATGGAACCAAAACAATCCCAACACGAATACGGCTCGTTCCAATTATCAAGCATTTCCGAATAATGCTTCGAATCCTCCCTTTCAGCCCAACAATTTTCAACCAAACTTTGCGGGTCCGTCGCATAATCAACCGCAACAATCAAATTTTCAATCAAATTATGCTCATCCTCCCCAAGACGATAAACGTTTAACTTCACTTGAGAAAACTCTTGAAACATTGGCTAAAGCAACTACTCAAAGCCTTCAATCAAACAGTAATTTGCAAAATTTATTGACTTCATATATGCAGAACACAAACCAATCAATTGCAAAACTCGAAATGCAAATGAGTCAATTAGCCACGTCTGTGAGCGAACGTGAACGAGGAACATTCCCAAGCCAACCCCTTCCAAATCCCAGAAATCAAAACGCAAATTCAAATCAATCCCATGTTGTTCAAGATAACAACGTCACCCAATTGAATGCTATCACAACTCTTCGTTCCGAGAAACAAATCGATAATCAAGTCGTTAATCCAAACGATTTACCGGAACTTCTCTCGATACTTCTAAAACAACGAATGAATCTGAACAGAACGTGGAGCCAAATGTTGAATCAAATGCTAACCAAAATTCTTCTTCCTCTACTCGAGTAGACCCGCCTACCGAGTATCGTGTTCCATTTCCACATCGTCTTCGACCAAAGAAACACTCGGACCAAATGGAAAAGATGTTGGAAATATTTAAACAAGTCAAAGTTAACATTCCGCTTCTTGAGATCATTCAGCAAGTCCCAACGTACGCGAAATTCCTTAAGGACTTGTGTACCCAAAAGCGACACACTCAAGTGCCCAAAAAAGTCTTCTTAGCCGCCAGTTTGAGTGAAGTCTTGTCCCAATCCATGCCCGTAAAATACAAAGATCCTAGCTGCCCTACGATTTCGTGTACAATTGATGACAAGACAATTAACAAATGTTTGATAGACTTAGGCACGAGTGTCAACTTGATTCCATATTCCGTGTACGAACAATTAGGCTTAGGTGAGCTTAAACCCACAAAAGTCACGCTTTAATTTTTCGATCATTCCATTAAGAAGCCCGTGGGAGAAATTGAAGACGTGCTCATTCAAGTAGGGCAATTCATATTCCCCGTTGATTTTATTGTTCTCGAAACACAACCCGTGACAAATCCCACAAGTCAAATTCCATTGATTCTAGGCTGACCATTTTTAGCCACCTCAAATGCCTTAATTAATTATCGTAACGGATCGATGAAATTTTCTTTTGGAAACATGACTTTGGATCTCAACATTTTCAATCTTGAAAGCCAATCGAACGAACCTCATGACCAAACGTTGGAATTTAGTGCCATTCACGAAAACTTTGAAAACGAAATACTTGATTTTAATGATGAACACGAGGCCGAGTACGAAAAATTATTTCATGAAATTCCCAACGAGATTGAATACACACTTCCCTTTGAATCGCTTCAAGTTGAGTCCGAATCTCAATCAAACTCTTTGATCGAAAAACTCCAAAAGTTGGACCTCAAACCACTTCCCGATCACCTTAAGTACGCATACTTAGGTGATAACGGAACGTTGCCCGTCATAATTTCCACAACTCTCTCTCTCTTGATCAAGAAGCTTCTCTTCTCTCTATTCTTTCAAAAAACAAGGAAGCGATTGGATGGTCGATCTCCGATATAAAGGGAATTAGTCCCGCTCTTGTCCAACATCGCATTCATTTAATCGACGATGCCAAGCCTGTTCATGATGCGCAATGAAGGCTTAACCCAAAAATGAAAGATGCGGTGCGTGATGAAATTCTTAAACTTCTTGACAACGGAGTCATTTACCCAATCTCCGATAGTTCATGGGTTAGCCTAATTCACGTTGTACCGAAAAAGTCTGGGCTAACCGTTGTCAAGAACGATTCAAACGAACTTATTCCAACTCGTACTCAAACGGGTTGGCGTGTTTGCATTGACTACCGAAAACTAAATGCCGCAACACGAAAAGATCACTTCCCCCTTCCTTTTATCGACCAAATGCTCGAACGTTTAGCCGGCCATGAATTTTACTGCTTCCTTGATGGTTATTATGGCTAAAACAAAATTCCCATCACTCCCGAAGATCAAGAGAAAACGACTTTCACGTGTCCATTTGGTACCTTTGCTTATCGACGTATGCCATTCGGACTTTGTAACGCTCCTGCGACTTTCCAACGATGCATGGTTGGAATCTTTTCCGACATGATTGAACGCTTTCTAGAAGTTTTTATGGACGATTTATCGATCTTTGGCGATTCTTTTTCCCAATATTTACATCATCTTGAATTGATTCTAAATTGATGTAAAGAAAAACATTTGACTTTGAATTCGGAAAAATGCCACTTTATGGTCAAACAAGGCATAGTCCTTGGACATATCATCTCAAATAAAGGCATTGAGGTAGATAAAGCGAAAATCGATGTCACTGCAAATCTACCCATTCCCAAAACTGTTAAGGACATTCGATCATTTCTTGGACACGCTGGCTTTTACCGACGCTTTGTGAAAGACTTTAGCAAAATTTCTCGTCCTTTGACGACTCTTCTTGGAAAAGACGTTCCTTTCGATTTTAACTCTGATTGTATCTCTTCTTTTGAACGTCTTAAGAACGAACTCATTTCTGCTCCAATCATTTGTGCGCCCAATTAGGATCTTCCTTTCGAAATAATGTGTGATGCTTCGAACTTTGTCGTTGGTGCTGTCTTAGGACAACACATCAACAAGATCCTTCACGTAATTCACTACGCGAGTATGACTTTGAACGACGCTCAACTCAACTACACAACAACTGAAAAAGAGCTTCTAGCTGTCGTTTTTGCTCTCGAAAAATTCTGACAATACTTGATAGGGTCACACATTACTGTGTACACGGACCACTCTGCGCTTCGATATCTCTTCGCTAAAAAGGATGCCAAATTCCGCTTGATTCGTTGGATCCTTTTACTTCAAGAATTTGACCTTACAATTAAAGACAAAAAAGGATCCGATAACATCATAGCCGATCACTTGTCTCGTCTTCCGAACGCACCATCTTCTTTTCCAATCAATGAAAACTTCCCCGATGAACAACTCCTTTCAATTTCTATCGACCCATGGTACGCTGATATAGTGAACTACTTAGTCACTAAAGAAACTCCCTGATCGTGGTCCAAACAGGACAAATGCAAATTCATGTCCCTAGTGAAGTATTTCTATTAGGACGATCCATACTTGTTCAAATATTGTCCCGACCAAATCATCCGACGTTGCATTCCGGATAATGAGATCAGGAGTGTTCTTTCATTTTGCCACGATTAAGCGTGTGGTGGACACTTCGGTTCTCGAAAAACTGCGGAAAAAGTGCTTCAGTGAGGTTTCTATTGGCCTTCTCTTTTCAAAGACTCATTTGAATTTTGTAAAACTTGCGATCGATCTCAAATGCTTGGATGAATTTCTCGACGAGATGTGATGCCTCTAAACCCCATTCTTACGATCGAAATCTTTGATGTATGGGGTATAGACTTTATGGGACCTTTTCCCAATTCTTTTGGAAACTTGTATATCCTTCTCGATGTCGATTACGTTTCAAAATGGGTCGAACCCGTTCCTTGCAAAACCAACGACCATAAAATTGTTGTGAAATTTCTCAAAGAAAACATCTTTTCGAGGTTCGGCATACCTCGCACAATAATCAGTGATAACGGGACCCATTTTTGCAACCGTTCTTTTGAAACTTTAATGAAAAAATACTTTATAACCCACAAGTTATCCACTCCGTATCATCCTCAAACTTGTGGCCAAGTTGAAGTTTCAAATCGACAAATAAAAAAAATCTTGGAGAAAACTGTCAATAAAAATCGAAAAGATTGGTCTCAGAAATTGACCGACGCGCTTTGGGCTTACCGTACTACTTTTAAAACTAACCTTGGGATGTCCCCATTTCGTTTAGTTTACGGTAAAGCTTGCCATTTACCCGTTGAAATCGAACCTAAAGCGATGTGGGCAATTAAGAACTTAAACTTTGATCTTGAGAAAGCTAGCGAAAACTACAACTCAACGAATTAGAAGAACTTAGGAACGACGCGTATGAAAACGATGAAATTTACAAAGAAAAAACCAAAGTTTTTCATGATAAGTCAATCCTAAGGAAAACGTTTTCGCCTAACCAAAAAGTTCTTTTATATGACTCAAGACTTCATTTATTCCCTGGGAAACTTAAATCGAGATGGACCAGACCATTTGTGGTACGAACTGTTTTTCCACATGGTGCCGTAGAAATAGAAAACACCAGGGATGGAACGGTTTTCAAAGTCAACGGTCATCGTTTGAAACCTTTCTTGGAATCGCCAAATAACCAAGAGGAGGAGCTCATGATCCTTCATGAGCCAAGCTACGTCTAGTAAGAATGTTAACCCTCTTTTGTAAATATGTACATAGTTTTCCCCATTACACTCATTATATCATGCATTGAATGTGGGGACACAGTCAAAATTAAGTGTGGGGGGGAGTCTCATTTTCATTTTTTTTAGTTTCATGGCATTTTTGAACTTTCATTTTTCTTTTAACTTAAAAAAAATCTCAAAATTTCAAAATCTTAAAAACATTTTCTTTTTAGCATTTTGATTTATTTTTGAGGAAACGCTATGGGATAAGTATAAGTTTTGGTTAATAAATTGAAATTTTTGAAAATTTATTTGTCTTAGCAAAAATAAATATGAAGTTTGATTACAAATAACAATGGTTTAACTAGTATATAGGAAGGTTCATATGTGTTAATTATGAAGTATGTTCTAATTGAAAATCTTTGTTTAAAAAAATGGTAAATTTAAAGTAAAGGATATAACATTTTTATCTTCTAAGTTAAATGGTGCGAAGATGATTTTGCAAAACTCTCTTTTTCTAAAAAAAACATTTATATATATATGTATATATATATATTTTTAACACCTAGAGTCATGTGTTCACACTCGTGTATTCACTCGCCATGCTCTGTACCCTTCTCACGTAAGCCCGAAAGGCAGTGCATGATCGGTATATCTGGCCTCGGTTTATCTAAGTTAGGTGTATGTATATAAAAATTCTTTTTAATAACGCATACAGTCGATAAGTGTTCACACTTGTGTGTTCACTCGCCACGCTCTGTATTCCCTTTACATCAGTCCGCAAGGCAGTGCACGGGTAATATATCTGGCCTCAGTTTACCTGAGTTAGGCATATGTAAATATTGTCAATATCAATGAAATTTTCAAGTAAGAGAGAGTAAGCAATTGAAATCCAAGCACCATTTTAACTTGTTATTGAAAAGAAACGAGAATACCACTTTAACAAACTTTGATAATCAACTAAGGATTTATTTCATAGTTACACTTTGTTATCAACCGAAACAACGAGTTAAACTATTGTCTATTTGTTATGATGACTTGATTTTTGTTAGGAATTTTTACGAGTAAATAACTTAAATTTTCAAGATAATGACCAAGACTTATATTTAACTTCTTTGTGTCGATTTAAAAATGAATCTTGCATTTTGTAAATATTTTCACTTTGCGTCTGGATTTTGTGGGTAGTATCCGCTGAAAACCCTCACGAGACAACACTCGTCCTACTGGGGACACCCAGAGGTTTAACGTCTTGTTGCATACGCTCAATGCAATCATGCTCCCTATGAAAACGGATTTATCTTAGTTTTCCTTTATTCGAGGATGAATAAAAAATTTGTGTGAGGGTATTTGATGTGCACGTAAATATGCATATATTTACATCCATATTTTATCTCTTTTTATTTAAATAAACATCATATTTGGGCATTTGTACATGTTAAAACCAAAATTCAATTATTTTACAAACCATCATATTTTCATCTTCATTCAGGGGCAAAATGGTCATTTTTGTGCATGTGTAAATTTGAGAATTTTTACTTGGACATTTTTGATGATTTTTATAGGAATTTGGATGCATATGGAAGAGGCTTATATGAAGATACATGCATGCACAAATGAATACAAAGGAAAGAATTGGGAAATAATTCAAAGTGAAGATCATGGAGGACCCCATCTACCTTAATGTACAAATTAGAGGCTAATGAACATGCTTATAAAATTAATGGCTTCATGTACACTTAAATGATGATTAGTAGAAGCTAATGATTACTTGGCCTCCACACTTCCTAAGGGGTATTTTTAGAATCCCCTTAAAAATAGAATTAGGGTTTTATGCATGTATAAATAGCCCTCTTATGTACATGTAAATCATCTTCTACTCTTTCATTTTACTTAGGAAATTAAGAGATCAAATTGTAAGCTCAATGTTCTATGAAATAAAAATGGCTTCCAACCCTCTTTCTTCTCCTTTCTCTACATGTTTTTCTTTGTTTTTATGTTAATTCTTTTATTTATGTTCTTTTCTTTTCTTTTTTAGTAGAATAGTTCTACATTCATGCAAGTAGTGTAGCTTAATTCCTTTTGTTGTAAGTAGTTTAATTACATTCTCTTCTTTGCTTATTCTCTATTTTCTTCTCTTTTTAATGTTGAAAGTTACTTGTGTTGCTTCAATGCCACAAATGAGTAGCTAAACCCCTTCAATTTAGGGGTAATGAAGCTCTCAAATCTTATGTAATTTCAACATTTTATGATTTATGATCTCATTTGGTTTATGCTTCATGAAGTGAGTTTTGATGCAAGTTTATACAAGTGGGTTTGATAGCTTATATTGCTTATGCAAATGAGCTATTCTTATTCAACATAAAAACACTTTGCATCATCATTTGCTAATCCATTTTTGATTGTGAAATTAAAGTAAAAATGAAATTTGATGATCTATATTACTTGTTACAATAGTAAATAGATCATACTTAAAATAGCTTTTGCTTTGGCTTCATTTTCATGAGAATTATAAGTGGTTTGTTTGTTGTATTATAGTTTGATGGTTTGAGTTATGTTAATTAATAACATAAACAAACCATACTTATGATAAATACAACAATATTTCACTTAATATCAAAAGCTAGAGACCACAAATTGTTTGTTTGTTGATTTACAAAAATATGAGAGTGGATTTGCCTCTAAATTGTTCTTTAGTTCAATAGTTTTTAAATCAAATTTCAATTCTATTTTTAGCTTCGTTTTATTTCTAGTTAACAATTTCTCCTCCATTTGGTCTAATTTGATTGAATAGATTTTTAATCTCTCATAATTCCCTACGGATCGACCCGTATTCGCCACGTACTACAAAGTGTACGCTGTGCGCTTACGGTTATATTTTAATTTCTAAATTCATTCGATGGTTTTCTAACTTGATAGAAAAGCCGTCATCGAACACTCCCGACGGTTACTCAAGAAGAAAGGTAGCCACCTCAGCAAATTGTATGAAGCGGTACCGATCCATAAAACTTCCCTATGGATCGATTTGAACTCTTTGACATGGAGCAACTCGTTGTTAGCTTCATGATTTCCAACTTGTTTGTACCATTATAATTTTGTTTCTGAGTCCAAATGATGGATCAGTTAAAGAATGGAGTTGCTGATTTCAAGTGCTTAAGGGGTTCGATAGCAAATGTTAGGCGATCGATTTATGGATCTTGGAATGGGGTACTATCATCAATACTTGAACATTAGAGGAGGCTGGAGCAATTCTGGAGGAGATTTATGGTTCGGTACCGATCCATAGTGACGAATCGGTACCGATCCATTACATAGATGGATTGGACTTTAGAGCTTTGTGAGATAGTCTTGTTTTTATCTTGTGATCTTGGTCGCACTTGGTTTATGGACATTATGGCTACGTCTTTAAGCTGTTTGCCTTGATAGCCTTTAAGTTTGATTCATCAATTATGTCTAGGTATTGCCTAGTCAAAAGGCTGTATAACACTTGTCCTCCAAATTACACCTTGTTTCAAACATGATATGCTTTGAATCGGCTAGGATTGCCATATCAGACTCTAATCCGTGCTTTAAATAGTTGTTATCCTTCTTTCGGACCTTTTAGGTAAAATGTCGTGCCTTTAGCCATTTGTTGGTTCACTGGCATCTAAGACTATAAAATTGAAGCATGCTTTTATGATCTGTTATTTTGAGATTGGTAATTGTGAACTGATTCCTTTTCTGGACCATTATGGTTTGAATCTGCTTTCTTTCGATTCCAATTGTTGAATGTTGGGTTTGTACGTGCACCACACTTGAATTTCTTAGCACGTTTCGATTCTATGCACTTGTTCATTCATATGAAGCTGTATGCATATATGCCCACACATATACACACAAGAGTGTGCATTTACCCATATTTTATGGTTTAGTACCAATCCATCGCTATGGATCAATAATGATCCAATACTTGAAAGAAGTCGGCCTGTTTTGTAGGCGAGTTTGTCTAAGTGTTTGGGGGAATGCGCTTTACATTCAATATGTTTTTGATCCACCTCTCCTTATCATAATCGGACTAAGTTATTAGTCTGCTCCATCGCTTGCAAGTAAAGAATGATCGCCAGGGTGTCTATCTGCATGTGACCATGTTCGACTTCGGAACTCGGTCAAATTCCAATTGCTTTAAAGGTTAACTTAACATCCGCTTCAAGGATGTTTCGAGTGCAATTGTACCTATCCTCGGGCGTTAATCGAAGTAATTCACCTTTGGATGGCTCTTTGGACATCCTTTTTTGAAATGCATGCTCTGACTACGCCAAACTCTGGGCATCAATCAAGGTTAGCCACTTAAGATAGTGGTTTAATCATCATCATCCAGGACGTTTACCTTCGATCGTGCCTAACTATGGGCATTGATTGAAGTTCGTAAGTGATCCCACCTATCTTTGGGTGCACAATTTTTGTCCTACTTACTTCGGACAAGGTGTGATGCTCTTCCAAGCTATGGATATGAGTAGTAGAGGCTAACTGTTTCATTCAACCTTTGAATATTTGTACTCATACCCCCAAGTCATGGGTTAGAGGAGTTGTTCGGCATCTATCTCTGGACACCAATTATGGTTAAGCATTGTGCGTCTGATCATTGACTGTAAAAGTTTAGTCGGCACCTATCTCTGTGTACCTACACATCTGCATTTTGCATATGCGAGTTCATTTAAGTATATGTTACTGACCCCAATGTAAAGTCAAACACTGACAGATTCATAAGCTTTGGAAGTCATTTCTTTTATAAACATTTGAAATGAAAGATTCTATCTGGTTTTTACAGCTTTGATTAGATATGTACAAATTTTCATTAAATAGCGTCGCAAGTGTCCGTTGTTCCATGCCTGTGGGAGTGAAATCCCGTCCACCGTTGCCAGCTTGAACGGCCATCTCTAAGCTTTTGTTCAATTGCGTACGGACCTTCCTAAGTCGGGCCGAAGCTCCCAAGGCCAGAAAAGATTCAACAAGATTGCCAATCTCAAAGGTTCAAGTCCTGCCTTGGTATTGTTATATCGGATGACTTGGTTACAGTGCACAGCTGCTCTTAAGTCAGCGTCATCGTGCTTCTCATCGATCATATCGAAAGACTCCAGTAGGAGTTCCTCATTCATCCGTGGATTATAGCGAGTCACTCGATGAGAAGATACTTCAAGTACAACCGGGATCGTAGGCTCTGATCCATAAGCTAAGGCAAATGGAGAGCGGCCAGTCGCTGACTTGTGGGTCATTACCATAAGCCCAAAGCGCCAATGGAAGTTCAACACCCACTTGCTTTTAGCCTTCTCCAATCGCTTCTTGAGAATGGAATTAATGATTTTGTTAACTGCTTCGACCTGCCCATTCGCCTAGGGGTGCGCCACTATAGTAAAACTCTTCTCGGTATGGTGCCCATGGCAGAAATATTTGAATTCAGCGTTGTTGAATTGGGTCTTGTTATCAAAGATAATCGCTTATGGAACCCCAAAATGACAGATGATATTTTTAACCATGAAGTTGATTACTTTCTTTATGGTGATTGTGGCTAAGGCTCCACCTCAGCCCATTTGGTGAAGTAACCAACTATTACGATGGTGTACTTTGTACCACTTTTAGATATTGGTAACACACCAATGATATCCATTCCCCAGAATGCAAATGATTAGGGACTGACCATTTGAGTAATCTCAATCGGTGGGGCTCTTGGTATCTTAGTGAATATTTGGCACCTATCATACTTTCTAGTGTAATCAGGTGCGTCTCAGTTGATAGTTGGCGATAAATACTCGTAACGAATGATCTTCTTCGCTGGGGTTTGCTCCTCGATGTGGTTGCTACAGTCCCTTCATGAACTTCCCTCAAGACGCGCTTGGCCTCATCGTCGACAACACACCAAAGCATCGGAACTGAGGATTCATTCCTATATAGTACTCCTTCTTGGATAATGAACCTTGCATCTTTACAAATGAGTTGGTGTCATTTTTTCTTCTTGTCTGGAAGGATTCCTATTTGCAGGTAGTTCTTTATCGAAGTCATGCATGACTGCTTCTCAGGTTCAGGCTCCAAGGTCCAATCGACATCCATATGGCCGATGCTCGAAACCGACAGTACTTCCACCGAAACCAGGGTCATAAACTGCGCATCTTCAAAACAGACCAACTTAGCTAGCAAGTTGGCCTTCGCATTTTCCTCTTTGGGAATATTCGTTATCATGTAATATTCAATATCACTAAGCAGCTCAAGGGCTCGGTCTAAATAAGGAGCAAGCCTCACCCCTTTCATCTGAAACTCTTTCCGCACTTGACATACCACCAGCTAGGAATCACAGAAGATATGCAAAGATTTAACTCCTAGCTCCTTAGTGATCTTGAGTCCTGCAATCAAGGCCTCGTATTTTACTTCATTGTTTGTCATGGTAAAATCAAGTTTCAGGGCGTAACAAATAGGATGTTCCTCAGGTTTCACTAGCACGACTCCAGCACTAGAACAACGTTTGCTAGATGCACTATCCATGTACATCTTACACCTGGTATTTTGCTTCGCACTGCTCTTCGGAGTATCATCTCGTGTAGTGTATTCAATGATAAAGTCCGCCAAGGCTTGATCCTGGATTGCACTCCAAGGGCGATAGGTTATATTATACTGGCTCAATTCAATGTTCCATTTCAATAGCCTTCCAGAAGTCTTAGGTTGTTGTAGGACCTATCTCAAAGGCTAGTCAGTCAAAACATTAATCGGATAGGCCTGAAAGTAGGAGCGGAGCTTCCTTGATGCAATCAACAGGTAGTATGTGAGCTTTTCCATCTTCAGATAACTTCTTTATGCTCCTGTCAATTGCTTGCTGATGCAATATACCAGTCTCTGGATTCAGGACTCTTCACATATAAGTGCGGCACTTAAGGCATGTACCGACGTTGCCAGATAAATAAACAAGTCCTCATCATCCAACGGCTTCGACGAAATAGAGGGTCTCTCCAAGTGGTCCACTAGAGCTTGGAATGCGTTAATACATTCTTGCATCCAAGCGAAATTCCTCTTCCCCTTCTTGACCACATCAAAGAAAGGGATGCACTTATCAGTGGCTCTAGAGATGAATCGAATCAAGGTGGTAACCTTCCCATTCAAGCTCTGAACGTTTTTGATCGTTTCTAGGGCTTTGATGTTCCTCAATGCTTCGATCATCTCCTGATTGGCTTCGATACAAGGGAGTTTACAATGAAGCCTAATAATTTCCCTGACATAATGCCAAATGAGCATTTCAAAGGGTTGAGCTTCATCCTATACTTTCGAAGAACACTGAACATCTCCGCCGAGTCATCGACATGGTTTCTCACTCGCCGTGACTTCATGAGCATATCGTCCACATAGTCTCCATCGAGCACCCGATCTGATCTTCAAACATCTTATTCACCAATCTTTGGTGATCTTTTGTAGCGTTCTTTAATCCAAAGGGCGTGACAAGATAGCAGTATAACCCCAAGTCGGTTATGAAGCTGGTGTGTTCCTGTTCTCGGACGTGCATTGAAATCTAATTGTAATAAGGGTACGCATCCATGAGCGATAAAAATTCATGTCCAGATGTCGAGTCCACTACCTGATCAATCCTTGGGTGCGAGAAGCTATCCTTCGGGCATCCTTATTCAAGTCAAAATAGTCGATTCTTGTCCACCATTTCCCGTTTGAATTCTTCACCAAAACTAGATTTGATACCCATTCTGTATATAGGGGGTCGTGGATGAAATCCGTTATCTTTCAACTTCTCCACTTCTTCTTTGAGTGCAGCAGATCTATTCAAACCTAAGCTGCGACCTTTCTGTTTTACAAGAACAAATTTAGGATTTATATTTAATGCATGGCTCGCTATCTTCGGCGATATTCCATAAATGTCTGAGTGGTCCAGGCAAACACATCCAGGTTCGCTTGGAGAAAACTAATCGACTCTTTCATCATCTTCATGTCGAGTTATGATTCGACCATCAGGACCCGCGCGGGAACATCCTGATTGATCGGATGTTGATTGTCAACTCGGATGGTGTAGCTCTTTCATCCTTCTTCTTTCAGTAGGTCCATATCCTTATGGAACCGACGGTGCTGCCCAAGCTAAGGCTATGGCGGTGGTTGTTATGCGTCCATATCCTTGATGTAGAGAGTCCTCTCTACATCCTTTCCTTTATCTCTTTGCCTTGCCTCCTTTAGCTCAGCGACATAACATTCGTGGTCAAGCCCTTGATCTTCTTGAACAATTGCACGCCATTTTGGGTCGAGAATTTCATTGTTAAGCACCACAGAGCAATAGCAGCTCTAAATTCAGCAAGGGTCGGTCTGCCCAAAAAAGCAATATAGGTAGAATAAATGTCCAACACAACAAAAGGCACGAACCTTACTCTTTTACAGTCATCCTCTCCAAGTACCACCGATATATCCATGTACCCTACTGGCCATGTAGTCGTCCTGTTAAATCCCTGGATCCGAGATTTACATGGCTTTAAATCCTTAGCCTCGGAAGTATCTAGTCGTAGGCTTTCTTGAATAGAATGTTGATTGAACTCCCACAGTCAACCAATACCTTCCTCACAACAGCCTGGCCAAACATGGCCGATATCACAAGCGGGTCAATTATCAGGGCCTCCACCCCATCTGCATCTTGATTTCTAAAAAAAGTATCATTGTCACACTCCTGGGTTGCTTTGTGGAAGTACAAACTTCGACGACAAAACAACTCTTATTAACTGCATGTTTCAAAGCGCCACCATAACATTCCATCTTGTTTCAGCTCTTCTTAGCTAGATACGGTCCACCGATAATAATATTGATCACACGACATTTCTCAAGCCGCCTGGGCTCATCAACACTAGGCCCGGCTTGCCCTTATTAGAGGTTGGAAGTTCCTTGCCTACCATCCTTCAAGGCTTGTACAAACTGCTGCAGTTTCCATTTACAAATCAACGCTTCAATCATATCGCGTAAATGTCTGCATTCGTTGGTGTTATGACCATTTGTCTCATGAAATCTGCAAAACTTACCGGATTTCTTTTCCTTCTCAGTTGACTCCTTGGGAGCCATCTTCCTGTACCGCTCTTTATCCTAGGTAGCCAAATATATATTATCAATCAAGTTGTTCAATGGGGTATAGCTATCAAACTTTGGGATTCTCGGACATCTCCTTGAATTCAACTTCTTAGCTTTAGCCCCATCATTGTTTTTGTTCCGTCCATCACTTTGATTCTCCATGTTAACATCAACATTGCTGAAATTACCTTCGTATTGTTTCACAGCAACATTACTTTATATTACTTCAGTTGATTGACGGGCATCAGCCTTCCCGGTGGTAGTACTTTCCTCTTTCAAGAGTTATAAAAACGATCGGCAAATATTTTTATAATAGAAAGTCAATGTATCTAACCAATTACTCCTAAGGGTTCGTATCAGAATAGTTTTAGTTGATGAAAGTTACTTTGGCATCAAGAAAAGTAAAGTCAATTTTTTTTCTGAATTCCAATCGAATGCAATCGGATCACTTATGACTTTTTTGAGTTATTGGAATAGCTTATATTTTGTTAATAACTGATTTTATTCCGGAATTGGAAAATCCTTCCCGGTGGTAGTACTTTCCTCTTTCAAGAGCAAGAACTGATTCGCCTTTCTATAGAATATATCCAGCATCGGTGGGGGTTTCACTTTCAACCACCTCCCAAAATCAGTCTCGGGATGAATCCCCCAATTAGTGCCATCAACACGATATCCTTTAAGCGTTACCCACTTCAGTCACTATGGTGTTAAACCTATGTAAGAAATATTTCAAAGACCCTCCTGCTGCTTGGAAGAGGTTGGAAAGTGACATGACTTCATTCGGACAAGGATTGTGCATACAAAATTGCTTGGTGATCTTCCACGCCACTTGCTCGAAAGATGATATGAATCTCGGTGGGAACCGGGAGGACCGCATCGTTTCCACTCCCTCTAGGAAAATCAAAAAACAACAACATCGTATGTCATCGGTAGCTCTGGCAGAATCCATGTGCCTATCGTATTTCATCAAATGCTGTCTCGAATCCATCCTCCCCTTATACGATGGCATCATCGGCATCACAGACCTACTTGGGTATTCGTCACGTAGGATGTCTTTTCTGAATGAATTCTAGCTCGGGGAGGAACCCAACTCATCATTAGTTCATTGCTGGCTCTCACTTATAATTCTCCTTACCATCTCAGTCAAGTTCGACTCAGGTGGTTCCACTGAACAGCGGTAATCAAGATCCACCCAGGGTGTTTGGCCCCACTACAAGAAAATTAGCTTTTGGTTGCATTAATTAGTGGCGTGTGACACCTAAGTGCAACAAAAAATACTTTACCCTATATTATTAATGCAACAAAAGTTGCCGCCCATCCCGCCTAACTAAAAAAATTTCAGGAAACTTTTCATTTTTATTGTCACGTTTCCCTTCATCTTCGTTACTTCGAAAATTTTGTTCTTCCGTTTTCCTTTTCGCTCCAGCAAAATCCACCTCGCCCTCCAGCAGAATCCACCTCGCTTCATTATCATCGTCGCGGGAGCCCTCCTTCATTCTACTCCGCTCAACATCGTCGCGTAGCCCTTCACTCAACGTGTTCTCCTCGCGGTACCCTTATCAAGTATATTTAGGTATGAATTTTATAAACCAATTTTGTGATTCTATATGGGTTTTATATGATTCTATATGCGTATTCTATTCGAATTTCTGCATAAATCCCAATTGGAATAGTTGATTTACGCCTAATTTGAATAAACCCTAACTGGAATAGTTGATTTTATATGGTTTGTACAAGACAAGAGATTTTATATGGTTTGTCGACAGCTAAAGAGAGCAGTAAGCTACTTATTCAAATTTTGGATTAGGACCTTTGGCTGTAGAATTTGCTTTATACAAACGGTAACATAAAGAATAGGCATAAGTGCATAGGAGGTGATTGTTGAAGTATATTCTGAGTTTAGGGGTTGTGCATATAGGTAGGACTTTTTTTCCTTTTCTTTGAGGGGTTTTTGAATGATTTGTTGGATGGAGCAAGGGAAAAATATGTTTCTTGTTTTATAAAAAGAAAAGATTATAATTTGTGCTCAAAAGCCTTTCTGAATTTACATTGTTAGAAGTATGTTTTTCTTATGTTTAATTATTCTTTTATTTCCAATGTTCAAGTCCATTGTGATAAATTTGATGTATTATATTGATCTCTGATGGAACATGTGGTTTTGCTGTTACTTTAATGTTTAAGACAGAATCATTTCTACTGATAAATTTGCATCAAACTCTTTTGAAAATTCATGAAATTAATAGATTTTTCTTAAAGAAAGTTAATTTTTTTCTAGTTAGAAGGTTGCTCCATAGAAATTTTAAATATTATATATATATATATATATTTCTTTATTAATTAATTATCCAACTTTTTTGTACTCTAATATTTATAGGCCACAATTGGTAGTTGTAGCAATCCAAATTTTATCTTAGCATGTGTTCTTCGTTTGCTTTGAATAAAATTCGTTGATGCATCAGTTTCATACCTTATCTTAATTACATGAACTACAGTTATACATTTCTGTTTTGTTTCGGAGCTGTTTCCTACTGCATTATTAAATAGGTTATTTTGATTTGTCGTTAACCCAAATTAAGTTGATTTAGTTGAGTTTCTTGAATTGCTGACTTAGTTAAGGATACTTTAACCGTTGCGGTTGCTCACATTTCTAGAATAAGATATCTCTAGTCCAGTAATAAGAGTTTTCTTGTTGCCAAAGAGTGGATAAAGGTTAACTTTCAACAATTTGAAATTTTCGTAGCAAAGAAGAGAAGTTAATTGACTACCTTTCTGCCTACTAACCTTCTTATATTGATTGCTTGAGTATAACTTTTTCCAATAAACATGATTAATAAATTGATAACTAACTGATTACACCTGATATTTACATATTCAAACAAATGCATATGTCATTAAGGATTGTGATGTTGCATTCTCCTTATTTTTCAGCTATTTACAACTTGTAACAACTTTATTTACAACTGATGTTGAGTGCTTGTTGTTTCTTAAGCTTGTTTCCATTTAATCGATAACAGAGGTAGCTAAGAAGTCATTTTCTCTAAGTTGCCCGCTAATGTTTTCTTATCAAGCTAGCATCAAATATCTTCCTCATAAATATTTGTAATCATATTTATCTGTTTTGTGTTATTGTTAAATCTAATACTGTGTTATTGTTATATGGAGAACTATGGACTAATGGTATTCTGTCTGTTTTGTACAGTTATTTTGAATAAATTCCATAGAAAAAATGTTTGTAGATTATCTTTCATTTTTATTTTATGTAGACATTTTTTTATATATATAACAGCACTTAATCAGAGCTCCATGATCAACTGTATATTCAGTTTAAGAACAACTGTCGACTTCTTGTGATCTAATATTTATATTTTATAGTTTGTTGGTGACTACTAATTCTTGTAAGCACACACACATATACATAAATATATATAGTATTTTTTTATATTTGTTATGTTTGCATCGATAAAATACTTAGGTAGCATTTGATTTAAAAACATGTTTTGTGTTTTGCATTTTCAATGTATACTTTTGTAATTCGCCTGATAGACAGAACCTGCGGTCCATACTCATGTACAATGTTAAAATTGGACAAACTTAGATATATTTTGTGAACTTTTACTAAGTTTTTCTCTCTCTTTCTATATAATCATACCATGATTTTGCAAACTACATACCTGATGATTTCTACAAATTTTCTTGTGGTATGAGTCATATGACAAACATATGTATTATAATGGGTTAAGCTAAAAGTATATGAGATAGTGGGTGCCAAGTGTTTGATTCAAGCTGTACAAAAGTAACTTAATGTTAAATTATCCTACCAAAACAGAAAATGTGTCCTTATAATAATGTTTTACTACCAAAATACTATTAATATTATAAGTATTGGAGTGTATTAATCAACCACATCTCCTTTTCTTCTAGTTGCACAAATCTTGAACTTAAGGCAATGAACCAAAACTTGAAAGGAAATAAGATTAATTTGTTAAGAATGTTTCCAATGAATTAAGTTTTAGTTTTTGGGCCCTCAGTTGGTAGATTTCATTTTAATAATATTAGGTGATCCCACATTCCCACTATCTGCATTGTTCTGAAACAAGTAGTTAGAGACTTAGAAACTTGAAGTATAAAGCATGCATGCAAATCAAACTCCACATTGAATCATACAAGTAAAGATGAATACTTCATCTTAGTTTCTGTAGTTCATAATATTAGTGTGGTGTAACTATTTGGGTTTTCAATAGTTCTTTGTTTGATTATAACAGCTAATCAATTTCCACGTCAAAGTTTGGAAACTTATTTGCCTTCTTATATCGATGATGGAAAAAGATTGGGTTTTTTTAAACAGGTGACAATACAATTCTTAACTTAATATGTATTTTGAGAATCAAAACATGTATTCTAATATTAAAACCCAAACATTTTTGTTTTTAATTTTTGTCATAGAACTAGTATAGAGTACCAACAAGGAGCATTGAATTTCATGCATGCTGCAAATAGGAAGATAAGAAATGTAGAAAAAAATTTATGTCCTTACACAAATTGTCGGAATCTTAGCCGTCATGATGACCACATCATCGTTGAACATTTAATTATGAAAGGAATGGATCCTAGATACAAGAGCAGTATATGGTATAACCATGGCGAAGAGATAAATGAAGAGAAGAAAGCAAAGTCGTTTGACGTATATGACCTATTTAAGATGATTCACTATGAAGATGAAGATTTTTCGAATCATGAATTTTTTGATGATGATAAAGATAATGATGATTTTCAGAGAAGGGAGGATGAGTTACTTAAGAATTTAAAAGATGCAGAAACTCCATTGTATCCTGGTTGCACAGATCACACAAAATTATCTGCAATCACCGTCTTGTATAATCTTAAATGTGAGACTGGCTTGTCCGATAGTGGGTTTGATAAGCTTTCTACTGTGCAACATTTATTTTTGCCGAAGGATAATGTGCTTCCCAAAACTTTATATGATGTAAAGAAATTTCTTAAAGCATTTGATATGGGTTTTGAAAAGATACATGCTAGTGAGAATGACTATTGCCTTTTTAGAAAAGAATACAAAGATTTAGATACTTGTCCTGTTATCCCGCCTTTTGGCAAGGCCGTGACACCAAGAATTTGACTAGAAACCAATGATGGTTCGTCTTAGAGATCGATTATATGCAGGTTCACTATGGATATCGACGAATTTTGTCCGGGTCCGGATCAAGCTACAATCGACAAGACACGACGAGTGAAGCCATGAAAGTCAACGTTCCAAATTTTAAGTCAATCCGAGTTCGTATGCTCAAGTTACGATCGATGCAAAATGAAGGAAACAGCTCAATTTTCATATCCATAGCTAAGCCTCTATTCGAATCCATCGGCTTCGTATCGATCAGAAGGCCTTAGTTCATATCGATCAACTTCGCATCCATCGCCAAGTCACGGTTCGTATTGATCAACTCCGCATCCATCGGGTTCCAGTTGTTCGAATCCATCGAGTCGAAGTGGTTCGTATCCATCAGGGGAGTATGTTTCGTTCATATCGATCAGCAACCCTCTGTTCGTATCCATCAGACGACTGCTATTTCGTATCGATCGTGGGACTTCTGTTCGTATCCATTGAGCATTGTGCTATTCGTATCCATCACAATATTGCTTGTTCGTATCCATCCAGTCAAAGTGGCTTTGATCGACACGAACAAGGGCTACCTTTATCGATGCCAACAGAACCACCACCATCGATATGACCAAGCCATCTCCATCGATTCGAATAGGGCGTATTACAGATCGATACGAGCAAACACGATGTTGATCGACTCAAACTGGGCAACGACCTTCGACACGAACAAGGCGAAGTTCGAGGACGACTCGGTCAACTCGGCGAAGAAGGTGGATCGATCCGAAGAGTGCTCGCCATGTGACTGCCTGATCACGCGCCTACCATCGATTCGAAGGATCGATTCGAAATGATCGAGTCGAACCAAACAGCCTGCTGAACGTCTCCATTTCCTATCGATGTTATCTCACGATCCACAAGTCCTAATGCTACCAAATTTTCACAGAGGCTTACGTACAAGATGAAGAATGTCCACACTAAGTTACGACTCCATTGGATGAAATCCTGATCGATACGAAATTCGTTCGTATCAATCACGGATCGGCCCGAAACTTTGTGGGCTCGGTCGCGTGGACCGGCTCACATGCCAGAAGAAGTCTCCCGAGATCCGGGCGAAATATCAGCCTCCTACACCTATAAATAAACCCCCAGAGCCTACAGAAAAGGGATCTTTGAATTCTCTAACGCCCAGACTCTTCCGGATTCAGTTCTAAACTCCATTGCTGCTACCACCAACGAATTTTGCTGCTGTAATTCATTGTTATCTGTTGTAACCTGCTACAATCAATTGTAATCATCAAAGAAACATCAACAAAGCGATCAATTTCATAGTGGATGTAGGCAACACGCCGAACCACTCTAAATTCTTGTGTATCTGTACGTTCTTATTATTTTCATTATCTGTTTTTGGAGTTTTTGTTAGATAATCCTCTTTTTCCATTTAATTTCTTCATTTTATCTCTTCAAAAACTTCCGAAGAGTGTTGTGCCCAATTTTGGTACAAACACTTTGGTGCTTTCACTAAGAAAAAACCCAATTTTTCTCCTGCTCTTTGGATCTCCTATCGATCCCGGATTTCATAAATCCAAGAAGAAGATCCAGATCTCACGCCTTGAAGCCCTTCCATTCTATTCAGATTTGCATCAGATCTAGGAAAGGACTTCATCAATTCACCATGGTAAGTACACGAACTGCTTCTACAGCTGCTGACCAAGAAGGACGAGACAGACAGAATCCCGTGCAATTGCCTCCATCCAACCAAGATATCGCCAGACCTTCAGATCCATCAGGCCCGGTTACCAGACAAAAATTCCAGATGCTGCCTCAAGTGTTGACCCAGAGTCGGCAACAACTTACTGAACAACTACGCGCCAACACAGAGTTGACCAACCAGCTGAATCGCCAAAGGCGCAGAAGATACAGACGAGACCAAGGTTCTTATTCTTCCACGGAGAGTTCAGCCTCATCTGATGACCATCACCGATCCACACGCCCACGGCTGGATGTAAGCTACACCCAGGCCACGGGACACCAACCTTCCTTGAATCTTGGACAACCAAGGACTGGACCATCCACCAGTCATTATACCGACCTTCATCCCGAAGAGGTGCCGCTCCTTATCATGTCACAGGCAACCTTTCTACTACCACTACTACCGAGCAAGGAGCTGATGCTAGAAACAAAGCTGATCTGCATCGTCACCAACGAGATCATACTCTAGAACCTTATGTCCTAGAAAATGTTGAACCAAGGAGGCGAAGCACGGACCGTCGACCGCGTCCGGTCCAGACTCGCACTGTGGAACCCGACCACACCTTGGCACAACATCCTCCAAATATCCGGATGCCAGATATACCGACGATGATTCGTCAGATGATCCGTGAAAGTCAGGGTCTCACTAATGATGACTGGGGAATCTACCGGAGTCACACCCCTTTCACTGATGACATATTATATGATGAACCACCTCGGCGCTTCAGGATGCCAACTTTGCTGGTCTATGAAGGAAGTTATGATCCCAATCAACACATCCTGAAGTATGAATGGCTGATGAATGTTGCGAGAGCTGATGATGCAGTAAAATGCCGTAGTTTCCCCATTTCCTTGGAGGGCATTACAACTATGTGGTTTACTCGTTTGCCACCACGATCCATTTCTAATTTTGACCAGATGGCCACCAAGTTTTTGAACAATTATGTATGCATGTAGCAAGGCCTGAAGATGTTAACACTCTGTCTAATGTTACTCAAGCTCCCGGAGAAACACTTAGACGTTACTTGGAGCGATTCCATGCTGCGTGTGCAGAAATAAGTAATCCCAACGACAACTCTATCCTGATGGCATTGACTAAAGGGATTGGCCCTGATTCCGAGTTCGGAAATTGGTTAGCTGGGAAGCCGCCTGCGTCATTGGACCGTTTCTATTCCAAGGCAGCCCAATTCTTGAGAAGGGAGGATGCGAAACAGTCTAGGAAGCAGGATGACGCAGGACCTGGCATTGAAGGAATTCAGAGTAACATTGCAGTTAAACAATCCGGGGATAGTTCTGGGAAAGTCCAGTTGAATATTCAAAATAAACAGAATCAGTAGAGGGACAGTGGAAGTCAAGGAAAAAAAGCGAGATCAAAGTCGTGGTCCACGACGTAGAGCTCCCATGTTCGACAACTATACTCCGTTGAATACGTCGCTAGAGAATGTGTATTTGCAGACCTGTAATAGCATGCAATACAAGAAACCTACCCCGAAGCCGTCAACTGAAAGACAGGTCCAAACAGGAAAGTTTTGTAGATTCCACGAAAGTTATGGCCATAATACAAATGAGTGTCGTCATTTGCAAGATCTCATTGAAAAACTGATACGTGAATGAAAGTTGGATCAGTATGTGCGTGCGCCGCAGTCAGGAGGTGCGGGCCCATCAAATCAGAATCGTGCACCAAATCAAGAAAGGCAGGAAGAACCTGCTCGAACTGGTGGGAGGTTGGTTATTAATACAATAAGTGGTGGTCCTCATCCAGCAGACCGAAGCTGGAAGGAAAAGGAGTTGTATGCTAGCTCTATCCGACATGCGGACTTCGAGTGTTATAGTAATTTTGATGAAGGGGCTCCGGCTAAACAACAGAAGACGATGACAGATGACATCGTGTTCAGAAATAGAGATGCCGATAAAGTCGAAGCCCCCACTATCGATCCACTGGTCATCTCAGCTCAAGTAGGTCCTGCTTAGATGAAGAGAATCTTAGTTGACAGTGGAAGCTCTATGAATATTTTGTTTAAACGAGCTTACGGCCAAATGAAAATGGAAGCCAAATATTTGAAACCTTGCCAATCTCGAATCCATGGTTTCAACGGGAGCGCTACAATACCTACTGGGGTAGTAGAACTACCAGTGGAATTGGGAGTTGGAGAACACCGGAGAGTCCGGATGTTATAGTTCATTGTGTTGGAAATAGACTCCCCTTATAATGCTTTCTTGGGCCGACCGGCCCTCACTGAATTTAGGGCAGCCATTGCCCCATTGTGTTTGACTTTAAAGTTTCCCACTGATCGTGGAGTGGGAATCATTCAGGGAGATCAGGCTGCTGGGAGAGCCTGTTATTGCCGAGCTGCGGGAGGCGCAGCGAAAGGAGAAAGGAAAGGGCATAGAGGAATCTCTCTGCGTCCGCTTTGCTGATAATTGACAATTAACGCCTGGGCTTAGGCCCGGGCACCCCAGCCAATTCCAAAGGGATCTTGACCCAAGAGAGACTGAAGACGAAGGAGAATCAAAAGAAAGTCAAGCATCCCTGGCCGAACTGACGATCAATGTCCTGATTGATGAAGACGATGATTTGAAAATGATAAAGATTGGGTCTCAGCTAAGCCAGCAAACTCAAAAGGAATTGGTTGAGTTCTTACGGGCGAATCTTGATGTATTCACCTGGACGCATTCTGACATGTGTGGGATCTCGCCGGACATCGCGAGCCACACCCTGAATATTGACCCGCGACATGTCCCGGTCAAACAGAAAAGGCGTGGTATGGATCCAGAGAGATCTGCCGCCCTTAAAGAAGAGGTAGAAAAGCTTAAAGCAAACGGGTTCATTCGAGATGCACTATACCTCGAATGGGTGTCGAATCCTGTGCTCGTCCGAAAGTCGAACGGAAAATGGAAAACATGTGTCGATTACTTCGATCTGAATAAAGCTTGTCCTAAAGACAGTTTCCCGCTTCCCAGAATTGATCAGCTTGTAGATTCAACAGCTGGACATGAGCTCTTATCCTTCATGGATGCGTATTCTGGCTACAATCAAATACTGATGTATTTACCTGATCAAGAACATACCAGCTTCGTAACCAATCTGGGACTTTATTGCTACAAAGTTATGCCATTCAGACTCAAGAATGCCGGGGCTACCTATCAAAGATTGGTCAATCGGATGTTTGCCAGTCAAATCGGGAAAACCATGGAAGTATATGTAGACGACATGCTTGTGAAGTCACGATTTTCCACTGACCATATTAAAGACTTGGAAACTATGTTCAACATACTTCGAGACTACAGAATGAAACTCAACCCATTGAAGTGTCATTTTCGAGTTGCATCTGGAAAATTCCTTGGGTTTATCGTCAATGCTAGAGGGATCGAAGCTAATCCTAAAAAGATCTGGGCTATCAGAAATCTTGAAACTCCGAAAACTATAAAACAAGTCCTGAGTCTCAATGGGAAAGTAGCAGCACTGAGCAAGTTCATCTCAAAGTCCACAGACATATGCATTCCCTTCTTCGATCTGATCCGAAAAGGAAAACGAAACTTTGAATGGACCACAGAGTGTGAAGGCGCTTTCCAAGCACTAATTCAGCATCTATCCACACCACTTATTCTGTCAAAGCCTATTGATCATGAGAAGTTGTACGTTTGTTTGGCGATATCAGAAAATGCTATCAGCGCTGCATTAATTCGAGAAGAAGACAGGATACAGAAGCCAGTATACTACATCAGCAAACGATTGACTGGAGCTGAGAGGAATTATCCAAAACTAGAAAAGTTGGCTTATTGCCTTGTTATTGCATCGAGGAAACTCCAACCATATTTCCAGGAACATCCTATTATGGTTTACACCGACCAGCCGTTACGACAGGTCCTTACGCGGCCTGAGACGTCTGGTAGGTTACTCAAGTGGAACATCGAACTGAGCCAGTTTGATATTACTTATACTCCAAGGCGAGCCATTCAAGGACAAGTCCTAGCCGATTTCCTAGCCGAATTTACCGTTCCAGAGGACTTGTCCGAAACCAGTGAATCTCCTGAATACGTCTGGAAGCTGTATATTGATGGTGCATTAAACGACCAGTGTTCGAGCACTGGAGTTGTACTTGAAATCCCCGAAGGCCGATCTATATGTTATGCTTTAAAGTTCGATTTTCGTGCAACCAATAATGAAGCTGAATATGAAGCCCTCTTAGTCTGAAAACATGGATAGGGGGCAACCCTTGGTTGGAAACACTAGATTGGCTGACATTATCAGGTGGACTATTCGCGGAGGTCTGACAAACATGGATTTAGAGGGAGTTAACAAAAGTCCATTTACCCGGAACATCAGGACAGCTAGGAATCCGCCTGATTTCAAACTACCCACTCTGGAAGTATACAACGGGAAGACGGATCCCACCGACCACTTGATGAGGTACACTAGGCATATGGAAGTGCTGGAGGCAACGGAGGAGGTTATGGCCCGATGTTTCCCCCTGTACTTGACTGATATTGCTGCTATGTGGTTCAGACAGCTGGAGGATGGATCCATTGGAACATGGACAGAACTGGTGGATAAGTTCTTAAGTCAGTTTCGAGTTCACATAAAAAGGCCAAAGAACGTGATGATGCTAACGTCAGTCAAACAGGGGGAGGATGAATCGCTCAGGACATTCTTAACTCGATTTAATGCAGCAGTTGCTTTGGTGGATCGGTCGGATCCATCAATGGTTCTGATGGCTGTGGTATCAAGAGTCAGAGATAATTCAGATTTCAAAGTATCGTTGGTACGAGACCCACCGTTGGATCTTGGGGAATTCTTTCATGAAGTTGAAAGATTTATTCGACAAGAGGATGCATGTTTGGACATGAGGTCAAAGGAAGTAAACATGACTAAGGATGGAGGACTACTCGGCGAAAGCTCGTGTGGGGGCAAGGATAAATGGAAAAGGAAGCGCTGGGGAGAACCAAAGTTCTCCACTTACACAGGATTGAACGCAACGTTGGAGCAGATTTTCTTGGATACTCAGGATCGCCTTCCCTATCGAAGGCCAGCAAGGAGGGAACCCACAAAACATGAAAGGGCATCAGGAAGGCACTGTCTCTTTCATGAACTGGACGGGCATGATACTAAAAGCTGCCGTCACCTAATGGATATAATCGAGGAGCATGTAAGGAATGGTCGGTTGCGACAATATGTCTAAACTTGGAATGCGACGGTGGAACAGGAGCAGCCACCGCCTACCTTGAACGACGAGGGCACGAGGCCCTGGAATAGTGGCCGATTGGTCATCAACTGATCTTGATGGTTTGGAATAAGTAACAAACCCCGGGCATAGGTTAAACTACTTACTCATGTACGAGGTCGGAGATAACCCTCAGAAATGCTCTGAGATGATGGCTTACCGAGGTGCCCTGGTTTGTGAAATCTTTTTTTTCCTTTAACTTGGACATTTGCTTTTCCTGGTTTGGTTTTGGAGTTTGGTTTGAACTCCCTGTTTTGCTCGTTTTCTGGTTTGGATTCGGGTTTGGATGTTTGTTTTTTGGTTTGGATTTTTGATATGGATTTCTGGTTTTCTGGTTGAATTTGGATTTCGGTTTGGATTTTGGCTGAAAGGTCATCGAGCATGGACTATGCTCGGTAAGGGTCCGAAGAGACTGGGATTCGGCCTAGGACTTAGGCCCCTTATTGTCTCCTATGCAGGTCGTCAAGTATGGACTATGCTCGGCAAGGGTCCGGAGCAACCAGGATTTGGCTTAGGACTTAGGCCATGGCATTATTTGACGTTCAGGGACACTGAACCAGGAACACCATGGAATTACTTAACGTAGGTCGTCAAGGGTGGATTGCGCTTGGCAAGAACCCGGAGAGGTTACAGATTTGGATATCGGCTATGAACAGCTAAGGGTTTTAGGTATGGACCCGGAACGGTCCCGGATTTGGACATCGACCCGGAGAGGTCATGGACGTGGTTATTGGTCATTGGATATGGATGGATTGGAACTCGGTTGTCGAGTTCAGATGGATATGGATTTGGCTAAGGATTTGGTTACCGGATTCGGAATTGGATATCGACTCAGATTAGTCGTAGATTCGAATAAGGATACGGCAATGGCACTTGGATAAAATGGATTGGATTATGAATCGAAAACTGTGGATGTAGATAACATATATACTTCGGATATCGGTCGTGAGGCTATTCAAAACACACATTCCAATAGCAAGGCATGTTTTGGGGGGTAAAGTGTTAACTCGCCTTTTGGCAAGGCTGTAGGCAGGCGGATTTAACTAAATCGACTACTCATTTGTCGAGACTGGAATACGACAGGTTTAAGTCGACTGGACGGATAGATGATGTAATGCGCTTGGAAGATGGATATTGGATTGGATGATGTGGATCTGCATAGGCTAGTGGTTCGATGTTGGAGTCTCGAGGGAGTCGGGATGTTGGAGTCTCGAGGAAGTCTCGAGGGAGTCGGGATGTTGGAGTCTCAAGGGAGTCGGGATGCTGGAGTCTCGAGGGAGTCGGGATGTCGGAGTCTCGAGGGAGTCTCGAGTGAGTCGGGATGTCGGAGTCTCGAGGGAGTCTCGAGGGAGTAGGGATGTTGGAGTCTCGAGTGAGTCGGGATGTTGGAGTCTCGAGGGAGTCTCGAGTGAGTTAGGATGTTGGAGTCTCGAGGAAGTCGCTCGGCACAGGAAGTCGTTCGGCACAGGAAGTCGCTCGGTATAGGAAGTCGCTCGGCCCAGGAAGTCGCTCGGCACAGGAAGTCGCTCGGCATAGGAAGTCGCTCGGCACAGGAAGTCGTTCGGTATTGGAAGTCGCTCGACATCGAACCTTGCTCGCCATTGTGGTGAGGCTGGTGCGGCTCGGCATTGTGGCGAGGTTGGTGTGGTTTGGCATTGTGGAGGTATGTGTGGCCCGGCACTGTAGAGAGGCCGATGTGGCTCGGCATTGTGGGGGTATATGGCTCGGTGGAAGGCCTTGATGGGCCCGGATCATTCAGAAAGCCCAACAACTCAGGATTTGGCTATAAATACAGCATGTGAGGGTTCAGAAAAGGGATCTTCTTTCGGCTCTCTTACTTTCTATTTTCTAAGGCTGAGGCTACTCTGCCATTTTGTAACTGTAATTGATTCGAACATCAATAAAAAGGAAACATCTGCAGTGGGCGTAGGCCGGAGTTAGCCGAACCACTATATAATTTGTTGTTCCTTACTGCTTTTATTTTAATTTTTATTGTTCTTCACTTCATCACTCTCTACACACATTCTGTTTGTGAGCTGTGACTGGTATTTGGTGCTTTCAACTGGATTTGGGTGCCAGTGACCAATTTTGGCGCTAACACTACCTATTACAGATTCACGGAGGAAACAAAAGGCTTGGTTTGATAACACCATAGAGAAAGGTAGTGCTCCTAGAATTCTAACTGGGAGAAACATTTATGCATTGTTGAAGGATATTCCAAATGATTTTGGAAAAGGAAAGGAAAAGAAAGAGAGGGAAAAGAAAAGTAAGAAGAGGAAGTGTGCTCATGATACAGAAGATGAATATGATATGGCAAACGATCCTACAAAAATGGAGTTATCAAGATGGAAAAAAAGATCAATTTTCTTTGATTTGCCATATTGGGAGGTTAGTGGTAAATTTATTTACTTTTCATTATTTTAATAGAATAAAAATATATTAACGCGTCATAGTTTTGATTTTCGTAGGAACTTCCCTTACGTCACAATTTAGATGTGATGCATGTGGAGAAAAATATTGGTGAAAGCATATTGGGCACGATGTTGCATGGTAATAAATCAAAAGATGGAATCAACTCTAGAAAGAATTTAGAGGATTGGGGAATTCGAAATGAGCTTCATGCACAACCTCGTGGGAATAAAACATATCTTCCACCGGCTCCATATCTATTGTCAAATTCCGAGAAAAAGTTATTTTGTAAAAGATTGTATGATTTCAAAGGGCCTGATGGCTATTGTTCAAATTTGAAGAATCGGATTTCGTTGCAGGATTACAAAATTAATGGATTGAAGTCACATGATTACCATGTATTGATGCAACACTTATTGCCAATAGCATCAAGAGGATTAATAGCAAAGAAGGCGAGAAAAGCAATAATTCGCTTATGTTCTTTTTTCAACAAATTATGTCAATGTGTTCTTGATAGAGAGAAGTTGGAACAAATCAATATTGAGATTATTGAAGTTTTATGTGAGCTTGAAAAAATTTTCCCACCATCTTTTTTTGATATAATGGTACATTTGTCGATTCATCTTGGGAAAGAAGCACTAATGTGTGGACCAGTTCATTTTCGTTAGATGTACCCATTCGAAAGATATATGAAGACACTTAAAGATTATGTAAGAAACTATGCATGACCAGAAGGATGCATTGCAGAATCCTATGTTGCAGAAGAATGCACGAGGTTTTTCGATGAATTTTTGAAAAAATCAGGACAAATTGAGGAGAAAGAAGCTCGGAATGAAGATTATGAAAGCAATGTAATACTCAAGGGACGTTCGATTTCAATGTCCAAGACGGTTACATTGTCAGTCAATGAGAAAGAAATTGCTCATTTAGCCGTGTTAATGAATATGGTTGTGGTGGAACCATTTAGAGAGTAAGTTTATGTTACATTATTTTAATGTGATTGTAATGCTAAATATAACTTATAATCACTTGTTCTATGCTAGTTTGCATTTGGAGGAATTAGAAAATTCAGACGAGCACATGAGAAAAAATGCGACCTTACTTTAGGAAACACGTACAAAAGCAAAAGGACCAAGTGAAGCTGAAACTGCAAATACATCTCGGAAAAGAGTTGGTAGAGGTCCAACAAAAGCAAAAAGACTCCCGTTAACCTATCAAAGTAGAATTGAAGTTGAGTTCAATGATATAGCCGTACACATAGGACCAGGGTCGGTATATTTATCTTCTTTTCTTAGGCCGCTTGTGCAGGAGCACGTTTCACACACGCTTGATGATTGGAGGCTTCTAAGTGATGAGTATAAAACTGTTTTATGGGAATCGATTCAGGTATGGAAAAGTAAATAATTGCACTAGTTAAAAGTTGTTTTGTAGTTTCATCTAGGCACTAGTTAAATAATTGCACTAGTCAAATGTGTGTGTGTGTGTGTGTGTGTATACCAGGTATTGTAAATGTGAGTGTTGTATGTTTGGTTTTATAAGATTTCAAAGAATAAAGGCTTTGAGCACATAGTGCTTCAACTGCAAATACGAAGTGTTTAGTGCAAATGGTTTGGGATGTAAAGGGATTTCAATTAATCCAAATTTCAAAGGTTGTATCTTCATTTGATTTGAATTTCAATTAATCTGATATGCCGGGTTTTAGGACTTCAAGTGTGTTTGGTTCCATATATACATAAATATAGTTTCTTATACAGTTTAACCTCTTTGGAGTTTCAAAATTTGCGGTCTTGAATGTATAAACAGTTATTAGTACACGTATGAATTTATGTATAAAGGAAGTGCAAAAGTTTAAAGAAATTTATGTATAAAGGAAGTGCAAAAGTTTTAAAGAAATTTATGTAAATTTCTGTACATTTCGAGCATATCAAATGCACTTTATTTTCGGACATTTGCGAAATCTTTGAGTATAGGCACCAAGTGTTTATGAAAATCAGGTTTGTTAAGATGAATGAATTTTGAATCTGTAAAAGTTTGAATGTATATGTCATAGTATTTCAAAGTAATATAAACTTCATGTGTGGATAGGTTTTAAATGTGAAAATTTTAAAGTAATGTTAATATATATAATTTTTAGACACATATCAGGTTCATTTTAGGAAATCTTAGGGATATGAATAAATACCCTATCATGAGTTTTGGAAATGATGATAATTTTGTCTATGTATGAGTCTTAAGTGTATAAGTTTCGATTTTAAAAGAAATGACAACTCTTAAGTATCAATCAATTTTGAAGTATTTACGATTATGGGCAATGTCAAATTTTAAAAGTATAATAACACGAACTTTGGATGGATACTTAACTTTGGATATAGGGATAGTCCAGTCACATTAAATTTTATAAGTATGAGCTTTTGGATGCGAGAATTTTTATATACAAATGATTTCATATAGACAAGTATCAATTCTGAATGTGCGGGTGATCTTGTATATACTTATTTTTGTGAAAACTTGGTTTTGAATGCATATATATGATGCATGAAATGTCATATATGGCTTTAAACATGTTACCTCTTGAACATGTAAATTTACACAAAATTTTATAATAACAAAGTGTGCACATGATTTCAAAGTATTTTATTTTCAAGTACACCAGATTCAAAGATGCCTGCTTTCAAGTGAATACATCTTAAACTCTAAAATTGCAGGTGTATATACATATAAGCTTTTCAGTGAGTGATAATTTTAACAGCTGCTCTTATATGTGTACACAAACTTTATAATCCATATATAATTCATAAATGTCCTGTACAGTTTCAGTCTGTCCTATACATTTATGTGCGAATACCTCGACTACAAGGTTAATTGTGGTCTTTAGCATTAAACTTCAAACTGTATATACATTTACAAGATGCAACATATAGCAACAACCTCGAAATGGGAATACTTTGGATAAATTCAAATATTTTCATGTATTGTTGCAGGCTAGATTTAAATTGGAAGAGGATTGGCAAAAAAGAGCTGTATTTCAGCAAATGGGAATACTTTGGAGATCCTCGAAAAGCAAATTGGTGTGAAAAATTAATAAAGCAGAGATAGAAGAGGAAAGACTTAATCTGAAACCGGCCAACATCAAAAGCATGATAGAATGAAGAAAGTTTGCAAAGGCAAAAACAAGTATGGAGTTTAAGGTAACATAAAAGAAAACAAGTATAATTACATTCTTTCTTTTATATGTTATTTTCAAAATGTTTTTTATACTAGTTACTAAGTTCTAACACCTTCCAATATTTCCAGAAACGAAGTGAGAAATATACGGCCCTTAGGAATAAACAACTTCCACATACATCTGGTCGTAGAGGAATGGCTAGATTGACCGAGGACCTGGTTAGTTAATTAACTATAGCATTATTTTCCTAGGTATTTAATACCTATAAGTTTATTTATTTAATGTTATTCTAAATTTAGAAAGAGCAGAGTTCAGATCCATTGTCCATAACTAGAGTTGATGTTTGGATTAAATCTCACATTAGAAAGAATGGTGAACCAGTGAGCATAGATGCTGCAAATACTATTGTAAGAATTTTTTTATTTTATCAGTATATTAAAAATAGTCTGAAACTATGATAATTTTACCATCGTACATTATTTGTATGTATTTAATTCATGTAGGAGGAGTTTAAAAAATTAGATAACCTATCACAGTCCAGTTCGTCATATAATGTCAAAGAAGATGCTATTTCACAAGTACTGGGGCAAGATAAACCAGGACGATTAAGGGCAATGGGAAGGGGTTGCACCTTAGCCAAGCTAACTTTGTCACAGTCCAGAGAAAAACAAGTATCTCAGTGTCAACAACAAATAGAAGAATTGCAGAGTATGCTAAAAATGCTGATGGACAAGAAGGTAAACTTTTATTGAAAGATGTTAACAAGCATACTACTCAACTCAGTATACATTAGTATTAGCTTGTAAAATGCATGTGCTTTTAGGTGTATTATTCATCACTTGTTTACCCAGGAAGGCAGTTATAGTTTAAAAGCTCAATTGTGGTGTGTCTGCAATTGTATTACAGAATGATAAAGTATAACACAGCTCAGTATACATTAGTATTATCTTGTAAATTATTCACACATGTATTAGCTGATGTAAGATGTATGTATTAGCTTGTAAAATATACAAAGATGTATGTGTTTTTATATACTAAGGTTTTCTAAATGCTTTGGCACAGGGTAAACAAACTTCAAAAGAATGGAGCACACATGAATTGGTAAAAAATAAATATATTACTGAAGAAACAACACATGGATTTTAGTTTTTGATCCAGTAATTAATATAATTTTTGGTGGAATAATTATAGGGCAATGCCAACGTATGTGAGCTATTGAATTGGGATGGAACATCTGAAGTTGTTGCCGAAGGGAGAGTGGTGTCTACTGACCCAAATGAGTTTGTCGGTGGCATTCATATTGGACCAAATGCTGTGAGCGTTGTTATAGATTGCGTGGATAAACCAGATGCTTATTTATGGAGACCTACACCTCATATGTCAGTATTAGGAAACGCTGAGAATAAGGTGGTAGCATGGCCAGCTACTTGCATTAAGATGACGCTGCAAGGACACTTGAATGAAGTTAGTACGGTAAATTTTCTGTGCATACTATCAACCGACAATTGTAGCTTGACTTTTTTTATTCATTTCAGTCAACATTTTTCAATAAGACATGAAATAATTAACTTTTCTGTGCATGCTATATGTTTATATTTTTCCTTTTTAGAGTAACAGCAGTGTCCAAGACAATAGATGCAAGATTTATGATTGGAATGAGGGTGATGTGATAGTTGCCGAAGGAAGAATCTGCTCCGGTGATTCAGGACATATTGTGAATGGTATTCCGCTTGGTCCACCTACCGTTGTGGTTTTGGTCGATAATGTAAAAAAAGGAGATGCTTACTTATGGCGACCCACAACTGATATGTTGTGTATTAGAGATGCAGTTGGTAGGAAAGTAGCATGGCCAAAATCAAAAGTTGAAGCTGAAAAAGGAAATGTTGCGACTTCTTCTTCTGGACTCGGACCCATAATCTCTAAGAAACCACACCAATATGTAAGTATATATTTTGAAGTATTTTTATGTATGTATGTATTCTGCATAATAACCTCGTTTTTTGCCAGCCAATTGCAAAGTTGATAACAAATAATAAATGCAAGATAATTGATGTGGGTGAAACAAATGAAGTGGTGGCTGAAGGAACTATCGCTTCAACTGATCCAACATTGATGGTCCATTGTCGTCCATTGGGATGTGATGCTGTAAAAGTTTGGGTAGACTTCGTAAGAGTTCCAAATGCAGTGCTATGGAGACCTAAATCGGAGTTGACATGCATGGAAGATGCTTTTGGTACCACCATAGCTTGGCCGATCTCAAAAGTCATTGGGGAAACAAAATAAAAGGTGTGATTTTATTATATATGAAAAGTTATTATTTTAATAGTTAGCCTCCAAATTTTTGCAAAGTTGTTGATCTATAAAAGGTGTGATTTCTAATATATTTATGTTGGAAAAATATTCATGAGTGAGTTGATTGCTTAGTAGTGTCGTATATATAAAACAGTACAAATCCAAGAATAAGTTATCGTATGTTTCATCCAGGAACTCTACTGAATATCATATATTTGATTGATAATATCTGCCTAAAATCGACTGTTTGATGCTCTGTCAGCTGGTTGTTTCAAAATTCAACCATAGCAAAGAAAAAAAACATATTTATTGCAATTTATTAGTAATTTCAATTACACACATAATGATAATAAATTAAACCAAAAATTATTTTCTTTACTAGGAATAAAAAGTAAAAATATTGAAGATAATGTACAACGATGTTGTTAATATCGTTATTGGATACTTATCGAGCTAGTACTGATATAAGATATCTGAAATACAGGGAAAATTCGAATTATATTAGTGAAATATCAGAATTATAGTTATAGTCTTTACTACGTAATAATAACCTATAGATATATGATATTCAAAATACCAAGATGAAACGGTAATTTAGTAAATTATTTATGAAGAAAATAAACATTTGAAAAGACCAATCTAAAATTTGGACAATAGACAAAAACAAAATTAGTACACATACTTTTATATTTGGAGCCATCCATTGTTTAGAACAATTGAATATGGGGAGTTTAACTTTTCCATATCAATATTTTTTAATAATTGCATATATTGATGATACAAATGGTATTTTGTTAATTTTTTTGAAAAGTGAACTGTGATTTCAGGCAGAAATTTTAGTAAATCTCGGGAAAATTTTAGTAAATCCTGAATTTTTGTTGTCATTTGATTGATGAAACTCTGATTTTCAATTGTTAAATTTTCTGGTGAAGAATCAGTGCATTCTAAATCAGTTTCATCATCTTCAACTGGGACAAATTCACGTGTGTTTGATGTTTGTACTTTTTTAGGATGATCTGAAACATAATTTAGTAGCCTGAAATATGATTCGGTTACTTGAAATAGAAATTGATTGCAGTGTTGTTTCAAAATTTAGTGATCCTAAAACATATAGTTTCCGTGTTTATAAATTTTGATATATAGCTGTTGTGTTTATAAATCCTAACATATATGGTTGCTGTGTTTTATAAATACTGAAACATATGGCAGCCATGTGCTTGTGTAAGTAAATAGTATGTGTGTGTCTTCAGGTGTGTGTACAAAGTGAATGTTCTGGCATGTGTATTTTTAAGTTTGAAGACCCTATAACACATGGACTGTATCCTGATATTGGAAATTTCTTTAACTCATAGTTTAACAAAGGCAGGCTAGTCTTGACATTATGACATATATGCAATTGATCATGGAGTTGATATTCTAAACATATTTGAAGTTGTTTTGATTGAAATAATTTCAAGTTCCGTATAATTATCTAATAGATCTGTAATGTTGAAGTTTATAACTGATAACAAAAGTTATTAACCTTGGGTTGATATTGCTGTCATATTTCATTGCACTAAATATTTGATCTGGCGAGGACATATGTGAGCTTGAATTTAATTAACTATTGAAGTTTATCAATCGAAACAAAGTAGAAGGTAGATGTAGAGTTTACAGTAGGAATGAAAATGAATGCACCTGGGAAACAATTTGTATGGTTATTGATGCTTGAAAAGTGTTGTAAATTATATTTTGGTAGATATGTAATACATAGATGGAATGTTATTTCAAAAAAAATTACACAGAGCTAGAGGTGCATTTGTTAAAGACTTTTAAATACACAACATTTAACATTGCAAGAATAAATTTTGTCGTCGATAACATTGCTGAACTGAAGGCATATATATACATACTATGTATGTACATTTCTCTTTCACAACTTACACATGGGTTTTTAGGTAGGAAAGTTAGAATATTTTCAGAATAAGTTGATTGGAACTATTTGAATTATCACCTTGTACAAATTTAGATAACCATGCAAGCCATTTTGTTCCACATATATATTTAGGTGAATTAAAGTAAGTTGTTACATACCTTTACCTAAACGATTTTCATAGATAGAAAATATTTGTGTATTTTTCACATCAAAAAGTTTGAAGTTCTTATTATACAAGTAGCTCTAATATTATGATATAAGGGAAAAAGGTACCGAGCTCGACATTATGGCATATAATAGTGAAAGTGATAAATAAATGCCTGGAGTGAACTGAGACTGTTTTGAGGGAAGAACCTCTGTAGCTTTTGCATTGTATTTGAATGAGTGTGTTCTTGTCTTGCCTTACCATGTACACAAGTCCCTTTACAAAAATATTCCTGATACTCTGAGTGTATACCTTAAGCAGCATGTTTCTTGCCTGCTTTAAATATATTTTATTGAATTTTGCAGATAAATATTTGGACTTGCACATAGTTAAGTCTGATCCTTTTTGCAGTGGTTGTACATTTCTAATAGGGTAGCTAAGAACACTAGAAATTATGGTTATACCTTTTTTATTCCAATATTCAAGTTTTAGATCCTCATTGTTGATTATTACTTGTCTACAAGTGGATGAACTTCTCCGAAGAAATTATCGGTTGCTTATGGTATTTGCTTAGATAGTTGTTTATGGTATTTTCTTAGCTAGTCATCTACGTATGGATTTTACGGTAGTTCAGTTGTTTATTCCATTTTGTTTCTGGTATTTCAGTTGTATAAACTTCTCTACGTATGGATTTTATGTTAACTTTTGTCTTGAAACTACTGTATTTATGTACTAGTTGTGTGACTATGTACGGTTATGTACTACTTCTGTATCTATGTATGGTAATGTACTACTTGTGTTTATGGTAGTTCATTTGTTCATGTATTTTTTGTTTATTATTGAACTATTTATTATTACTGTTGAATATAAATTATGAATAAAGTGAATTGGAGAGTGAACGAGCTAGCAGAATGTGAGAAATAGACATAGAAAAGCAAAAATATTTAGTGGCGTTTATCAAACGCTACGGAAAAAATATAATGGCAGGAAAAAAACGCAACAAAAAAATATTGCTGCAATGAAATATACAGCCTTTAAAATGATCAATCTATAACAGCGTCTATTTAGTGGCGTTTAGAACTTGCTACGGAAAAAATATGTTGAAAAAAATCGCTGCCAAAAAATATGGTGGCAGAAAAAAAACGCAACGAAAAAAAATATTGTTGCGGCGAAATATATATTGTGGCATATAATAAACGCAGCTATAAGGTTTGGGTTTAAGTTGTAACCCAAACATCACTTTTGGTGGCGTTTCAACATGCTACAAAAAAAGATTTACGGTGGCGTTATTTTGCCGCCGCAATAAGGCACATTATAACGGCGTTTACAAAAACGTAACCAAAAATATTGGTTTTCTAGCTGCAAGTCGTATGGCGGCGTTCTCTAAAATGCCACCATAAGTTATGGTTGCATTTTTTGTGCGCCACCAAAAGTACTTTTTGGTGTAGTGCCCGGCAAACACTCATGGTTAGTTTCAAGATACTTGGGTTCTCCTGACTCTAGGAGAACCGTTCGTTCAATAGGTCCGTGTGCATAGTCTATTCGTGGTGGATTCGCAGCAGTCGCTTGATGTCCAACATTTTGTCCGTCTACACCACGTCTCGAAACTAAACCGGCACCATCATCTAAAAGTCGAGCCTCCGAACCACAATTATATGATTCGGTATTGATCCCTCTGGATGGGTCTGTACCAATCCATAGGCCTTGTTCGTGGTTCGGCCCCACCTTCTGTTTCGATCTTTTGGTTTCCATTTGATCCATCTTTTGCTTCCTGTTCCTCTGCCTTTACTCTAATGACGACTAACTGTCAGATTCTGAACCAGATGGTGTTATGTCCCTCCTGTGGCTTTTTGTCAGTTGATTCAACAAATCCAAGCTCTCCTTCATTTGCTGATTCAGTTCATTGCGGCTTTCCTAGAGCATGTCTTCCATTTGCTTCATCTTACAGTCCATATCAACCCTAGTAATCACATATGCTGGGTTCTGACCTTCGTTAACAGTTAGCCGTGCAACCCCTTTAATATATTGGAAACCAACATTCTCAACCGCACATGAAGTGGTGGAGCGATCTCTTCTATGAGCCATATTAGAAATCACTTGTGTAGATTTTCTGAAAATCTGAGTAGTTAAAAATTCCAAAAACGAAGAAAACTGGATCTATCTCTTGGATTTAAGCAATCCAAAATTAGATGATGGATCCAAATAGCCTGAGAATATTGCCTCTCGGTGAAAGCACCAAAATATTAGTACCAAAATGTGGCACTAACACTCAAGAAATTAAGTAGAGAATAAAATTGAAGAAAAGTAAATGAAAACTAGTAAAAATAGAACAACGCACGAATCTGGTGGTTTGGCTAATCATTGCCTACATCCATTTGAAAGTTTTATTGATAATACTACTATTTTACAAGTGGCGTTCTTATGATTCGATATCACTGCACTGGCAGTTCAAGAAAGCATTTAAAATTTGCTAGGAGGTGAAAAGGATCCCAAAAATGATGCCCCTTCATGCCTACTTATAGTTGCAGGTCATCGGGAAATGCTCCAGCATGTCCTTCTCTACATTCTCCACAATCTCCCGACGGTTACTAAACAAGAAACATGGCCAGCTCAACAAATTGTATGGATTGGTACTGATCCATAGAACTTCTCCATGGATCGATTTAAACTCTTTGAAATGGGGTGACTCATTGTTAGCTTCATGATTTCCAACTTTGTTGTATCATTATAAGTTTGTTTCTGAGTCCAAATGATGGATTGGTAAAGGAATGGAGTTGCTGATTTCAAGTGCTTGAGGGGTTCGATAACAAATAACAGGCGATCGATCTATGGAGGTTGGATTGAGGTGCTATCATCAATACTTGAACATTGAGGGAGTTTGAAGCAATTGTGGAGGAGAATTATGTTTTGGTACCGATCCATCAGATAGATGGATAGGACTTCTAGGCTTTGTGAGACAGTCTTGTTTTTATCTTGTAATCTTGGTTGCACTTGATTTATAGACTTTACGGTTATTTCTCTAAGCTGTTTGCCTTGATAGCTTTCAAGTTTGATTCATCAATTCTGTCTAGATATTGCCTGGTCAAAAGGCTGGATTACACATACACACATTCATTACACATTTATACACATAAAATGAGAGTTCAAAAGGTACAAAATAAATTAAATAAAGCATGTGTTCTTAAATGTTATTATGAAATTATTAACTGTGATTTGAATCCCTTATTTTATGCCTCCTTTTAAGAAAGACTTTTTTGATGTGCTTTCTCTACATCCAATGTGATGTTAAGCGTTGTTCCTAGCATGTCAAAGGAATGGGAAAGAGGGGACAATGGTACTTAAGGTATAGCATAAAACATGCCTTAAATCAAGCATGAAAGGTGGAATGTTTCATGAAGGGGTAGTTAAGTAATTTGGCAAATGGGTATTTGGGGTCTTTAGCCACTCATTCTAAAGTCTATGAAAGCATGCGCAAGGCCCTCTTCACTTGTTTACTAATTCAAAAACCAAAAATCCAACTCTTTCACTTCTTTCTCTTCACAAAGTTCTTAGATCAAAGTAACTCCAAACAATTCAAAACTCCTCCAAACTCTTGCTACCATCAACTTCCTTCATCTTGGAACAAAGAAATTTGGAGCCATTCTCTTGAGAAACCCAATGGCCGTACCTAATCAAGGAGGATTCAAACTTGGCCATGCACTCTTTGATCCCTCCTCTCTTGTTCATGCTTGCTCTAGCCTTGTTCGTATGCTTGTGGGTTGAAGGTAGGAAGCTATTGTATTGTTGCTTGGTCAAGGTTGAAAAGAGCTATCTTGGATTTAAATTAAAAGTGAGTTATCTTAGTCCTTGAATAAATCTCTAAAACTTGATGATTTGCTTACTATTAATAATTATAGACCCTAACTAAGTAAAGTTATAAACCCATATTTGTATGCTTTGAATAGCATATTATTTTTATACTTGTTGTGCCTTGGAAGGCCTTGATTTATGTTGTTTGAATGAGCATTTGTAATGGAATATGTAATTGGAAGTTTGGACATTGGATTTGGACATGATATGTGTGTTTATATAAGGACTTTGGACATAGACTTGGACTTGTAATATTTGGCATATGTAATGGCATGTGAGACAGAGATTGGACTTAGATAATGAATATGTAGTAAGTAGTTAGTGTTATTGCATTTATAATGATAGTCGCTATAAAAGCACTTTTGTCATAGTTGTATTTACTTACTTTTCTACATGCTTTTCACACATGTTTCTTGCTTATATATTTTGTACACATGTT
Organism: Allium fistulosum; assembly: GCA_030737815.1. Taxonomy (NCBI): domain Eukaryota; kingdom Viridiplantae; phylum Streptophyta; class Magnoliopsida; order Asparagales; family Amaryllidaceae; genus Allium; species Allium fistulosum. Next base: position 86,667,644 of record CM060901.1, on the reverse strand, counting down.
ATACCATGCCACTTTTTGATGTAATATGGATTTGAGAATCATATATGTTTATATGATCAAATGATGTTGAATATCGAATTGAATATGGAATTGTCCATATTGCGATAATCACTATAAACGCACTTTGAATCCTTCTCTTCTATCTTACTTTTTACAACTCTATCTTTTGAATATTTTTGAATGAAATATTTTTTTATACTTATAATAGTATACAAGATAGTAAGAAATAGAGTTTAAAAGCTATTTTACTTATTAAACTAAGTTACAAAAGTTATGGTCTATATAGTGATAGTCGCCGTGGACACGCTTTGGAAAAACATGTCTTTTTTGTAAATTTCAAAATGTTATTACTTAAATATTTTTATGAAATATTTTCAAAGGATTTTTATAAAAGAAATATAAGTATCCTAAAAGAATTTTGAAGTTAAATACATTTTTAAATAAGTATTTTAATTATTTAAAGTAAAGGTTATTCTTATTTTATATGCACAAAACTTGTTTATTTTGTTAAAGTAGTAAAAGTTTTCAAACTAATGTTAAGTAATTATTTTTAAGGTGCAAAAGCTCTATTTGCCTCTGCCATTCTATGAGTCCCTTCCTTTTTGCGTATGGCATTGCCACTCCCTTTGGCAGCATCCACCAATTCGAAACTTAATTTGAAAGCCATATTTTAATCCGGGCGTTTTCGGGATGCCCCTAATAACCAATGAATGGTGAGTGCTTTTCCTTATGTAGATCCTATTTCAATAGAAACTTGATGAGTCGACCCGCCTACACGTCTTGCTTTTACTGGTTTCTATAACTATTTATATCTTATGTATAAGTATTTTAAAGGTATTTTATTCATATATAAGTCTATAAAACGATTTTTAATCTTTTATTAAAGTAAGAGCTTTTCGTTTACTTTCCTTCCTTAACTTATTTTAAAGCCTATTTCCTTATTAAATAAAACTATTATATATATATATATATATCATTTGCAAGAGTTTCTAACTTATTTATACAAGTAATTTTAAAGACTATTGTTTTGGAAGAAGGGATAAAAAGTAACATTTATAAAATGACCTTAGTTTGACTGTTTATGGGATGTTAGTATTATGTTTAACACTAAAAGCTGAGCAAGTTAGGCTTCTCTATTTATGAGAGGCAAGATAGAAGTTCGAGTAAGGATTGAGAAATAGTGCTCAAACTTACCGACTTCTTTGTTGATCGAGGAATAGTTAAGCTGGAATGTCGGAAACATGTCAAGTATACGAACCTTGATTTCCATAAGCAAGTTCTTGAGACTCGATAGTCTATTAGTCGACTTTCGGTCTTGACCAAACATAACTTAGCAAGTAATCGAAAGGCTTCGTAGATTTATGCCAATAAAAACCCCCAAGGAGGAGTGCTGGTATGAAACGCCTCTTGCTTTCACTTACTTCTAATAGAACCAGAACTGAGTTAACCGAAAATTCATTGATTAGTTTTGAAGAGTCCGAGATCGGATAAGTACGTATAGTCCTTGTCGAATACCACTTCAAAAAAATTATATGAGTTATATGTTTTGGAAGTGGGATGATGGAATCCATGTGTGGTTCCGAAATCTGTTGAGATGATGGAATCCATGTCGGATTCATGATTTGTTCGAGCATTAAAGACTCTTGTGGAGATGCCAAATGTAGCCTCGATATCGATAATGATAGAAACCAGAGTAAGGATGCATAACCTGGGTTTAGCTTACCTAAAAAGAGGGTATATCAACTCCATTATCTAGAGTATGCTTATCGATTATTGGCACCAAGAGTTGGTGTGCCTGAAGCCACGCTTTATGGCATGGGTCACTGGTGTTAACCTTATAGTATATGCTATCTAGAGATATACGATGCTCGGAAGGATATCTTCGAACTTTGTGCAGGAGATATGCCTCGTTGAAACAAAGGCTTCTCCATGGAAACCTTACACAATTTAGCAAACGTACCTTAGAGGTTTTAAATGTACTCTAATATGTTGTTGTATATAACCATTCCGGCTATATTGTATATTTATTTTCAACCCTAGACATTATCAGAATATCACTAGATTTTCTTTTGAAATAGTTTGGTTATCGTAAGGTAAAAATTCATCCACGTTTATTTGTGGCGTGGTCTTAAGAGATACCTTTATTTTTGAAAGGTTTTACAAGTATAAATAATCCATATGATTTAGTTTCTCACACTAGTTTATCAAACTGATCCGGGTGTTATTCTCGTATAATGCTTGGGTCAGCCCTGAGTATTTCCATATTTAGCTATGGATGCTTTGGAGATTATGGAGACAAGCTAGATGCATCCACCTATTTTCATTTCCATTCACTATTATATTTATGTATTCAGCATTATGAGGACATGTAGTTATAACTGTCCAGGCTGATTGTAGTACTTAGTCATTTTGTAACTTTGAGATTTTTGTATGTCAGGGTAACTCTTTGTACTGTATTTTGAGATATTATATATTATCATTCCGCATGTGAGATTCTAATATCATGTTCGTCTTTCATTTTTCAATTTTACCCATACTTTCTGTCTTTTTGGCACTTGGATGCTCGGCACACGAATACCGTGGATGTATTTAGTGTCAACATTCGAGAGTCGAAAAGTCGGTGATTGCAATTTGGTATTGGGGCTCGGTTAGCCACACCTTGGCTTTGCTGGGGTATAACTCATTAAATGTAATGACCCGCCTTTTCAAACCCTATAAGTTAACACTAATACATCTATGGTATTCACATGCCGAAAAACTAAGTGTCGAAAGGAGAGATTGTTAGGGAAAGAAAGGAGACAAAAGGTAGAAGAAACTAAACAATCACAGAATCTCACAACGCAATGGAATAACATATATTAATCAACATAATACTTTACAAAGTCATTTCAAAAATGATACATCAGAGTTATACTAATACAAATTCTACCCTAGAATGGTTATAACAACCTGTCCTTGCCTAACTGATACAAGATACATATAACACAGCAGAAACAAGATAATAACTAACTATCGATGAAGTCTTCTGCTCCAAGCTCCTCCAAAATGCATTCATGGGAAAACCTGAACTACTTGGCTGCCCATAAAAATTTGAGCACCCAAGAGTTTTAGGGAAAGAAAATAAAACTCCAGGTCAGACATGAGTCTGGTGTGAGTAAACTCAAACAACTGAATTATTATGTTTAAACCCCTTTTAAAATCAAAGGTATCTCATAGACCACGCGACACATAAACACGGATGAGTTTTTATCTTACGATAACCAAATCACTTTTTATAGAAAATCCATCAATATTATAATAATGTCTAAGCGTTCAAAATAAATATATGAAAATAGCCGAAATTGTTACCATTATTAAATTCTAGCATACTAGGCTCTACAATCAAAACCGTAAAGTCACGTATTGGATATTGGATTCCATAATATGACAAGGCACCGGGGTACCACTTATCATGGTACATGTCTAGAAAATGTACCGAGGACCTCGCCAGGATCCCTTACTAACACAAGAACGGCCTACCCCTTGCTAGATAGTACCAAATATGTCATTACCCCGGTTGCTTTGCAACCCTTTTGTATTGAGATCTCATGCACAACCAATCCAAAAATATATAGATGTATCTAGAAAGGTGATGACACATCCTAATGGGAGCTACCCACCTAGCCTTGCTGCATCTCCCCTGAATTTAGTCATTCCCGATTGATGAGGTTTGAGACTATGACCTTTTGAATAGCAATTCCACTTGGAATGCTAACACTGCCTTCCAGGCAGTAATGCAGTGCCAGCATTCATCCATACAAGTTGTCCATGATAAGGACAAACCGAAGGCACTACTTCTACTACATCCATTTTGAAATCACCCTCAGGACTAGTAGCAAGTAGCCCTTGCACTTTAATACTCCATCTTTGATTCCACATTCTTCAAGATGTCTTCAGTTCGAAACGCTTGAGTTGGATCGATGTGGTTTTCGAATAAAATATCCGATCCAGGTCTCTTCGAAACAACTTTCGATAGTTCTTAGTAAACCCAACCCCGGTTCTTTAGGAAATAAACAGACAAAGGTAAGAGCGGAGCTTACCTCCTAAATGTTTATGGACGGATTTCCTTATCATTTATCCTAGAAGAACGAAACGAGATTTATACTTACAGTGCAACATCATTCGGGATGACTGTACCATATAACTCACTTATTTCTCCTAGATATTTCAAAAGTTACGTTTAGGTCCAGATTTGATAGTCGGTTATTTAACTATCAAATAAACAATCATTCAACATTGATGATTCCATATGGGATCCACTAAGCATTTACGAATTAATCTTTAATTAATTAAAATCGCTTTATAAACATTCGATCAAAAGATCTTTTCAAAACGCTATTTCCAAACCCCTTACATCCCTTTTATACTTGGAAAATATTTATACTTATCCTGTAACGCCCCACCTCTATGCTCATAATAACAAAGAGTATTAAAAGAAATACTGTCTATTATTACGAAGAATAAGGCTGGATAGGAGCGACCATCCGTAATTGGCCTTACACTAATATTGGTTATCTCGATAGGAGTGGTATATACTTTCTATTTTTCATCTATTATCTATTTACTCCCATCGACATATCCAATTATCAGTATAAAACAAACTACGATAGTTCATAATAGTTTAGGACATTAGATATAACAATAACACAGATAATATAATTGTGGAACACAGATAAAAACAAGAGTCTCATATATATATAACTGATGTCAGTTAATACATAGTTGACACAATACATATGATACAACTACAACTGTCGACTCTAGAAGTTATATATACACGTACATTATCGACTAATATACATGAATACATATCGTTCTATACAATGACACGACTACTACAAAAGGACAATGACAACTTCAGAAGATGCGAAAAGTCTTCAAATCCCGAACAGCAACTCAAAGAAGGAAATCTACTACCTGAAATAACTCGGGTCTGACCCGAGTATTACATTCAAAAGAAAATAATACCCAGGTCAGTCTAATTCAAACCAGTTTATTAGTGCATAGAGGCAATAATAATTTTAATAGACGACAGTCACAATAATTCCCGTCTATCCGATTCTTTAAACAAAGAAACCGGATAACGGTCAATATAACACTTAACAGTGTTTAACAAAAATCAGCAGATTTAAATCATCAACAGAGATGAATAAACAATTTATCAAATCGACTAAATCAATTTAAAACTGTCAAATCTGATAGGGCTGCAGTACACGCACGCGTGTACTGCCTCGCCACTATCATACGAAATGCATAAAAGATCAACGGAAATTCACGAAACGCGCATAAGGTCAAACCCAGAGAAAGTCGGGTTCAACTCAAATGCGATTCAAATAAATGGTCGAGACATAAAATTAAATCTCGGCTCAAGTTCAAATCAATCAACAGAAAACAATGGCTGCACAGAGACAGCAGGGTACAACACGCCTCAAAGTATCGGTCGATACTAACAAGCATGCGTGGTCAGGGAAACCCAAATACTACTTGAAACAGGTATGTAACTGTCCCAAATGGTCAAGACAGCTACAATGAATAATCAAACTCGCGAAATACTTCAACTACAAGTGAACATGTCAAAGTAAATACAACAATGGACAGTGCAGGTCCAATTAGAAACAGTGGACGGTACAAGTATAGTCTCAGCGACGAAATGCAGCAGTGACAACACAAGTATAGTAAATTTCAATTGATACAACTCGAACAATGCCCCATGTTCATACACAACTACCCAGTGCCTAAGGGCCATAAAAATGAAGTCTACACAATACTTACAACTGTAACTGGCAACCATGTACAGGTAGGAGGAAGATGTACTGAAGCCAATAGGGCAACCAAGCAAGCACATGAACGCATAATACCCTCAAATGCAACTATACTTGAAACCAGAAATAATGCAGTGATACTGACGGTAGTGTGCAATCAGAACAAATGAACAAAAGTTCTCATGTCATCCACAAACTCATAATGAACTACCAGATAACCATGTATGTAGTAAAAATAAGAATGCAAAGTCAAGTCTTTGCTTCCTCATAGTAGTGTCAGAGTGATGCCTGATGATATAAAAAAAAACAACTTAAACTCCAAGCACGTCCCACAATATATGTATACACACATAGGTATGTATACACCTATATGCAAATTGGAATAAAAATTCACAAATGAAGGGGCAGTGCATTATGAACCAGACAGTACCACAAAGTGAAGAAATCAAGTGTACCAATACTGAGCAAAAGCGTTCAGTAATATTAAAAATCAAGTAGCAGTTTGAAAAATGACAGAGAATGAGAAGTCAAACAAAATAAACAGCATCAAACCGTGTTTTTTTCGATCAAAGTCAAACCCAAGGTGATACTCAACTATCTCAAAAGCCAGAATCAACAACACATTTTTAACCCAAAACCGTATGTATCACTAAAGTGCTCGAAAGCCAACCAAGTGTTCAAAACAACAGCCGAAGCACCAAAAACAAATTCATAACAAGATTCAAGTTCGAACTGGAAATAAAACAATCTCGTCAACTAAGAGTCAACGCCGTGGCAATCACGACATCAACACAAGCCGTGAGTATCAAAAAAAAAGGGAACTACGACAATATACGAATTGAACAATTAAAAATCATCTCGAGAAACAGTTATCAATAAATACGATATCAGCTTTGAAACGAAGTCGAACAGTGATACCCAAGACTATAACAATAACACGTCGAAGTCAACTCGAAATCAACATCGTGGTGCTCACGAATTTAATCCAAATTGATATACAAAGTTCACATAATCGAATTCATATGAAGCCGTGGTGGCTATGAAACTAAGAAATCCAAGAATCGAACTAAACGAGTAAAATCATCAACATCAAACAAAAACCCAAACTAAGCCAAGAATCACGACTGAAACACAAAATCACCAATACGCGAATTCGAATTAGATGTGAGTATTGAGGATTACTCACCTTAGATTCGACGAGCAGCAATAAATCTCCTCATTCGATCGAGCGAACCAGGGCAGTCGCCTTCGAAAACCAAAACCCTAATTTATAAAAAAGGGGACGAACGAACGAGCTACCATTTCTTTCTTTTCTTTTTCGTATACGGTTTCTTTTTTGAACGAAAAAAAAATGAAGGGAAACCGGGTTTTCATTTGATAACAAAGCACTGAAATAAAATAAAGCATGGGCTAGATTTAAAAGCCCACTTACACTTAACAATCTATAAAAGAATCTCAACCTACTTACATTTCCAACAGCAATTTATCCTCGTTTAAATCGTTAAATGACAATTATAGGTTGAAACTAAATCCCGGGTTGTTACAGACTCCCCTCCTTATAAAAATTGCGTCCCCGCAATTTTCATAAATAAAGTCGTCTATAACAATTATTCTTCTAACATAAACTGGTTATGCTAGAAAAATAAGAATCGAGAACACAAATATCAAAGAAATCTTTTAGTTCCATAAAGGAATTTCACAAAATCTTAACAAAGTCTAATTATCCCGTAGATGATCAGAAAACAACAAAGCTGAATAAGTGCAATCATCAGCAATATTTAATTATCAACCAGATAATTGAAATTCAGAAAAATCACGAAACAACAATATCTAACTATCGCTACGATAATTAGAAAACAACAAAACTTAATTATCAACAAAGATAATTAGAAAACAAAATTCGCAAATCGTCAGACTGCAATTATCTAGTTACCCAACAAATCACTGGAAAACACAAACTTCATAATTGACAAACTATAACTATCAACAAAGATAGGTAGAAAACAGTAATTCAATATAATCAACATAATCTAGAATCAATTAGAGACTAGAAAATCTTTTAATCATCAAAATTATTCAATTAAACCACAAATCACAAGTATTCAATTATCACAAACGATAATCAAATCGAAAAATATTTAATTATCTCAAACGATAATCAAATCTCAAATCACAAATATTCAATCATCACAAGCGATAATCGAATTTCAAATCACAAATATTCGATCATCACAAGCGATAATCGAATTTCAAATCAACAAATATTCAATTATCAAAAACGATAATCAAATTTCAAATTCAACAAATATTCGATTATCAAAAACGATAATCAAATTTCTCAAATCAACAAATATTCGATTATCAAAAACGATAATCAAATTTCTCAAATTCAACAAATATTCGATTATCAAAAACGATAATCAAATTTCTCAAATCAACAAATATTCGATTATCAAAAACGATAATCAAATTTCTCAAATTCAACAAATATTCGATTATCAAAAACGATAATCAAATTTCTCAAATTCAACAAATATTCGATTATCAAAAACGATAATCAAATTTCTCAAATCAACAAATATTCGATTATCAAAAACGATAATCAAATTTCTCAAATTCAACAAATATTCGATTATCAAAAACGATAATCAAATTTCTCAAATCAACAAATATTCGATTATCAAAAACGATAATCAAATTTCTCAAATTCAACAAATATTCGATTATCAAAAACGATAATCAAATTTCTCAAATCAACAAATATTCGATTATCAAAAACGATAATCAAATTTCTCAAATTCAACAAATATTCGATTATCAAAAACGATAATCAAATTTCAAATCAGCAAATATTTAATTATCAAAAGCGATAATTAAATCCCAAATCAGTAAATATTTAATTATCGAAAGCGATAATTAAATCTCAAATCAGCAAATATATAATTATCAAAAGCGATAATTAAACCTCAAATCAACAAATATTTAATTATCAAAAGCGATAATTAAATCTCAAATCAGCAAATATTTAATTATCTAAAGTGATAATTAAAAGCAACAAATATCTGATTATCAAAAACGATAACCAGAACACATATCAACAAATATCTAATTATCACAAGCGATAATTAGAAACAACAAATATCTGATTATCAAAAACGATAATCAGAACTCATATCAGCAAATATCTAATTATCACAAGCGATAATTAGAAACAACAAATATCTGATTATCAAAAACGATAATCAGAACTCATATCAGCAAATATCTAATTATCACAAGCGATAATTAGAAACAACAAATATCTGATTATCAAAAACGATAATCAGAACTCATATCAGTAAATATCTAATTATCACAAGCGATAATTAGAAACAACAAATATCTGATTATCAAAAACGATAATCAGAACTCATATCAACAAATATCTAATTATCACAAGCGATAATTAGAAACAACAAATATCCAATTACCTGCAGATAATTGGAAACAACAAATATCTAGAAATCAATTAAGAAGACTAGAAAATCAACATAAAAGCTTGGATCGATCCCATCAGATGGCGAGTTTTTAATTCGCCGCACGTGCATCTCAGAGTGGCCGAAGCCTACCAAGTACTCAACATAATTTTGGCGCCCATCAGATTGACCCGAAGGTCCGCAGAGTGACCCGAAGGTCTAGTACTGGTATTTGACCCGAAGGTCCGCAGAGTGGCCCGAAAGCCCAACAAATGACCCGAAGGTCCAACAAATGACCCGAAGGTCCAACATAGTGGCTCGAAAGCACACGAAATCATCAAATATTTCAATTAACGAGTCCGGAATTAACCGAAATAGCAAACGCACATGTCCCATACCACGTGTTTTACTAAATCGTTTGATTCTCTTCATCGTTTCCTTGAAAGTGCAAAATTGTGTATTTTGTAAAATTACATTTCACATTCTCAAACGGACAAGTCCGAAATTAAGCGAATCAGTAAAAGAAAGGGGTCATAGTCCTCGATTTTGCTGAAACGTTTAAATCGCTTCCTCATTCTTTTGAAAGCGCAAACTGTTAAAATTTCTGAAAACAATTTTATTTATTTTGTAAAAATAACAATTCACATTCTCAACTGGACAAGTCCGGAGTTAAGCGAATCAGTAAAAGAAAGGGGTCATAATCCTCGATTTTGCTGAATCGTTTAAATCGCTTTCTCATTCTTTTGAAAACGCAAACTGCTAAAATTTTATAAAACAATTTTCATTTTAAAACGATTTTCCAATCACGTGATTAGAACAGTAAATCAGTAACAATTTCGATAAGGAAATCGTACTTCTCAAAATACCGTAAAACGGTCACAAAACAGCATTGCGGAATAACCGCTTGAAAATCCACTTTTAAAATTTGACGGTTACTGAAGCCAAAGCGACAGTAATTTTAAAACGTCAAAATCACATCAAAACAATTTACATCAAAATGTAATATCAGAGAATTTTCATTCATCAAAATGCCATAAAACACCGTACTTCAAAATATAGCATTGGTGTAAAATTCCGTTGTAAAAATAACGGCAACAAAATACGTTTCATAACCAAGCATCGGTTCAACGTAAAATAAATGCAATAACGTGCAATTTAAATTTTTGCACGTACTACAAAATGAACAAAGGATTCATTCGAAGGTATCTTCAATGAAGATAATTTAAAACAGCAAAAATCTAATCAATAGTTGATTAGTATAAAAGAAAGCCAGCGGAGATTTCAACAAAAACCACATATCTGCAATTTCTTCGAATCCTCAATTTGGATTCGAAATTCTCAAAGAAACAAATAATTACAGCTATGTAAACAACAATTGGAATTCATATCAATTTCGTATTTTGATTTTTTTTTTTAAATCAAAAAGATTATCAGTTGTACTCAGCGAAGACAGTTTCACTGTTTCCGCTGCGCACTCTGATAAACAGAACACAAATCAATCAAATCATCAGAACACAATTTCACTATTATTTTTAAATAACGATATTTAAAAATTTCATCAAAATTTCAAAACTTTAGTTTTGACTCAAATCACAGATAAAACGTCGACCTATAGTTGTAACATATGTTCCATCCAAGTTATGTTTTATATTATGTCCATAAACCCCAAGCTCTGATACCAACTGTAACACCCCACCTCTATGCTCATAATAACAAAGAGTATTAAAAGAAATACTGTCTATTATTACGAAGAATAAGGCTGGATAGGAGCGACCATCCATAATTGGCCTTACACTAATATTGGTTATCTCGATAGGAGTGGTATATACTTTCTATTTTTCATCTATTATCTATTTACTCCCATCGACATATCCAATTATCAGTATAAAACAAACTACGATAGTTCATAATAGTTTAGGACATTAGATATAACAATAACACAGATAATATAATTGCGGAACACAGATAAAAACAAGAGTCTCATATATATATATAACTGATGTCAGTTAATACATAGTTGACACAATACATATGATACAACTACAACTGTCGACTCTAGAAGTTATATATACACGTACATTATCGACTAATATACATGAATACATATCGTTCTATACAATGACACGACTACTACAAAAGGACAATGACAACTTCAGAAGATACGAAAAGTCTTCAAATCCCGAACAGCAACTCAAAGAAGGAAATCTACTACCTGAAATAACTCGGGTCTGACCCGAGTATTACATTCAAAAGAAAATAATACCCAGGTCAGTCTAATTCAAACCAGTTTATTAGTGCATAGAGGCAATAATAATTTTAATAGACGACAGTCACAATAATTCCCGTCTATCCGATTCTTTAAACAAAGAAACCGGATAACGGTCAATATAACACTTAACAGTGTTTACCAAAAATCAGCAGATTTAAATCATCAACAGAGATGAATAAACAATTTATCAAATCGACTAAATCAATTTAAAACTGTCAAATCTGATAGGGCTGCAGTACACGCACGCGTGTACTGCCTCGCCACTATCATACGAAATGCATAAAAGATCAACGGAAATTCACGAAACACGCATAAGGTCAAACCCAGAGAAAGTCGGGTTCAACTCAAATGCGATTCAAATAAATGGTCGAGACATAAAATTAAATCTCGGCTCAAGTTCAAATCAATCAACAGAAAACAATGGCTGCACAGAGACAGCAGGATACAACACGCCTCAAAGTATCGGTCGATACTAACAAGCATGCGTGGTCAGGGAAACCCAAATACTACTTGAAACAGGTATGTAACTGTCCCAAATGGTCAAGACAGCTACAATGAATAATCAAACTCGCGAAATACTTCAACTACAAGTGAACATGTCAAAGTAAATACAACAATGGACAGTGCAGGTCCAATTAGAAACAGTGGACGGTACAAGTATAGTCTCAGCGACGAAATGCAGCAGTGACAACACAAGTATAGTAAATTTCAAGTGATACAACTCGAACAATGCCCCATGTTCATACACAACTACCCAGTGCCTAAGGGCCATAAAAATGAAGTCTACACAATACTTACAACTGTAACTGGCAACCATGTACAGGTAGGAGGAAGATGTACTGAAGCCAATAGGGCAACCAAGCAAGCACATGAACGCATAATACCCTCAAATGCAACTATACTTGAAACCAGAAATAATGCAGTGATACTGACGGTAGTGTGCAATCAGAACAAATGAACAAAAGTTCTCATGTCATCCACAAACTCATAATGAACTACCAGATAACCATGTATGTAGTAAAAATAAGAATGCAAAGTCAAGTCTTTGCTTCCTCATAGTAGTGTCAGAGTGATGCCTGATGATATAAAAAAAACAACTTAAACTCCAAGCACGTCCCACAATATATGTATACACACATAGGTATGTATACACCTATATGCAAATTGGAATAAAAATTCACAAAAGAAGGGGCAGTGCATTATGAACCAGACAGTACCACAAAGTGAAGAAATCAAGTGTACCAATACTGAGCAAAAGCGTTCAGTAATATTAAAAATCAAGTAGCAGTTTGAAAAATGACAGAGAATGAGAAGTCAAAAAAAATAAACAGCATCAAACCGTGTTTTTTTCGATCAAAGTCAAACCCAAGGTGATACTCAACTATCTCAAAAGCCAGAATCAACAACACATTTTTAACCCAAAACCGTATGTATCACTAAAGTGCTCGAAAGCCAACCAAGTGTTCAAAACAACAGCCGAAGCACCAAAAACAAATTCATAACAAGATTCAAGTTCGAACTGGAAATAAAACAATCTCGTCAACTAAGAGTCAACGCCGTGGCAATCACGACATCAACACAAGCCGTGAGTATCAAAAAAAAAGGGAACTACGACAATATACGAATTGAACAATTAAAAATCATCTCGAGAAACAGTTATCAATAAATACGATATCAGCTTTGAAACGAAGTCGAACAGTGATACCCAAGACTATAACAATAACACGTCGAAGTCAACTCGAAATCAACATCGTGGTGCTCACGAATTTAATCCAAATCGATATACAAAGTTCACATAATCGAATTCATATGAAGCCGTGGTGGCTATGAAACTAAGAAATCCAAGAATCGAACTAAACGAGTAAAATCATCAACATCAAACAAAAACCCAAACTAAGCCAAGAATCACGACTGAAACACAAAATCACCAATACGCGAATTCGAATTAGATGTGAGTATTGAGGATTACTCACCTTAGATTCGACGAGCAGCAATAAATCTCCTCATTCGATCGAGCGAACCAGGGCAGTCGCCTTCGAAAACCAAAACCCTAATTTATAAAAAAGGGGACGAACGAACGAGCTACCATTTCTTTCTTTTCTTTTTCGTATACGGTTTCTTTTTTGAACGAAAAAAAAATGAAGGGAAACCGGGTTTTCATTTGATAACAAAGCACTGAAATAAAATAAAGCATGGGCTAGATTTAAAAGCCCACTTACACTTAACAATCTATAAAAGAATCTCAACCTACTTACATTTCCAACAGCAATTTATCCTCGTTTAAATCGTTAAATGACAATTATAGGTTGAAACTAAATCCCGGGTTGTTACATATCCTAAGGGTATGAGTATATTAACAAAACATTAGGTAAATTCCTTCTTTTAAATTCCTTTTTGAAAACATTACTTACTATAAACCGATCCACTTATCCTTTATAAAAAATTTCCTTTTAAAAGCTCACTTCACATTTAAATACCTTTTTAAATTTTCAAAATCAATTTATAAAACACTTTTATAAAGCTACAAGTCAATTTACAAAACTTCTTTACAAACCTCTAAATCATTCATAAAACATTTCCTATTTAAAACTCCTTTAATAAATCTTCTTTAAGAAAAATCCTTTACATAATATCCTTTGCAACTCGTCCTTTTAAATCACTTTAAATAAACCTTTTTACTTAGTAAAACCCATTTTTATAAACAAGATATTATTGATAAATACCTTTACAAAATAATAATATAACTTGAAAAATCATTTATAAACCTTAAACTCCAAAATTGATTAAAGAATTGAAGTTAATTCAGAACCATACTTTATAATTTCAAAAAGAGCTTAGCAATCCCAAATGGTAGTAATTTAAGTTACCATTTAACATCAATTTCACTTCCAAGTCACTTAACCATTTATTTACATAAGTCAACATATATGTAAATACAATTCATATCCAAATCAGGGAATAACATGTCAATACAACTCAACTAGCATATACATGTCCAAATAACATAATAGCAGGATGGTGATTTGTCCTGCCAAATAGGTGTCCAACAATCAAACAATTAACTTATAGTAGAACGAGGATTTATTCTACTGATACATATGTCTATACAATCAAACAACCAATCTATAGCAGAATGGAGATTTATTCTGCTAACACACATCCACACAATCAAACCATTTACGTAACTCATTCACAATTGTATGTCTACTTAACGGTATTGACACTTGAATCCCTTATGTTCAAAACTATCTTTGAAATAGAAGTACCTTTAAAACAATTTGGTTCTCGAAACAAAGGATTTAAAACTTAAAGCTCTCTTTTAAAATAATTAATTACAAGTTAAACACTTTATTTAATCATAATTAATCTTTATTAAACTTGAACTTAATTTAATTATAAATTAATAAATAATTAAACCTATAATAAATAATTTATTTATAAATTAAACCCTTAATTAATCCTTTATTAAATAATAATTTAAACCTTTATTAATAATTAACTATTAATTAATTTTAATTTATTAAATTAAATAATCTTTTAATTAAAACTTAAATCATAAATTAAACCTTTAATAGATAATTATTTTAAAATTAAACCTTAATTAATTTATCATTAAAATAATTAACAATTGATTTATTAAATAAATAAATAATTGACCTTATATTTGATTAATAATTAATTAAAAATAAATTATGTGTTTAACGCATAATTAATTAAAAATTTGTCTTACTTTTAAAATATAATTAATTAGTACTAATCTTTAATTAATTAAAATTAACAAACCTTATTTAGTACAAAGTTGATTATTAATTATCAAACTAATTAATTATTAAATTCTTAATTAACTTTCCTTAATCATCATTATTAAGTTTTTAAAACAGTTCAAAACACTTTAAAATATAAACATTAACTTTTCAAAAATTGAACTTTTTATCGAACTGCATCCATAGCGACTATCTCTATGGATACCATAACTTCCAAACTTGATTAACATCTCAAATAGTCTTTTAAAACACTTACTTTTTAATTTTAACTTACTTTATGAACTTAACATAAAGTTTTGGAAGCAAAACAAAATGTTAGAAACTTTAGAAAACTTTTTGTTTGAAGCAAAGTAAGTAATCAAATTTAAAAACTCAAACGATCGCTATGTCGAACACAAACACCTTCAAGTGCTAACCTTTCTCACTAATTCATCCATTTACTAACTTTATTTACTAACATTCCATATCACTTCCAATCACAAGACAAAGATCACAGCTTTATAACCAAAAACATCACTTTAACATTTGATTCACAAATCTACGCTAAACCATAAACTAGCAAGATATGTACATCAAAACTATATGATAATTCAACAATCCAAATAATATATTCTACAACCAAATAGATAACATAACAAATGTTTGATCTTTCCACAAAAATTTAGAAGTTTACTCATCAAAATTTTGCAAAACCCTTTTGAAAACTTGAAATACTTAGAACTAGCAAAGCTTGGAAAACCACAAAAAGCAACTCGAAAATGGGTCATTTTCCCCTCGACTTTTCGCCATATTCCTCTAGAAATTTTGGAAAGTGGTCAAAAGAAAAGTTGTTGAAAATTCTTTTCTCTGTCATTTTAAAAAAAATAGTCACTCAATTTGGATTTCTTTTAGGGAAATATGGTCAAAAGAAAAGGAGGTATTTTCGGACTTGAAAATATGGGTCCGAAAATGGGTCTGAAAGAAATGAGATTTGGATATAGCTAAGCTCAAATTTTGAAGAAATCATTCAAATAAAATTTGTAGCCACTATTACACAGTTTAAAAGAAGGAAAATCTCCATTTGGTTCGGAGATGAGCAAAATATGATAGGAGGAAGAGGAAGAAAATTTGAAGAAGTGGAAGGCAATTTATAAGCAATAGAAAAGGTAAACTACTAAACTTCCCTTGTACTTTAACCCTCCACATTGTTTTTCCACCTCAATGCCCCCCACCACACATGCCATTTCATCCTCCACCTTGTCCCCCTCATTATGTCAAAGAAAACATGTTTGTACTCGAGTCGCCAAAGTGTCAAATCATGTCTCTTAAGGCTACTCTTAGTATATACATGTATATACTTAAGTATATATGCCTACGTATATACCAATATATACTAACTAATTTACATTCTTAACCATTTAAATGTTGTTTCAAATATAAACAAGGCTCATAGCATTTCAAACGACTTTCATACGATGAAACGTCGAAAATTTGGAAAACGGTTTCCGGTCACATCTTCTGTTTTTCATCAAACTAAATATTTTTTAAACAAAATTTTAAAATGATTTCACCATCATTAATTATTAGTTAAAAGAGTTTTATATTCATTATAAAACCTATTATTTGAATATTTAAAATTAATTAAATATTCGTAAATGAAAGTGGTGAAATTCATTCTTTCCCCTTTAAAAGAATTTCATCCTTGAAATTACTCTTCAACCTAACCCAGAAAACACTGTTGCACTATACATCAGTTCGTATGATGTACATAGATCATTCATATACAAAGTCTGATTCGATCACTACTTGAATACATAACTTCACTTCTGAATTAGTATCGCTCACCCGATTTTCTAGTGCGGACTCTAATCTGCCTCCTTGATTTAAAACTTCTATTCCCCTTACATAGCTGTAACTATAATAGAAAACATTTGTCCCATATCAAAAACCCTCTTCAAGTGGTCGTCGTTAAAAATCGAGTAATAGATCCTTATTCGGAATGGTGTGAATCACCTCAAAGTCATGTACTCGAATCTTAGACCAAAACTATATGGAAGGAGAAATGATCTACGTCCAACCTACGCACTTATTTAATTGGTTCTCACTAATACCAACTCTATTTCCACTAAATTATTTATGAAACCATTTCATAAAACTAAACTTAGGTTCAACTTGGATACTACTCCACTACATCCTAAGAGTATATACCCCTATTTGATTCAACTATTCCATTTTACATTTATTTTCCTAAGAAAACTCAAGAGCCAAATACCTGGTCTTATTTCAAAAACTTTTTGAAATGAAACTTATATATATTAATCATAGAATAAATATATTTATATAGCCCGAGTAACTCCAAAATGATACTAAGGAACCGGGTACTATCAAACAGTATCATACATTCCCTTACTAAGAAGGTAATACTGAAGAGAATTGTTTACCATCCGAACACGTCTCTTTCCCAATTTTAAGTTATTTTCGAGTCACTCGAACTAGTTAACTTAAAAATATTACTTTTATTTGAAAATCTCATTTTTGAAACAATACTTTTCATTTTTCCAACAAAACATTTATCACTAACTCACTTTGGGTGGATTGAACTTGTTTCGATTGTACAATGATAAAGAGAATAATTTACTAAGTGCACCACAACGTTCGCCTAGGCAAACATCCGATCGTCGCTTAGATGATTATTTAGATCATCACAAAACAATCAAGACTCATTCCCCCTAACCAATCCAAAGAAAACATTTCTTACTTAACATTTTCACTCCCAAAATTTTTATTCTTGAACCAAAATTGCTTTCAAATGATACTATTATTATCTTTCAAAACCTTGAAACATTTTCCAAAAGCTCCAGGATTTCAGTTCTCAAGTTTTCAACTTAAATTCTTTTTAATCCAAGACACATTCCTATAAATCCATTTTATAAATCAACTTTTATAAACCATTTTCAAAATATTTTTTTCAAATATTCTAGCTTTTAATAACATCTTTTATTAAATCAAATTTAACCCCACATTACCAATCGAACGCCTTATAGTCAAATTGTGAAACTTAATTCACAAGGTGTTCGCTTCAATGTTTTCCCTATTTCTACTTACACACATTATAAAATGTTTATAAACATAAGTAATTCTTTATAATTATTCATAACCGATTTTAGTAATGATAAAAAATATTATACGTGAAAATAAATGTGAATTAAAAAGAAATTGGCCTAGTTAATAAACTAGTAAAGTATGTAAGTTGTACGTAGATCATTTTATTCGCATGACAGTTCTCGATCTAGGATTCAAGTGCAGGATTTCATGGTGGTTTGCACCAGTCCAAACAAGAATTATTTACTAGATTCTCGACGGCGACCACTTGATAAAGGTTCTTGATATGATCCCTAAGTTTTCTGTCATAGTATATGGATATGTAAGGAGAACAGAGGTGTTTAATCAAGGAACCAGATTGGAGTCTGCACTAGAGAGGTCAAGTGATTTATACTAGTTTGGAAGTGGAACTTATGTGATCGAACGAGTGATCAGATTTGATACTATGTACAGATGGTCCATGTACATTGTACATGCTTTAATATATTTTTCTTATGGAGAGTTTGGGAAAGGACTCTTTGAATTATTTGAGGTGGTATGAATAATCGACTAAGTAATAACCTAAGGCTGTTGGGCGTAAGGTACACTTAGTAGTTTATTTATCATTCATGTGTGATGAGAAGGTTTCTGAACCTGGGAAAGCCATAAACTATGTTTGACAGTAATTATGAATGTTGTTAAGTATTGATGTGCGATAGTTGTTTTTTTCTTGTATTGGAATTTCGAGGATGAAATATTCTAAGGGAGGAGAATGCAACGACCTGGAATTTCGAACACTTCGTATTTAAATATCTAAAATATTTAAATATTTGTATCTAGGATTTAATGTGAATAGTTATGACTTTATAACCTTATTAACCCCTTTTAAGTAATAACCAATGATAGGAAATTCATTTTTGAAATTTGTTTACGTAGATAAATAGTTCGGTGAAAAATTGAAAATGTGACCAGAATTCGTTTTTTGGATTTTCGACCTTTTATCGAATGAAAGTTGTCGCAACGTTGTTGCACACACATACACATATTTGTTACACATTTATACACATCAAATAAGAGTTCAAAAGTTACAAAACAAATTAAATAAAGCATGTGTTCTTAAGTGTTATTAGAAAATTATTAAGTGTGGTTTGAATACCTTAATTTGTGCCTTCTTTTAAGGAATACTTTTTCCATGTTCTTTCACAACTTCCAATGTGATGTTAAGTGTTGTTCCTAAGGTAGCTAAGGCATGGGAAATAGGGGACAAAGGTATTTAAGGTATGGTATTAAACATGCCTTAAATCAAGGCGTGGAAGGTGAAGTGTTTCATGGAGGGGCAGTTAAGTAATTTGGCAAAGGGGTATTTGGGGTCTTTAACCACTCATTCGCAAGTCTATCAAAGCATGTGCAAGGCCCTCTTCATTTGTTTACTAATTCACAAACCAAAAATCCAAACCCTTGCACTTCTTTCTTTCACAAAGTCTTAGATCAAAGTAACTCCAAACAACTCAAAACTCTTCCAAACTATGCTATCATCATAACATAGCATATCATCTTCTTCTATCATCTAGGAACTAAGAAATTTGAAACCATTCTCTTGAGAAAAAACCCCCAAATATGTACCCTTCTAAAAGGATTCAAGCTTAGTCGTGCACTCTTTGACCCATCCTCTCTTGTTCGTGCTTGTTCTAGCCTTGTTCGTGTGCTCGTGGGTTGAAGGTAGGAAATTATTGTGTTGTTGCTAGATCGAGGATGAAAAGAGCTAGCTTGGGTTTAAAATAAAATTGAGTTATCTCAACCCTTGAATAAATCTTTAAAATTTGACGATTTTCTTACTATTATTAATAATAAAAATAATAATAATAGTAATAGACCCTAACTAGGTAAAGTTATGTAACATCCCCCACTTGAAGGCCCAAAACTAACGGCTACAGATACTGTAGTTATCGATAGTTATTAATCTTCGGCGACCAAATGCGGTAATGTTATATACATTGATATAACAGAAACACATGGATATGAAAAAAATTGAAAACCATTAATATTTCAAATTCATTACATAACCCCAAATTCGAGAACCACGTTCAGAGAAAATATAATTATAACAACATATGCCAAGAGCAACATATGAAGATACCCTCTTGAATGATCAGAGCCTAAACACAGGCAATTAAACAACTTTGCCTTTACAACCAAAACACAGCGGAATCTAATAGAAAAGAATTCCTAATAGCTAGCTTGCCTCCTGCACGTTTCCGGTAGCCTATTCGTCTAAAGGAGAACCTGAAAACCTCAACTCTCAAACTACTCAAAATCAATTGAGCACCCCAAAGTTTAAGGGGAAAACATAAACTTTGAGTCAGAGATAAAGCCTGGTATGAATAATAACCTACCAACTCGAACCATTTAGATAATTAGTGAGACCACGCCGCTTAGCGGAATGGGTTTTCCCCTCACTAGTATCTTGCATAAAATTTTATAATAACTATATATTGTGCTCCTGCATCCACAATGGTTATAAACTTAGCATTTTAAAATTATTGTTATGATATGTAAACAAGCAAAATATTCTGGATTTCCCATCCCCATTCATTTGACTATCTGTCTTAGTTATAGTTTCTAAGGTCACTATTAACCTATTAGTTTTCATGAGCTGACTAATAGCTTGTTTAAATCTTATGGACTATCTATTCGGTTTCATAGTTTTCATGGGATTGAAAAGAACCTATTGCCCCCGCCAATAACTTCATTTAATTATTTCATGGGTTCTCCCTGAACCTATTGGTATCTCCAATAACTTCTCTTATATCATAGCTTTCATGGGTTAACTATGAACCTATTGACTTCTGTTAATAACTTTATCCAGATATAGTTTTCATGGGATCACTACGAACCTATTAGCACCCACCAATAACTCTTTCCAAACATAGTTTTCATGGGTTTACTATAAACCTGTCTAAACTGACAACCTCTTTAATTTGCCTTTGGGCATCCTATGTTCTGGTTTACCTGACCTCCTGGATGTAATTCTACTCATACATGAGTTAACTCAATTTATATTCACTACTGGGTCAACGTAGCCGGTTATTCTTCCCTTAATCCCCAAAATACAGTTGTGGGTCCATTATACAGTGAATATGTCTATAGAAGAAGCATATACAATAACATAACAATACCAATATTTATGGTTCAATATCCTTGAAATCATTTCCACATGAAACATGGTTAACACCTTTAACCCATTATTTTTATCAAGGAAAGCTTCTTCAAAAACTCCAAAATTAAGAGCCATTTCAAAGCTCTTTTATATTGCCATGGGTTTTCCTTTAAAAATAAGATTGGGTTCTTTGTTTTGAAAACTAAGGCTTTTCGAAACCTTAGACCTTTACTTTCAAAACCATTAGAACATCTCTTTCGATGGCATTCAAACCTTCCTTTCAAAACACTTAAACATATGCCTTTCAAAACATTCCTTTCGAAGGTATGAAAGAATATCTTTCCAACTTATAGAAGCATAGCTTTGAAACCGTTTGAAAGTACCTCTTTCGAAATCATTGGGTTTAATCTTAAATATAACTTTTGGGTCAAAGTGAACATAAACGAAAGTAACCCTTTTCGGAACCATTAACCTTCAAGTAAAAGAGTTTGGAGAAAACAGATGGTTTTAGAACCATCGTTTTGAAAGCTTTAATCTTTTAGTAAAACAATTGGAAGGATAGCTTTGAAACACCTTTCGAAGCCATTGCCTTTGAATCCTTTAGTTCAAATAGCTACCGAAGCCCTTTTGAAAACATTGGGAAGCGGCTTTATATTTATAAAAACAAAAGCTTGCCTTTCGAACTCATTGAAAACTTTTGACCTATTCGAAAGGCGTGAACACGGCAATAAGGTTTCGACTTGGCTTAAACTACCCTTTCGAAAGCTTCTCTTTAAAACATAATATACGAAAACTCATTCAAAAGCTACCCTTTAAACAAAAAGAAGGCAACCCCTTCGAGAGCTATATAAAAGTAACTCAACCCTTTCGAAAGCATCCATTAAAAGCAAGGCAAGTGGCATCTCTTTGAAAAGCAAAACAAAGACCTTCCAAAGTTGTTTAAAATGGCCTCGACCCCTTCAAAAACATGGTTCCGACTCTATACTTGTCGCCTTTCTCCAATCCACTACGTACCAAAGCATTGATACCATGTGTATTTATTTCGACTTGGTTAGGGGCGGAAGTATGGGGTCGAAAGGTTACTATTGGAAGTGTCAAAATAATAAATTTGTATAAAACCATTTTGTTGCCTTTTTAAGTAAATGCTTTTCAACTAACTTGCCTATTTGTAAAAATATAATTAGTTGTCATAACCTTTACCAAAATCTTTTCTAAAGGACTGCCGAATTCATCCAAAATTGATTAAAATAATTAACAAAGAAGCCCTTCCCTTTTTCAAAACAATTAAGACATTTAAGTCCTCCAAGTTAATTAATTTAATTTCGATAGTAAAGTACTTAGGAAAAATCCCCAAAATCATTAAAATTCACTTTTAATATGTTATCTAACATATATAAATTTTAGACCCAAAATCCTTAATATAATAGCTGAAATAAATTTTTAAACCCAATTAATAATTTCTTCCTTCAAAAATTCATAATAAATTATCCATAGCTTGGGAATTATGAAAATTCAAACCCATCTCCAAAATAATGTTTTTTATAACATATTAAATCTGCATGGCATTCAAAATCCAGTATATATGATTTTAGCCTTAAAATCGAATAAAACATTTATCAAATATACTTTTTGAATCAAACATTATGTAATCCAAGCATATCATCATTAAAATCATCATAAAGGTTTTAAACTTAAAACCCAAAATCAAATGTTCATGAAAACAAAAAAAATGAATTGATTTTGATTATTATTCACCTTGCTTTGGATAAGGAACTTGTGATTGGATCTTGCTTAATTCTCGTTGCTTGATTCCTTAGCTTTTAATTGAATTTTCTCCTCTTTTCCCCTAGGTTGTTGCCGGCTTGCTCTTGGCTTTATGTTTTAGAATTATGAACTTAAATGGGAATAAGGGTTTAGGTGTTAAGGGTTATGGTGGATGGCTATTTCCCATAATGCCCTTGCCTTATTCTCTTATTAGCTAACTTATAAAACCATTTCCATAAACTCATTCTTTTAATCTTATTTGGTTAAGCACGGCTTCTATTTTAAGTTTTCAAATCTCAATCTCTTTATCTCTCTAATATTTACATTATTCTATTTAATATATCTAATTAAGTCTCCTGAATAATGTTATTTAAAATTAGGGGTGTTACAAGCTCCCCTCCTTAAAGAATTTCATCCTCATAATTCAGTAAGGACTAAATACTAAGCATAGCAATCATCTGTAACAACTCTTAACTACCATACTAGGTTACCTGACTAGCAACAGTCTATATAAAGCTAATATAGAACATACCCTTATAGTAGATCATGATAAGTATCTCTAATCTTGTCTTATGTCTCCCAAGTACAGTGTTTCTCATTGTTGCTCCACTGAACTTTCACCAACTTGACTGTCTTGTTTCTTAACCTCTTCTCATCTCTCGTGACAACCAGAACTGGTTGCTAACAAAAGTCAAATTCGGTTCTACTATCAAATCTTCCAACTCTATCGGAGGAATAGTAGTCTCTGGATCATGCACATACTTGCGAAGACGAGATACATGAAACACATTATGGACACCTGTCATACTGCTCGGCAACTCTACTCTGTATGCAAGCTTTCCGACCCTCTCTATAATTCGAAACGGTCCAACGTATCTCGGTGCCAGTTTCCCTGACTTTTCGAATCGTATCACACCCTTCATCGGTGATATCTTAATGAAGAATATATCTCCAACTGAGAATTCTAGATCTTTACACCTCTTATCTGCGTAACTCTTCTGTCTAGACTGAGCTACCTTCATCCTTTCTCGGATCAACTCAATCTTCTTTGTCGCCTCTCTAACTAGATCTGGACCCAAGACTAATCTGTGTCCAGTCTCCAACCAACATGCTGGTGATTTGCATAGGCTTCCAATGAAAGCTTCAAAAGGTGTCATTTCTATACTAGTATGATAACTGTTATTATAGGAAAACTCAACTAAGTGAAGGTGATCTTCCCAAGTTACACCAAATTCCAATACACAAGCTGAGTACCTTATTGACTCTCTCTGTCTGCCCATCTGCCTGAGGGTGATACGTAGTACTCATCTTGAGCTTGGTACCTAACACATCCTATAGACTCTTTTAGAATTCACTAGTAAACAAAGCATCTCTATCACTGACTATACTACTAGGAATTCCATGCAGTCTAACTATGTTCTTCATGAACAACTTAGCTAAAACAGGTGCCGTCCTGGTTGACTTAACTGGAATAAAATGGGTAGTCTTGTTCAACCTGTACACTATGACCCATATACTTTCATTTCCTCTATTCAACCTTGGCAACCCGTTTATAGAATCCATGGATATCGAAACTCATTTCCAAACTGGTATCTTCAAAGGTTGAAACAATCCACCCGGCTTCTGATGTTCGGCCTTCACCTATTGACAGTTTGCATACTTCCTAACCCACATGCCAACATCCTTCTTCATACCTTCCCAGTAGAAACTCCTCTTAATATCCTGATACATCTTGGTTCCTCCAGGATGAATCGTAAATTGGATCGATGATATTTTCTAAGAACTTCTCTTCTCAAGTCCTCAACATTTGTGACACACAACCGTCCCTTCTTTCTCAACCATCCCCTCTAGTAAAAACTAAAATCCTTTAGATCATCGATCTCCAACCCAACCTCAAGCCTTCTAATCTTCTCGGCTAATAATGGGTCCTCTTTCTGCTTAGAAGCGATCCTTTCGATCAATACTAGTCGAGCTTCAAAACAGGACAACATGGCGGTGCTTTGACTAGAACTAGCAGTCGATCTTAACTACACGCTACAAGTAGTCAAAGCTTCAAGACCTTTTCATTCTGCCAACATGGCTAACACCACATTCTGATGTTTTTTGCTAAGAGCATCCGCTACTTTATTTCCTTTTTTAGATGTACATTCTATACCAAAATCATAAGCTGCTAAGAACTCCAGCCACCTCTGCTGTCTCATATTCAACTCCCTCTAAGAGAATAAATATCTTAAAGACTTATGATCTATGTACAACTCAAATCTCTCCTCTAAGAGATAATGTCTCCATATCTTCAATGTGAAAATCACCACTGCCCACTCTAAATCATGAGTAGGATATCTCACTTCATGTGGTCTAAGTTGTCATGAAGCGTAGGCAATGACTTTACCCTTCTGCATCAACACATCCTCTAATCCAGCTCCTCATGCATCGGTATACACCACCAACCCTTGGTTTCCGTCTGGAACCACTAACACAGGCACGTTGGTCAACAAATGCTTTAACTTAAAGAATGCTTCCTCATATTTTTCAGACCAAATAAACTTCACATCCTTCCTGGTTAACTTAGTCAAAGGCGCTGCTATCCGTGAGAAATCCTTAATGAATCTCCGGTAATAGCCAGCAAGTCAAAGAAAACTTCTAATCTCAGTCACCGTCTCTAGTCTCTTCCGGTTATTAACAGCTTCGATCTTATCTGGATCGACTGACAAACCCTTCTCCGAAACCATGTGATAAAGAAACTTAACCTCTTTCTTCCAAAAATGACACTTGGAAAACTTCGCTTTTGGTTGATGCTGCCTCAGTGTCTCAAGCACTATTCTAAGATGATCTTCATGCTCTCTTTCATCCTTAGAGTATACTAAAATGTCATCTATAAATACCAATACAAACCTATCCAAATGCTCTCGGAAAACTTGGTTCATCAAATCTACGAAGAAAGCTGGTGTATTCGTTAACCCAAATGACATTACTAACCACACGTACGACCCATACCTAGTCCAAAATGTTGTCAATGGAATATTGTCCTCTGCCACTCTTAACTGATGAAACCCCGTCGCCAAATCCAATTGGGAAAATACTCTGGCTCCATGCAACTGATAAAATAGTTCATCGATTCTTGGCAAAGGATACTTATTCTTAATGGTCTTCTCATTCATCTTACGATAGTTGAGACACATCCTTAACGACCCATCTGGTTTCTTTATGAACACAGCGGCCGCACCCCAAGGCGAACTGCTTGGTCTCATAAAATTTCTCCCTTCTAGATCCACTAGCTGCACCTTCAATTCCTTCATCTCGGTCGGTGTCATTATGCTAGGTGGTCTACTTACAGGTTCATCTACTGGCACAAGATCAATTCGAAACTCAACGGCTCGTTTCGGTAGTAATCCTGTAACCGGCTCAAAAACATCTGCAAATTCTCTTGCTACTCGAACCTGACTTAAGTCTTCTTCAGCTACCACAGCACTCAACAAAGCACAAGCACTCCGGTCAGAATCCTCCACTGAGAATATAATTCGGTTATGATTGTCAGGGTGTCTTAATGATATTTCCCTATCCTAGCAAAATATCCTAGCCTCGTATCTACCCAACCAATCCTTACCTAAAATGATTTCGAAATCTACAAAATTAAAAACATACAGACTGCATACAAACTTATGACCTAACAAATCAAGTACTAACTGGTCACATCTCATTCCTAGAATTGCATACCCTCATATCGGATTCGCAACCCTTAAGGAAGTAACAAGTTATGTTGGTTCTAAACATAACCTGTCAACCAAAGACTGAGATATAAATGAATGCGATGCACCGGTATCAAATAGTACCTTAACTGGTGTACTTCGAATCAAAAGCGTACCTTCCATCACGGTCTTTTCTTTCTCAACAGCGGTTGGCCTAGCAAACGATGGTCCAACAGCAAAGACTTTTCCTCTGTCTACTCTGACTGGTTCTGGACACTGATTCTTGTAATGCCCAATCTGGTCGCAGTTAAAGCACTTCACACCCTTCTTGTCTGCGGCCTTGTTCCCCTTGCTAGTTCGGAATTCATGGGCATAATGACCCTTCTTATCACACTTAAAGCAAACTAGATTAGCCTTGCCTTTTTGGCAGCTTCTCCCTTCTAGGTTCCCTTCTTCTTGAAGAACTTCCTTTTCTTGCCAAGAGAACTCTGGGTTTCAACCTGTTTCTCCTTCCTATAAGTAGCAAGCATTTCCTCATGTCGGATTTCCATTTCCACAACAACATTACAAGGATCACGAAGATGTGGCAGGGTTGCCCTAGCAATCTCGGGTCTCAATCCCCGAATAAACTTCTTATTCCTTTTGATGATGGTGTCAATGGTAGCATGTCCATATGTGGATAACTCATCAAGCTTCGTGGCATACTCAATCATCGACATCTTGCCTTGCACTAAATCCATGAATTCCTCAACAATGCTGACTTGGAAAATTTGGACAAAACCCTCTCCTCGAATCTCCTCCAAAATTCCACCCAAGTCAACTCTTCCTCGGGAACTCCAGTAGTAATATTATTCCACCAATGAAGCGCTGCTCCCTACAACTATCTAGAAGCAAGCCTCCATTTTTGCTCATCGTTCAATCCCAATCAGTGAAGATTCTCTTATAATGCAAAAGCCCATTCTCCACTTCTATAGCATCCTCCATTCCGAAAAACGGCTTCCCACCAAGGCTGGTATAATCTCTGCACAACTTAGCATAGTTTTTGCCAACTGGGCCACGGGATTAGCTCCTCCAACATTCCTAGCATTACCCCGGCTACTCCTGCGGTAGCTGCTGCTTGCACTAGATTAACGAATAACTGATACATCATCCCCATATCTACTGGAAGATTTCCAGCACCTATGTTGGCATCTGCATTTTGATTAGCATTTTCTTGTCGACCCTTATTTCTCTTATTAGGTTGAGCATTTCCATTCGTTGTGGTGCTTCCTCCATCGAGATTTCCTCTTCCATTTCCTGCCTCCATATCTTCCCTTCTCGTACATCTGCATACGAGCCTTAGTAAGATACAGAAGAACGATCTAAGAGAGAGGGGAATACATACTTATATATATATATACACCAAATACATGTATGTTATTATAGCGTTAACCCAAACCCCGATCTTATTCTCTGATTCATTGGATTATGTTTCTAAAAAAATCTTTTAAAATTTGAATTAAGTTTTCATAAACCGAGGCTTTGATACCAACTTGTAACATCCCCCACTTAGAGGCCCAAAACTAACGGCTACGGATGCTGCAGTCATCCAGAGTTATTAATCCTCGACGACCAAATGCGTTAATGTTAGATATATCGATATAACAGAAACACATAGATATGGAAAAAAATTAAAACCATTAAATATTTCAAATTCATTACATAACCCCAAATTCGAGAACCACGTTCAAAGAAAATATAATTATTACAACATACGCCAAGAGCGACATATGAAGATGCCTCTTGGATGATCAGAGCCTAAACACAGGCAATTAAACAACTTTGCCTTTACAACCAAAACACATCAGAATCTAATAGAAAAGAACTCCTAATAGCTAGCTTGCCTCCTACACGTCTCCAGAAGCTTATTCGTCTAAAGGAGAACCTAAAAACCTCAACTCTTAAACTACCGAAAATCAATTAAGAACCTGAGAGTTTAAAGGGAAAAGATAAACTTTGAGTCAGACATAAAACCTGGTATGAATAATAACCTACCATCTCGAACCATTTAGATATATAGTGAGACCATTCCACTTAGCAGAATGGGTTTTCCCCTCACTGGTATCTTGTACAAAAAATTATAATAACCATATACTGTGCTCCTACATCCATAATGGTTAGAAACATAGAAATTTACAATTATTATTATGATATGCAAACGAGCAAAATATCCTGGATTTTCCATCCCCGTTCATTTGACTATCTTTCTTAGTTATAGTTTCTAGGGTCACTATTAACCTATTAGTTTTCATGGGCTGACTAATAACCTGTTTAAAGCTTATGGACTATCTGTCCGGTTTCATAGTTTCCATGGGATTGCTAAGAACCTATTGCCCGCTGCCAATAACTTCATTCAATTATTTCATGGTTCTCTCTAAACCTATTGGTATCTCTAATAACTTCTCTTATATCATAGTTTTCATGGGTTGACTATGAATCTATTGACTTCTATCAATAACTTTATCCAGATACAATTTTCATGGGATCACTACGAACTTATTGGCCCCTGCCAATAACTCTTTCCAAACATAGTTTTCATGTGTTTACTATGAACCTGTCTAAACTGACAACCTCTTTGATTTTTCTTTGGGCATCCTATGTTCTGATCTATTTGACCTCCTTGATGCAATTCTACTCATACAGGAGTTAACTCAATTTATATTCACTATTGGGTAAACCTAGCAAGTTAGCCCTTACTCCCCAAAATACAGTTATGGGTCCATTATACAGTGAATATGTTTATAGAAGAAGCATATACAGTAACATAACAATACCAATATTTATGGCTTAATATCCTTGAAATCATTTCCACATGAAACATGGTTAACACCTTTAACCCATTATTTTTATCAAGGAAAGCTTCTTCAAAAACTCCAAAATTAAAAGCCATTTCAAACCCCTTTTATATTGCCATGGGATTTCCTTTAAAAATAAGATTGGGTTCTTTGTTTTGAAAACTATGGCTTTTCAAAACTTTAGACCTATACTTTCAAAACCATTAGAGCATCTTTTTCGAAAGCATTCAAACCTTCCTTTCAAAACACTTAAACATATGCCTTTCGAAACACTTTAAAATATCTCTTTTGAATGCATCAAAAGCTTCCTTTCGAAACCATCAAAACATTCCTTTAGAAAGTGTTAAAGTGTATCTTTCCAACTTATAGAAGCATGGCTTCGAAACCATTTGAAAGTACCTCTTTTGAAACCATTGGGTTTAATCTTAAATATAACTTTTGGGTCATAGTGAACATAAACGGAAGTAACCCTTTTCGAAACCATTAACCTTCAATTAAAAGTGTTTGGGGAAAACAGATGGTTTCGAAACCATCCTGTCGAAAGCTTTAATCTTTTATTAAAACAATTGGAAGGATAGCTTCGAAACACCTTTCGAAGCCATTGCCTTCGAAACCCTTAGTTCAAATGGCTACTGGAGCCCTTTCGAAAGCATTGGGAAGCGACTTTATATTTAAAAAAAACAATAGCTTGCCTTTCGAACTCATTGAAAACTTTCAACCTATTCGAAAGGCATGAAGACGGCAACAAGGTTTCGACTTGGCTTAAAACTACCCTTTCAAAAGCTTCTCTTTAAAACGTATTATACGACAACTCATTCAAAAGCTACCCTTTAAACGAAAAGGAGGCAACCCCACCAAAAGCTGCATAAAAGTAATTCAACCCTTTCGAAAGCATCCATTAAAAACAAGGCAAGAGGCATCTCTTTGGAAAGCAAAACAAGTACCTTCGAAAGCTATTTAAAATGGCCTCGACCCCTTCGAAAACATGATTTCGACTCTATACATGCCGCCTTTCTCCAATCCACTACGTATTGGTTTCGACTTGGTTAGCGGCGGAAGTATGGGGTTGAAAGGTTACTATCGGAAGTGGCGAAACAATAAATCTGTACAAAATTGTTTTGTTGCCTTTTTAAGTAAATGTTTTTCAACTAACTTGCCTATTTGTAAAAATATAATTGGTTGCCGTAAAATTTACCAAAATCTTTTCTAAAGTACTACCGAATTCATCCAAAATTAATTAAAATAATTAACAAAGAAGCCCTTCCCCTTTTCAAAACAATTAAGACATTTATGTCCTCCAACTTAATTGATTTAATTTCCATAGTAAATTACTTAGGAAAAATCCCCAAAAATCATCAAAATTCACTTTTAATATGTTATCTAACGTATATAAATTTCAGACCCAAAATCCCTAACATAATAGCCAAAAAAAAAATTTAACCCAATTAATTATTTCTTCCTTCAAAAATTCATAATAAATTATCCATAGCTTGGGTAATTATGAAAATTTAAACCCATCTCCATAATAATGTTTTTCATAACATATCAAAACTGCATGGCATTCAAAACCCAATATATATATATATATGATTTTAGCCTTAAAATGGAATAAAAAACTTATCAAACATATCATGTAATCCAAGCATATCATCATTAAAATCGTCATAAAGGTTTTAAACTAAAAACTCGAAATCAATTGTTCATGAAAACAAAAAAATGAGATGGTTTTGATTATTATTCACCTTACTTTGGATAAGGAGCTTGAGATTTGATCTTGCTTAATTCTCGTTGCTTGATTCTTAGCTTTTAATTGAATATTCTCCTCTTTTCCCTTAGGTTGTAGCCGGCTTGCTCTTAGGTCTATGTTGTAGAATTATGAACTTGTAAAAATTAAAATGGGAATAAGTGTTTTGGGGTTAAGGGTTATGATGGATGGCTATTTCCCATAATGCACTTGTCTTATTCTCTTATTAGTTAACTTATAAAACCATTTCCATAAACTCATTCTTCTAATCTTATTTGGTTAAGCACGACCTCTATTTTAAACTTTCAAATCTCAATCTCCTTATCTCTCTAATCTTTACATTATTCTATTAATTTATCTAATTAAATATCCTAAATAATGTTATTTAAAATTAGGGGTGTTACAAGTTATAAATCCATATTTGTATGCTATGAATAGCATATTATTTGTATATTTGTTATGCCTTGGAAGGCCTTAGTTTATGTTGTTCGAATGAGCATATGTAACTAGAAGCTTGGACATTGGATTTGGATATGATATTTGTATATATGTAATGGATTTTGGATATAGACTTGGACTTGCAATATTTGGCATATGAGATAGAGATTAGATTTAGATATTGAATATGTAGTAAGTAGTTGGTGTTATTGCATTTGTAGTGATAGTCGCTATAAAAATACTTATGTCGTTTTTGCATTTACTTGTTTTTCTACTTGCTTTTCACACATTTTTCATGCTTATATATTTTGTACACATGTTATACCATGCCTCTTTATGATGTAATATGGAATTGAGAATCATATATGTTTATATGATCAAATGATGTTGAATATTGAATTGAATATGGAATTGTCCATATAGCGATAGTCGCTATAAATGCACTTTGAATCCTTCTCTTATATCTTACTTTTTAAAACTCTATCTTTTGAATATTTTTGAATGAAATGTTTTTTTATACTTATAGTAGTATAAAAATAGTAAGAAATATAGTTTAAAAGCTATTACTTACTAAAATAAGTTACAAAAGTTATGGTCCATATAGCGATAATCGCTGTGGATGCACTTTGGAAAAACAACTTATTTTGTAAATTTTGAAATGTTATTACTTAGATATTTTATTAAATCTTTTCAAAGGAATTTTATAAAAGATATATAAGTATCCTAAAATAAGTTTGAAGTTTAAATATATTTCTAAATAATTATTTTAAAGATTTAAAGTAAAGGTTATTCTTATTTTATATACACAAAACTTGTTTATTTTGTTAAAGTAGTAAAAATATTCAAACTAATGTTAAGCAACTATTTTTAAAGTAATATTTTCTATAACTATTTCTATCTTATTTATAAGTATTTTTAAAGGCATTTTATTCATATATAACTTTATAAAACTATTTTTAATCTTTTATTAAAGTAAGAGCTTTGTGTTCACTTTCCTTCCTTAACTTATTTTAAAGTCTATTTCCATATTAAATAATACTATTATATATATATATCATTTTAAAAGAGTTTCTAACTTAATTATACAAGTAATTTCAAAGGACTATTGTTTTAGAAGAAGGGATGAAAAGTAACATTTTTGAAATAACCTTAATTTGATTGTTTATGAAATGTTAGCATTACTATGCTTAACACTAAAAACTGAGCGAGGTAGGCTTCTCTATTTGTGAGAGTCAAGACTGACGTTCAAGTAGGGATGAGCAATAGTGCTCAAACTTACCGACTTCCTTCTTGACCGAGGAATAGTTAAGCTAGAATGTCAGAAACGTGTTAAGTTTATGAACCTCGATTTCCATAAGCAAGTGCTTGAGACTTGGTAGTCGATTAGTCGACTGTTGATCTTGACCAAACATAACTTAGAAAGTAATCGAAAGGCTTTGTAGATTTATACCAATGAGAACCCCCGGTAAGGAGTGCTAGTACGAAATGCCTCTAGCTTTCACTTACTTCTAAAAGAACCAGAGTTGAGTTAACCGAAAATTCATCGATTAGTTTTGAAGAGTCCAGGATCAGATAAGTACGTATAGTACTTATCAAATACCACTTCAAAACTATTATATGGGTTCTATATTTTGGAAGTCGAATGATGGAATCCATGTGTGGTTCCTAAATTTGTTGAGATGATGGAATCCATGTAGGATTCATGATTTGTTCGAATATTGACGACTCTTATGGAAGATGTTGAATGTAGCCACGACATCGGCAATGAAAGGAACTAGAGTAAGGATGCACAACCCCACGTTCAGCTAACCTAGAAAGGGGTATATCAAATCCATTGTCTAGAGAATGCTTACTGATTATTGATACCGGGTGTTGGTGTGACTGGCACCATGTGTTAGAGCATGGGCCACTTATGTTAACCTTATGGTATATTTTATCTAGATATATACAATGCTCGGAAGGATATCTCTGATCCTTGTGCAGGAGATCCGCTTTGTTGAAAGAGGGAGTCTCCGTGGAAACCCTATACAATTTTGCGAACGTACCATAGATGTTTTAAATGTGCTCTAATATGTTGTTTAACCAGCAATGTTATTGTTTGAGTTAAAAATGGCACAAACATCTAATAGATGTTAGAAGAGGTGAAAATTGAAGAAAGGTAAATTAAAACGAATAAAAAATAGCGCACACAAGATTTATAGTGGTTCGGTCGATCGATGCCTACGTTCGCTTAGAGTTTCTAATGATTTTATTGCTAAGATTGTTGTTTTACAAGTATTATTCTTATCGTTTGGAACCGCTTGATAGCCGATTACAAGTTGCTAGAAAGTGAAAAAGATCCTCTAAAACGAGCCTCTACCCCTCTATTTATAGTTGTAGATCAATGGAATATGCTCTCCCATGATCTCCATAACTTCTCTTACGTTCCAGCATCAACTCCCCACTAACAAATGTGGCCACATCATTAGCAGCTATGTATCGGTACCGATCCATAGGCATGAATCGATATCGATCCATAAGACTTACTTTGGGATTGGTTTGAACTCTCTATGATGAAGTGACTTATTATTCGCTTTATATTATTTATCTTGTTTGTGGTGCTTGGAGCTTGTCTCTTGGTAAAAGTAATGGATCAGTGGTGGAATGAAGTAGCTAGTTTTGGGTATCGAGGAGATCGATAGCAAATAGCAGAAGATCGATGGTTTGAAGCTTGAAGAGGATTATTGATATGATGGTTGATGAGCATGGAAAGTTTATGGCAAATCGGGCACAATCTATCGATCGGTACTGATCCATAGGGATGTATCGGTATGGATCCATCACTTTTTGATTTTTGGCTTGTTATTCTAGTTGTGCTTGGTTTTTAGGCTTTGTAATTATATTTCTAGGCTTCCTCCCTTGATTACTTTCGAATTTGACTTGTCTAAACTTTTCAAATACTGCCTGGTCAAAAGGCGGGATAACACTTACCCCCCCAAAGCACACCTTGCTAATTGAAGATGTGCTTTGCTCAAGAACAAATGTTGAAGTTGATGGAATATTAGCAATTGGATCTTCTGGTTATCAACTGATCAAGCTATTGCAAATCATCATGTTCCTTTGGGTTCTCTTGTCAATCATGGGTCATTCTAGACTTATTACAGCCTAAGACTCTAGACTCTTTCTAAGTGTAGTCTATACATCATCATCATTTCGATTTCATTCAAAGTTGTTACATCACACATTAAAATCATCCTATGTTCATCTGGGATTTGCCAGTTCTACTCTAATTACAAGGCGTTCAAATCCTTTTATTAAATCTGCATCTGTTTTAGGGTTGGATCTCTCCGGAACGTTTTATATTCAGTTTAATGCACGATCTCTCTAGATCATTTTATATTCAGGTTAAGGGGATGATCTCTCCAGATCGTTAATCAAATTCATGGTCGTTCAGGGTCGATAGTTAAACATGATCTCTTCGAATCGTTTATTGAATTCATGGCCATTCAAAGCCAATTGTTAAATCCATGACCCCTTTGGATCATTTATTGAATTCATGGCCGTTCAGGGCCAATAGTTAAATCCACGATCTCTCCGGATCGTTTACTGTATTTGGGGCCATTTGGGGCCGATAATCAAATCCATGGTCTCTTCGGACCATTGCTAAGCCCAATCCACCCACTCTCCAACAATAAGATTCAGCGACTAAGTATAACTATCCATTCACTCTACAGTGAGGGAACATACTCCTTGCACTCCGGTCTCGACTCTTTGATTGGGACTTTAAATGATCAATATCGTACAAGTCCATTCGCTTGCTCTCCGACAAGGGAACTTGCACCTTGCACTTCAGTCCCGACTCTCCGATCGGGACTTAAAGCGATCAATATTGTGCAAGTCCATTCACTTGCCCTCCGGCAAGGGAACTTGCACCTTGCACTCCGGTCCTGACTCTTTGGTCGGGACTTAAAGCGATCAATATCATACAAGTCCATTGTAACATCCTCTATCTAGAGGCCCAAAGCTAAGCGCTACAGATGCTGCAGTCATCTATAGTATTAACTTCCGGAGACTAAATACGACTATGTTAATGGTATCCATAATATCAGAAGAACTTGAATATGAAACAAATCGCATATTTCAAAACAACATTTTTTCCATTACATTTCAAAAAAGATGTTCCATATTCAAATTACATAATCCCAAACGTTTCCTTGACAATGATAAAATATAATTATTACAAAATACGCCAAGAACAACATATGAAGATGCCCCCTTGGATGATCAGGGTCATATTGTCGTAATTAACTTAATACATACACGAGGAAATAAACGACATTATAAAGAACTGCAACTCCTAATAGCTATCCGTTAGCCTCCTGCTCGCCTCTGGTAGCTTTATTTGTCTCCCTACTAAAACCTATAAAGCTTCAACCCTCAGCCTACTCAAATCAAATTTGAGCACCCGAGTGTTTAAGGGAAAAACATAAACTTCGAGTCAGACATAAAGCCTGGTGTGAATAATACTATACATCTCGGTTATTTGATATTAAGTGAGACCACGACGCTTAGCGGAACGGGTTTCCCCTCACTAATATCCTTTTAAAACATATCTTTTGCAAATCTTTATCTTGCAACCAAAATTGGTTAAAACTGTAAAACATCATTATATAATCATATATATATATATATCAGGTAACAAATGGACTATCTGCTCGAACACTATAGTTTTGTTTGGCTTACTATTAACCTTTGGCAGACTCGGGCTTACCAGACAATATAACAAATAATCTAACGTCTGTTAGACACCACTTCTGGGCAGTTTGTCCTTAACTATCTGTTAAAAACTTCTCTTCTAGACGGTCTATCTTTAACTTAACATCTCCCAGGGTCACCTAATCCTAATTGTTTTGCAGGCTCAGCAATAACCTATCAATTTAATCTTCTAGACGGCCTATCCTTAACTTAACTTAACAAATATTTCTTTCTGTGTGTAATCATAATTTTAGTCTTACCTGTGACAAAGCCCTACACACTGGAATTTTGGACTAAATTAGCTGGGGCCAATAGCTAATGTATAGGGCACGAACCTATACCAGTCCCATCTTGTATTTTAATATCCGAGTCATTTTTATAATACCTTCCCATAATTTTCCTTGAAAACCTTTTCATCTGATATTGATTTAAAACCTTTTAAATCAAACTTAAATAAGGAAACATTTATATTCTATGCTTTACTGAAAATCAACTTGCCATAATATATATACTTTACTCAAATCTTTATTGATGAAAACCTTTAAACATTTGAAAGTACCCATTTCAATCCCATTAAAAGTACCCCTTTCAAAACCATGTAAAACACTTTCTTTCATCTAGGCCAAAAGGCCAAATCTTCCTTTCGAAACCATTCATATAACCTTTCAAAACCATTGAAATTCCTTTTCCTTCGAATGCTAAAAACCTTAGACATCTCTCTTTAAAACCACTAAACATTGCCTTTCGAAACCATAGGAAAAACCTTTCCTTTAAACTTATTCAAAACCATTGGAAAAACCTTCCCTTTAGACCTTTCGAAACCATTAGAAAATAGTACCTTTCGACTCCTTCGAAACCCTCTAGGGAACCACTCCTTCGAAACCATTTTCAAAACCTTTTGAAAGCATTAGACCTTTAGAAACTCAAACCTTTCAAAAGCACTTGGGTTCAATTCAAAACATGTGGAAAAAACACCTTTCAAAATCGTTAAACATTATCTTGTCGAAACCTTTGGGTTATTCTTTAAAAATCACTAAGGGTCACAAGCAATAGGGTCGAAAGCTTACCCTTTCGAAAGCTATAACTTAAGTAGGGGACTGATGGTGTCGAAACCACACTTTCCGAAAGCATTGGAGAAGCGGTAGGATTTTTATAAAACAAATCACTCCCCTTCAAAAGCTCTGTTTCGAAAGGTAGAAAGCGGCAGTAAAGGCTTCGACATAGTCGGAAGCTATCATCTAAAAGCAAAGGTACAACTATTTCGAAACCAACCTTTAAAACCATTGACTTAGTCGAAAGCAGACTTAGTCGAAAGCTATTACTTAGAACAAAGGCGCAACCTTAAAACCTTTTCTTTAAATCAATTGACCTAGCCGGAAGCCAACTAAGTCGAAAGCATCTTAGTTGAAAGCAAAGCAGGCGCTTTTCTCTTTTAAAACAAAAGGCGCTTCACCCCTTCGGAACCCCTTTGTTTCAACTCTTACCTTCCGCCTTTGTCCAATTCACTGTGTACGAACATGTTGATACTATGTGCATTGGTTTGTGGAAGGAGGCGGAGGGTCTTAGTCGAAAGCTACTTGGGCGGAACCAAAATAGGCGAAACATACTTTTAACATGAATTTCTGATTTTAAACCTTTTTAAGTAAACTTTTTAACTACCTGCCTTATTTGTCAAACTCTTATTGGTTGCTAATTTTTCTTTTCTAAAAGTACTACCATAACTTTAGAATTAATTAATTTAAATCATTTCCAAAATTCCCCTTCTCCTTAATTAAATATATAAAACATTTAAGTCTCATACCTTAAATAATTTTATATATTCAACAAAACTCTTTGGAAAATTCTACAAAAATTCCAGAAAATCCAATTAAATATGTTTTCTAACATATATAAATTTCAGACCCAAATAATTTTTTATTTTACCGTAAATAATTTATAACCTAATAAATCATTTTCTTCACTAGAAAATTAATATAAAATCCACATTAATTCAGAAAATTATGAAAATTGAAACCCGTCTCTAAAATAACTTTTTTGGTCTATATCTAAAATCGCAAGGCATTTTAATGTCATTAAATAGGGTTTTCACATCAAAACATATCATAAAATCCATATGAACAAGCATAAATCATCAACATGTATATATAAACATTTTGCTCTTCAAAATCCTGGCTAAATCATGCAAGATAAATTCGGGTTTCACCTTAAAACCGAAAACATATAGAAAAGTGAGATGTAGTCATTATTCACCTTAGCTTTGTGATTAAGATGTGAGATTTGAGCTTGATTATGTTGCTTAATGTCTTCCTCTTGAAAATCCTAGCTTTATCTTCTCTTGAGATTGAAAATGGTGGCCGGCCTTAGAGTGTTTTTCATTTGTGATAAAAAGAAGTGAATGTGTGTTTGATTTCCTAAGGGTTTGGGGTATAAGTTTAATCATTTTCCTATTTTTTACCTTCCTTATTTCCTAACACTTATTTCCATCTTATTTCTTTAGTTCATTTTACATATAGGCACGGCCACCCTTTAATTTTAATCACAAATCTCAATCCATAATCAACCTACATTATTTAATTTAATTTAACTAATCAAATTTCCTAAATAATGTCCCTAAAAATATAGGGTGTTACAGTCTCCCCTCCTTTAATAATTTCGTCCTCGAAATTACGATAAGGAACACAACAAACAGTCAAAGGTAAAACATACCATCAAACAAATCAGGATAAGCGTCTCTAATCCTGCTCTCGGTCTCCCATGTACAGTCTCTAGCATTGTCACTCCACTGGACTTCCACTAATCTGACTGTCTTGTTCCTCAACTTCTTCTCATCTCTCTCGACTATCTGGATAGGCTTCCTAACTATAGTCATGTCTCGTTCCACTACTAAATCCTCTAACATAGTCGGTGCTATAGTAGTGTTTAGATCCCTAATACACTTCCTCAGATGAGATACATGGAAAACATCATGGACACCTGCCAAACTGCTCGGTAACTCAACTCGATATGTGAGTTTCACGATCCTTTCTAAAATAGGAAATGGTCCTACGAACCTCGGTGCTAACTTTCCTGTCTTCCCGAACCTGATAACACCTTTCATCGGTGATACTTTGACGAAAACATGATCTCCAATGAAGAAATCTAAATCTTTTCGTCTTCTACTAGCGTTGCTCTTCTGCCTACATTGAGCTTCCTTTATTCTCGCCCTTATCAACTCAATCTTCTCTACGACATCTCTAACCAAATCTAGACCAAGTACTAATCTATCTCCGGTCTCTAACCAACAAACTAGAGATTTACATGGTCTCCCATATAAAGCCTCAAATGGTGCCATCCCAATGCTAGCCTGATAACTGTTGTTATATGCAAACTCGACTAGATAAAGATGGTCTTCCCATGATCATCTGAGATCCAGTACACAAGCTCTTAACAAGTCCTCCAAGGTCTTGTTAACCCTTTCTGTTTGCCCATCAGTCTGTGGATGGTAAGCGGTACTCATCTTGAGCTTGGTTCTTAAACTTTCCTGAAGACTTTTCCAAAACTCACTAGTGAATAAGGAATCTCTATTACTAACAATACTACTAGGAATTCCATGAAGTCTAACTATATTCTTCATAAACAACTTCGCCAAAATAGGTGTCATCCCAGTTGACTTAACTAGGATGAAATGGGCACTCTTGGTCAATCTATCCACTATGACCCATATACTTTCATTCCCTCTATTAGATCTCGGCAACCCGTCTATGAAATCCATAGAAATAGAATCCCACTTCCATACCGGAATATCCAATGGCTAAAGCAGTCCACTCGGCTTCTGATGTTCGGCTTTTACCTGTAGACAATTCAAACACTGTTTCACCCATAAGCCAACATCCCTCTTCATGCCTTCCTAGAAGAAACTTCTCTTCGTATCTTGATACATCTTCGTTCCTCGTGGATGTATAGTGAACTTCGAACGATTGCATTCCTCCAAAACTTCGTTCCTTATGTCTCCCACATTTGGAATACATAATCTACCCTTCTTTCTCAACCACCCATTTTGGTCAAGACTAAAGTTCTTCAAATCATCGCTCTCCGTTGTTCCATTCCTTAACTTCCTGATCCTTTCAGCCAACACTGGATACTCTTCTTGTTTTGAAGCAATCTTCTCAATCAATACTGGTCGGACTTCTAAACATGATAACATAGCAGATTCTCCACTAGACCCAGCCTTAGATATCCACTGCACTTTGCAATCTACTAATGCTTCCAAATCTTTCCACTCAGCAATCATTGCTAGCACTGCATTCTGATGTTTCCTGCTAAGTGCATCTGCAACCTTGTTGCCTTTCCCCGGTGTGTACTATATTCCGAAATCATAAGCAGCAATAAATTCTAACAATCTTTGATGTCTCATGTTCAGCTTCTTCTGAGCGAACAAGTATCTCAACGACTTATGATCCGTATAAAGCTCAA
This sequence comes from Allium fistulosum, assembly GCA_030737815.1. Lineage (NCBI taxonomy): Eukaryota > Viridiplantae > Streptophyta > Magnoliopsida > Asparagales > Amaryllidaceae > Allium > Allium fistulosum. The sequence continues at coordinate 86,626,486 of CM060901.1, read as the reverse complement.
ATCTTTCTCCCAAAAGGTAATGTCTCCACACCTTCAAAGCAAAAATAACCGCAGCTAACTACAAGTCATGAGTCGGGTATCTAACCTCATGCGGTCTAAGATGTCTAGAAGCATAGGCAATCACTTTCCCTCTCTGCATTAGCACAGCTCCCAATCCTGCTCCACACGCATGAGTATAAACAACTAAATCCTGATTCCCCTCTGGAACCACCAACAATGGTGCATGGGTCAATAAATGTTTCAAACTCTGGAATGCTTCCTCACACTTATCAGTCCACACAAACTTCACGTCCTTTCACGTTAGCTTGGTCATCGGTGCTGCTATCCGCGAAAAATCCTTTATAAACCTCGTATAATATCCAGCCAATCCAAGAAAACTTCTTATCTTAGTCACTGCTTCTAGCCTCTTCCAACTACTTACTGCTTCGATCTTAGTTGGATCTACTGCCAGTCCTCTTTCTGAAACTACATGACCAAGAAACTTCACTTCCTTCTTCCAGAAATGACACTTCGAAAATTTCGCCTTCAGCTGATGTTCTCTCAAAGTCTCAAGAACCAGTCTAAGATGAACTTCATGCTCTTTCTCATCCTTAGAGTATATCAAAATATCATCTATGAACACCAACAGGAATCTATCCAAGTGTTCTTTGAAAATTCGGTTCATCAAGTCTACAAAGAATGTCGGCGCATTAGTTAGTCCGAATGGCATAACTAACCATTCGTACGATCCATATCTGGTACTAAACGCCGTCAAAGGTATACTATCTTCTGCCACCCTAACCTGATGGAACCTGTAGCCAAATCCAACTGAGAGAATACCTTGGCTCCACTCAATTGATCGAAAACATCGTCAATTCTAGACAACGGATATCGATTCTTTATCGTCTTCTCATTCAACTTACGATAATTGATACATAACCTTAATGATCCGTCCGCCTTCTAAGAAAACAGTGCGGCTGCTTCACAAGGTGAACTACTCAGTCTAATAAAACTCTTGCCTTCAAAATCGACCAGCTACGCCTTCAACTCCCTCATTTCTGTACGGGTCATCCATCTTGGTGGCCTACTTACCGGTTCTGCTCCAGGCACCAAATCAATCTGAAACTCAATGGCTCGTTTCAACGGCAATCCAACTACCGGCTCGAAGACATTGCAAATTCTCCAACCACGAAGACGCGATTCAACTCATCTTCTAACTCCATAACACCCAACGAAGAATTCACCTCACAACTAGGATTTTCTATGGTATAAACTATCTGATCACTACAATCCCGGTGTCTAAGTGATATTTTCCTATCATGGCAAATATCCTAGCATCGTACTCACTTAACCAATCCATACCCAATATAATACTAAACCCTACAAAGTCAAATGCATGCAAACTGCAAAAAAAGGTGTAACCTAGCAAATCAAACTCTAAGTGGTCACACTTCATCCCAAGTGTCGCATACCCTCCTATCGGATTTGCAACCCTTAGGGAAGTAACTAAATATGTGGGTTCTAGGTTAAGCTTATCTACCAAACATCGAGATATAAAAGAGTGCAATGCACCAGTATTGAAAAAAATGCTAACAGACATACCATGGATCTGAAGCATACCTCCTAACACTGCTTTCCCTTTCTCCTACACTGTCGGCCTCGAAGCAACAGGCTCCAATGCATACATTTGGCCCTTTCCTTCCTTTGCAGGCTCCTTGCATTGGTCCTTGTAGTGCCCGTTCTGATCACAATTAAAGCATCTAACTCCTTTCTTCTAAGCAGCCTTCTTCCCTTTGCATGTCCGGCACTCATGAGCATAATGGTCTTTCTTGTCACACTTTAATAGACCACTTCAGATTTCCCTTCTTCGCTGCTCCTCCCTTCTGAGCATTCTTCTTATGGAAAAACTTTCTCTTTTGGCCCTGTCCAACATGGACCTCCTTTCCTTCTTCTTCTCTAAACAAGAAAGCATATCTTCTTGTCTTAACGCTATCTCCACAACTACATCACATGGATCTCTGATGTGCGGCAAAGTAGCCCTCGCCAACTCTGGCTTTAAGCCTCTAATAAACTTTTCATTCCTTTTCATCGCTGTGTCAACAGTGGCATACCCATACCTAGCCAATTCTTCAAACCTGCTAGCATACTCCAGAACTGACATTTCTCCTTGTTCCAACTCAGCGAACTTCCTAATCAAGATAGACCGCGCCATTACTGACATGAACCTTTCCTGGAATCTTCTTCTAAATTCAGCCCACATCATCTCTTCTTCGTTTACACCAGCTGTCACACTATTCCACCAAAACAACGCGGCCTCTTGAAGCTGTCTCGAGGCAAGCCTCCTCTTCAACTCGTCATTGAGCCCTAAGTCAGCAAATATCATTTCACCGTTTAACAACCAGTTCTCCACTTCGATAGCATCTTCGGTTCCGATAAACGGGTTCCTTCCACGCCTAGCATAATTTCTACTCAAGTTAGCATACTGATTGAGCATTGGAGCTTCCTGGACTCCTCCCGCAGCATTTCCTCCAACAACCCCAGTAGCAATCCCAACTTGCATCATGTTTACAAAAAACTGATACATGGCTCCCATATCCACTTGTGGGACCCCAGCACCAACATTCTCAGCCTGAGCCTAACCTTGACTTCTTCTAGCATTTGGTCAGGCATTTCCATTTGTGGTGGTGCTATCTACTCCTAGGTTAACTCTGTCTCTTCTTCCGTTCATATCTGTATTCAAGCCTCGTGAGATACAGAAGAGTGTCCTAATAAAGATAGGAGACTAGAGATAAAGCGTATACTTATATATAGCAAATACAAGTATGTTACTATAGCGTTATCCCATACCCCGATCCTAACTCTAATTCTTAAGGATTATGTTTTCAAAAATCATTTTTAGTTAAAATATTTCATAAACCTATGCTCTGATACCAAGTTGTAACATCTCCTATCTAGAGGCCCAAAGCTAAGCTCTACATATGTTGCAGTCATCTATAGTATTAACTTCCAACGACTAAATACGTCTATGTTAATTGTATCCATAATATCAGAAGCACTTGAATATGAAACAAATCACAGATTTCAAAACAACATTTTTCCATTACATTTCAAAACAGATGTTCCATATTCAGATTACATAATCCCAAACGTTTCCCAAACAATGATAAAATATACTTATTACAAAATACGCCAAGAGCGACATATGAAGATGCCCCCTTGATGATCAGAGTCATATAGTCATAATTAACTTAATACATACATAGCGGAAATAAACAACAAAATAAAGAACTACAACTCCTAATAGCTATCTGTTACCCTCCTGCTCGCCTCCGGTAGCTTTATTCGTCATCCTACTAAAACCTATAAAGCCTCAACCCTCAGCCTGCTCAACTCAATTTTGAGCACCCGAGAGTCTAAGGGGAAAACATAAAATTCGAGTCAGACATAAAGCCTAGTGTGAATACTATACATCTCGGTTATTTGACAATAAGTGAGACCACCGCTTAGCGGAACGGGTTTCCCCTCACTAATATCCTTTTAAAACATATCTTTTGCAAATATTTGTCCTGCAACCAAAACTGGTTAAAACTGTAAAGCATCATTATATAATCATATATATATCAGGTAACAAATGGACTATTTGTCCGAACAGTATAGTTTTGTTTGGCTTACTATTAACTTTTAGCTGACTCGGTCCTACCAAACAATATAACAAAATAATCTAACATCTGTTAGACACCACTTTTGGGCAGTCTGCCCTTAACTATTTGTTAAATACTTCTCTTTTGGACAGTCTGTCCTTAACTTAACATCTCCCAGGGTCACCTGATCCTAATGGTTTTACGGGCTCACCAATAACCTATCTATATACAACATATATTCCTATCTGTCTATAATCATAATTTTAGTCTTACCTATGACAAAGCTCTACACACTATAATTTTGGACTAAATTAGCTGGGGTCAATAGCTAATGTATAGGGCACGACCCTATACCTGTTCCATCTGGTATTCTAATATCTGAGTCATTTTAATTCGGGATACCTTCCCATAATTTTCTTTAAAAACTTTTTCATCTAAAATTGATTTAAAACCTTTTAAAGCAAACTTAAACAAGGAAACATTTATACTCTATGCTTTACTCCAAATCACCTTGCCATGCTATACATACTTTACTCAAATCTTTGTTGATGAAAACCTTTGAACATTTGAAAGTACCCCTTTCGATCCTATTGAAAGTACCCCTTTCGAAACCATGTAAAACCCTTTCTTTCATCTAGGCCGAAAGGCCAAATCTTCCTTTTGAAACCATTCATATAACCTTTCAAAACCATTGAAATTTCTTTTCCTTTGAAAGCTAAAAACCTTAGACATCTCTCTTTAAAACCACTAAACATTGCCTTTCGAAACCATAGGAAAAACCTTTCCTTTAAACTTATTCAAAACCACTAGAAAAACCTTCCCTTCAGAACTTTCAAAACCATTAGAAAATAGTACATTTTGACTCCTTCGAGATCCTTCGAGGAACCACCCTTTCAAAACCATTTTCAAAACCTTTTGAAAGCATTAAACCTTTAGAAACTCAAACCTTTCGAAAGCACTTAGGTTCAATTTAAAACATGTGGAAAAAACACCTTTTGAAATCATTCAACACTATATTGTCGAAACCTTTGGTTTATTCTTTAAAAATCACTAAGGGTCAAAAGAAATAGGGTCGAAAGCTTACCCTTTCGAAATCTATAACTTAAGTAGGAGAGTGATGGTGTCGTAATCACCCCTTCCGAAAGTATTGGAGAAGCGACAGGGTTTTTATAAAACAAAACAGTCCCCTCCAAAAGCTCTGTTTCGAAAGGTAGAAAGCGGCAGTAAAGGCTTCGACATAGTCGGAAGCTATCATTTAAAAGCAAAGGTACAACTATTTCGAAACCAACCTTTAAAACCATTGACTTAGTTGAAAGCGGACTTAGTCGAAAGCTATTACTTAGAACAAAGGCGCAACCTTAAAACCTTTTCTCTTTTAAAACAAAAGGCGCTTCACCCCTTCGGAAACCCTTGGTTTTGACTCTTACCATCCGCCTTTGTCCAATTCACCGTGTACCAACATGTTGGTACTACGTGCATTGGTTTGTGGAAGGAGGCGGAGGGACTTAGTTGAGAGCTACCTGGGCGGAACCAAAACAGCCGAAACATACTTTTAACATGAATTTCTGATTTTAAACCTTTTTAAGTAAACTTTTTAACTAACCTGCCTTGTTTGTCAAACTCTTATTGATTGCTAATTTTTCTTTTCTAAAAATACTGCCATAATTTCAGAATTAATTAATTTAAATCATTTCCAAAATTCCCCTTCTCCTTAGTTAAATACATAAAACATTTAAGTCTCATACCTTAAATAATTTTATATATTCATCAAAACTCTTTTGAAAATTCTACAAAAATTCCAAAAAATTTAATTAAATATGTTTTCTAACATATATAAATTCGGACCCAAATAATTAATTATTTTGCCGTAAATAATTTATAACCCAATAAATCATTTTCTTCACTAGAAAATTAATATAAAATACACACTAATTCAGAAAATGATGAAAATTGAAACCCATCTCTAAAATAACTTTTCTAGTCTATATCTAAAATCGCAAGTCATTTTGATGTCATAAAATCGGGTTTTCACATCAAAACATATCATAAAATCCATATGAACAAGCATAAATCATCAACATGTATATATAAACATTTTGCTCTTCAAAATCATGGCTAAATCATGCAAGATAAATTCGGGTTTCACCTTTAAACCGAAAATATATAGAAAAGTGAGATGTAGTCATTATTCACCTTAGCTTTGCGATTAGGATGTGAGATTTGATCTTGATTATGTTGATTAACTTCTTCCTCTTGAAAATCCTAGCTTTATCTTCACTTGGGATTGAAAATGGTGGCCGGCCTTAGAGTGTTTTTCATTTGTGATAAAATGAAGTGAACGTGTGTTTGATTTCCTAAGGGTTTAGGGTATAAGTTTAATCATTTTCCTATTTGCCCTTCCTTATTTCCTAACACTTATTTCCATCTTATTTCTTTAGTTCATTTTACATATTGGCACGGCTACCCTTTAATTTTAATCACAAATCTCAATCCATAATCAACATATATTATTTAATTTAATTTAACTAAATAAATTTCCTAAATAATGTCACTAAAAATACGGGGTGTTACATCCATTCACTTGCTCTCTGACAAGGGAATTTGCACCTTGCACACCAGTCCTGACTCTCTAGTCGGGACTTAATGCGATCAGTACTTGTCATCACTTTCAAGTGGACTTTAATAAGTAGGGATCCATCTATTGGATCCAGGTTTAAATATTAACAAATACAGAGTCGGACATCATAATAGTCGCCTCTCCAGGCATGACAACCTAGCACCCAACTTACAGCGTGCCAAGGGACCGATCGAGATCCTATACATGAGTAAGTGGCTTAACTATAGTATTGCACTATTCATTGAAAGCGAAGATAGTGTGTGACGACCCACTTTTATGGGCAATTTAAGTCGACAATAAACCACACATGTCTAACTCAAACCACTCAAAAGGGTGGATTATCAATGGGTTTTAATAAAGAAAACAAGAGAAAAGAGGGAGAGCAATACGCAGAATCTCGCAGCGGAACGACAAAATATAGTAATCAAATAAAACGGTTCATGAAGTTGTTTTACAATATACATTTGAATACACATTCTACAACATCAATCAGAGTACAATAAACAAACATATCAAATAATGCAGCGGAAAAATAATAATAAATACGATCACCAATCTTCATCTTCAAGGAATAACGTCTTCAAACATTGAAATACTCAGGCTGACCCGAGCATAATGAAAAACAATACACTTGAGTCAGAACTAAAATTTCCTATGTAAGTCAAATCAATATCAAGTAAAATATGAGTGCAATAGCTTCAGAGATGTTTACAGGGATTTTCCATCTCCGGATTTAAAATTCAAAATACCAATTTAGCCCACTTAATTAAATAAATCCAAAATTTAAATTAAAACTTAAACCTTTCAAATAATTTGATTTCGATAAATTTAAATCATCTCAATTTTAACTTTAATATTTCAAATTTAATCCTTCAAACAATTTCATATACACAATTTCAATTTCAACCCTTCAAAGCTCGAATTATAAAATAATTCAGTTTATATAAATCCAAATTATTATTTTCTTTAAACCAATATCATTCAAACCAATCCAGATTCAAGAAATTGTATGGGTATGTATCATTTCAACCCATAATTTAAATGTCATAGTTATCTAAATTTTAAAATGATTCAAATGGCCATTTAAACGATGTCAATAATATACAAAGTGATAACATGGACATATTAAAATAAATAAACAACCATACATGCAACATATCAATTAATAAGCATCCATTTCAAACAACGTCCAAATCAACCAATATATCACAACAGTTAATAGTTATCAATGTCGAGGTTTTAACTAGCAGTTAAATTCCAATATAAATTTAAATGTCAATTCAATTTAATGTTAATTTAGATCCAATATCAATTCAAATGTCAGTTTAAATCAACAAACAACAATCAAAAATTTATATATCACGTCATAAATTTTATTTAACTTGCAATGGAAATTTTAGTATTGCGTGAGTGGGTTTAATCACTCACCTTTGATTTGTAGCCAATTGAAAATCCAATAAAAGCCTAAAATTCAACAGTCTCCAACTTTAACCAAACCTATTTCATGTTGTCCGGAATTTCAATATGAATCCAATGGAAGAAACTGTGCATCAATCGGAGTTCGTATGCAAAAGTTATACGAGTTAGAAGATTGAAAATTAAGTTTAAATTAAAATAAACTAGGGGTAAATATGTAATTAGTACTAACTCTCCAACCCTAATGAACATCGATCAGAACCCTACCCCTACAGCCACCGACCTTCAACAGCCTACTACCGTGGATCCAAGCCACTGCTGCCTGATCCAACCCTGCCGCCGGGTTGCCCAAGCCGAGATGCCCCTCTAGACCACACGCGGCCAGCCGCTCCGTCGCCAGCCGTGCTCCACCGCCCCCCCCCACCATTTTGCCGACTCTGGCGATCTCGTGCGTCTACTCGATGATCGAAGACCATATATCGACTCCACTCATCGCCCTCTACACTCAAGTATTCTCCGATCGTCATATAGTCGACGATCCACCGTTGACTAGTATGAACAGCCGAAGAAAGATCACTAATTTATGGCCAAATCGAGAATCAATTGCAAAAATGAACTGCAGATACAGATTACATTCTTCGAGAGCTTCGCGATGATGTATAATATGATAGGATTGGAGCAGTTTGAATTTTTTGAATTAAAATTGAAATCGGTAATTAGGGTTTTGAGATGTTTGCCATTGGAAAGGAGCAGATGAGATTAACAAGTACATACAGAAAATAGAATAAAAGACTGCTAGGGTTTATAACAGCATATATATAGACAAAAATGGAACAAGAATGGATGGAGAAGATCGATTGGGCCAAAGCGATAAAAAAAAGGCCCAAAAAGCCCGTTTCGTTTCCGAAACGAAAATAGGTTATCCCATATGTCAAAATATAGGTTTTCATATTTTTAAACTAAACGAAACTAATTTCAAACCCCAATTCTTTTGTATATAGAAGTTAGCTTTAAAATCAAAATATTATTTTAATTAAATTCCTTTAATTGATTTCTACGCGTTTCGAGCTCACAGGATCAAATGATAAGTCCGACCGCTACGAAACTTAAAATCCTATAATAATTCACTATTACGGATCCGATGAAACTGGTTTCGTTGAAATCTAAGATAGTGCCCAAAAAGACCTATTTTACACGTTAATTAAAACAATCTATTTTAAAAATCAATTTAATCACTTTTAAATCCTAAATTAAAAGTTTTCTAACATCATTCTTGGTCAAACATGAATTAATAATCTTTTAAAATTAACTTTTCCATGTTAAATCCAAGATTTAAATATAAAATTAACTTCAACATTCAATTACAACTGTAAAAAAATCCATTCATTATAATTTAATTTCAAACAAATTCCTTTTATTTTGATTTAAATGTCTTTTATATTAGATCAACAATTTCTCTTATGTATTCATTAACGTAAGTTTCCATTTTATTACACCTAATTATTTTACAATTAACGTATTTTCTCATATTAGTTGAAACATTTCAATTACATTTAATTTCAACAATTGATTTCAAAATTAACTTCAACCGGATTTAATAATAAGATGAGAAATAAACAATTGTTACAACTTAGTAATTTAAACACATTTATAAATTTATTGCTTACAGCAAGGATTATAAATCACTTACCAAATAACTGATTTCATGTTCTATATTACACCAATTTCAATCAAATAACATATAATTTCACCATTAACACATCATTTAATTTATTCCTTATTTACAATTTATATCCAAATTAAACTTTACAATTATATCCAAGTTAGAGATAAACATTCATTTTATTCTTTTCAAGTCAAGGTTTAATTTCATTCAAATGTTCATTGTAATTTAATTTAAAATTAAGTTCTTATTCAAATGTCCATTTTGTATTTTCCAACATTTACTTGTTAAATTATTTCATTCTTATATTAACATATATTATTACAATCAATGGAACTCACATTCAAACAATTATTAAATAAATTATATTCAAATCAATATTATTAAATTATATTCTAATATGGATTACAATCCTCTACCTTATTAAAATTAGTTGTTTTAGCATTTATTTAAGATCAAGTTTTAAATTCTAACAAATTTTTACATTAATGAATCATAAAATCTTTATTTCTAACCATTTTTTTATCAACAATTGTATTAAAGGGGTTTTTAGGCTCAGGGAAAAAGATGGAGAAAAATTTAGCTTAAGGGACAATAAGTTTTTTTTAGGCTGAAAGACAATTTTTGGTGTAAATCACAGAATGATAGTTGCAATTATAATTTTCTATTCACACTAAAAAGTGTCTTTCGGGCTAAAAAACAAACTTATTGTCCCTGAGATTAAATTGTTTTGCAACTTCTTCCCTATGCCTATTTTCTTGTATATTAAATTTAATATTTCTAAATAGTTAAAAAAGGGTCGTTACAATCTCCCCCACTCAAAACTTTTCGTCCCCAAAAAGGAACAAGAAAGAATTAAACAAGAGAAATGATATATTTTATTCAAAATAGTCAATTTATAAACAATCAAACTTACATATTTAAGTCTAATATAAAATTTGAAAATGACTCAACTTCCACAAAATTTATAAGTCCTAATTTACGAAAAAAAATTCGGCAGCATTTCCTTTGCGCGGATAGGTCCGAAAAAATAACAATATCAATAATTACATTGTATATATCATATTTTAAAAATAAGGCATCTCAAACCATGGGCAAACAATAAAATACTGCTACAAAAACCGTAATCCGAAAACGTACTTATTTGTCGGGCAACCAACTTTATTTATGAAACCAAAAGTAACAGCTATTACTTCCATAAACATGTATCTTACTTACATAATTCAAGAGAATTAAACATGATAAAAGGACAATATACTAACTATTCTATCATAAATACCAATAACAGACAATACAGCAATCATATGCAACAAAGTAATGTAACACAACTGATAAGTATGATGCACTTCTACATGCAATTTTAATGGAATGTAACAGTTACGTGCAACCAAAATAGTATAGCAATCAGAAGCAACAATCATAACACAATATTTAATTATTAAAGCTCGTACGATGTACATATACCGTTTTTACACAATATCAATTCTGATCACCTGCTTGAATACACAATTTCTACTTTCGAACTAGTATCGTTAACTCGACTGCTCTAGTGCGGACTCTGATCCAATTTCTTGATTAGAAATCTCCATTCTCCTTGCATAGCTATAAACTATGATAGAAAACTTCAAATTCATATCAAAAATTCATATCAAGTGTTCGTCGTCAAGAATCGTGCGAATAATCCTAATTCGGACTGGAGTGAATTGTATTCAAATTTGGATCAAAACTATCATGCGAATAAAATGATCTATATACAACTTACATATTTTATTCTATTGGTTTCTTAACTACAACAATTTCTTCATTCATTTTTTATACTCATTTATTTATATAAAGATAAGTCTCTTACATAATTTATTTTTCATTAAATATTTAAGTCATTAACGAATCATTTCATAGAATATTACTTAAGCTTCTACTTCATTTACTTAAGTTTATAACTTAATTCGATTATAGAATAAAAATTTAAGTTTATGGTATTCGCCTTTGAAGAGAAAAGAAATATTTCAATATATCTTAAAATCCAATTAAAACATTTAACTTTATTCATTTAGTATAAATATAAGATATATTTTAAAACATCCTTATAACATTATGCAAAGATTTACCAAAAAGTTTAGAACAATGTTATATATCAAAATATTTTAACAAGCTTTAAAATAAAGTTATTTAAATCCGATAATTTGTTTGACTCATTATTTTAAAATAAGTATGAACTCAAAGATTATTAAACTAAAACTAATAGTATACACAAATCTTACATTAAATTTTCCAATCAAGTATAAAATTTCAAATCTTAATAATTAATTTTAAAATACTTGTTTTAAAATGAATATTCAAATCATGGAAAACATTTATTTTGGTTTAATACAAAATTCAAATGGTAAATAAACCTATAAATTTCCTATTAGTACTTTGAAATCAAGTAAATATTTCAAACCATGCTTTCAAAAATAGCGATTAAAATTTAATTTCAAATATATTACTATAAATAAAACTTCCCAAATCATTTATTTCTATTCATAAAATTTTAAAATAGAAATCTTTTTTTCATATGAATAGTCAATTTATATAATATGTCTAAATTACATATTCAAAGAAGCTTATATAAATTCCATTTGAAACATTCTTTTGAAAACCTCATTTGTAAATCAATCATCTTTAATACTTTAATACTTTACAAAAATTCATTTGTAAAATTTCTTGCTTCATTTATAAATACTATTTAAATATTTTAAATAACATCTTTATAAATATATGTAAACTATTTGAAAATAATTATTTACATCATTACTTATATTTAAAAAGAAGCTATTGAAAACCTTAAATCCATTATTTATAAATTTATTAGTTTTAATCTCAAAATACTTTTCAAATATTATTAATAAATCAATAATCATTAACTTTAAATATGTTTTATTGAATTAATAACTTCTCAAAATATTTACAACTTTGAAAATTAACTATTAAACCATGTCGTACAAAATAAACAATATGTTAAACATTTTAAAGTATTTAGAAAAGAAAGAAAAATAATCAAAATATCCTTTATATAATACTTTATCAAAATACTTTTATAACTCGATCTTTTGACAAGTTTATCCTCGTACTTACCGACTCTGGTCGTACGTTGATCGGGCGCAAGATTAGAAATCTCCAAGTACTTAGTAGACCTGTTTTAACACTTAGTGAAAATACTTAAAAACATATATGAAAAATACCACTCGAACACCGCAGATCGTAGTACGCAATGGCTACGTCGCTATCCCAGCATAATCCATTTGTACTGTAGGTAATCTCTACCCTCGATTTACGCTGCGATGTAAATCATAAGACCATAGGTTACGCTACCGAATTCAAAGGAACTCATGAGTTTATGTCCGGACGATCAAAAATCAAATCAAATCAATAGAATGAACCCACAAAGTGGATTGCCGAATTTCACAAAGGGTACTTCCCATATCTTCAATTTCGAAATGTATCATAATATACATAGTACCTTTTCAAAATTATAACTTCAAATATCACACTTATATAAATTCCATTATATATAAGATTTCATTTCCAAATTGAGTACTTTCCAAAATCAATAGTCTCAAATATATCAAATCATTCTTATATAAATTCCGTTATAGATAAGGTTTATCTCTTTTGAGATCGAATACCTTCCAAAATCAATAGTATTCGAAATAACTTAGTATTTATACCAACCGTTTTTATATAAGAATCGAAAACTTTCAAATCAGATATTTATATAGAGTCAAAGGTCTTCGAAATCAATCCATTTTCAAATATCAGTTCAGTTTCAAATCCATATACGATCTCAACAGTCAATTTGTTTCAATCACATATCATTCAAATTCAAAAAAATTCAAATTTCAAATCAATAGTTTTCCACAACTTCAGTTTTATATTTATATCCAATTCAGATAAAAATCAAATTTCTTTCCAAATCAAATACTTTTCAAAATCTTTTATTATAAAACATTTACTAGGTTCAAAATGTTTGTTAAAACAAATCCCATTATAAGCCTTTCAAAACTATTTTTCGTATTTATACAAAGTCAGAACTGCTTAAAAACCAATTTGCCAATAATAAGTTTTTGTAAATATTTACTATGTTCAAAACATTTCTTAAAACTCTTTTCATTCAAAACATCTCAAAACTAAATTTCATACTTACAAAATTCAAAATAATCTTACATAATTTACTTATCAAAATATTTAACATTTTAAAACTTGTTCAACTTCTATTAGTCTTTACTATAAAATTTTCAAAAGTAAACTTAATATACTTTCCAAAATACTTAGCTGTGAAAATTAATTCTCAATTTGGAAGCATTCGACCCTTTAGAATAGTCGGAAAAAATCAATTTCAAATTCAAAATTGGAAATCAGCAATCAATCATCTTAATAATATGCACAATCAATCGATCGATCAATCCTAATGCATAGGATACATGTGTTTATAATATTATTCAATAGAAACTCGAGAACTAAACACTGGGTTTTATTTCAAATCATTTGAAATAAATATATACATATCTCTTTCGAATATCAAATCATACTTCAGGAATTTGAATCAAATTAGTTTCATTAAACAATCGAGTAGCAAGCTACTAAAGTGGCATCCCCCACTGTGAAACTCGAAAATGAATGCCGATGATGTCGTGATCATCACCAAAATTATTTTCCAGTGACAGAAGTGAGTTCTGCACTTTATTTCTTTCGAAATCATTTTGAAAACATTTCAGTACGGAAAATACTTTCAAACAATACTACTATATTTTTTTCAAAATCTTAGATACCAATTTCAAAAACTCCTGGAATTTAAACTCTCAAATTTCCAGTTTGAATTTCTTTTCAGTCATAAACCATATTCATATGAGTCATTATCTTATATAATATTCATTTCAAAAAATTGTAATCCTTTGTATGGACTAAAATAAATAACTTTAATCTAACAATCAATTTTAACCCAACATTGTCGCCGAATGCCCTATAGTCAAATTGTGAAACTTAATTCACAAGGTGTTCGTTCCAACATTCCCAAAATATTACAATTTCTACCCTTCCCATGCGTGAAAAGGTAAATTACTTACAACTGGTTATGCACTATTCGAAAGTCAACAACAAAAGCCAAATGCTCATAAACTGGCCGAGTACAACTAACTAATCAGTAAATGATAATATGCACAATCATATCAATCGATCAATCAACCAGCAAAGATATAACATCCAATCATCATCAAACAGTCACAAATGATTTTATCAGTTTATAGACTTAATTATTTTATATTATATATATAATCCAGGTTAAAATCATTTAATTTATTAATTTCAAAATAAATTATATCACTAACAAATACGCTCTCTCATATTCGTATATACACTCAATGAGCTTATTCTACAGGTTTAGGTATACACTAAACCTAAGCTCTGATACCAATTGTGATGACCCACCTTTTTTGGCAATTTAAGTCGACAATAAACCACACATGTCTAACTCAAACCACTCAAAAGGGTGGATTATCAATGGGGTTTAATGAAGAAAACAAGAGAAAAGAGGGAAAGCAATACATAGAATCTCGCAGCGGAACGACAAAATATAATAATCAAATAAAACAGTTCATGAATCTGTTTTACAACATACATTTGATTACACATTTTACAACATCAATCAGAGTACAATAAACAAACATATCAAATAATTCAGCGGAAAAATAATAATAAATACGATCACCAATATTCATCTTCATCTTCAAGGAATAACATCTTAAAACACTGAAATACTCAGGCTGAAACGAGCATAATGAAAAACAATACACTCGAGTCAGAACTAAAAATTCCTATGTAAGTCAAATCAATATCGAGTAAAATATGAGTGCAATAGCTTCAGAGATGTTTACGAGATTTTCCATCTAGCCCACCTAATTTAAATAAATCCAAATTTTAAATTAAAACTTAAACCTTTTAAATAATTTAATTTCGATAAATTTAAATCATCTCAATTTCAACTTTAAGATTTCAAATTTAATCCTTCAAACAATTTCATATAAGCAATTTCAATTTCAACTCTCTAAAGCTCGAATTAGAAATAATTCAGTTTATATAAATCCAAATTATTATTTTCTTTAAACAATTATCATTCAAACAAATCCAAATTCAAGAAATTGTATGGGTATGTATCATTTCAACCCATAATTTAAATGTCATAATTATCCAAATTTTAAAATGATTCAAATGGCCATTTAAATGATGTCAATAATATACAAACTAATAACAAGGACATATTAAAATAAATAAACAACCATACATCCAACATATCAATCAATAAGCATCCATTTCAAACAACATCCAAATCAAACAATATATCACAACAGTTAATAGTTATCAATGTCTGGGTTTTAACTAGCAATTAAATTCCAATATAAATTTAAATGTCAATTCAATTTAATGTCAATTCAGATCCAATATAAATTTAAATGTCAATTCAATTTAATGTCAATTCAGATCCAATATCAATTCAAGTGTCAGTTTAAATCAACAAACAGCAATTAAAAATTTATATATCACATCATAAATTTTATTTAACTTGCAATGGAAATTTTAGTATTGCATGAGTGGGTTTAATCACTCACCTTTGATTTATAACCAATTGAAAATCCAATAAAAGCCCAAAATTTCAACAGTCTCCAAATTCAACCAAACCAATTTCTTGTTGTCCGGAATTTTGATACGAATCCAATAGAAGAAACCGTGCATCGATCGGAGTTCGTATGCAAAAGTTATACGAGTTAGAAGATTGAAATTTAAATTAAAATAAACTAGGGGTAAATATGTAATTAGTACTACCTCTCCAACCCTAACGAACATCGATCAGAACCCTACCCCTACAGCCGCCGACCTTCAACAGCCTACCGCCGCTGATCCAAGCCACTGCTGCCTGATCTAACCCTACCGCCGCATTGCCCAGGCCGAGACGCCCCTCTAGACCCCACGCGGCCAGCCGCTCCGTCCCCAGCCGTGCTCCGTCGTCGCCCCCCTATTTCGCCGATTCTGGCGATCTCGCACGTCTACGCGATGATTGAAGACCATAGATTGACTCCACTCATCGCACTCTACACTCAAGTATCCTCTGATCGTCGTATAGTCGACGATCCACCGTTGAATCCAAACCCTAGTATGAACGGTCGAGGAAAGATCGTCAATTTCTGGCCAAACCGAGACTCAATTGCAAAAACGAACTGCATATACATATTACGTTCATTGAGAGCGTCACAACGATATATAATATGATTGGATTGGAGCAGTCTGAATTTTTTGAATTAAAATTGAAATCAGTAATGAGGGTTTTGAGATGTTTGCCATTGGGAAGGAGCATATGAGATTAAAAAATACGTATTGAAAATGGAATAGAAGACTGCTAGGGTTTATAACAGCATATATATAGGCAGAGATGGAACAAGAATGGATGGAACAAATCGATTGAGCTAAAGCGATAACAAAGGCCCGAAAAGCCCGTTTCGTTTCCGAAACGAAAATAGGTTATCCCATCTGCCGAAATATAGGTTTTCAATATTTTTAAACTCAATGAAACTAATTTCAAACCCCAATTCTTTTGTATATAGAAGTTAGATTAAAACCAAATTATTATTTTAATTAAATTCCTTTAATTGATTTCTATGCGTTTTGAGCTCACACGATCAAACGATAAGTCTGATCGCTACAAAACTTGAAATCCTATAATAATTCACTATTACGAATCCGATGAAACTGGTTTCGTCGGAATCCAAGACAGTGCCCAAAAAGACTAATTTTACATGTTAATTAAAACAATTTATTTTAAAAATCAATTTAATCACTTTTAAATTCTAAATTAAAAGTTTTCTAACATCATTCTTGGTTAAACAGGAATTAATAATTTTATAAAATTAACTTTTCCATATAAAATCCAAGATTTAAATATTAAATTAACTTCAACATTCAATTACAACTGTAAAAAAATCCATTCATTATAATGTAATTTCAAACAAATTCCTTTTATTTTGGTTTAAATAACTTTTATATTAAATCAACAATTTCTCTTATGTATTCATTAACGTAAGTTTCCATTTTATTATACCCAATTATTTTACAATTAAAGTATTTTCTCATATTAGTTGAAACATTTCGATTACATTTAATTTCAATAACTGATTTCCAAATTAACTTCAACATGATTTAATAATAAGATGAGAAATAACCAATTGTTACAACTTAGTAATTTAAACATATTTATAAATTTATTGCTTACAGCAAGGATTATACATTACTTACCAAATAACTAATTTCAGGTTCTATATTAAACCAATTTAATTTAAATAACATATAATTTCACCATTTACATCATTTAATTTATTCCTTATTTACAATTTATACCCAAATTAAACTTTACAATTATATTCAAGTTACAGATCAACATTCATTTTATTCTTTCCAAGTCAAGGTTTTATTTCATTCAAATGTTCGTTTTAATTTAATTTCAAATGTAAGTTCTTATTCAAATGTTCATTATATATTTTACAACATTTACTTGTTAGATTATTCCATTCTTATATAAACATATATTATTACAATCAATGGAACTCACATTCAAACAATTATTAAATAAATTATATTCAAATCAATATTATTAAATTATATTCTAATATGGATTACAATCCTCTCTACCTTATTAAAATTAGTTGTTTTAGAATTTATTTAAGATCAAGTTTTAAATTCTAAATTTTTTTACATTAATGAATCATAAAAAATTTATTTCTAACTATTTTTTATCAATAATTATATTAAATTTAATATTTTTAAATAGTTAAAAATATGGGTCGTTACATAGAGTGTGACAACCGAACCTGATTCCCTGCCATCCCAATTGGGAGATGACTATCCTTGACCTTGATCCAAGGTCGTTTCCATTCATCGCGGATGATGGTTGCTCCTGTTCCACCAACGCAGCTCGGCTTTTCACATACTATTGTAATATATTATTCCTGACTTGTTCCTCAATCGAATCGCGCAAGTGCCTGTAATCATTTATGTTATGTCATTCTGCTTATGGAATAGGCAATATCTTCTGACATCCTCTCACGGTCCATGGGCTCACTCCTTGTCGGCTTTTGGTAGGGGATCTGTCCTCTAGTATCCAAGTAAATCCATTCTGGGGTTTCATTCAAATCTGTATAAGAAGAGAATTTCGGTTCCCTTCTTTACCACTTCGATCCTTCAAAGCCATCATCCATCTTCCATTTCCCTTTGCCTCTACTGGATCCTTTACCAAGCGGTCCTCCACCATCCATGGCATTAATCTCTTCCTCTTCAACCTCAGCGTCTTCCTGAAGCAGGTATCTTTCAGCTGCATGATAAAATTTTGCGAGTTCCATCGATGGATCTTGCTCCAAAGCAATCTTAGAATCTTTCTTACTACCACTTCAGAAACTGCCACCATCAAAACCACTGATGGATTCGGCTTGTCAACCGCGGCAGCCGCCTTATTAAAACTTGTCAAAAAACTTCTGAGGGACTCTCTGGCCCTCTACATCACACTCGACAATGCACATTCTTGGGTCTTGAAATATGGACTCGAAACCGTCTTATGAACCCATCCACCAATTCGGTCCATGTGCTAATGGGACCGTTCTCCAGCTGCCTAAACCATAATGCTGCCAAATCCGTCAAACATAACGGGAAGCACCGTCCTATCACTTCTTCAGATGCACCCAACATCTCCATGTAATGGATTACCTCACAAATGAACTGTTGGATCCATCTTTTCATCATATGTTTCCAACATTGGTAGCTTGAAATCATGTGGATTCCTAATGTACCGAATGTTTGGAGTAAATGGGCTTCTGTTCACAACCTCTACGCTCTGGTTAGGTAGTCCACCCCTCATGGCTCATCTCATAATCTCCGCAAGTCTCTCATCATCTTTTAAAGGAATTCTCAAGTTCACATTCTTAGCTTGTCCCCTAATTCTATGAGGGAATTCTAGCACGTAATCCTCCGGCTGTTCATCAATGTTCTAATTCTCATCCACGCCTTAGCATTGTTCCCTAGATATGCACCATTTCTTCCTAACCAATCTAGGGCATGCCCCGAAGTTCTTAGGGATTGGTACCTAACGGTCCTTAGGGATTGGTACCGATCCGTACAACTCCTTCGGGGGTTGTCCCAGATTGTTCTATTTTGCTTCCATGTGCCTGCACTGCGGCTTCAGGTCTTCGATTCTAGTTTGCAGTGACTCCGGCTATTTCTATTTGTCCCATCCTTCTAAAAAAATTCAATCGTCTCCTCCCGACAGGCAACCATCTTATCCTGCATTCCATTCGTCATAGTTTCCATCTCATCCCTGTTTATATATATGGAAAGGGGTTGGCTTCCGAGGATGCCTCCTTGCTGCCCCTTGTTGATTTCCTTCAGCGATAGTCTTTCTAGCAGATTTTCTTGTCATATTGAACTTTTCAAATCTCAAATTGGCGAATTCAAGTGTTTTATCAGTGAAAGCACCAAAATATTTGCATCAAAAATGGCACAAACACCCAATAGATATTAGAAGAGGTGAAAATTGAAGAAAAGTAAATTAAAATGAATAAAAAATAGTGTACACAAGATTTATAGTGGTTCAGGCGATCGATGACAAAGTCTACCTAGAGTTTCTATTGACTTTATTGCTGATATTGTTGTTTTACAAGTACTGTTCTTATCGTTTGGTACCACTCGATAGTCGATTATAAGAAATATGTAAAAGTTTCTAGGAAGTGAAAAAAATCTTCCAAAACGAGCCCCTACCCCTCTATTTATAGTCGTAGACCACTGGAATATGCTCTCCCACGATCTCCATCACTTTTCCTACGTTCTAGCTTCAACTCCCTACTAACAAACGTAGCCACATCATCAATAGCTATGAATCGGTACTGATACATGAGACATGCTTTTGGATTGGTATGAACTCTCTGTAATGAAGTGACTTATTGTTTGCTTTGTATTTCTCATCTTGTTTGCGGTGCTTGGAGCTTGTCTCTTGGTCAAAGTGATTGATCGGTGGTGGAATAAAGTTGCTAGTTTCGACTATCGAGTAGATTGATAAAAAAATAGCAAAAGATCGATGGCCTAAAGCTTGAAGAGGGTTATTGGCATGATGGTTGATAAGCATGGAAAGTTTGAGGTAAATCGAGCATAAGTCTATCGATCAGTACGAATCCATTCACCTGGTGATTTTTGGTTTGTTATTCTAGTTGTGCTTGGTTTTTAGGCTTTGCAGTTATCTCTCGGGGCTTCCTGCCT
Organism: Allium fistulosum; assembly: GCA_030737815.1. Classification (NCBI taxonomy): domain Eukaryota; kingdom Viridiplantae; phylum Streptophyta; class Magnoliopsida; order Asparagales; family Amaryllidaceae; genus Allium; species Allium fistulosum. Next base: position 86,605,848 of record CM060901.1, on the reverse strand, counting down.
TGATAAATTTTGAGTTTGAATTGTCTAGTCCATCCAAATACTGCCTAGTCAAAAGGCAAGATAACAGTTATATATTTATTTTCAACTCGAGACATTATTATAATATCACTAGATTTTCTTATGAAATGGTTTGGTTATCGTAAGATAAAATCCCGTCCATGTTTATTTGCGACGTGGTCTTATGAAATACTTTTATTTTTAAAGGGTTTTATAAATATAAAAAACCCATATAATTGAGTTTCTTACGCTGGTTTATCAGACTGATTCGGGTGTTATTCCCATATAATGCTCGGATCAGCCCCAAGTATTTTCATATTTAGCTATGGACGCTTTGGGGCTTATAGTGACAAGTTGCATGCTTCCACCTATCTATCTATCTACTTTTTTTTGTTCACTATTATGTAAGTATGTATTCAACATTGTAAGGATAGGTAGTTATAACTGTCTAGGTGATTGTAGTACTTAGTCCTTTTGTAACTCTGAGATTTTCGTATGTCGGAGTAACTCTTTGTACTACATTTTGAGATATTATATATTATCTTTCTGCATGTGAGATTTTGATATTGTGTTCTTCTTTCTTGTTTGATTTCATTTTCTTTTATTTTACCCTAACTTTCTGTGTTTCCGGCATTTGGGTGCTCGGCACACGAACAACGTGAATGTATTTAGTATCGATATTCAAGAGTCAAAAAGTTGATCATTCAAGCAATAGGGAGAGAACTAAAAATCTCTCTCCAGATCCGAATGAGGGTCTAGCAGAAAACTCCTGCAATCTCATAGCTTCGATCCATGGAGGACCACATTTCACTAGAAAAAGTGAAAAAGCACAAGAGAATTATGTACAAGAGGCTAAAGCGGAGCAAAGAACTATGTTCCATGTGAAGCAGAAACCTGCTCAGGATATAGTCTTCATTGCTGCTGATGCTGCAGGGGTAGTTTTTCCACATCAAAACCCGCTGATAGTTATGGTGCATATCTCAAACTATTCCATAAAGAAAATCTTTGTTGTAACATCCCGCTACTGTTTTAATATGTAGCACTAAATTTTGTTAAAAAAGTAATAAATAAATAAAATAAAAATCGTTATGAATATAAAATAAAATTTGGAGTAAAACGCCACGAGCGGAATTGTAATCGGAGACCAAATTGTGGTAGGGCAATATCGCGGTTAAGGTTATAAAAATTTATTTGATGGGTATAAAATTATTTACTGAAAAATAAAATAAATGGCTTTATTTTCATTCGACCTCACCTCTGCATACTTATCTCTTACATTATCATAAATTAACTTATACATTTAACTTTTTCTTAAGGTGAATCTCTCTCAACCTATATAAGCACCGCATTCTAACACAAGAAAACTCACACTATTATATCCCTTTTCATTTTCATCAGACTGCGAAAATCAATGTGAGTATAATTTTTTTTCTTTTTCTTCTATGTACGTGCTTTAGTTCCATCTTTTGTTCAAGTTAATATTAGTGCACACGTATATTTCACTGTTCCATTTCAACATTAGTCCATAGGTTCTTTTTTTTCTTGACTAAATAAAAAAATAGTTAAGTATACGATGTTTTTGAATATGAACTGCAAAGAAAAACTTGAGTATGCTTTCCTTTTAAAATACTTTTAGCGAATATATTTCTGTTATTGTTAATTGTTTTGTTCCATTCTCTGTATATAAAAATCAGATTGTTGTTAACAAAGTCACTGAATAAATATGTATATATTTTATTTTTGTGAGTATACTTTCGTAGCTTTAATGCAAAGCTTTAGTGTCCACTTCCTTCATTGCTTATATCTAAGCAAACTACCCATCAGAGTTTGGTTTATATTTACACGTACGTACGTAAAATTTCATGCATCTACTTATTTTAGGTTGGAGCAAAGCACAACTGTGAACAGAAGATATAATTATGTGTCCACTTATATATATTAAATTTATTTCTATACCCAGGTGAAACATATATGATAACTAGACTTATGATTCAAAGTGAAGTGAGTAATGAGTATAATAAATATTTAAGGGTATACACATGAGTTGCAAAACATTTGCATAAAATATGTACACATTTGATTTTGAGTAAAATCTAGTGTACGTAAATTTGAGTCCAAGTTTGCATCTTTATATACTTACTTTTAATACTAAATTTTAATTTATGTCAAAAACTACATTACATGAGACATGCATGCTTTATAATATTATGAACATGCTTGCTTTAGTCTATAGTAAAATGAACGTGCATGCTTGTTTTGTAATATAATGAACGCTATCCATGCAAACTTTATAAAACAAGTTTTGTTTCAAAACTTTGATTATTAATAAATCAAAATCTATGATGATTTTGAGCATGCAACCAAAAGGAAATATGTAGAGGGAAGTGAGGCGAATAAATCGACTAGGTTTCGCCTAACTGATGGACCTCTTGGTGATCAGAAATGACACCGTTTGGTCCGCGTCCGTATGGTGAACGGGAACGGTACAGCCAAAATGGTAGGTACCAGCAAGACCGTATTGCGTAGCGGAACACGACGATGGTCTCGGTTCGATCGTCGGAGGTGTGTAGAGGTGTGGCCATGACCAAAAAATTTTAGAGTACGACGCTAAGCAATATTCCATTCGCGTATGGACTGCGAATGACCGAAATAAAAAATACGATCGCGCACGACAACATTACGCGATCACAAAACAGTAATAAAATAAACCGGTTAACTTATTCTGCAAAATTTCAAAAGAACCGGTGTTTGACGCAAAACGCGTCAACCGAAATATTTTATTTTCCAAATTAAAAATTATGGGAAAATTCTATAAATTAAATTAAAATGACGTCATCAAAAATCAATTCTAAATATGAAATGTACATTTTATTATAATTTAAATTCAAATCCGATGAAATTCTTCCAAGTTATGTTTACATGTTATGTTTATGAATGTTCATTATATATATGATGTTATATACTGCAAGTTAATGCTATGTTGCACGAACACGACATTTATGTGATATAAATATAGAAAACGATACCATTTTGGGGATAAATGGTATATTGGGAATTTAAATACAAAAGAATTTGAATGAATTTAACCGATGAAGCAAACAAGATGAGGTGAGACTACTAGACGCTAGAATCCATCCTAAGGGACAGATTCGGAGTTGCTCCTTGAATCGTGACGACCTGGTCCCTCATCACTTATTGTCCAAACGATCTGTTGCACGGACACAACCATGGTGACAGACATAGTGCAAACGGGAAACGAGGAAGAATCGAGAGTGATCTCATTGATGGATATGTGGTGAAACAAAGATGAAGATTACAGCACAACGGGGTGAGCACCGACGGTGAACAGGAAAAGATAGTGCAACTAATAGATCGTGTGGGGGCACCTACAAATTCTGATCGAAAGATATACGGATGAAAAAAGTCATGATATTGGTTCGATACAGAGTCTAATAAGAGTGAAACATGAATAGGATTCACTAGTAATTCCAGACCTCGTATACGAATAACTTGACAATAAAATGTCTATTGAATAATGAATGCAACTTATAAATGAATAGGATGTGATATCCCTATTGATTAGAGTTGCAGCTGTGATTCACTTTAAATAGTTCCATGACACGTGTATTTGAATTGAAATAATTTAATGGGATGTGGGCGGGTTTAAATTATGGAGTGTGTGACATATTTATTTCTTTTAATATCACATATATAACCCGACTCCACAATTTATATGAATCATTGTTACACTATTATACTCGTAGCTAGATTTATAGCCTGACTCGAGGTTTTGTTTTTGACAACTCCTCGGGTTAGACCGAGGCTTTTCAGGATGATTACCTTTTCACGTTTTAAGGCGATTTCATATGACATTGAGATGGACGGCAACTGGCATATAGTATATAAATTTAAGGTAGTTGTAGATTTAGAGCTTCACGGACGCACGCTTGCTACATGCCTCAAAGGAACTGTTAGAGTCATTTGGAGGAGAGATGTTAGAAAGATACATTTAGAGTCCGTTGAAATATGCTAAGTTGATTTTGTGTAGTCATGTCGTATGTCCTTTGTATACATTTGTCTATGTGTGTATTAGGACATCATTTTTGGAGCAGTTATGTATAGTACGCTTGATGACTTAGTTGTAGATATATGGTGATAGTCTGACGTCTGTTTGTACCTATGTATATGTATATATATATATATATCTTTTTGGTATGCTATTTTGTGAAACCATTATATACTGTGTTCTGATATGCGATTTAGATACAAATTCTCTGAACTCGTGTATACTTCATTATGTCGAGATGAGATACATATCATTTCAGAGATGTTCAGTTATTTTAAACGTATCCATGTTGATCCAAAGTAGTGTAGACGAGAGATCGCTCCTTTAGTGCTCATTGATCTGAGCTATCGAACGGTAAACTCCCTTTGATATTTCGGTCACTGGAGTCGGGGCGTCGCAGCGTGGTATCAGAGCGAGGATTCAAAAGAATTTGTATAAATTAGTAATCAGAACACATTTGACTATAAGGGAGTCAGACTTAGTATGTTACCCAGTCACTATAACCCCACTGGAATTGGGATTAACTCATATAGGTAATAGACGAGTTATAATGAATGTTTTAAAGGGAAAACATTGGGATAATACTTGATACGTATTTGTGTTACATACGTAATTGTTAGTGAAATTTTATTATATAATAAAATGACAAATGTTCTTTATCAGAAATGGTAGGACCAGGTAGACCCAAAACAGGCTCGACAGTTGAGTCACCAAATGGTCAATCAAGCAATCAAAATGTACTTGTAACTATGGATCAATGAGTCGAAGTCACGAAGCGTGTTCAAGATATGGGCATGCTCAAAGACAATAATCAAAATCCTGGATCAGAGTTTACCAAGCTCTGCAAAGACTACTCAAGTCTAGGTGGTAAACCTTTCTTGGGAAATGAGGGCATAATGGGAGTTCATGCATGGCTGAGAACATGCGAAAGAATCTTCGGAGATCTGAATCTGTCCGATCAGGGATAAGAGAAGGTTAGCATCTCGACAGTTACAAGGAGGTGCCTTAGATTGGTATGAAGCCATAACTGTTGCAACTCTAGAGGAAGACATATCTTGGCAAGAATTCAAAGATATTTTCAAAGCCCATTTCTGCTTGAAGCAGAGAGAGCAGCCCTGCTTTGAAAATTTATTGACCTTACTCAGAAAAATTTATCTGTAACTGAGTATGTCAATGAGTTTAATGCACTATCGAAGTATGGACCAGCACTCATTAGCACCCCATTAGAAAAGAATGAGAAGTTTGTGCTTGGTCTAAATAATGAACTAAGAGATAAGTTACTTACTCAACTTAGATTTTCGTTTGAGGAGATTGTGGATATGGCTTTAAGATTTGAAAAGGTACGAGAGCGAGATTTGGTTTCTGAAAGTCAACCTACTCAGAAAAGCCAGCAACAAAGGAAGAGGCCATTCTTCTCGAAGAAGAATGCAAAATTTCGAAAGAATAAGCGACCATTCCAACCTAAGCAAGAGGACCAGAAGAGGCAACAAGCTAAAGCACAAGCGGAATGTTATTCGTGTGGAAGGAAGGGTCATTATGCCAATGAATGTAGAAATATAGGTCAAGGTCCTATGAAGAAATGCTACAATTGCAATGAAATATGACATATAGTGAGACAATGCACAAAGCCGAAGTAGCAGACTCAAGGGAAAATGTTCGCACTAGATGGTCCCAGTTCAATGAAACCAGATGAGGGAAAACAAGCTTCGATCCTAGAAGGTACTATTTTATGGCATGGATTATATATTATAATTCTTTTCGATACATGTGCACCACATTCATTTATATCAAAAGGAATAGTAGAAATGTTAAATTGGATGTTTCTTCTCTTAACAATTCTCTTAGGGTGGCCAATCCTGTTGGAGGATGCGTTACCCTAGAGATGAAATGTAGTGGAGTCGTAATTTGCTTATCTAGGTATTCTTTCTCATGTGATTTATTTATTATGGATTTGCTGAGTTATGGAGTTATTTTGGGAATGGATTGGATCGAACACTATCAAGCTCAATTATGTTGTTTGGAATGAGTAATCACTCTCCAAAATCCCGATTACCCCAAGCGAATCCTTATAGCTCTAGAAAGAGCAAATGCCAGTTCAGGTTATTCTTTATTTTCTTTGGAATCTAAAGAAGATGAAATAGGATAGATTCCAGTCGTTAGAGATTTTTCTGATATCTTTGAACCAGTTACTGGTCTACCACCACATCGATCAGTTGAATTCAGGATAGATTTGAAACCTGGAACTCAACCTTTTAGTAGATCACCTAATCGAATGTGCCCCAGTGAGATGGAAGAATTAAGATCTCAAATAGAAGATCTTGAGTAGAATAATTTCATTAGAACTAGTAGTTCTCCATGGGGAGCATCGGCTTTATTTGTTAAAAAGGCAGATGGATCTCTCCGACTCTATATAGATTACAGAAAATTAAATGACCTTACTATCAAGAATAAATATCCACTGCCAAGGATTGATGATCTATTCAATCAATTGAGTGGTGCAAAGGTCTTTTCACAACAAGATCTAGCCACGGGTTTTCATCAACAAAGAGTTGCAGAGGACAGTATTTGAACTAGATACGGTTCCTACGAATGGCTAGTAATGCCATTCGGATTAACGAATGCTCCAGCTTACTTTGTTGATTTTATGAATAGAGTTTTCAGAAGCTATTTGGACAATTTGTCCTAGTTTTTATTGATGATATCCTCGTCTACTCAAAGACAGAAGAAGAGCATGTGATTCATTTGAAACTGGTGTTAGAAACATTAAGAGAGCACCAACTTAAAGCGAAATTTTCAAAATGTCACTTCTGGCAGAAGAAAGTAAATTTTTTGGGACATATAGTCTCGGAGAAAGGAATTTCAGTCAACCCAGCTAAGGTCAAAGCTATTCAAAAGTGGAAGCGAGCCGAATCGATAACTGAAATCAGAAGTTTCTTGGGTTTAGCAAGATATTATAGAAGATTTATAAAAGATTTTTCCAAGATTTTTGCTCCACTAACTAATTTAACGAAGAAAGGAGTTAAATTTATCTGGTTAGATAAATGTGAAGGGGCTTACCAGAAATCAAAAGAATTACTTTCTAATGCTCCAATATTAATAGTTCCAAAAGGAAATCAGGATCCGGTATTAGACACATATGCCTGTGGAACAGGGATTGGTGTAGTATTAATGCAACGAGACAGAGTTGTAGCTTATGCGTCTAGACAACTCAGGCCTCACGAAGTAAAGTATGCAACTCATGATCTTGAGTTAGCAGCCGTCGTATTTGCTTTGAAACTTTGGCGACATCATCTATTGGGAAAAAGGTTTGTCTTATGCACAGACCACAAATCGTTAAAATATTTATACTCTCAAAGAGACTTGAATATGCAACAACAACGATGGTTGAAATTTCTAGCTGCATATGACCTAGAAATTCAGTATACGCCAGGTAAGGGCAATAAGGTGGCAGATGCCCTCAGCCGAAAACATCAGGCTGTAGTATCAATGATGTTGGTAAAATGGAAAGAATTAGAAGTGTTATCTTCTTGTAACTTCCAGCTTAGAAGAGTGGAAGAAACAACATCCATGTTGGCAAGTCTGGATATTCGATCGAGTTTACTCGATCGAATTCGAGCTAATCAAAGAAATGACCCAATCCTGGCAGATCAAATTAATCAATTGAAGAATGGTAATGCATCATAATATCTCATTGATGGATATGTGGTGAAACAAAGATGAAGATTACAGCACAACGGGGTGAGCACCAACGGTGAACAGAAAAAGATAGTGCAACTAATAGATCGTGTAGGGGAACCCACAATTTCTGATCGAAAGATATACGGACGAAAAAGGTCGTGATATCGGTTCGATACAGAGTCTAATAAGAGTGAAAAATGAATAGGATTCACTAGTAATTCCAGACCTCATATATGAATAACTTGACAATGAAACGTCTATTGAATAATGAATGCAACTTATAAATGAATAGGATGTGATATCCCGATTGATTAGAGTTGCAGCTGTGATTCACTTTAAATAGTGCCATGACACGTGTATTCGAATTGAAATAATTTAATGGGATATGGGCGGGTTTAAATTATGGAGTGTGTGACATATTTATTTCTTTTAATATCACATATATATAACCCGACTCCACAATTTATATGAATCATTGTTACACTATTATACTCACAGCTAGATTTATAGCCTGACTCGAGGTTTTGTTTTTGACGACTCCTCGGGTCAGACCGAGGCTTTTAAGGATGATTACCTTTTCACGTTTTAAGGTGATATCATACGACATTGAGATGGACGGCAACTGGCATACAATATATAAATTTAAGGTAGTTGTAGATTTAGAGCTTCACGGACGCACGCTTGCTACATGCCTCAAAGGAACTGTTAGAGTCATCTGGAGGAGAGATGTTAGAAAGATACATTTAGAGTCCGTTGAACTATGCTAAGTTGATTTAGTGTAGTCATGCCATATGTCCTTTGTATATATTTGTCTGTGTATGTATTAGGATGCCATTTTTAAGGCAGTTATGTACAGTATGCTTGATGACTTAGTTGCAGATATATGGTGATAGTCTGACGTCTGTTTGTACCTATGTATATGTATATATATCTTTCTTTTTGGTCTGCTGTTTTATGAAACCATTATATATTGTGTTCTGATATGTGATTTAGATACAAATTCTTTGAACTCGTGTATACTACATTGTGTCGAGATGAGATACGTATCATTTCAGAGATGTTCAGTTATTTTAAATGTATCCATGTTGATCCAAAGTAGTGTAGATGAGAGATCGCTCCTTTAGTGCCCATTAATCCAGGCTATCAGACGGTAAACTCCCTCTGATATTTCGGTCACTAGAGCTGGGGCGTCAAATTTATGGTTTTTGGAAGCTTTATAAATGTTATTTCAAATCCGCATTTGATAAGATGAAGCTTTCAGCGGAAATACTAAAGTAGAGCCCCAAACCAATTTAGGGCTTCAATAATACTCCGATTATTCCTATTGGGTTAGCACGTCTTCTTATCACCGCTGGAACTGACACTTTCCACAAATCATTCTACGCAAGCTTCCTGATCATTGATTAACCATCTATGTACAATGCATTCTTGGGAAGGCCTGCACTAATTGACATGAGGGCAATAGTTTCTCAGAAAGATTTGCTTATAGAGTTTCATACTCCTACTGCAGTAAGATCAATGAGGGGGAAACAATTATTAGCTAGAGAGTTGTAAATTCGGTTCTAGCATTGAAATTGTTCAATATTATTCTGTTGTCTCCTCTAATAATTGTAATGAAGATAATGAAAAAGAAAGCAAGCTAGTTCTAAGGACTGCATCGGTATTAAGTACTAAGGCTAATGTTAAAATAGGTCATTCTACGACCACAACATCAGTAAGAAGAAAAAAGAGGAAGTATATGCACATGATCGGCACTTATGAGTAAACTCGATCTATACAAGGTATTTTCTGAAGAAGCTCGGAGATAGGCTTTCTTTGCTGCATCCCAACTTGATGAAAAAGAAGAAAGTGAAATAGATCCGAGATTAGTGGAGATAAGGATAGAGTTAAAGCCATTGGATGAACTTGAGGATATACAAATAGATCCTAAAGGTCCTTCGAAGGTTCTCAAGATAGGAAAAAACAACAACGTAGAAATCAGAGCAGAGTTAGTAGACTTCCTTAAAAGATTATTAGAATTTTTTTGCTTGGGCGCACTCAAATATAATAGGAACGGACCTTGGCTATCATCTATCATGCACTCAACATCTCTCCTAATGCTCATCCAGTCAGGCAAAAGCGCCGAAATCTAGATCAAGAAAGATATAATGCTCTACATGAAGAAATTAAGAAGTTAAAGGAAAATGGGTTCATCAGGGAAGTGTATTACCCAAAGTGGATTGCCAACCCTATTCTTGTAAAGAAATCTACTGAAAAATGGAGAACTTGTGTAGATTACAGCAACCTCAACAAGGCCTGCCCAAAGAACAACTTTCCTCTACCTAGGATTGATAAATTGGTGGATGCAACTCGCGGCCATGAACTGCTCTCGTTCATGGATGCATATTCAGGTTACAACCAAATAACTATGTTTGAGTCAGATCAGGAGCATACCAATTTTGTGATGGACAAAGGCTTATACTGCTATAAGGTCATGTCGTCCAGACTCAAAAATGCTGGAGCGACCTATCAAAGGTTAGTTAGTATAATGTTCTCAGATCAAATTGTTAAAAATGTTGAGGTATAAGTAGATCACATGCTCTATAAGTCGAAAGCAATGCCAAATCATGTGCAGGATTTAAAGGAAAGTTTTGCAGTCCTGAGGCAATATAAGATGAAGTTAAATCCCTTGAAGTGAACTTTTGCAATTCAATCGAAAAAATTTCTAGGGTACATGGTAAGTGCCCGCAGCATCCAAGAGCAGATTGATGCCATAAGGAAGATAAGAGTCCTTGAAAAGCTGTAGGATATCATGAGCTTATACGCTAGAGTAACCGGTATAAGCATATTCATTTTTAAAGCAACCAGCAAATGTATACTATTCTTCGACCAAGTGAAAAATGTGCGGAATTTCAAATGGACCGAGGAGTGCAAAATCGCATCCTAGAATTTGAAGGATCATATGATTTGTACTCCTATTCTATCAAAACCAAGTACAGATAAGGACTTAAATGTGTATTTAGCTATACCTGATTAAGCTATTAGTGTCACAGTAGTTCGAGAGGATGAAGGGACCCAGAGGCATATATACTTCACAAGCAAGCAGGTTTCTGAGGCAGAGCTCAACTACTCAATCATTGATAAGTTAGCCTACAACCTTCTCCTCATAGCAAGAAATCCGAGACCATACTTTCAAGCGCATCCCATCAAAGTCCTCGTAGACAAACCATTGAAGCAAATACCGTAGAAGCCAAAAACATTGGGACGCCTGCTAAAATGGACAATGGAGCTTAGTCAATATCATATCTCCTACTGCCTAAGAAAAGCAATCAAAGGACAAGCACTAGCGGATTTCATTGTGAATGCATGTTGCCTACCGAGCCATGGTCTAAGGAAGAGATGTCCACTCCATAGTTCTGGCAATTATTCATGGATAGGGCATCAAATGAGCAAGGGGTGGGTATTGGATGAAGAGATGCCCACTCTAGATGATTATAAATTGTATGGGGCAGTGCAGCTCGGATTCAAAGCTATCAATTATGTGGTAGAATATGAGGTTCTGCGTGTAGGATTAAGGATGGCTCTGGTAATGAAAGTAACCCATACTAAAATTCATAGTGATTCCCTATTAGATGTAAATCAAGTGCAGGGGAATTACCAAACGAAAGATCCAACCTTAGCCAAATATGTAGAATTGTCCAAAAATTTGTAGGGCAGTTTGTTCAATTTGATATAAAGAAAATCCCACATGACAATAATTCTTCTGCAGACTCATTGGCTAAACTTGCTCGCATTAAAGTGGGGCATGAAATGATAGCTGTCCTAATAGGACATCAAGCTAAACCAAGCATTATTAAGGCCAACCACATACTGGTCCTAACTAGGGTGCATCGAGCTACAGTTGGACAAGCTTAGAATCGAGAAAAAGCCAAAAACAAAGGGTGGATTTCACCTATGCCCATTCCTCTACATATAGAGGAAAATTCATGGATGACCCCTATCAAACAATTCTTGGTAAGCGGAATCCTACCTCTAAACAAGAATGAAGCTCATAAAATTCGATATCAGGCTCCGAATTTCTCCTTCTTTGATGGCATATTATACAAGAGATGATACTCTACCCCTTATCTTAGATATGTTTCCAAAAAGTAAGGATTACGAGTCTTGGGCGAAGTATGTAACGACCCGATATTTCGAACTATTCAAATCGACAATCATCCACTCATGTCAGACTTGAATTGCTCAAAACAACGGATTGTTAATTTATATTTGGCAAACCTTAGCATATACAGTAAATAAATAAATCATGGAATCATAGACATGGAGTAATATAACAATAAGCAGTGGAATAAATAAATAGTAGTTCATGAAGCTACTATATAAACATCATGGTTTAAAGTAAAATATAATAGATATCTCCAATACAGAGTAGTCTCACATACAAAGGTAATTGACAAGTCTGATTAAAACAACTGGAATAATTGAAATGACTGAAAGCTGAATAGATAACCGATAGATCTCCAAGCGAAGCTCCAAGCTCCAAAGGTGAGTCTCAAATGCCGTGACACTCAATCTGACCCGAGCATAAAGCAAAACACAAAACACTCGAGTCAGAATTCACATTCTTATACTAGTAAATCAACTCATGTGAAATGTCAACTGAAATACAAAATAACTTAAAGGATGTTTTAGATTCCCATCCTTTAAGGATCCGTTAAACTATCTACATACATAGTACAATACGCTGCATAGATAATGTCTATAGTAAAGTAAACTATTAAAATAGCATTAAGGCATTACCCATATCCCCCTTAACACATTTTTATATATTCCCATAGTCTATACAGTACCGTAATTCCTCCGTAAATTGGAGGGCTATCAGAGGGCACTCCATAGGTATGGTACAAACCAAACTCGTAGAAGGCATGATAGGGCATGTGACAAGGCACGCGAGGCAATGCCTAGGGTAGGATTCTACCGTTTTGCAGAACCGGGCTGGTGGAAATGCATAGTAGCTACTACCGCCCACCTCGAGACATACTCCCATAATCAAATCGAAGGTGCACCCAATCAAATCACAAAGTAATAGAATGGTATCGAAGAAATGTGCTTGATCGGAGGTATGGCCTCACTTGGCCCAGGTATAGCTCCTGTTTTAGCCACATCAAGCTGACTCGCGGGAGTCAGGGCTGCGCTAATACCTCATACAGAATCGTCGCCAAACAATCCTACTTCGTTCTGGAATCTCCACCACGTACACAGTTGTTAAAGTGGTTTTCGGTATTGGTAGAGAGTATGACAATATTCGATCCCGGTCTCTTTAACAACCAAACGCTTATTACACACCGTGGTCATTTATAATTTCAAACGGTTCATACTTCATATCAAAATATTATACTTATTTCAAAATCATATCACATTCGAAATCATATCACTTTCAAAATCATATCACTTTCAAAATCAAATTTACTTTCAAAATCATACTAAAATTCGCATTTAAATCCATTAATTCTAAATCATAACAGTTCCAACTTAAACAATTTAAAAAGGTTTATATATATTAAAAATAGTTGTAATTTAAAAATAGTTTATATTTAAAATAGGTTATAGATTTAAAATAGTTTATATATTAAAATAGTTTATATCTAAAGAGTTTATATCAAAAATAGTTTTAAATTAGAATTGTTTCATCCAATTCCACAAATCGATTCAAATCAACTTTGGTTCCAAAATTCAATTTAAATCAATCTCAGTTCAACGATTTCAGTTAAAAAGGTTAAAGGTTCAATTCAAATTTTATTAATCCAATTTAATTTATATCAATTTCAAATCTTGGTTTGAACTACCATTTCAAATTCAATAGGCTTCAAAGTTTAAATCTTCAAACATTTACAATAACTCAATTCGATAAATTTCATTTATATTCCAAAATTCAACTTTAATTTTATTTAAATTTGAAATATTCACTTAATCGTTTATAATAACATTTAAATAAAATCACAAATTACAAATTTAAATAAAAATCAAAATTAAATATCTAACTTCAATTATATTTGATTCTAAAACATTCACCTAATCCCTTTCACAATCATTTAAATAAAAACTCAAATTACACATTTAAATCAAAACTAAATATTCAATTTCAATTTATTTAAATTCAAAAATATTCATTTAATCACTTTTAACCAAAACCAAGTTATCAAGTTATAAATTTCATATCTTTAAAATCTCAAATCAATAAGTTGTAAATCATTTTTATTTAAATTTAATTCTTAAATAAATCAAATTACAAATCAGCTTTAACTTATCTTTCCAACCTTTATTTATTAAAGTTATTACAACATCTATTTTAAAATATAATTTTAAATAAATACTTAAACATAATATATATATTAATTAAATTAAATTTTATTAAATTAAATATTATTTTATATATTTTTAAAATAATAAAGTTATAAGAAAAATCTTAAAAATTATATTTTCAAAACTAACTTATAAATTTAAATTTTCCAAAACATATAATTTTAAAAATCTAAATTTACACATATATAAAAATAACATTTATATATTATTTTTTAAAAATCAATATATATTAAAACCCATATATTTCCTTTCAAAACTTTGGAAATCATTTCAAAATATAGACCAACGATGTCCGTATATAATTTTCTACCCTATGGTCAAGTGATAGGGATATTTATCATTTCAATCCGCAATTAAATATCTACGGGTATATATCATTTCAACCCGCAATCCCAAAATTCAAAATCAATGAAAATCGCTTGGGTTTATCATTTCAACCCATAACGATTTTCCCCTAAAATCGTTCGGGTATGTATCATTTCAACCCATATGGAATTCCTAAACTACAGGGAACTTGCAGAGTGAGAACCATAAAATAATAATAAAAATGACATACATATCAATAGCGGACAATAGATCATCATTAATAATTTAAATATAATATATACAACAGGTTAGGGTGTCATATGTCATAAGTAAATAATGGCAGATAATGGCATATCATATTTAATAATTAAATAACTTAAAAATTAAAATTTAACAGTATATTTCAATCGTCATTTCATGTGAATTAAATTTACTATATATAACAATGTTAATCGTGAGTGATTGCTCACTTTTCGAGGCTAGAAAACAATGAGAATGGAAACAGTGGCATAGATATGCACGGACAAGCTAGAGTTGTGGAAAATTCTCCAAACAGCAACGGAAACAAGCAAAGCAAGGTGGACAAGGGATCGATGAAAACAATATATATATATATATATATTATTCTCTTCTTAAAATCAATATTCAAGTTAAAACCATAAAAAAATCTTCATATTATATTGAAAATCAATATTTATTAGAATACATATATTTTTCTTTCAAAATTCTCAAACATATATTTAGTCATAATATATATACATTAGGTCATAGCAAAATCTATAATAAAACATTTAAACATATACATATACTTTTTTTAAACATATAATATCTATATATACACTCTTTTGTTATAGACAGCACACACAAAAATGGAACCGGATCAAATATATATATAAGTAAATATATACGTATGCAGCATATATATTTATAATATAACAAAATAAAGCAAGCAACCTCTGACATGTATCATAGCTGAGATAGTTTTGAAACAAACTATGTTTGTAGTATATATATATACACATACTTTCTTTTGTTTTTCTTTTTTTTTAAAAATATATAAACAAAGTCACAGCAAACAAAAGAGAATAGGAAAGAAAAAAACAAGGTGGGGTGTTCAGCAGCAGACAGGTGGGGCTGTGGGCGGACGACTGAAGGTGGTAGGTGGTGGAGAGGTGGTCACAGGCGAAGGCTTGGATGTTTGGGTTTTGGAAATGTGAAGGGGATGAATTCGAATGGCTGGCGTGTGGGTTGGCGGCTACTGTGGAGTCGGGTCTGGTGGAAGGAATGAGCTGGAGGGTTGTTGCGGCTGTCGGCGTTTGTTAGGTGCTCGGTGGCGGTCTGAGTTTGTAGAGGAGTGTCAAGTGAGGGAAATAAGGGCGAATATGGTGCTAGGCATGGAGGACCAAGGCTCATTTGGGTTGGAGGGAGGGAGATGGGTGGTGGCGGATTCATGGGGTTGGTCGGAGGTAGGGCAAGCGGGGTCTTGGGTGTTGTGGACGTGGAGGCTAGGTGAGATGGGTTTGGGAAATGATGGGCTAGCAGAGCATGAAGGCTTGGAAAGACAACGGGCTTTCCTCAAAAATACATATACAAATGCTTTGAATTTTTTTTTAAAAGGAAGGAGAACGGTCGGCAAAATGAGGAAGAAGAACGAGCAGCTTCGGCCATGAAGAAATGGCAAAGGGGGAAAAGGAATGAACGTGCTACAGGAAAGAAATATAAGTTTACATATTTTTTTTTCATCTTCAAAAACATAAATGGAAACCAACGAAGTGAAAAGGCAGATAAAACTAACCAGGACGATATAAATTGAAACTATGGAATAGTGATAGTCAACAATAAATTTTTGAGAATATTAAAAGTAGTGTCCATTTATTTTCAGCCGTTTGACAATTGAATGGTCACATAATATCAAAAGCTCCAAAATGGGTACAGATACGGCTATCCGTTTCCACGGATTTCGCCGCGTATCGGACTCCGAAATGCACAATTGAATATACTGCGGAGATCGGCATGACGAGACGAATAGAATGGTACACAAATATCCGTGATACGATCATCCTATCAAAAGTCGATATTCGCTGCCAAAATGCTGCTAAAACGCCGAAAATAAGATAAACGGGGCTAGAGTAGTCCAAATTTGGTGAAACGAAATATGAGCACACTCAGAAGATGATTTACAATTTATTATATAAAAATATTCAGATTTCGAAAACATTTTATTTCTATCAAATTTAACTGATTTAAATTGGAATTGAAAAATTCACAACATAACTAAATTCCATATTTTCTGATGAAAATCTTCCATTCGCTATGTTTAATTAGGCGCATACCAAATATCAAATTTCCATTACAAAATTTAATTGTTATATTTTCAAGAAAAATTCAGTTAATTATGTTATTAAAACCGTTAAAATATCTGGATCATTACAAAGTACATGAAGGTTGTGTGCGGAGACCACTCTAGAGGAGCTAAGTTAGCAAAGAAACACTAAGGCATGGTAGTTATTAGCCCCCGCGCTCTAAGATGCATAGTAATACGTAAGAAAATGTGATATATGCCAATGATTTGCTAGCATCCAAAGACTACCATCCCATGAGCTCATCTCATTAGCCGGGCCATGGCCGTTTGACATATGGGACATAGATTTGATAGGACCACTCCCTATGTTTAAAGAATAAGCAAAGTACATCGTAGAACCGATAGACTGTTCACCAAGTGGGTGGAACCAGATCCCTTAGCTATAATTACTACGAAGAAGATAGTCACTTTTGTTGTGAGGAATATAATTACTAGGTTTGGGATTCCCCATAAAATAATTTCTGATAACGAAACCTAATTTGGGAGTAAGAAGTTTGATGAACTTTGTGAAAGAAATGGGATAATAAAGGGTTTCTCTCTTTATGGTACACCCATAGGCGAACGGGTAAGTCAAAGCTGCCAACAAAACCATTACAAAACTGCTCAATAAAAGACTACAAAAGGCTAAAGGAATGTGGATAGAGCAGTTATCCTTAGTACTATAGGCTTATAGAACCTCATCCAGATCCCTAACTGACCACACACCTTTCTCCTTAACCTATGGCTATGAACCGATGCTCCCCGTTGAGACAAAGGTCCCATTGCATAGAATATTATCGTATGTGGAAGAACAAAACAAGGAATTGAAAGAAGCAACCCTCAACCTTATTTAAGAAAGAAGAGACGAGGTAGCAGTCTGATCCGTCGCATAACGACAAAGGATGATGAAGAATTATAGTGTTATGCTAAAAGAGAGAAACTTATACAAAGGGGATCTAGTACTACGAAGAGTAATGGCTAATATGAAAGACTTAATAGATGGTGCTCTAGACCCAAACTGGTTAGGCCCGCTGGTTGTAGCAGAAGTCTTAGCTAATGGAGCTTATAGAAACTCTTATGCCTGATGGAAATCTAGTTCCAAGAACTTGAAATTCCAAGCATCTCAGGCCTTACTTTGTATAAGCAGCATTATTTGTACAGCAAAATAACAAGTATTGCAATTATTATGAGAAGTAATAATACAATGAACTAAACATAGGGATATTAGACAGCTCGAACAAATATAAAAATCTCTCCGTGTTAATTTTATTAACATAGCTAAAATTGAGTTGTATCATATAAGATTCGGCTTTTCAGCCAAACAATTACACTAGATGTAAGAATATTAGACGTCATGAACCTATACAAAAAACCATGTGCATGAATTAAGAAAGGTTGTAAATACACGGCCTGACTTCATAGTCAAAATTAGGCTGCCCCAAATAGCGGGGCAGACCGTGTCAAGCACACAAACAAAAGACAAATGCAAAGCTGAAAATTAAGCAAATCCAGAGAAACAAAATTAAAAGAAAGTGCAAACAAGATAAAGCTCACAAGGTACTTTTACTCATTTACAAGAGAATTCAATTTATACAGATTCCTTATAGATATTTTCACCACCAAAAAGAATGTGTTAGCGCCAAAATTGGTAACTAACACTCAAATCCAAGCAAAAGCACCAAATACCAGTCACAGCTCACAGATAGAAGATATGTGGTGAATATTAATATGGAGAACGACAAGAATTAGAATGAAAGCAGTAAAGAACAATAGATTTTATAGTGGTTTGGCTAACTCTGGCCTATGTCCACTCCAGAAGTTTCCTTTTTATTAATGTTAGAATCGATTACAGTTAAAAAATGGCAGAGTTGTCTTAGCCTTAGAAAAGAGAAAGTAAGAGAGTCGAAAGGAAGATCCCTTTTCTGGAACCCCGCATGCTGTATTTATAGGCAAAACCTGAGTTATTGGGCTTCATGAGTAATCCGGGCCCATCAAGGCCATAGCCGAACCACACTCATCACTACGACATACCCAGCCAAGCCGATCCACATCCCCTGGGCATGACTCGAAGCAGTCCTATCCAAGACTCGGAGTAAACCTGCCTGCAACTCGAAGCAACCAAGTGCCGAACATCCTTCCTTAAAACACCGACCTCCAGCTATGCCGACCTACCCACTACGGCCAAACCAATCAAATGCCGAACCATACATGCCGAACCACCTCCGACTGAACGACATTAGCTTCCTTCCTTTGTCTGATCCACTCAACCATGCCGAACGACCTATGTCGATCCACATTGACCGAACCACCTTGATGCTGTCCACTTTTCCACGACCGACCTTGAACAACACACCGAACCACATCATCCAGGCCGACCCACACCCTCAAGGCTGATCCGTATCATGTTGAACCACCTTCAATCGCTGATCCACCTTCCATCATACCGACCCGCATCCTAGGAGCCGAATGATAAAGACTCGAAGCAAGGAGCTAGAGGACACTGAGCGACACCCTGAGCAACCATGCGGATCCACCTGATACTCCACCGAGCTACCCGAGTGATGACCCGAAGTCACATGCCTCAGGACTCGGAGTTGCCTAGCGACAACCCAGGCTGAACCAACTTCCACCGAACCACTCCAGTATGACCGAACCATCCTGTTCGAACGGCCGAACGGCCCATCCTAACTGAGCCATGTGTGTCCTTCGTCCTTGATCGAGCAGCATCTGTCGACCCACCTAGGCCGAGCCATGCATATCAAACCATCCCTTACTATCCGTCTATCCATCCTGCTGGCTCCAACCCATCGTATTCCAGTCTCGATAAATGAGTAGTCGATTTTAGTTAGATCCGCCTGTCCACGACCTTGCCAAAAGGCGGGTTAACATTTGCCCCCCAAAACATGCCTTTCTATTGTAAGTTGTGTTTTGAATAGTTTCAAATCTGATATCCGAAGTCCATATGTTATCCGTAGCCATACCTTCCGATCCATAATCAAATCTACTTTATCCAAGTGCCATTGCCGTATACTTATCCAAATTCACGACTGCTCTGAGTCGATATCCAATTCCTATCCAGTAACCAAATCCTCATCCAATTCCACATCCGTCTGAAATCAACTAACTGAATCCACGATCTCTCCGGATCATTTTATCCGAGTTCGGGACCTCTCCGGGTCCTGTAGTCCAAATCGAGGACCTTGCCGGTTCCAAATCCTAAGCGGGGACCACTCCAGGTCCTAAAATCCATATCCAGGACCTCCCCGGGTCCTTATCCAAATCTGTAGCTGTTCGAAGCCACTATCAAAATCCACTTCACACCTTGGAAGTCAGTAATCAAATCCTACGATCTTTCCAGATCGTTGATGGTCTCTCCGGACCCTTGCTAAGCTTGATCCAAACTTAACGATTGAATAGGCAGATCATGTTGCGCTCCGGCAAAGCAACCTATCCCCTACACTTTGGTTCAGCGTCCCTGAACATTAAGTGATGCCCTGATCCTCCTGGATCGATGTCAGCCTCTCCGGGCTCTTACTGGATCCCATCCTATTACTCTCTGGTGAAGGGGAAACAGCATTGAGTGAGCCGATCTTGTCGCTCTCCGGCGAAGCAACAACACTCCCTGCACTCTGGTTCAGTATCCCTGAACATTAAGCGATGTCATGGCCTAAGTCCTAGATCGATTTTAGCCTCTCCGAGCTCTTATTGGATCCCATCCTATCACTCTCCAATGAAGGGGAAACAACGACGAGCGAGCCGATCCTGTCGCTCTCCAACGAAGCGGCATCGCTCCATGCACTCCGGTTTAGTGTCCCTGAACATTAAGCGATTAATTTCCAACCAACTTCCAATATCCATCCCATAACTCTCCAGTTAGGTGTTTGTTTCATAAAACCAAAATCCATTTATCAAATCCAAAGTCCAAATGTCCAATAAGAAAAACAGAAAAAGCTAAGGGTTGCCTCTCCGGGTAAAGCAGCCTATTACCGTCTCAAAGCATGCCTGAGGATCACTCTGGTTCCCTTACATGTGTGAGTGGCATAGTTGCTATTTATTTTTATAAACAAAATCACAAAAGATTATTCGATGACTAGAGTCCAAATCCTGAACTCGGTCCTTGCCATCACGATCAGCGGATGACGAGTCGTGACCTCATTACAGAATCGTTCCTGTTTGACCCAAGCGGTAGCTGCTCGTGTTCTACTGCTCCAGTCTGATTTCTCACATACTGTGGCAACCTGCCACTTCTAACATGTTCCTCCACCACATCCTTCAGGTGGTGGCATTCATCCGTGGAGTGCCCTTCCAGCTCATGGAATAGGCAATACTTCCCACTCCTGCGTTCCCGTTCAGTGGGATCCCTCCTGCGTGGTTTCCGATAGGGGAGCTGCCCCCGAGTGTTCAAGTAGGTCCATTCCCAATTATCTGTCAAGTCCGCGTACGTCACGAATTTGGGTTCTCGACCTCTCCTCCGTTTTTCTGAACCGCCAAGTCCATCGTCCAGCTTGCGCTTTCCTTTATCCATTCCTCGTCCTTCATCAGACGTTCCTTCGCCTTGCACGGCGTTTATCTCCTGCCTTTCGGCACGTGAATCCTCTAACCGAATGAATCTTTCTTCCTCATGATAGAACTCTCCAAGATCCTGTGGTGGATCCCATGCTAATGAATCCTTGAATTCAGTGCCCTCAGCAATCCCTGCTACCGCCGCCATCAAAATCATTGATGGATCCGGGTGATCTACTAAAGCTATGGCTGCATTGAACCGCATTAGAAAACCCCTCACAGACTTTCTGGTCCTCTGCTTCATTGATGCCAATGTCATCACATTCTTGGGTCGCATCACGTGGACCCTAAACTGTCTCATGAAGCGTTCCACTAACTCGCCCCATGTCCTGATCGATCCGGTCTCTAGCTGCCTGAACCAGAGTGCAGCCAAATAAGTCAAATATAGAGGAAAACATCTTGCCATCACCTCCTCGGATGCCCCTAGCACTTCCATATGTCTGATGTATCTGGTTACATGCATAGTTGGATCTGATTTCCCATATAGGCCTCCAGTGTTGGCAGTTTAAATTCTGGAGGGTTCCTTGCATTCCTGATTTCCGAAGTGAACGGACTTCGATTGACTTCCTCCAAGCCTCTGCTCGATAGTTCTCCTCTCATAATCCTTCGTATTAATCCAGCCATCCGCTCGTCTCCATCATCTGGGGATAGTCCCCTGTTCGCATCTCCACCTTGCCCCTCATGTTCTGGAGGGTACTCCGGGTAGTACTCTTCATGTTGGCCATGTACATTCACGTTGGTCCCTGCTCGCCGAGCTTCATCCATAGCTCTCTCAGTATCCAATCCCGGGGGTCTGCCCCCAGGACTTTGATGATTTCCTTCACTCCCTCCAGTCTGGTTCTGGTTTTGACCACTAGAAACTTCTACAGCTCTGATTCCTTGTTCCGCATTGCCAGCAGCCGCAGTCGGTCCATTCCCTTGACTTTGTGCTCCAGCTTGTCGAACTTGTCGAAGTAGGTTCTACATTACCTCCTCCTGTCTTTTCAACAATTCTTCCTTCATAGCTCCCATCATCATCTCCATCTCGTCCCTAGTGATGTAGACGGAGGCTTGATTAGCTCCGGAGGAAGTCTCCTGACTTCCCTCTGGCTAACTCCTCTCTGTCCTTTGCCTCCTAGTTGATTGCTTTGCCATAGTCTCCAGAATCCGAGTTCCTAAGTCTTTAAATCCAAAATCCAAGCTTCCCGATACCTAAGTGCTAGCCCTCTCAGTGAAAGCACCAAAATGTTAGCGCCAAAATTGGTCACTAACACCCAAATCCAAGCAAAAGCACCAAATACCAGTCACAGCTCACAGATAGAAGATATGTGGTGAATATTAATATGGAGAACGACAAGAATTAAAATGAAAGCAGTAAAGAACAACAGATTTTATAGTGGTTCGGCTAACTCTGGCCTACGTCCACTCCAGAAGTTTCTTTTTATTGATGTTAGAATCGATTACAGTTACAAAATGGCAGAGTTACCTTAGCCTTAGAAAAGAGAAAGTAAGAGAGTCGAAAGGAAGATCCCTTTTTTGGAACCCCACATGCTGTATTTATAGGCAAAACCTGAGTTATTGGGCTTCATGAGTAATCCGGGCTCATCAAGGCCATAGCCGAACCACACTCATCACTACGACCTACCCAGCCAAGCCGATCCACATCCCCTTAGCATGACTCGAAGCAGTCATATCCAAGACTCGGAGTAAACCTGCCTGCGACGCGAAGCTACCAAGTGCCGAACATCCTTCCTTAAAATGTTGGAACCTCCATTCTATGGTTTCAATGACAACAACTATACAATATTATATATATACATATATATTAACATATGCAGGTATTCAAGATATTCATCACGTCAAAGAGCTATGATTTGAAGATTACAAGGAGATTATTCTGTAAACAAATGTGTAAGTAGTATATAGAATTATTGTACAATCTCCAATGAAGTGACACGCACAACACATTATAAATTCTGGAAATAACATACTCCAGACATCTGCAGTATATACTCAGACGTCTGCAGTAAGTTTCAGGAAATTCTCTGAAACAAACTCCAGACGTCTGGTGACGAACATTTTTTTTAATAAACGGCTATATTCTGAAAGGTTGCGAAACTTTAAACAAACATTCTTCTTCTTCAAACAGTTGCAACCTTTCACCAATGGTTTCCAGTCACTTCTCTTTAATCATAACTCTTCAAATTCTATAAATACTATCAAATTTATTTGAGATTTACTCACTCAACTTACTGATTTCTACTCTCTTGAATTATTATTATCAAGTTGATTTCTGAAACTTAATTTCTAATATTCTCAAATCAAAACTATAACCACTATTTATATTGGTTATATTCTTCCTCAAATCTGTGCTCACACTTACACAATCACTCAAAGGAGATTATAGGAAGATTTGTATTAGTCAATATCAGTGTTGATCAGAACACAAGATTGTCAAAGAAAACTCTATTGTAAAAAGACCTGTTCCTCCGGGTGAAGCGAGGGTATTTGGTTAGTGAAATACCAAAGGGGAGCTTCGGGATTGGACGTAGGACGGGAGGTCCGAACCAGTATAAAAACTCTGGTGTGATCGTTTTTATTTCTACTTATATTTACATATCTGCTTATATCTTTGCTATACTGTTAGTACACTTGCACATTAGTAACATATATACGATCCGCAAGACTTTCATTTGGTATCAGAGCTTAGTTCAATTCAAGTTACAGTAACACGTAGTTGAATTATCACTAATATGGCAAGTACTTTTCAAGAAGGTCAATCTACTGCACGTCCTCCACTATTCACTGGTTCAAATTATGCATATTGGTCTACACGTATGCGTATTTTTATGGAGTCTAACAATCTAGATGTTTGGGAAACAACTCAAACTAGATTTGAAGCACCAACCACTGCTAGAAACACATGGACAGAAGCATAAAAACTCTTAGCTGGAAATAATGCAAAAGTTATGAATCTTTTATTTTGTTCTCTTGATAAAAATGAATTTTCTAGAGTTATGTTATGCACCACTTCATATGATATATGGCATACACTTCAAGTTACTCATGAAGGAACTACAAAAGTTAAACAAACAAAGATTTCAATTCTACAAAATCAGTTTTCATCATTCAAAATGAAAACCAATGAGACTATAAGTGATATGTACATGAGATTTCAAACTATACAACATGATCTTATGGCTCTAGGAGTAAAATTTACTCAATTTGAACTAGTTACTCGAATTTTAAATTCTTTGACTACTAAATGGGAAAGAAAAGTTTTGGTTATCGAAGAAGCTACTAATCTTTCCGAACTCAAAGTTGAAGAATTAATAGGAAATTTGATGTCATACGAAGCTAACTTGCAGGCACGAAAAGAAGCAAATCAAGAAAAGAAAAATATTGCTTTTCAAGCCAATGATGAAAATTCAGATCTCGAAGAAGATGAAATTGTATTCATAGCAAAGAACTACAACAAATTCAAGAAATTCAAGCAAATGACAAAGTTTCGAAACGGAGGAAATTCAAATTCAAAAACAACTGATCTAACTTCAATCAAATGCTTTGGATGTGATAAGTTTGGACATATGAAGAAGGATTGTCCTCAAGGTAACAATGATAAAAGAAAGAACAAATTCGATTTCAAGAAAAAGAAGAGAGCATTTCAAGTAACATGGGACGATTCTGACTCATCATCATCAGATAGTGAGAGTGATTCTGAACAAGCAAATGTTTGCTTTATGGCTAACACTGATGAGGTACTTTCTTATTTATCTTATAACGAACTACTTGAAATAAGTATGGAATTAGACGATAAATTTAGAGAATCAAAAAAATTGATCAAAGAATATAAAGGAAAATTTGCTCGATTAGAATTAGAAATCGGAATGTTAAAAGATGAGAAAACAATTCTAGAAGAAGAATTAGAATTAGCTCAAGATGAATGTAAAAATTGTCTACAATTAATTCTGATTTAAATCATGAGTTACAAAAAGAAGTAATAACAAAGGATGTTATTCTAAAAGAAAAAATTGATTTTAAAAAAAAGATAGAATCTGACAATATTGAAATATCTAACTTGAAAAATAGTTTAGAAAAAAATAACAAATAATGTTTCAAAATTTAATAAAGGGAAACAAAATTTAGAAAGTTTGATTAAAAATTCTAAACCATCAGGAAATAAAAATGGATTAGGATTTGTTAAAAATCAAGTCAAAACCAAGAAACAAAATTTGAATGCTGCAACTAAGTATAGTTCTCTCTACACTAACTTTAAGAAATCAAGGGTATTTCATAAAAGCAACGAATCTAAAAATATTAAAATCTGGATTCCAAAAACAAATAATAATTTGATTAGAAAGAAATTTATAAATTAATATTTGGAAAAAGTAGTTCATAACAATAATTATTTGTTTAAAGGTCCCAAACCATCATGGGTGTGGCTACCTTCCCCTACTAACCCTTAGGACCCTAACGGAGGAAGTGGGTACCAATTAAATTATTATTTATTTTTTGCAGGTACTCAAAAATAAGAGTAAGGGAAAAGAGAAGTGGATACTAGATAGTGGATGCTCCAAGCACATGACGGGAAATAAAGCCATGCTTACATATATCAAAAATATAGATGGAGGAACAGTAACATTCGGAGATAATTCCAAAGGATTCTTCATTGGCATTGGTGAAGTCATCAATCTAGGTATATCTACATCTCCTATATTTACAAATGTTTTACTAGTAGAAAATTTAAAACATAACCTTCTTAGTATTAGTCAATTATGTGATAAAGGTTTTAAAATTGATTTTGAAAAAGATAAGTGCAACATCTATGATCAAAATAAAAGTTTAATATTTGAAGGATTTAGAAAATGAAATATTTATGTTCTAAATATGAATATTAATCATAAAAATGATGTATGCTTAGCAGCTAATCATGATGATCCATGGTTATGGCATAGACGCTTTTGTCATGTAAACTTTAAAAATATCAATAAATTAGCTAAACATGAATTAGTTAGAGGTTTACCTAAGATCAATTTCAAAGTTAAAAATCTTTGTGATGCATGTCAACTTGGCAAATTAACTAAAAGCTCTTTTAAATCTAAAAAGGAAATTTCCACTAAACAACCACTTGAATTACTTCATTTAGACTTATTTGGACCAACTCAAGTACGATCTATAAATCATAGTAAATACGTTTTTGTTATTGTGGATGATTATTCAAGATATACTTGGACTTTATTCTTAAAACATAAAAGTGATACTTTCGAAATGTTTAAAATTTTTGCTAAAAGAATTAAAACCTCAACGGATTTAAAAATTAAAATATACGAAGTGATCATGGTGGAGAATTTGAAAATGAATTATTTACAAATTTTTGTAATAAAAAGGGTATTAGTCATAATTTCTCCTTTCCCCGAACACCACAGCAAAATGGTGTTGTTGAAAGAAAAAATCGTACTTTACAAGAATGTGCACGGACACTATTAAATAGTAGCGATTTACCAAAGAATTTTTGGGCAGAAGCAGTCGCAACGGCATGCTATGTCTTAAATCGTGTAACTTTAAGACCTATGACTAAACACACGTGTTATGAAATGTTTTATAAAAGAAAACCAAAAATAACATATTTTAGAGTATTTGGTTCAAAATGTTTTATACTAAACACAAAAGATAATCT
Organism: Allium fistulosum; assembly: GCA_030737815.1. NCBI lineage: Eukaryota > Viridiplantae > Streptophyta > Magnoliopsida > Asparagales > Amaryllidaceae > Allium > Allium fistulosum. The sequence goes on along the minus strand of CM060901.1, from coordinate 86,578,899 downwards.
TGGAAAATTCGATGCAAAAGCAGATGAAGGAATATTTATTGGATATTCTGATAGAAGTAAAGCATATCGAATCTTTAATAAACGAACAAATATAATAGAAGAAAGTTTACATGTATCCTTCGATGAAGACTTTTCTATTAAATCGAAAAATGACGATGAAGAAATTCCAACTTTATCACAAAATCAAGATATAAACTCAGAACAAATTTCAAATGAAAATAATGATATTAATACATTAAAATCACCGCCACGAATTTTAAAAGATCATCCTACAGATAATATTATAGGAAATTTAGATTCTAAAGTAACGACAAGAAATCAACTAAATCAAATGAGTCAAGTAGCGTTTATATCTAACTTTGAACCTAGAAACTATAAAGAAGCATCTAATGATGATTCTTAGGATTTTAGCAATGCAAGAGGAATTAAATCAATTTGAACGAAATAATGTTTGGGAACTTACACCCCGACCAAGTGATCAATCTGTAATAGGTACAAAATGGGTTTTCAAAAATAAAGCAGATGAACACGGTAATATCGTTCGAAATAAGGCAAGACTATTCGCACAAGGTTACAACCAAGAAGAAGGAATTGATTATAAAGAAACCTTTGCACCAGTAGCTCATCTCGAAGCAATACGAATCTTACTTGCTTTTGCTTGTCATAATAATATTAAACTTTTTCAAATGGATGTTAAAAGCGCTTTCTTAAATGGTTTTATAAAAGAAAATGTTTATGTTGAACAACCCCCGTTGTTTGTTCATGAAAAATTCCCGGATCATGTTTTTAAACTTAATAAAGCACTATATGGTTTAAAACATGCACCTCGAGCTTGGTATGATCGCTTAAAATCTCATTTATTAAAATCCGGTTTTCAAATTGGTAAAATTGACACAACATTGTTTATTAAGAAAAGGCAAAATGATATTTTAATAGTACAAATTTATGTTGATGATATAATTTTTGGATCAACAAATGAACTTTTATGTAAAGAATTTTCTCAAATAATGACTAACGAATTTGAAATGTCACATATGGGAGAATTAATTTTTTTCTTAGGATTACAAATAAAACAACTAGAAAATGGAATTTTTCTAAATCAAGAAAAATACTGTAAAGATTTATTAAATCGTTTTGGTATGAGTAAAACTTCTAGTAAACCAACACCAATGAGTACCACTACTCACTTGGATAAAGATGAAAATGGTAAAGATTTTGATCAAAAAATTTTTAGAAGTATGATAGGATCTCTTCTTTATTTAACTGCCAGTCGACCCGATATAATGATGAGTGTATGTTTATGTGCACGCTTTCAAGCACAACCAAAAGAATCACATCATCGTGCAATAAAACGTATTCTTCGCTATTTAACAAATACAACGGATTATGGCTTGTGCTATCCGAAAAATAATCCATTCGAACTCGTATCCTATAGTGATGCAGACTTTGGTGGATGCAAAACGGATAGAAAAAGTACTAGTGGTACATGTCATTTCTTAGGTCAATCACTAGTTTCATGGGTTAGCAAGAAACAAAATTGCGTGTCTTTGTCTACTTGTGAAGCTGAGTACATTTCTGCCGCTTTAGCATGTGCTCAAGTAATATACATGCAACAGACATTACAAGACTACGGTAGTCAATTAAATAATTCTATAATTTATTGTATAATACAAGTGCAATTAATTTATCTAAAAATCCAATAAATCATTCTAGAATAAAACATATTGATATAAGACATCATTTCTTAAGAGATAATGTCGAAAAAGGAACAATCAACTTAGAATATGTAAGTACCGAAAATCAAATTGCAGACATTTTTACTAAACCATTGAATGAAACTTCTATTAAACTAAGAAGAAACTTAGGAATTTGCTCATTATCCGAACTAGAATAGAATTTAGATTAAATTTATTCTTATGTATATCTTTTCGTTTAAATAGATTAAATAAAATATACCTGTTGTTTTTATAAACTACCTTGTATATATAAACATTCTTTTAAAACTTAAAGTTTTTCTATTTATAGCAAAACAGTTTTTATATTATTGGTTGAAATTTTCTCAAATGTAATTCTAACAAATGGTTGGTTTCATTGCTTAAAATAATGCATGGCCCAAAAACTTTTTATATTACTATTTTTATATCATAAGCATATAGAAATTCAAGAGTCATTCGTATATTTAAATTCATAGTTTCATTTAACTAGTATATCTTCCTTAAACTACAATGTATTCTCACGAAGAAATTTACAATTCTGCCTCATCTCCAAATGAACACTCATCGATCAATCATTCTTCATCCGCCTATACCGTTCCATCACCACCATCTAACTTTCCTGATGTTGATCACCTGGAACGCTATATTATTCCACCCGGATTCACTGTTCAATATCCGGATTATCCTCCGCCTCCTCGCTACAAAGGTTCTCTATGAATCTCGACTCCTCCAAAAGATACTACAACTGGATATTCACCTAAAGGAAAGAAGGTGAAATCTGCGATTGAATTTCAAGGAACAATCATGCAAACCGATGACTATCGGATTGATGATTTACATCATTTTCAAAGGGAGAGCCTAGGCCTTCAAAAGGAAATGGCCTGGGAACAGCGACGCCAAGGAGAACAACTGAATTTCTTAACTCATCACATTGCAAAAATATGTGATCGTTCTCCAAATAAGATACAGTTAATTCCATTCAACGTACTCCTTCTCCGGTTCACCCCAATCGTTGGTCGCCCATTCGACCAATGTATGATCCTATCATCAAGGATGAACCAAACTCATGGGAGCAAGGAGGTCCTTCTGAAACAACTAACTCTTTCTTTTATATAATTTTTGAATAATTTGTGTGTACATCATCTTGTTTCAAAAGTTTTGATGTATATTTATATATATATTTGAATAAATTATTTGTTTCTTACATTAAACTAAGAAGAATAGTATAACAAATTCAACAGATTACCAAAATACACAAATAAACAGTAAAAAAACAAAAGTTTGTTACCTCAGACGTCTGGACCCCTATTCCAGACGTCTGCAGGAACATTCGGGCCAAAAATTAACAGCTCGAAAAACACTAGTTTTTGCCTCCCTATATAACTTATTTTACCTACCTATCTCATTTTACCAGCCCCAAATATTTACCAAAACCCTAGCTCTCTAAATTTCTTCAAATCCTAATCAATGGCACCAAAGAAAGTAGCTTCCAAGAGACAAAAGCAAAGTCAGTCATCATCTTTAGCAAACCTAGTCTCCGAAACACAAATTCTTCAATGGATGAGACATGAAGAAGCAACAATCAAAAGATTTGAAACCATCAAGAAGAAAAAGATTCACAATGGTCCTTTCTACAACATTCATCATCCTTTGGAATACCATCTTTATCAACTAACTCAAGCTTCCGGTTGCTCTTCCTTGATTGACATTAAAGTAAATTCGGTAAATATAGATCCTCTAGCTATCTATCTATTTTATGCAAATCTTTCAAGTGCGGTTTATCACAAGAAGAAGAGAGTAATAATACTCTTTGGACATCCGTCTATGGAAAATTTATAAGACTTAATATTCCAGCAATTGGGGCAATTCTAGGTTGTAGTTATGAAGGTATGATGTTTGATGATATACCCGATATGCTAGGAAAACCTAGAAATAGAATTACTCACCTTATATGGGAAGACAATATGAAATGGCGCTCAAACTTTCTACGACCCCGAGCTAGGTTACTAAATCGGATGATAATCAACACTATTATTCCTAGACTTGGTAGCCATGAGATGGTCTACGAAAATGATCATAAGGCATTGTATGCCATCTTTGGTAATGTCTCGGTTAATTGGGCACAATTTATCTTGACTCAAATAAAAGATTATTGGACTAATCCCAAACCAACCATTCCATATGTCGCATACATTATGCGGATTTTAACGGCATTGGAAATACCTTCATATCTATCTTCTTTTGAAGAAATTCCAACAAAAGACGGAGGAAAACGGTTTATTTCATTAATGCAACTCCCAAGAACACCACCTCCTATCATGTCTTTCGAACAATGGGAAAACCGACCGCAATCTTCTCAACCTCAACAACAACCAGCCTCTTCATCGCAATCAACCCCACAATACTATTCTGACTCAGAAATCTTGGAAATCCAACCAACACTTGCTTCAAACGAGTCAATTAATGATGTGTTATTATGCAACCAATCCATTTTAGTAAGAAACCAAAAGAAGATTGAAAGGTCTTTTTCTACACGAATGACCAAAGTGGAGAAAACTCTTGACAAAGTGGTTTCGAGCTTAGGAAAAATGATGAAGAAGTTTAGAGGTCGGTCTAGTTCAAGTTCATCATCGTCACCGTCTCCTACTCCTCATGCTCCTACTCAACGACAAGGATCCCGTCATCCTTCTTCAACCAATAGAGGTAAAATGGTTATCGAAGAAGAAGAAGAAGAAGAAGAGTACGATGACTCAACCGAAGAGGATAACGATGACAATGATGAGCCTACGGAATCATATCTATCATATGAGGCTATGCAAGGGCTTTCAATTCAAGAGGAACCTCCATATCAATATCAACAATGGGATTCTTCTTCATATGATCCTTATTCATCCTATGGTTCTTCTTATGGAGGCTATGGAGGGGCATTCTTCTATGAAGGAGAATAATATGTTTCTATATTTCTTTCATTTTTCTGCATTTCATATGTATTAACTTTGAAACTTGTCTGCATCTATGTTATTTAAACTATTTGTTTTATGTCATATTTGTGTGCATTCATTCTGTTTTGATTCTGACAAAAGGGGAGAAAATGTATTCGCACATATTCAGGGGGAGATAACATATTTAGGGGGAGTAAATATGTTCATATCTCTAACAAAATATTGTATAGTTGTCATCATCAAAAAGGGGGAGAATGTTGGAACCTCCATTCTATGGTTTCAATGACAACAACTATACAATATTATATATATACATATATATTAACATATGCAGGTATTCAAGATATTCATCACGTCAAAGAGCTATGATTTGAAGATTACAAGGAGATTATTCTGTAAACAAATGTGTAAGTAGTATATAGAATTATTGTACAATCTCCAATGAAGTGACACGCACAACACATTATAAATTCTGGAAATAACATACTCCAGACGTCTGCAGTATATACTCAGACGTCTGCAGTAAGTTTCGGGAAATTCTCTGAAACAAACTCCAGACGTCTGAGCTTTCCTGCAGACGTCTGGTGATGAACATTTTTTTTAATAAATGGCTATATTCTGAAAGGTTGAGAAACTTTAAACAAATGTTCTTCTTCTTCAAACAGTTGCAACCTTTCACCAATGGTTTCCAGTCACTTCTCTTTAATCATAACTCTTCAAATTCTATAAATACTATCAAATTGATTTGAGATTTACTCACTCAACTTACTGATTTCTACTCTCTTGAATTATTATTATCAAGTTGATTTTTGAAACCTAATTTCTAATATTCTCAAATCAAAACTATAACCACTATTTATATTGGTTATATTCTTCCTCAAATCTATGCTCACACTTACACAATCACTCAAAGTAGATTATAGGAAGATTTGTATTATCAGTCAATATCAGTGTTGATCAGAACACAAGATTGTCAAAGAAAACTCTATTGTAAAAAGACATGTTCCTCCGGGTGAAGCGAGGGTATTTGGTTAGTGAAATACCGAAGGGGAGCTTCGGGACTGGACGTAGGACTGGAGGTCCGAACCAGTATAAAAACTCTGGTGTGATCATTTTTATTTCTACTTACATTTACATATCTGCTTATATCTTTGCTATACTGTTAGTACACTTGCACATTAGTAACATATATACGATCCGCAAGACTTTCATAAAACACCGACCTCCAGCTATGCCGACCTACCCACTACGGCCGAACCACTCAAATGCCGAACCATACATGCCGAACCACCTCCGACCAAATGACATTAGCTTCCTTCCTTTGTCTGATCCACTCAACCATGCTGAACGACCTACGCCGATCCACATTGACTGAACCACCTTGATGATGATCCACTTTTCCACGACCGACCAAGAACAACACACCGAACCACACCATCCAGGCCGACCCACACCCTCAAGACCGATCTGTATCATGTTGAACCACCTTCAATCGTTGATCCACCTTCCATCATACCGACCCACATCCTAGGAGCCGAACGACAAAGACTCGAAGCAAGGAGCTAGAGGACACCGAGCGACACCCCGAGCAACCATGCCGATCCACCAGATACTCCACTGAGCTACCCGAGTGATGACCCAAAGTCACATGCCTCAGGACTCGGAGTTGCCGATCGACAACCCAGGCCGAACCAATTTCCACCGAACCACTCCAGTATGACCGAACCATCTGGTTCGAACGGTCGAACGGCCCATCCTGACCGAGCCATGTGTGTCCTTCGTCCTTGACCGAGCGGCATCTACCGACCCACCTAGGCCGAGCCATGCATATCAAACCATCCCTGACTGTCCGTCCATCCATCCAGCTGGCTCCAACCCATCGTATTCCGGTCTCGATAAATGAGCAGTCGATTTTGATCCGCCTGTCCATGACCTTGCCAAAAGGTGGGTTAACAGAATGTTTCTGCAGCATACTTTTACAAAAGTGTTCTAAATCGCAAATTCCAAAATGCTGCAACGATTATGAATTATTAAATCTAAGGAATACTAGCCAAAGTGGGGTCCAGTCTAATACGGAAAGTCTTCACTGGGTCATAGTTAGCACCCGTCCGTGAATCCATTGGATCCTCCTCAGTCATCGCAAAACCTTGTTTATTATAGAGAAAAATCAGATTAAGCACGGGGTAAAATTATTTAAAAAAATCTATAGCTCTTTGCAAAGAAATCCGACCCATATTACATTTGACATTCTCCTTCCTAAGGTTTTCTTCTAAATTGGCAATACGATCATACCCTGGCACATCAACAGGCGTTGCTGCGACAATAGAGGCAGCCTGAGCTTCTTGTAGTCGATCTTCAAGTCCAGAAATCTTAAATATAGCAGTCTCTCTTATCTGTGCTAAAGTCTTTATTAATTCATCCTTTTTCTTTTTTAAGTCCTTAGAAAAACTACCAAAATATTTGTATGCATCTGCTTTCCACTCCTTTCTTTGTGTGCGAGGGAGCGCCTTCGACCCATGTTGCTTTGACTGCTGCTTGTAGTAAGCTTCCAATTCTCTAAGTTTACCTTGATAGTGTAGTTCTAATTTACTTTTCCATTCATCCGCCAATACGACGTCCATGCTTGCAGGAGGAGCTGGAGCCGCTCCCGCACTAAGCTCCTTAACCACCTCTCTTTCTTCAGCATCCCCCTTCTCTTCATACTGTTGAGTAGCCTAGAAAGACAAGTTTTCTGTGGTTTCTCTTAATTCTTTGATCTCCTTTTCATAGATAACCCCGTAAAGTGTTTCACTTTCCTTCAGCGTCTGCTACAGCTCGACCGCCTTTGAATTTGCAACATCAAGCTTAGTGCGCAGTTTGATGTTATATTAGTGTTGGTGCTCGTGCGCATCCTTAGCTTTTTCAAAATCAGACAGAGCATTCTTTAGGTCTTTTTCAAGCTTTTCATTGATAAGTGTTAGCTGAAGGTTCTCTGCCTCTAAAATTGCAGTAGATGTTGTAGCAGCAACCTCAAATTCGGGTACGCCTGAGTCCTTCAGACCATAGATTACGGAAATAGAAAGTGCATTGAATTCAGAGACTTTGTTAGCCTTAGAGTAATGCCCGTGAGAAGGAAGGGAGGCGACCTAGTTGATAATCACTGTAACTAATTTCAATGGGATTCAAATTACACAAAGTTAAGTTTGGAAAGACATTGCATAAGACAAATTTAAATCCACATGTTAAAAAATACAGGGTTCACTCCTTATTAAGATTTATAAGCCTAATCCTAAACCATTCCAAATGAGGGCTGTCGGGAGGAAAAGAACCGCTCTTTAGGGCATAATGCTAACAGTGCAGTACAAAGTCACTAAGTGCTTCCTTTTTTTAATTATTTAATCAATTTTGAAATCAACCCTTGGGTTTCTTCTTTAAGTGGCGCAAATGCCTCATCTAACTTTTTTTCTCGCTTGCAAATTACTACCGCACTAAGACCAAGGCGATCTATAGTATGGGTTTGAAATTTTTCCATGCTTTCCTTTAGGAGTTTAGTAAAAAATACTTCCTTAGAAGAATATAAAGAACAAAGAAATGAAAATAACATGGTCATTTGTAGTGTAGTAGCAAAACAGTAAGACAATCAAAGAAATTGGTCATAACAAGATTGGAAAGTAAGTTCATTTCATTACATACCAAAAGATTCACAAAGACAAGAAAAACAGTGAAATTACTTACAAAAGTTCAAGTAATTACATCGACTTGGGAGGTAGAGGTGACCTCAGTCCCCTTAAACAATGCATTTTAATCATCCTACTGCAAGAGGTGTCTTGGAAAGCAGAAGGGGATGCCCATTCCATAGCTTTATCTTTAGCCATCTCCTTAAGCCACTCGGTCCTACAGTAGGCAGGCTCCTTTAATTTTATAGGGTCCCCTAAGAAGTCGGATCAACCTCAACAGTAGTATCATCTAAGAGGTTGGCCAAAATTGGCGCTTAATTACAACATACATATTAAAGAGAACCCAGTTGTAATCTAATTAAGTCTATCGTTAATTCTAGCCAGCTCATGGGTTGTCCCTTCCAATTCCTTCTCCTTTTCCCCTAAACCCGTATCTTTCCTTTCCAACTCTTGACCCTTCAGCTTCAAAGCCTCCTCTAATACCCTCGTCGCCCCCTCTGCCTTCTCTCATTGGGTCCTAAGCTCGACATCTACTCTTTTTTTCAGAAGCAGCTACAATAAGATCTGCCTCAAGCTTAACAATCCGAGCATTGAATGAGGTCGGGTCATTCTTAGCACATTTTCGAACCTCGGTTGTCAAAGTCCTCATAAGTTATAAAGCAGACATAAATAAGATGAGAATTTATGAAGTAAATCATCATTAAATAAAGAAAGAAAGGCACTTACATAAGCCAAGTCCTGTCAAGCTCGGTGACAAGTTTGGGGAAGGGGAGTACAAGAAACAAAAGTGAAATAGGATAAGATTGGGGAGCATAAGCAATGTAGGATAAACCATCGAAAGTAGTATGCCCTACCCTCTCAGCAAGATCAATGACGAGCCCTTCGAGTAGAGGTAAGAAGCGAATGTTTGGGTCTCAGAAGGACTGGAGAGGTGAGATGGGAAGTACATATGAGGAAGGAAGAGGAGGGGCATGAGGTTTCATGAAAAGTCGATCAAAGGTGTCGGTGCCATCATTTTTTCTCTTCTCTCCTTTCTTCTTTATAACCTTTAATTTCTTGGCGAGGCATCATTAAAAAACACATCCGAGAGGTCTCCAGCCATCTTACCTGCATAAGATAAAAAGTAAGATCAGAAATTATCTTTGCAAAAAAAAAAATAACTTCGTCGTCCATCTTATCAAATTATACCCCTAGATTCATCTTAACCGTGGAGAACTTGAAGATGGAGCGAGAGAAGTTATGGTTAGTACGTAGAAATCTGTACTTGCACGATAACAGCTCAGTAAAGAATAACTTCATTTTCCTATTTCTTCAACCAAACCAAGGATGCCCTTCCTACGAGATACGAATGAACCAATGGCTTGACCAGAGAAGATATGACGACTGGGATGTGGTTGAAAACAAGAAGGAAAATTATCTAATGAAATGAAAAAATATCGGCAATTCCACTTCTGGGTCTTTCATGGAATAGACGTGACAACCAATTTTTTCCCCTGAGCGTAATAGGACCCATAATCACCCTCGGAAGGACTTTTGTGAATGTCAAACAAAAATTAAAGTTCCTCGCAAGAAGGAATGGAACACTTCTTCGCGTGAAGGATGAAAGTGGCAATCAAAATGGAGTAAGAAATTGGAGCAAGTTGCACGGGAGCAAAACCATGGTAGAGCATCATTCATGAAGAATTTGATTGAGAAGAAGATAAAGCCTACATCAGATGTGTTCGAAAGTAATAGAAATAAATCCATTTGGAGGCGTATGGATACGATCATAGAATTCACACCCTAGCCATGTAACCCTCAAACCCAAAATGATTTAGAATGCTTTTTATTTCTCCTAATTCAATTATTATAGATGGTAAGATAAGGGGAGATGGTCCGCTTGACAACGGTTTTCATACCGAATACACTGGGTTGGTTATCAGCTACCACTAAGATATAGAGAAAGAAATTACAAGAAAAAGAATACCCATACTATTGTTCAGAAGAGAAACTATTCTTTGAGAAGATCAGATTTGCGACCAAGGTTTTCAAAAGCACGTAAAGGAATAATGAAGAAGAAGGAGAAAATATATACTTACCTCAATTTGAATCTCAGCCACATGATTGGAATGATGGAAGATCCCCAAAATGTCAATTGATTAATGACATGGAAGATAAACGTAAGGACCCATATAGATATTCTTGAGAGTCGAAAAGATTAAGGTGATAACTTTTCAGAAGGTCGTTAAAAAAGAAATTGACAAGTGAACTCGGGCATTAAATGTGAAATAGCAATAAATACTTTTCCCATTTGAAAAGAAGGGAGAGAAAAGCAAGAAGTGATGGGTCACAAGAAAATATTGAAGTAGAGACAAGTCCACACCGATCTTCAATTACTGTAGACTTGGGGGCAAGTTTTACACCCATCTTTTCCCAACATCGTTATAGGCGAATCGAAGCAAGCACGAAACCAAATGAACCGCTCATATGATAGAAGTTGGATTACAAAGAGGAAATGAAGGAAACAGGCAGAGTCTAGATAGTACTGCACCAAAGTCTTAAGACAGTGGCAAAACATAAGGACTGCGTCATTTCCTCTAACACAGCGTTAACATGATAATACTGCGTCGGAGTCCTGAGACAGCCACAAAGTGTAGGACCTACTTTGCAACTCTAATACTTACTTCAATGGGAAGAACCACGACATAGTCTTTAAGTATCAAATATGAAGGTTGTGTTGCAGTTTCGAAAGTAGCATTAATAGGTTGGGACTGCGACATAATCTTTGAGTAACAACAAAATGTAGAGATTGTGTTGCGACCTCGAAAGCAATATTAGCAATATGGAACCGCGACATACTCCTTAAAGCAATTATGAGAAATAAGAATGCATTGCAATCTTAAAATAACATTAAAATGATAAGGCTGCACCGCAATCTTAAAAAAACATTGAAGCAATATGGATGCGTCACAATCCTGAGTTGACATTGAAGTGACTAAACAACGCCGTAGTTCAAAAGAAGTACCAACCAGCAAATACAAGGACTAAAAGGATGAGGCTGCATTTCCGCCCCATATAAAAATAAAGTGTAATGAGGAATGGCCAGTACCGCTCCATCCCAACAACCCCAAATAATTGAAAGCGCATATCAAGTCATAGCCTATTCCAAAATTGGGTTTCCCACTTCAATTTCAAGCTTCCTGCCTAATTTCAAAATCCACCAACCCAAATCAAAGTTTTCTGTCAAAGACCACGTCAACAATCCATGTACAGTAAATAAGCAGGATGGATGGTCGATGTGTGACATAATCCAAAGGCAAGAATCAACAGCACGGAAGATTGACATTAGTAATCCATGTAATTCTCTGTGTGCCATAAATGGAGAGGGAACTATAGGAGAAAATGGGATGGAATTTACTCTACTCTTTTTTTCAGCATTGAAATCACAATTTTTCTCTCTGCCATTTTTTGTTTGTACCAAGAATGAAAGAAGAAGATAAGGACATTTCACCCATGGATGTAAGATTAATTAACATCCAAACCACGTAAATTACTTACGCCATTTATCACTTTCCGTACTTTGTTTACTCTTTCTGTTTTTAATGTCTAAATTGAATTGTATGGCCTTGACGAATTATATTTTCATAAGATTTTGCATACTTTGATTATAATTATTTAAGCATTATGGCGACATAATTACTTCGTTTAAAGGCAATTTTAATACCGCTTAGTCTTGTTGATTCTTAATCACAAAAGCGTTCAACGTCATGATTACTTCTAGAATACTTAGGTGTTTCTGAGACAATTTTTTTATTAACAGTAGTTACTTTAAGAGGAAAAATATCAGTTTTTGACTTAATTACAAATTCGTATTTTTAAACATGCGATAGCTAATTGGAGTTAGAAGTGTGATAGCATCAAAATGACCTCTGCGATAGTTTCAAATTTTATATATACAATAACTCTAAAGTATAATTCACAATAGCACTAAAAATCTATACATGTGAAAGCTCAATATTGATACATGTGATAGTGTGGAAGTGTGATAGTCCCAAAAAGTTATACCTGCAATAGCTATTTAGAAGTGCCATAGTTGCACTTGTGATAGCTACTTAGAAGTGTAATAGCTATACTTGAGATGGTTGTTTAGAAGTGCGATAACTATTATTAGAGATGTGATAGCTATTAAGATTTAGGCATGTGATAGCTTTAAATTTATACTTACGATAGCTTAAAACTTATACCTGCAATAGCTATAGATATGTGATCACTAAGTATGCGATAAAAACGATTTAGAAGGTCAATAGTTATAGATGCGATAACTAATGATGATAGATCCATTATTTAAATATATGAATTTTTGGGTAATATTTTGAAAACCAGTTTCCAAGATGTTTAATTTTGCATTTCAGGTGATGAAATCATAAAGGAAAATAGTAAGTTAAAATACAACTTATTAAAATAAAAAAGGGGGTTAAGCTCGTGGAATATAAGAAATGATGAGTGTATCTTTTAAAATGAAAGATAAAATGTTTTATCTAAAGATTTAAAGAATTTGATCTAACATGAAGATCTAAAGAATGTGTAAGGTACATAATTAACGGATGAAAGAAATAAATCGAACATAAGATCCAAAAATATATTAGGTTTGTTGTTAGTTTTTTTAGTAATTAATAAAATATATGAGTGCTCTACTCTATCCGAGGATTACTCCTTCAATGTGTGTGTGTGTGTAGAGAGATGTAAGAATGTAGCATGTTATTTGCTAAGTACAATTGTTAGTCTACATAGAGAACTATAATGTATATTCAGAATATGAAGTATCCGAGTGTAAGTATCATATTGTCCGTAATATAGATGTGAGTGCATTAGTCCAAATTTTCTATTTCAAGTCAGCTTGAAAAAAAAAAATTGGTGGCTTCGATTAGCAATAGTTTAGATATAGGGACGTAACATGTTATTTACTAAGTATGGAGACATATGATACTGTTTGTTAAGTACAACTATTAGTCATCATTAGAAATTACAGCGTACATTCAAAATATATAATATCCGAGTGTTTTATATTGTATGTAATATAGATATTAGTTCATTTATCAAAGTTTCACTTGATTCTGAATCAGTATGAATAAGTCATTTCAGTTTGAATCAAAAAAAATAACGGCCTCTGCTCAATCAGAATTTAGACATGCGGATGCAGTGTGTTATTTACTAAGCATAGTTGTTAGTCGTCGGAAAAAACTAGATGTGACTAATAGTGGGTATATAAAAGACCCTAGAGCCGGTGCGTAATATTAATAACCAAGTTTGTAACATCATTGTAGTGGGGTATGACAAAGAAGACAGAGTGGGCAAGGCCCCTATTTCTGATAATATCATTTTAAATTATTCTTTTATTTTTGTCTTTGATGATAATAATGGAAGGTTGCGTAAAGCTCCACCATTATACATAGCATTCCGGATTTCGGTTATACATTGCTTTCTTCAATAACATATTATTAACGTGTGCCCCTCCAGTATTCCTTCTTCTGAAGCAAAGTCATTTTTTTTTAATACATTTTACACACTAAGTATGTTCATCTGGCAATAATAATTGTTGATTAATAAATCACTTAATAGGTTAAGTACACGTTTTGAACACATACTCCAAGGATTGCTCCGTCCCTTATTTTCTTTTATTATCAATTATTTATACTTTCGTAAACCGGACAATATTTCGGTTTTCTAAAACAGAAAATTATTGTCAAGGACAAAATTTCTCAGCATTTTTGCCTCAATGACAGACCTTTATTATTTTAGCCTGAAGGACAACTTCCTTTAGGTATCAGTTTTTAAGTTTTTCAGTATCAGTTTGTAGTTATCGGTAGCAGTTTTTAAGTATCAGTTTTTAGTTCGGTAGCAGTTTTGAAAAAATGTTTGTTCTTATGAATAATTTTAAAAGAATGTTTGTCCTTATGAATAATTTTAAAAGAATGTTTGTTGTGGTTAAGATATTGAGGTCGTGTTCTTGAAACTAAAAATATACAAATTTTTGTTCTTTAAATTAATTCTCACTTTCTAAAATGTGTTTTAACTTTTCACATTTTTAATGTAAATTATTTGAATTTTACATTTGATAGTTACTTCACGAATTGTGTACTGAGTAGTTCTTAACATGTATATACATCTAAATAATTAGAAAGAGATTCATTCTAAGCCACGGCTATATGGTAAATGCAACCCCTTTGAATTGCGTTATGGGCACAGAGTGATGAATGAAAATATTTATTAGACAAATTAAACAAATATTTATTTAGATAAAATAAAACTAAATTCGGTTATCTAGGAGTACATTTGCTAGAATTTGCACAAGATTGCATTAAAACTTAATATAAACATCTTTATCGAAACATTGCTCTCAATCATGTAGATCAATATCCATTGGAAACAAATTAAAATATAAAAATATAAGTATTGTAACAAATGATTGTACGATTAAACTGTTGCATAACGTTGAAGGCGAACTTTTACAATGAAGACGTTGTGGGAAATAGGATCTTTTGCTTATGATTAAATATGCCATATGCAAAATGCTAGTCAAATGTAACGTTAATATTTAAAAGAGAAATTCTACTGGATTGATAATAGAACGAGTCTCAACTATTAAATTGTCCCAAATTAGAGTCTGGACGGTCAAAATACAATAAAAATTACCATCATTACAAATAACGATATAAACCTCAATAAGGTAAATTATAAAAAAAATCCTCGCTTTTTAACTGGAAATTAAAAACATGTTGTTTTTTCCTAAAACTTACTTTATTTTTTTTACTTTTCTTCATTTTGAAAACTATACTGTACTTCCTTCTGTTTTATAGTTCCTTTTATTTTACACTCCTCGTATCCAAATTTAGAAGTGGCTATTAAAACGTGTATTTCATACAGTTATGAGTTATGTAAAATGAGAAGAATAAAGCGACGACGAAAATGATAAAAGAAAGATGGATGGAAGGACGAAGGGAATGGAATGACAACGAAAGAATGAATTGTTTCAGTTGAGTTATTTTTCAAAACATGGAAAATAAAAAAAAATTAGAAGAGGCATGCCAAAATTTCATGCTCTTTGCAACGAATTAATTAACCAATAAATGGCCATTAATTCCTCCATTGAACGGCTTTTTGATTGTAACAAATTAGCGATCCGCTTCGTGTACCTATGCACTGCCATCGACTACACCTGGCAACCCAATCGCCTGTGCATCTCTCTATACGTGGTAGTGGAGGCTAAAGTACCACGTCATGCAGTTTGTAAGAAACAAAAAGAAATTCCGCTATATGGAAAGCATAACTTACTGGGCCTTCTCTTAAAAGGAAGAGCCAGCCCAAATATTTTGAATTATGTTATTAGATAAAAGATTTATAAAGTAGACTGCCAAATCGAGGTACTGTTTCCCCGATTAAGCGTAGGTAACAGGGAAAGCATTTTTGATAGTTAGGAACAGCTTCTGTAATTTTCAGTAATACTTTTTGGTGTCGCATTTTTTGGTACTAACGTGAATTGTCAAAAATAACTCTTTATATATTATCAAATCCTAATCACTTAAAAAAATGATCTAAAATTATTAAATTAATATTTTTTTTATAATGTGATGTAGAAGTTATTAATAAAGAGCGCTTTCAAATCACTTCCCTATTTTGGAAAACATAATGCCAGCCCTCCACGTAATAATCTACATTTCCCACACATAAACTCTCTATTTCTTCGTCAAATCATCAAAAAAAATTATTTCTAAATGGAAACAATCAAATAAAACATCCTCAAACTTGATGGTGTACGCATCTAATATGATCATAGATTGTAACAATCCATATTTTTTGACATATTCTATCGGCTTTTATCGATATACTTATTTACTGAAATCGTGTGAAGATTTTTCGTCATACGTTTATGATGCGTTTGATGAAACGAGGAAAACTGATAAATTGAAATAAACACCGTGGAAATATTATTAGATCACCAAGATGAGTAAAAGCATTATTTTGTATTAACAAAATGTAACACAAAAACATATATTATGTGTATTGAAAGGACCCGTAAATATATAAATAAACATACAAATACCTGACATTTCTCATAGCCATAAGTAGAGCAAGACATTTTTACCATATTACTATTTACCAACCATTACCAACCGCTATCAAATAAAATAATACCGAAAAGATGGTAATCGATTTGATTGGTATGGTGTACCAAACGGCAACAAAATATGCGGTAAGGTAACGATAATCAACTACTAATAATGATAGTTACCATACCAACCACATACGTTAGCCGCTATATATTCTTATATTTTATTGTACTGTTTTATAATATAGCATCGAACATTTTATGTATAATAAATTAATATTAATTTAGCAAAAAACTATTAAAGATATTAGATTGAATGTAATTCTTATCATATATTGAAACAAAAATATAATTTCATACGATATTTTAGCTTTTTTCATATGTTTTCTTGTATGTTTGACTACACAAAATTAAACTGATAAATAATCATATAATAAACAATAAAAAAAATTAAATTTTACTTTTATTACATAAAATATTGTAAATAAATAGATATCATACTTATGAACGGTAAAAGTTTATTATCAACGTCTACCAACCATTACCAACCATATACCGAAGTATTGGTTTTTCGATTATTTTGGATGGTAATGATATGATTTTTCTATTATCATATAAAGCGGTATGGTAATAGTTTCAAATATAAATTCTCGGTTTCGAATCGAATCCAGCCTTAGCCATAAGTGCGTGCTTTCATTTAAATACTAGCGCAAAACATGTGCCACACATATGGTGTTCGCTTGCGACCTAAGTTAGTTATGCCTTATTTGGTTTCTTTGTCAAGTAAACATTAAACACTCTATGGAATGTGATGTAACGACCCGGAATTTTGGTCGTTAGATTTTGAACATTTAATTCAATTTAAATGTTGTATGTGAATTTTAATTTGATTTTGAAATAAGAAGATTTTGGTCAAATTAATAAAATTAGTTAAAAATTTCAAATACGGCAGTTTAATTTGATTTGGATAATAATAATTAAATATTTGAAATTGGGATAATTGGTGAATATGGATAAATGGCTATGGAAATAGTTTCTAAAATTTATTTTAAGTCTATTGGATTTAAATAATTTTGTTGGACTTTTGGATGGCATCGTAAGTCGATAAGTTAAATTTTGAAATTTTATATTAATTTGATAATGGAATTTAATAATATAATATTGTAAATAATCAGATTTTGATTTGAAATGAATCAGAATGATTCCCAATGTGAATATAAATTCCATTTGATTTATAATCAAGTTAGTAAAGTTTTAAAAGTGAAATTTTAAATGATTTCGACGATTTTGGAAATTTGTCGAATTTATCGACGAGTTAAAATAGCCTTCCGGGGCACAGTCTCGGAATTCAACGAAACCAGTTCCATTGGATCTGTAATAGTTAATTATTATCGGATTTCTAGTTTCGTAGCAATCGGAGTTGTCGTTTGACTGTAGCAGCTGAAAACGCATAGAAACAATTTTAATCGATTTAATTTAAAATTTATCGTATATTTCCGTAATTCTCACATACGACCGGATTAGCCTCCGAATCACGTTCCATTGTGTTCGAAATGCGGGTAAAACCTTAGAAACGCCAGGCGGCACGTCGGATTTGGAGTTCGTTTGTAAATGTTCGTTAAAATTGAATTTAATATTAATTAATATATATAAATATACGTATATATGCGTGAAAAGGGGTTGAAACCCTAGTCTTGTTCGGCCGCCGCATATTATTCTTCAATGACCGAAAATCAATTTCGTTTTCTCCTCGATTCCTCTTCATCCTTTAATTTTTTGCATAAGGTTTCAACTAGGAAGTGATAGATCGCTACGAGCTCGACCTATCCAACGGTCGAGATCTTGTATTATGTGATGGAGCGATGGATTTTCAGCCTGGAAGGTCGGGCCATTGAGCACGTTTTTCACGCCGATCAGGGAATCGAGCTTCACCGTTTTTGGACAAAGGGTAGGTGGCGCTATGGGCTACGAAGTGGGCTCGATTGATCGAGTGCTTGATGATCGGAGGAAGGGGGCGGTTAGTGACCTAGCATCGACAGTTTTGTGTTTGTTCATGAGGGAGTTGGAAGCGACCGTGGATGGGGAAGAATTTTTGAGCGGCCCTGATTCGAGTTGCAGATCCTACGGCCAATTGCTAATAGGTTATAAAATTAATAAAGAAATTGTTATATAAATTACATTTAACGATTAAAAATTCATATCTGATGCATACTTGGTCAGATTTTGACAAATTTGGTAGCGTCGGAATCGCAGCGACGCGATCTACGCTGCAGTGCAGATCTAGAGGTGATTAAAGCTTGTGATAATTTTAGATTAAATCGAAGACGCTCGATTTAATTTGAAATTATAACGCTCGGCGTTTTAAATTCAAGGTGAGTAAATCTCACTCACATCTGGATGCCAATTATTTTAAATAGTTAATATTTAAATGATGATTGATTGGTTGATTGTGAAAATGGTTATTAGATTGGATTGATATTTGCTGTTGTGCTAACATCTGTGGTTGCAGGGAAACAGGTTGGATGGATCCAACTGGATTCCTCACAAAATAGGAATTATA
This sequence comes from Allium fistulosum, assembly GCA_030737815.1. Taxonomy (NCBI): domain Eukaryota; kingdom Viridiplantae; phylum Streptophyta; class Magnoliopsida; order Asparagales; family Amaryllidaceae; genus Allium; species Allium fistulosum. Next base: position 86,559,940 of record CM060901.1, on the reverse strand, counting down.
TTTATAATCTGTGATATATTTTATTGATACTGTGATAGATTGATTTGGAATTTGGTTATATTGAGTTATGGTTGGATAATATAACTTAGTATCTTAAATATCAATAAAATGGAATGGGAGTAAAAAGAGAAATGAAAAGTAATTTTAAGCAATGAATTTAAAGGAATTAAATTCGGAAAATTGGTTTAAATTTGTAAATGGTTTTGAAACTGTGATTGGAAAGGAAATGGGAAATGGAGATTTATAAACTGGGTTTATAAATGGAATGGGGTTTATTTGGGAAATAAAATTAAAGCATAGATTTCCAATGGGAATTTCTATTGAGAAGGTGCGAATTGTTTTTAAAATAATAGTGAGATTATTTTAAAAGGATGGAAAGTGTAAATTTTCCTGGAAAATGAAGTATGTTTCCAAAGAAAAATTCCAAAGTATGAACTGAAAAGTTTAAAAATGTGTTTAGAATATTTTAGAAAATTATTCTCTTTAATTATTTTTAAATGAAAATAAGTATTTATTAAGTAATTATGGTATTTAACTAATTTAAAGATAAATTAGTATTTTGATTTCTAAGGAAATTTTATTATAAGCATTTTATATAATATCTTTATATTAAAAGGAAATCTTTGATCTAAGTTACCCTATAGAAACTTTTATAGATTTTCAAAAGTATATTTTGAAGAAAGAATTTGGAAAACTTATTTTACATAATGGAAGCATATAATTTGGAAGTGATTTTCCAGGAATGGAAAATGTGTTAAAAATAAAAGGGTTTTAATTTTAAACTGTTTGGAAAATTTACGGGATTTAACGTAAATTTGAATTGAGATAAATCCAGCGGGATTCGTAAAAAGAATTCTTTGGGTTATTCTGGAATGGAAGTGTATTTCCCTGGAAAGCCAAGTACATTTTAAAGCAGATTTTTAAATGAAAATAAAAGCTTTAAATTTGTTTTTAAAAGGGATGTTTTCAAGAAAATTATTAGTTAAGTTGTAAAAATTTTAAAATTAAATATTTACAAAATTGGTTACTGTAGTAATTCTTTAAAAAGGGTTAATTGGTATTATGTTTTAAAAAGAATATTATTGAAATTGATATTTTATAAAATGGATTTATTTAAAGATAGTTTGGTAAAGTTTCATTTGAAACTTATGTAGAAGTTTGTAACTCTCATTTTAAAATTTAGTTCAACTTAACCTTTATTTTAAAATTAGTTTTTATATTCTATAAAAATAGTTTTACCTTAAATATTTTTAAAAATTTATTTTGGATAAAGTGATTTAAATGATTTTAAATCTTAAGTGTTTGTACTTGGTGATTTCAGTGGAGGAAATAGAAAATCGCTTGGGAAATTTATTTCCGTAAAGGGAAATGGGTTTAAACTGTTTTCAAAGGGTTGAAAATAGAAATATATCTTGCGAAGATATTTTGAGGGGAATAAATAATTTGGGAAATTATTTATTGTTTGATGGATGCTTGTGGATGTGAATTGATAGTTAAATAACCGATTATCAATATTGGCCAATGCGCTGATCGTTTCGAAGAGACCGGGATCGGGATTTATTTCTCGAAAACCACTTCGATTCGGTTTGTACGTTTTCGTGGGGAAAACGAGTTCGGAGTCGAAGATGGAGCAGTGAAGTGCAAGGGCTAATCGCTACTAATCCTGAGGGTGATTCCAAAATGGATGTAGTAGGAGTAGTGCCTTCGGTTCCGTTCGAACTCGAGACGGACTTGTATGGATGAATGCTTTCTGAAACATCGTCAGGTAGACGATGGGCATTCTAAGGGATATGTTCTAAAAAGGTAACGCTTAGCCTCAAGCCTCATCAACCGGGAATGACTGAAAATCAGGGGTTATGCAACAAGGCTATGTGGGTCGCACCCATTAGGGTGAGGTCATCCCTGCCTAGATGTCCCTTTTTATTTCGACTTAGTGGTGCGGTTGCTAATCACAACCGTGGGGTGATCTTACTCGGAATTATCCAGTAAGGGATGGTTCCGGTCTTGTGTTGTAGAGGATTTAGGGTGGATCCTCGGTACGCTGATCTAGACCAGGTACTTTGACAGGTGGTACCCCAGTGCCTAGTCATTAGTTGGAAATCCATTCTTCCTACGTGCCTTTACGGTTTTTGTTTGTATTACCCACGATTGTGGCTAGTAGCTGGAATTTAATAGATGTAACAATTTCGGCTATTTGAATAAGTATTTTTATATACACTATTATAATATCAGAGGATTTGATAAAAAGTGTTTTGGCTATCGTAAGGTAAAAACCCGACATGTTTATTTATGGCGTGGTCTTACGAGATGCCTTTGATTTTCAAAGGATTTTTGAAACTTTAATAATCAGTTTGAATGTATTTCTCTTACATTGGTATTCCAGACCGACTCGGGTGTTATTTCATTATAATGCTCGGGTCAGACCGAGTATTTGAGGTTCTGGATTGGATACTTTGGAGCTCAGGAGAGGAGCTGGAGCTCGAGATGTATTATTCGTACTTGTTTATTCCGCTGCTATGGTTGTTTAAAATTGCCAACAAGTTGTGAGGCTGGATGATATAACTGTCAGGCTGGTAATTGTTGTTAACTTGTGATATACTCTGATGATGTATTATATAAAACAGATATGGTTTCATTTTGTGTAAAGATCTGTTATTATCTATTATATTTTATTCCGCTGTGATTGTGAGATGCTGATGTTGTTTTAGTTCTTCTTCCTTCTATCTTCTTTCTTTTTCCTCAACAATATGTCTTTTTCAGCACTCGATCGTCGACATATTATACAGTGGTGTAATTTGTGTCGATTTTCGAGAGTCGAGAAGGATGGGTCGCTACATTTGGTATCAAAGTGTAGGTTGGCGACAACCTAGGCTTTGGTGGGGGAAATTACTCATTAGAAATAGAGTCAGAAGTACTCTATAATGAGTTGAGTGTAATAATAGATATGAGAGCGTATTTGTTAGTGAATATAAAATTGTTTTTATACTGTGTTGACTTATCGGTTGAGTGTTTATGAATTCTGGTCGGTACGGGAAGTACAACCGTATCGATAGGGGTTTCTAAACTCTTAAACAAGATAAACCGACATAGTATTGTTTTAAAGTGGGTAAATGAAATAATTTTACTCAAAATTATATTTTGATATAAAAGAAATGATTTTCTGAAATGATTATATATATTTGGATGTTTGATTGTTAATATTGTAATCAAATAAGAATTTAAAATTTGAAATGGTTTTAACCAAATAGAATTCTATAAGTATGACTTATCCAATAGAAGTATAACTCAAGATTTGATTTAAACCAGAATTTAAATCCCGAAAATTTTGAAAGGTGTTTTAAATGAATTTAAACAAAAAGTTTGGAAATTTAAAACCTTGGGAATGTTTGAAATGTTTTCCAAAGCATTCGAGGGTAATGATGGAGTATTATTTTGGGAAATATCTTTGAATGGAAATTGTTTGAAATGAATTTGTGGAAGTAAAGAAGCAATGAACTCACTTCACTCGCTGGAAAATAATCCTGGTGATGATGGCCACATCATCAGAATTAATTTTCGAGTTTCTAAAGTGATGGATTGCTACCGTGGTAATTGGTTATGATATTATTTGAACTTGTTGGGTATACAAGTTGTTTTAGTAATTTCAAAAGGAAAATTTATTGTGGTAAACCAAGTTTTTTTGGAATCTAAAGATATGATTTGATATGCCAAGTGGGTATGTGCTGATTTTTATTTCAAAATGGTTTTGAAATAAAACCGGGCAATTGGATTCTGGGAATTCTATTTAAATAATGTGAAAGGTTAAGGTGAATCAACTATGGAATTTATGAAGTGAAGTTGATTTAAATGAGAAAGGGAAAATGAACTCTTAATCATGGAATTAAAATTTAACTTGAGTGAATGAAAGTGAATAAAATGTATTCGAAGTTAACTCAAGGTAAGTTAAATAAATTGGAATTGGAGTTGAATCAATTTGGATAAAATTGAGATGTAAAATGATTATAATTATGGGTTATAATTGTGCAATGGAAATTTATACCCTTAAGTTATTAAGTGGTATATATATATATATATATAATTTGGAATTGTGATTATAAGGTGGAAATGACTCCAACAAACAATATAAGCTTTTAAATAAGTAAGTTGTTGAACGTAAGAATAGAGAAATGTATTGTGAAACAAAAAATTAAATGGTTGGTATCTTATGAAAAACCTAAAATTTTCATCTTAGAATGAAATGTAAAATGAGATAAGGCAAAGAAGAATATAGGATGTGATTGGACTTAAGTTAGTAAATAAGTTTTGAACTTATATATGGGGAGATAAAATTGAATCAAATTGGATTTAATTTAAATTAAAGTAATTAAGTTGAATTTGGACTGAATTGAAATCGAGATTCAGTTGGGTTATAAATAGTATTGAAGGGAATTAAATCCTTACTTAAATTTGTGAGGAAATGGAATGAATTTAAATTGGCTAAATAAAAATTTAGTGGGACTTGAAATAAATTTAGGTAAGAATTAAATTGAAAGAAAATTTGATTTAGTCGGAATGATATTGAATGGATTAAAATTCTCACTCAACTAAATTCAAGGAGTATGGTTTGAAGATGAATTTAGCATAAGCTAAATTTAATGAAATTCGACATATACGGTAAATGAATTAATTATGATGTGAATATTGTCGAATGAAAGGAGGATGGGTTAAAATGGATATGGACCAAATTGCAAATAAATTCAGTTTGGATATAAGATGATTGAAAATGGTTATGTTATTAATAAAATAAAATTCAGAAATGAACTGGGAAGGTGAATTAAAATTAAAATTGGATAGAGTATATAAACAAATTTAATTAAAATTTGCAAATGGATGGGAATTGGATTAAATCGGTAAAAGATTGAATGAAAGAAATTTAATTTAGTTGAAATGATATTGAATAATTAAATTTTCACTCAACTGAATTCAAAGAAATTGCATGAAGATGAATTTAGCGTAAGATAAATTAAATAAAGACAAGTTTGAAGATGGATCTAGAGTAAACTAAATTAAATGGAAATTGTATTGGAAAGGATAAAATCTTGGTAGCTTGTTAAAAAAAATCGAAAGGTAAAGTAAATGAAATTGGTTTTTGAATCAATTTGGAATTGAATTGAAATAAATTGATGTAGGTAAAGCATATTCTAATCATATTAACGTGAAAAATGAATTGGTTGTAGTGAATATACATTGTATGTAGTAACTTGAATGTAAATCATTTGAGTGAAATAAAATGAAATATGGAATTTGTAAAGGAGATTAAAATAATGGTTCACCCTTGTGATTGCTTATAAAGATGGTTAGCATGTAGAATTATGGAAATTGGTTGGATAGGTTATGTAATTGTTATGTTGGATTAAGAGTAATGGATGAAATGTTGTTAAAATTCTCATATTATTGGAAACTGATGTGTTTGTTGAGTAAGTACAGGTATGGGAGGCAATCGATTGAGTTGGAGCGCGTAAATGCATAATTAATTAGCTGCTTGCTTATAAAATGCTTAAATAAGGTACGCTTACGCAATACAAATAGGAAATATGAACTGTTTTTGTGTTTTCCGACCGTGTGGGTCGATGTATATATATTTATATCTATTGTGATATTGTAAAAGGCTCTCCGTACAAAGGAGACGCTGTGAAAAATTTTCGAAAATTTTGGGAGTTAGAAATTTTTTGGGAATTTTGAAAATTTGGTTAACAAGGAAAGTTCTTTTTGAAATGATGTTGGAAACAAAGCTTTTGAGTTAGTAATAAGAAAATGGTTTTGAAATTGAAATAAAAGGTTTTGGAAAGTGAATGTAAGTTGTAATTAAATGGATTTTGAGGTAAGTTATTGAGTTTAGTAGCATTTTCTGCCTTAGCAAATTCCAGGGACGAAATTTTTATAAGGGGGGAGGAATGTAACGACACAAAATTTTGGTCGTTATATTTTGAACATTTAATTCAATTTAAATGTTGTATGTGAATTTTAATTTGATTTTGAAATAAGAAGATTTTGGTCAAATTAATAAAATGAGTTAAAAATTTCAAATACGGCAGTTTAATTTGATTTGGATAATAATAATTAAATATTTGAAATTGGGATAATTGGTGAATCTGGATGTAAATGGCTATGGAAATAGTTTCTAAAATTTATTTTAAGTCTATTTAGATTTAAATAATGTTGTTGGACTTTTGGATGGCATCGTAAGTCGAGAAGTTAAATTTTGAAATTTTATATTAATTTGATAATGGAATTTAATAATATAATATTGCAAATAATCAGATTTTGATTCAAAATGAATCAGAATGATTCCCAATGTGAATATAAATTCCATTTGATTTATAATCAAGTTAGTAAAGTTTTAAAAGTGAAATTTTAAATGATTTCGACGATTTTGGAAATTTGTCGAATTTATCAACAAGTTAAAATAGCCTTCCGGGGCACAGTCTCGGAATTCGACGAAACCAGTTTCATTGGATCTGTAATAGTTAATTATTATCGGATTTCAATTTTCATAGCAATCGGAGTTGTCGTTTGACTGTGGCAGCTCAAAATGCATAGAAACGATTTTAATCGATTTAATTTAAAATTTATCGTATATTTCCGTAACTCTCACATACGACCGGATTAGCCTCCGAAACACGTTCCATTGTGTTCGGAATGCGGATAAAACCTTAGAAATGCCAGGCGGCACGTCGGATTTGGAGTTCGTTTGTAAATGTTCGTTAAAATTGAATTTAATAATAATTAATATATATAAATATACGTATATATGCGTGAAAAGGGGTTGAAACCCTAGTTTTGTTCGGCCGCCGCATATTATTCTTCAATGGCCGAAAATCTATTTCGTTTTCTCCTTGATTCCTCTTCATCCTTTAATTTTTTGCATAAGGTTTCAACTAGGAAGTGATAGATCGCTACGAGCTCGACCTATCCAACGGTCGAGATCTTGTATTATGTGATGGAGCGATGGATTTTCAGCCTGGAAGGTCGGGCCATCGAGCACGTTTTTCACGCCGATCAGGGCACCAAGCTTCACCATTTTGGACAAGGGGTAGGTGGCGCTATGGGCTACGAAGTGGGCTCGATTGATCGACTGCTTGATGATTGGAGGAAGGGGGCGGTTAGTGACCTAGCATCAGCAGTTTTGGGTTTGTTCGTGAGGGAGTTGGAAGCGAACGTGGATGGGGAAGAAGTTTTGAGCGGCCCTGATTCGAGTTGCAGATCCTACGGCCAATTGCTAATAGGTTATAAAATTAATAAAGAAATTGTTATATAAATTACATTCAACGATTAAAAATTCATACCTGATGCATACTTGGTCAGATTTCGACAAATTTGGTAGCGTCGGAATCGCAGCGACGCGATCTACGCTGCAGTGCAGATCTAGAGGTGATTAAAGCTTGTGAGAATTTTGATTAAATCGAAGGCGCTCGATTTAATTTGAAATTATAACGCTCGGCGTTTTAAATTCAAGGTGAGTAAATCTCACTCACATTTGGATGCCAATTATTTTAAATAGTTAATATTTAAATGATGATTGATTGGTTGATTGTGAAAATGGTTATTAGATTGGATTGATATTTGCTGTTGTGCTAACATCTGTGGATGCAGGGAAACAGGTTGGAGGGATCCAACTGGATTCCTCACAAATAGGAATTATATTTATAATCTGTGATATATTTTATTGATACTGTGATAGATTGATTTGGAATTTGGTTATATTGCGTTATGGTTGGATAATATAACTTGGTATCCTAAATATCAATAAAATGGAATGGGAGTAAAAAGAGAAATGAAAAGTAATTTTAAGCAATGAATTTAAAGGAGTTAAATTCGGAAAATTGGTTTAAATTTGTAAATGGTTTTGAAACTATGATTGGAAAGGAAATGGGAAATGGAGATTTATAAACTGGGTTTATAAATGGAATGGGGTTTATTTGGGAAATAAAATTGAAGCATAGATTTCAAATGGGAATTTCTATTGAGAAGGTGCGAATTGTTTTTAAAATAATAGTGGATTATTTTAAAAGGAAGGAAAGTGTAAATGTTCCTGGAAAATGAAGTATGTTTCCAAAGAAAATTTCCAAAGTATGAACTGAAAGGTTTAAAAATGTGTTTAGAATATTTTAGAAAATTATTATCTTTAATTATTTTTAAATGAAAATAAGTATTTATTAAGTAATTATGGTATTTAACTAGTTTAAAGATAAATTAGTATTTTGATTTCTAAGGAAATTTTATTATATAATATCTTTATATTAAAAGGAAATCTTTGATCTAAGTTACCCTATAGAAACTTTTATAGATTTCCAAAAGTATATTTTGAATAAAGAATTTGGAAAGTTATTTTACATAATGAAAGCATATAATTTGGAAGTGATTTTCCAGGAATGGAAAATGTGTTAAAAATAAAAGGGTTTTATTTTTAAAGTGTTTGGAAAATTTATGGGATTTAACGTAAATTTGAATTGAGATAAATCCAGCGGGATTCATAAAAAGAATTCTTTGGGTTATTCTGGAATGGAAGTATATTTCCCTAGAAAGCCAAGTACGTTTTAAAGCAGATTTTTAAATGAAAATAAAAGCTTTAAATTTGTTTTTAAAAGGGTTGTTTTCAAGAAAATTATTAGTTAAGTTGTAAAAATTTTAAAATTAAATATTTACAAAATTGGTTATTGTAGTAATTCTTTAAAAAGGGTTAATTGGTATTATGTTTTAAAAAGAATATTATTGAAATTGATATTTTATAAAATGGATTTATTTAAAGATAGTTTGGTAAAGTTTCATTTGAAACTTATGTAGAAGTTTGTAACTCTCATTTTAAAATTTAGTTCGACTTAACCTTTATTTTAAAACTAGTTTTTATATTCTATAAAAATAGTTTTACCTTAAATATTTTTAAAATTTTATTTTGGATAAAGTGATTTAAATGATTTTAAATCTTAAGTGTTTGTACTTGGTGATTTCAGTGGAGGAAATAGAAAATCGCTTGGGAAATTTATTTCCGTAAAAGGAAATGGGTTTAAACTGTTTTCAAAGGGTTGAAAATAGAAATATATCTTGCGAAGATATTTTGAGGGGAATAAATAATTTGGGAAATTATTTATTGTTTGATGGATGCTTGTGGATGTGAATTGATAGTTAAATAACCGACTATCAATATTGGCCAATGCGCTGATCGTTTCGAAGAGACCGGGATCGAGATTTATTTCTCGAAAACCCCTTCGATTCGGTTTGTATGTTTTCGTGGGGAAAATGAGTTCGGAGTCGAAGATGGAGCAGTGAAGTGCAAGGGCTAATCGCTACTAGTCCTGAGGGTGATTCCAAAATGGATGTAGTAGGAGTAGTGCCTTCGGTTCCGTTCGAACCCGTGACGGACTTGCATGGACGAATGCTTTCGGAAACATCGTCAGGTGGACGATGGGCATTCTAAGGGATATGTTCTAAAAAGGTAACGCTTAGCCTCAAGCCTCATCAACTGGGAATGACTGAAAATCAGGGGTTATGTAGCAAGGCTATGTGGGTCGCACCCATTAGGGTGAGGTCATCCCTGTCTAGATGTCCCTTTTTATTTCGGCTTAGTGGTGTGGTTGCTGATCACAACCGTGGGGTGATCTTACTCGAATTATCCAGTAAGGTATGGTCCCAGTCTTGTGTTGCAGTGGATTTAGGGTGGATCCTCGGTACGCTGATCTAGACCAGGTACTGTGACAGGTGGTACCCCAGTGCCTAGTCATTAGTTGGAAATCCATTCTTCCTACGTGCCTTTACGGTTTTTGTTTATATTACCCATGATTGTGGGAAGTAGCTGGAATTTAATAGATGTAACAATTTCGGCTATTTGAATAAGTATTTGTATATAGACACTATTATAATATCAGAGGATTTGATAAAAAGTGTTTTGGCTGTCGTAAGGTAAAAACCCGACATGTTTATTTGTGGCGTGGTCTTACGAGATGCCTTTGATTTTCAAAGGATTTTTGAAACTTTAATAATCAGCTTGGATGTATTTCTCTTACGCTGGTATTCCAGACTGACTCGGGTGTTATTTCATTATAATGCTCGGGTCAGACAGAGTATTTCAGGTTCAGGATTGGATACTTTGGAGCTCAGGAGAGGAGCTGGAGCTCGAGACATATTATTCGTACTTGTTTATTCCGCTGCTATGGTTGTTTGAAATTTCCAGCAAGTTGTGAGGCAGGATGATATAACTGCTAGGCTGGTAATTGTTGTTAACTTGTGATATACTCTGATGATGTATTATATAAAATAGATATGGTTTCATTTTGTGTAAAGATCTGTTATTATCTATTATGTTTTATTCCGCTGCGATTGTGAGATGCTGATGTTGTTTTAGTTCTTCTTCCTTCTATCTTCTTTCTTTTTCCTCAACAATCTGTCTTTTCCGGCACTCGATCGTCGACATATTATACAGTGGTGTAATTTGTGTCGATTTTCGAGAGTCGAGAAGGATGGCTTGCTACTTATGATCTAGCCATATGTCTCTAAATTGTTTATCTAGAGTTGGTTGGATCGATTACCGTTGACGTCAACTAACCATATTAGAAAAATAACATTCTACGGATGGATTTCATAAAAGGTTCACTTGTTCTTAGTCCTTCACTTGCAAACTTCTTTAAGCTTGATACATTGCTTCATGAGATTTAGAACAATTTTGAAAACATAAAAAAGATACAGCATTCAATAATTATTAAAAGTCAAAAATGGGAAAATCCTTATCTGCATGTTTTAACTAAACCGTTAAAACTGACGTATGTTATTACAACATATCATAAGAAAATACTTCGCTTGATGCTTACAAGTGCAAAATACTTTTTCATTATACACTAACAACCACTTAACAGTAATGCATTCTAAACGATAAAGAAGTTGGCAAAAAATGAGTAGGGCGTAAATGGGTCGAACCGGACCGGACGAATATGTGTTCTAATTCTGTCCTATAAGAGATTTGCACGGATATGGACCGGACAAGACTTCATGTAACATCCTCCTACTTGGAGGCCCAAAACTAACGGCCACGGATTCTGCAGTCATCCATAGTTATTAATCATAGTGGACCAAATACGGCGGTGCTAGATACATTGATACACAGATCACAGAAATACGGAAAAAATAATTAACAATTCAAAAACACATTTCCATATTCCATTCAAAACATTTGATGTTCATTACATAATCCCAAAAACGTTGACCATGTTCAGCAAAATATAATTATTACACATACACCAAGAGCGACATATGAAAATGCCCCCTTGGTAGATCAGAGTATATAATAAGGCCAATAAATCTGTCTTTACAAACTAAACACACAATGGAAAAAGATATCTCTAAATAACTATATGCCTCCCGCACGCCTTCGGAAGCTTTATTTGTCTAAGAAGAGAACCTAAAAACCCTAAACCTCAAACTACTCAAAATCAATCAAGTAACTCGAGAGTTTAAGGAGAAAACAAAAACTTCGAGCCAGACATAAAGCCTGTTATGAATAATAATCTATCATCTCAAACCAAATAGATATCTAATGAGACCACACTGCATAGTGGAATGGGTTTTCTCCTTACTGGTATCCTAAAACCTTTATAAAATCATATACTTGCTCCTGCATCCATAATGGTTAAAAAATAGTATTTCAAAGCATTATGATGATACGCAAAACAAGTAAATCACACCTGGATTACCCATTCCCAGTCATTCTGACTATCTGTCTCAATTATAGTTTCCAGGATTACTATTAACCTATTAGTTTTCATGGACTAACTAATAACCGGTTAAATGTTTATGGACTATTTGAATCGATTACATAGTTTTCATGGGATCACTAAGAACCAATTGGTAACTCCAATATCATTATTTTTATCCTAGTTTTCATGAACTGACTAGAAACCTATTGAGTATTTGTCAATGTCATAATCCGGGTATAGTTTTCATGGGCTAACTATAAACCTATTGGCCCCTGCTAGTATCAATCATAGTTTTCATTTGATGACTATGAAGCTATCACTTGGTCATTTAACTCATGTTACCCACATGATTCGAATTATTCCATGTTACCCACATGTTTAACTATAATACATGCTATCCACATATTAAACCTATGTCTGTTGGTGTCCCCAATTAGGTTATCTTACTTAATAACTTATGACATAATAAATACAATGGTATCCCCAAATCATAAGTGTCATAGTTATACAAATATTGGTATCCCCAATGTTTGGTGTTAAAACATATAAGTGTCGGTATCTCCAACTATTGTGTTGAACTCATTAAACCCACTCCGGTATCTACAAGGTTAAACAACATTTATTATATAAGGTTACCCACCCTACATATTCAAAAAGATAAGGGTGGTATAAACATACCCTTTCGGAAGTATTCCTTTGAAGGCAAAGAAAACAAAGCAAACATATTCGAAAGCAAAGGAATCAGTTTCTTCAAAAATATCAAACTTTGTTGTAGCTATAACTTTTTATATGTGTAGAATTAAGGTGTCTAATCTATTTTATTGTGTTCAAATGATGGTTTTCCTTTTCGTAGAATGGTCACTATGGAAAAACGGGCTTACGCTTAGAACGTTATGCCTATTTGAAGTTTTGGAAACAAAGCTGGTGAAAACTGCTACGAAAGGGCTTCGAAACGCTGCGAAAGGGTGCTTCCGACTACTTCGAAAGGATGCAATCGAAAGGGGGTTTCGACAAGGTCGAAAGGTGGTTCTGAAAATGCCATAGAAGGGTCCAGAACTGTTGTAGAGGGGTGCAGTCGAAAGGGGGGTTCGACTAGGTCCAATAGCAGAATCGTAAATAACTTAAAAACTGTTATTTTGCTAATTAAAGTATATTCTTTTCACCAACTCCTATTCTTTTTCAAATTTGTATTGGTTGATGACATACTTTATCACTTTCTTTGCAGAAAAACTGCTATAGATCAGATTTTATTATTTCCAAAATTATTTTCAAAATATTTAATTATATTAATATTTTAATATAATTATTAAGCCTTTTTAGCTTATAAAATTCATAATAAATCGAAATCACTTGGGAAAAATTCCAAAAATTCACCAAAAATCTGAAATAACATTTTCTATATCATATAAAAATTTTAGGGTAGAATTCATTATTTTATTATTTTTATTAATTAAAACCCGAAATAAATGCCTTTTTCACCCTAAGAAATTCATAAAATATTCCTATTAACTGCGAAAATTATGAAATTAAAAACCATCTCCAAAATTATGTTTTACACAATATATTCAAAAATCAAATCGTTTGGAGGTCATTTACTAAGGTTTTTACTTTAAAACCCACCATTTTAATTCCATAAAAATTCCAATAAATCACCATAAATCATTGTTCTATCCAAACAATGATTATTATATCCAAACATGATCAGCACAGTAAAATAAATTTGGTTACTATCCATAACCGAACCAAAAGCAAGGAAAAATGAGATGATTTACACTATTATTCACCTCGATTAAGTTGTTGGAGATGAGATTTGTCCTAGCTTTAATCTTCTAGCTTTCTCTCTTGGATCTTCCAAATTTTCTAATCTCCTAAGGTGTTTTAATGGTTGGCTATAACTTCTCTTTTATGTCTATTTTGATTTATGAAATGGTAGATGAAAATAAGGGGAGGTTTAAGGGAATATGGGTGTGGCTATTCCCATATTGCCCTCCTCTTGTTTTCCTAACTTATAAGTTATAAACCATACTTATACATTCATTAGTTTAGCCGTGACTAAGTTAATTGACAACTAAATCTCAACTCCTTAATCAACCAAATTCTTCTATTTAATTTATACAATTAAATGTCCTAAATAATGTTAAACAAAAATTGGGGGTGTTACAGGCTCCACCCTTAAAGAAATTCGTCCTCAAATTTCAGTAAGGACTACAAACAAGCATAACAACCATGCAAACAAAAGCTAGTATGTTCTACCAGCCAATAAGTCTATATAAAACAAATATAGAACATACCCTCATAACAGCCTAGGATAAGTATCCCTAATCTTGTCTTCTGTTTCCCGAGTACAATCCTCACGTTGTTGCTCTACTGAACTTTCACCAACTTGACTGTCTTGTTTCTTAACCTCTTCTCATCTCTCGCTGGTTGCCTAACAACAGTCAGATCTGCTTCTACTACTAGATCTTCTAATGTAGTTGGAGTGATAGTAGTTTTTGGATCGTGCACATACTTACGAAGATGAGACACATGAAACACATTATGGACACTTGCCAAACTGCTCGATTACTCTACTCTCTATGCGAGCTTTCCGATCCTCTCTATGATTGGGAACGGTCCAACATACCTCGGTGCCAGTTTCCCTGACTTTCCAAATTGTACCACACCCTTCATCGGTGATACTTTAATGAAAACTCTGTCTCCCACTGAGAACTCTAGGTCTTTATGCCTCTTATCTGCATAACTCTTCTTCCTAGACTGAGCTTACTTCATCCTACCTCGGATCAACTCAATCTTCTTTGTTGCCTCTCGCACCAGATCTGGTCCTAAGACTAACCTGTCTTCGGTTTCCAACCAACATGCTGGTGACTTACATGGCCTTCCATACAAAGCTTCGAAATGCGCCACTCCTATACTAGTCAGATAACTGTTATTATTGGAAAACTCAACCAAGTGTAGGTGATCTTCCCATGATCCACCAAAATCTAGTACACAAGCTTTCAACAAATCCTGTAACGACCCACCTTTTTGGAAAGTTTAAATGGACAATAAACCACACATGTCAAACTCAAACCATTCAAAAGGGAGGATTGTTATGGGGTAAATAAGAAAAAGCAGAGAAAGAAAGAAAAACAAACACAGAATCTCGCAGCGGAATGATAAAATATAATAATCAAATAAACAGTTCATGAAGCTGTTTACAAATAACATTTGATTATACTTTTACGATACAGGTCAGAGTTACATACAACAAAAATAAATAAATAAATGAAGTGGAGCAACATGATGCAGTGGAATAAATATAGTAAATAATAATAGTACTAAATCTTCATCTTCGTCCTCCAGAAAAGCAGTCTTCGATACACTGAAAAGCTCAGACTGACCCGAGCGGATTGAAATGACAAAACACTCGAGTCAGAACTAAAAGATCTTATGTAATTTAAATCAACAGAACATAAATAAGAGTGTAATGGCGTCGGAGATGTTTACGGGATTTGACATCTCTTATCCAGTGTCTAATGTGTGTGCAATAACTTAAGAGATGTTCAGGATTCCATCTCCTAAGGGTCCTTTAAACTACCTACATTTCGATAACTTTCATTTTTGCTTCAAAAATTCAACTTTGAAATTTCCATTTTAATTTTTAAACAATTCATCAAATCAAAATCCAATTTCAACATTTAACGCTTGGGTTTTCGAAAACTGTCCAGTTTATATAAATCTGATTTATTTCAAAATATCATTTAACTGAATTCAAAAATATAAGGATTTAAAATCATTTAATTTAACCAATCCGATGTCTGTATATAATTTTCTACCCTATGGTCAAGTGATACGGACATATATCATTTCAATCCGTAAAAATTTTAAATTACGGGTATATATCATTTCAACTCGCAATCCCGAATTAACATTCAAATCTATAAAATCGCTTGGGTTTATCGTTTCAACCCATAACGATTTTTCCCTAATCTTTAGATCATTCGGGTATGTATCATTTCAACCCATATGGATTTTCTAACGATAAACTAAGAGAACTTGCAGTGTGATATCAATAAATATAAAATAACAAAACAACTAGTCATCCAATATCAACAATTAAACATCCATCACAATCATCATTCAAATCAACTAATAAACATCAACAATTAAACGATTCTCATTAACGGGTACAAACTGGAAAATAAATTTTAATATTAAATTAAATGGCAATTATATTCAATTAATTCATATTTAAGTGGAATGATGTTTTAAACATAGCAAACAGCAGTCAATCAACTTCTAATTACATCATAGATTCAATTTAACTAACATAAGACGATTTAGTAGTTGCGAGTGGGTTAAAACACTCACCATTGAATTTTCGATGATTTAAAAATCAAAAAAATAGCCCAAAATATAACAGTCTCAGATTCATCCAAGACAGTTCCATAACGTCTGAAATTCCAATACAATCGCAGTGGAGAAAACCGCACGTAAATCCGACCTAGTATGCAAAAGATATCGATATAAGAAGTTATACAATATATAAAATAAAATAAATAAATAATAAAAACTTACACGTCAGCACATCCCTCTCAGAAACCCTATCTCGTATGCGACTTCATACATTTCCTACTGCCGATGATCACCCATTTATCACGCCCCAATGCCTCGACTTCGACCAGATCCACCACCATCGCCAGAACGCCGCCGTCACCCTCCACCTTGGCCATGAACGCGGCCTTTCCGCCGCCGCATAGGGCTGCCATGCCAAGCACAAAAATCGACGAAAGATCCTCAATTTTTGGGGACTATGTTGACTAATTCAACGAACTAACCACACCGATGAGCGCTGCTAATCACCCTCTTCGCAACGCCGCCTCCCGATCGTCAAACGGTCGACGATCCATCGTTGGATTGTAAACCCTAGAAATGGACTGTCGAGGTTCATCCTCAATTTCTGTCCAAAAGATGAGCCAGATTGAAAAACGGATCACTGCAGTGGATTACGCTCATCAAGAGCTTTCCAACGTTATATAATATGATAGGGTTTTGAGGAGTTTGATTTTGAAATTGAATTTGAAATTGGGATAGGGTTTTGAAATTGGAATATATGTTTCTGCCATTGAGAAGAAGAAGCAGACATATGGAATTGTACGTACAGAAATAAGGAATGAGAAATAATTAGGATTTATAATAGCCTATATATAGGCAGATCTGAATTAGAAATGAATGGACCAGATTGGATTGATCGAAATGACTACGCGACTCAAAAAGCCCGTTCTGACCCCGAAACGAAAATAGGTCATCCCAAATATCAAAATAGATGTTTTTGATATTTTAAAATCCAATGGAACAGGTTTCAAGTCCAAATTCCATCATATGAAGAATTTAGATTTTAAAATAAGCTTATTTCAAATTGAATTCAATTAAATTGATTCCTATGCGTTTCAAGCCCGTACGATCAAACGACAAGTCTGATCGCTATGAAACTTGAAATCTTATAATAATTCACCGTTATGGATCCGATGAAACTGGTTTCGTCAAATCCGAGTTAGTGGCCACCATGTTAATTAATTAAATTATTATTAAATAGATTAAATCGCTTTTCAATTCAAATTTTATAATTAACAAATTTTTATCATTTTTGGTTACTTGTTGATTTAAAATCTTTTAAAGTAAATTTCCAAGTCAAATTCAATATAAATATTGCACTAATTGTCGTGTTTAATTTCAATTGCACTAACCCATTAATTAAAATTTAAAATCCCAATAAATTCATTTATCTTGATTTCACTTTTATCATTAAATCAATTATTGCCTTATGAATATAGTTGACATTATTATACATTTTATCACATTCAAACTTTACAGTTATCGTCTTAACTCATATTAACGTAATATTTAATTACATATAATTGCAATTGATTTCAAATTTAATTCAATAGGTTAAATAAATAGGTAACATATAACAACTATCACCTTTTACTTAATTTAATCATATTTATGGGTTTATTATCTACAAACAAATGTTATAACTACTTACACAACACTGATTTTATCCAATTGCAATTAATTACATATTATTTCACCAATTATTATAACATTTAATTTATTTTCTTATTTTAAATTTATAACCAATTATAACTTACAATTATTACAATTACATGAGATTACATTCAATTAGTCATCTATTACATTAAATTTACATTATTAAACTTATTCTAGTTAGTTTCCTCATTCCTACATCATAAATTTTTATTTTCTTCCAACATTAAATTACAAAATCTTATTAAATTCAAAAATTTAATTATCGAAAAAACACGGGTTGTTACACTCTCCCCCACTCAAAACTTTTTGTCCTCGAAAAGGAAAAAGAAGGGGAAAAGAAGGAATTATGAAATTAATATATCTTATTCAAAGTATTCAATTTATAAACAATTAATTTACATAATTAAATAATTTAAATAAAATATATCAATTTAAAAAAATTAAATCCTTTTATATTCAAGTTAACAAAAGTTTGGAAACATTTCTACTTTCATAAAAAAATTTCTAAATCCAAAATTCACGGAAAATTTTAGCAGAGTCGCCTTTGTACGGAGAGGTCTGGGAGAAATAATAATATCAATAATAAAAATATATATATATCATATTTCAAAAAAATATATCCCAAACCATGGGAAAACAATATAATATCGCTATAAAACCGTAATCCGAAAACGTACCTATTTGTCGGGTAAACAACACTTATTTATGAAACCAAAAGCAGTAGCTATTACTTCTATAAACATGTATTTCACTTATAAAATCAAAAGAAGTTAATAATTATGTAAAAAGAGAAATATTAAGTTGTTTCAATTAATAATAAAGCAGATCAACACACATAACAATGGTCACTTGCAACAAAACTATACAACCATCATATCATCACATGCAATCAAAGAAATCAAAATACATCCACAACAACCAATACTAATGGTTTGTTCCGGTTCAGAAACTTTTAATCGTATAAAATGATAAATAAACTACTTAGTATACCATACACTCAACGGTCTTAGATAAAACTTAACAAATTATTTATACATCTCCGACAATTTAAAAGTATCACCTCCCAAACATCCCATAAGCTAAACAACCAATAAATTCAAATGTCATGTAGGATTATTCTTATTAATCTCCTTTCATTTTATTTACTGTTCTTCAGTTTCATTCATTCATACAATGCTTATTTTATTAATTCACATTCATCACCAACAAAATTCATTTCCCATTCATTTATACAATGCCATTTTTCTCTTTTCATTACTTTACATTCATTGCTTACATAAGTTATTTTCATTTCAATTATTAGATTATCCATTATTATGAAAGCCTCTTTACAATTTACTTCACCGTTAATAGATTATTTCTTTTTCACATTCATTCTTTCATATATAGTATTATTGAATATCAATTCATTTTTGAATCATTTCAACATTTCTGAAGTTATAATCATTCAATTGATATAGTATCCATTTTCTTTACTATTAACTTTAATTATAATTGACCTCAAACATCACTTAAGTTCATAATCATTTACTTACAGTATTCACTTTTTCTATTACATTTAATTAGTAGCATTTCAATTTATTGACTTAAGTTTATGACATTTTATAGCATCAGAATTTTTAATTATTGACATAATTCCATTGAATACTTTCATTACTAAAGTTTTACTTGTATAATTCTATTACATATTCCTATTACCATTTCAAATTTTATTATTTTGGTAAGTTATATATATATATATATATGTCTTTCAGAATTTACTTGAATGTTACACAAGTTTATCTTATTCCTTTAGTTAACAAATGTTCAATATTTACATTTTCTTACTTTTCCTTCGTACCGACAAACTACAAATTTCAATTCTTATATATATTCCATTAATCACTTAGCATCTAATTCAAATTACATAATTTAGAAGTTTCCAATTATTAAAATAGTTAAGATTTCATTTTATTACAATAATTGAAAGTTACTAATTATCAGAAAGTTTTAAGAACTAAATTCCAGGTTTCTTTTCAAATCAAATTTATATATACACATTCATATCTTCCATATATGTCAAATTGTACTTGGAAAATAAAATTAAAATTTGTTTATCAAAACAAATGTGATGTAAGCTACTACAACAGTCTTCCCACTTTGAAACTCGAAATGAACGTCGATGACGCGTCCACTCATCACCGAAATTATTTTCCAGCGACAGAGAGGGGAATACAGAACTGAACATATTTCCTTCCAAAATACCTTTAAACATTTCTTTCAAATCATATTGAAATTTTTATATCAGAGAATACTTAAATGAAATAATACTAATATTATATTCCAAAATCTTTTGAAAGAAATTTCCAAAATCCCGGAACTTAAGTTCTCAATTCCAATTTATATTTATTTTATTTATAATCCGATTATTGCAACTAATATTTATAAATTTCACTTCCTAGCAACAACCAAAACATATCACAAACAATTATATACATTTATAAAGATTATTCTTTTATATACGAAATATAATACTAGGAAAAATTATTTAATTTACCTATATTTCAAAACAATATTGGGTCGGTCTGCCCTATTAAGTGTTTAGAAATCCCTATCGATACCATAGCATCCTATGTACTGACAGGAATTTATAAACACTAAACAAAACAAATTAACACAATATAAAAACATTTTTATAACACTAACAAGTACACTCTCTCATATATATACACTCATACAAACTCATTCTAGGGTATTGCTACCTTATATCTAATGAGCCAGATCCCACAAAGCTAAGGTTATCGCTAAACCAAAGCTCTGATACCAAATGTAACGACCTGCCTTTTTGGACAGTTTAAATCGACAATAAACCACACATGTCAAACTCAAACTTTTCAAAAGGGAGGATTGTTATGGGGTAAATAAGAAAAAAGCAGAGAAAGAAAGAAAATCAAACATAGAATCTCGCAGCGGAATGACAAAATATAATAATCAAATAAACAGTTCATGAAGCTGTTTACAAATAACATTTGATTATACTTTTACAATACAGATCAGAGTTACATACAACAAAAATAAAAAATAAATAAATGCAGCGGAACAACATGATGCGATGGAATAAATATAGTAAATAACAATAGTACTAAATCTTCGTCCTCGTCCTCCAGAAAAGCAGTCTTCGATACATTGAAAACCTCAGACTAACCCGAGCGAATTGAAAAGACAAAACACTCGAGTCAGAACTAAAAGATCTTATGTAAGTTAAATCAACGGTACATAAACATGAGTGTAATGGCGTCAGAGATGTTTACGGGATATGACATCACTTATCCAGTGTCTAATGTGCGTGCAATAACTTAAGAGATGTTCGGGATTCCATCTCCTAAGGATCCGTTAAACTATCTACATACATAGTACAATACGCTATTATAATAGTGTCTACAATAAATTAAAGTATTAAAATAGCGTTAAGGCATTGCCCATATCCCCTTTAACACATTTTTATATATTCTCGCAGTCTATACAGATACTGTAAGCCCCACCAAACTGATGGGATACTTAGGGAGCAGTCCATAGGTACGATGCAAAACAAACTTGTAGTGGGCGCGATAAGGCATGTGACAAGGAACGCGGGACAATACCAGGGTAGGATTCTACCGTTTGCGGAACCGGGCTAGTGGTAACGCATAACAACCACTACCGCCCACCTCGGAGCACACTCCCATAATCAAAATCGAGGGGTGGCCACCAAATCAATCACAAAATCATAATATGGTATCGAAGAAGCATGTCCGATCAGAGGTGCGACCTCACTTGGTCCAGGTATAGCTCCTGTTTTAGCCACATCAAGCTGACTCACGGGAGTCAGGGCTACGTAAATACCTTATACAGAATCGTTTGCCAAACCATCCTACTTCATTTTGGAATCTCCACCATGTACACAGTTGTTAAAGTGGTTTTCATTATTGGCAGAGAGTACAACAATATTCGATCCCGGTCTCTTTAACAACCAAACGCTTATTTCACACTAGATGGTTCTTTTAAATTTCCAAAACCGTTTCATAATTGATATTAAAATATCATATTCAATTCAAACCATATCACTTTCGAAATCATATTCACTAAAATATGTCATTTCACCAGAAAATATCATATCAAATTCTTAACTTAGGTTGCAACATCATTTACCATATCTGCTTTGAATCAAGAATTAAAATATAAATGCTTCAACTTTGCACAGTATGAAATTTAGAAATAGTTTAGATAGTTCAAAATAGTTTAAATAGTTTAAAATAGCTTTAAATGGTTAAAATACTTTATATATAGTTTTAAATGTTTTTAATAGATTAGAATAGATTAAAATAGTTTAAAATAATTTAAAATAGTTTAAATACCTTAAAATAGTTTAAAATATTTTAAATTAGTTTAAAATACTATAAAATAGTTGAAATGGTTTAAATATAGATTGAAAGAGTTTAATATAGTTTAAATAATTTAAAATAGATTAAAATAGTTAAAATACTTAAAATATAGTTTTAAATGGTTGTAATAGTTTAAATTAGATTAAAATAGTTTAATATGGTTTAAATAATTTAAAAATAGATTAAAATAGATTTACAATAGATTAAAATAGTTTGCTAATTTTAAAATAGGTTAAAATAGTTTAAAATAGTTCAATAGTTTGAAAATCTTAGAAATCAGGATTTTTAAAATAATAAATCTTTAAACAGTTTATACTAAAATAATTAATTTGAAATTAATATCAAAATTTAGCCATTTCTTTTATTTCAACACATCTGGACCACGTCCAGCTTTCAAATCAACTAACTAAAATTGGTCCTTCAATTCAGATTTCCATTTAAAACCATTTAATCAATATCGATTTCAAATCCATGTTTAAATTATCAATTTAAACCACTTCAAATTAAATAGATTTCAAAGTTATATTCAAACATTTAACAACTCAATTTAGATAACTTTCAGTTTTGCTTCAAAAATTCAACTTTGAAATTTCCATTTTAATTTTTAAACAATTCATCAAGTCAAAATCCAATTTCAACATTTAATGCTTGGGTTTTCAAAAACAGTCCAGTTTATATAAATCCAATTTATTTCAAAATATCATTTAACTAAATTCAAAAAAATAAGGATTTAAAATCATTTAATTTAACCAATCCGGTGTCCGTATATAATTTTCTACCCAATGGTCAAGTGATACAGACATATATCATTTCAATCCGCAAAAATTTTGAACTACGGGTATATATCATTTCAACTCGCAATCCCGAATTAACATTCAAATCCATAAAATCGCTTGGGTTTATCATTTCAACCCATAATGATTTTTCCCTAATCTATAGTTCGTTCGGGTATGTATCATTTCAACCCATAGGGATTTTCTAACGATGAACTAAGAGAACTTGCAGTGTGATATCAATAAATATAAAATAACATAACATACAGTCATCCAATATCAAAAATTAAACATCCATCACAATCATCATTCAAATCAACTAATAAACATAAAAAATTAATTGATTCTCATTAACAGGTACAAACTGGGACAATAAAATTTAATATTACATTAAATGGCAATTATATTCAATTAATTCAGATTTAACTGGAATGATGATTTAAATATAGCAAACAGCAGTCAATCAACTTCTAATTACATCATAAATTCAATTTAACTAATATAAGACGATTTAGTAGTTGTGAGTGGGTTAAAACACTCACCTTTGAATTTTCTACGATTTAAAAATAAAAAAAATAGCCCAAAATCTAACAGTCTCAGATTCATCCAAACTAGTTCCATAATGTCCGGAATTCCAATACGATCGCAGGGAGAAAACCGCGCGTAAATCCGACCTCGTATTCAAAAGATATCGATATAAGAAGTTGTACGATATATAAAATAAAATAAATAAATAATAAAAACTTACACGTCAGAACATCTCTCTCAAAAACCCTATCTCATACGCGACTTTGTATATTTCCAACCGCCGATAATCACCCATTTATCACGCCCCCATGCCTCGACTTCGACCACATCCACCACCATCGCCAGAACGCCGCCGTCACCCTCGACCTTTGCCATGAACGCGGCCGCATAGGGCTGCCATGCTGAGCATGAAAATCGGCGAAAGATCCTCAATTTCTGGCGACTATGTTGACTGATTCGACAAACTAACCACACCAATGAGCGCTGCTAATCACCCTCTTCGCAACGCCGTCTCCCGATCGTCAAACGGTCGACGATCCACCGTTGGATCGTAAACCCTAGAAATGGACGGCCGAGGTTCATCCTCAATTTCTGGCCAAATGATGAGCCAGATTGAAAAACAGATCACTTCAGTGGATTACGCTCGTCGAGAGCTTTCCAACGATATATAATATGATAAGGTTTTTAGGAGTTTGATTTTTGAAATTGAATTTGAAATTGGGATAGGGTTTTGAAATTGGAATATATGTTTATGCCATTGATAAAAAGAAGCAGACATATGGAATTGTACGTACAGAAATAAGGAATGAGAAACAATTAGGGTTTATAACGGCCTATATATAGGCAGATCTGAATTAGAAATGAATGGACCAGATTGGATTGATCGAAACGACCACGCGACTCAAAAATCCCGTTTTGACCCCGAAACGAAAATAGGTCACCCCATATATCAAAATAGAGGTTTTTGATATTTTTAAATCCGATGGAACAGATGTCAAGTCCTAATTCCATCATATGAAGAATTTATCTTTTAAAATCAACTTATTTCAAATCGAATTCAATTAAATTGATTCTTACGCGTTTCAAGCCCGTACAATCAAACGACAAGTCCGATCACTATGAAACTTGAAATCCTACAATAATTCACTGTTACAGATCCGGTGAAACTGGTTTCGTCAAAATCCGAGACAGTGCCAAAATGGCTATTTTCACGTTAATTAATTAAATTATTATTAAATTGGTTAAAATGCTTTTTCAATTCAAATTCTATAATTAACAAATTTTTATCATTTTTAGTTACTTGTTGATTTAAAATCTTTTAAAGTAAATTCCAAGTCAAATTCAATATAAATATTGCACTAATTGCCGTGTTTAATTTCAATTGCAGTAACCCATTAATTAAAATTTAAAATCCCAATAAATTCATTTATCTTGATTTCACTCTTATTATTAAATCAATTATTGCCTTATGAATATAATTGACATTATTATACATTTTATTACATTCATACTTTACAGTTATCGTCTTAACTCATATTAACGTAATATTTAATTACATTTAATTGCAATTGATTTCAAATTTAATTCAACAGGTTAAATAAATAGGTAACATATAACAACTGTCACCTTTTACTTAATTTAATCACATTTATGGGTTTATTATCTACAAACAAATGTTATAACTACTTACACAACACTGATTTTATCCAATTACAATTAATTACATATTATTTCACCAATTAATATAACATTTAATTTATTTTATTATTTTTAATTTATAACCAATTATAACTTACAATTATTACAATTACATTAGATTACATTTAATTAGTCATCTATTACATTAAATTTACATTATTAAACTTATTCTACTTAGTTTCCTCATTCCCACATCATAAATTTTATTTTCTTCCAACATTAAATTACAAAATCTTATTAAATTCAAAATTTTAATTATTGGAAAAACGCAGGTCGTTACGAATCCCCAAGTACCTTGTTGACTCACTCTGTCTGCCCATCTGTCTGAGGGTGGTAAGCGGTGCTCATCTTGAGCTTGGTACCGAACATATCCTGTAAACTCTTCCAGAACTCACTAGTAAATAATGCATCTCTGTCACTGACTATACTAGTAGGAATTCCATGAAGTCTAACTATGTTCTTCATGAACAACTTAGCCAAGACAGGTGCCGTTCTAGTTGACTTTACCGGAACGAAATGGGTACTCTTGGTCAACCTGTCCATAATAACCCATATACTTTCATTTCCTCTATTCGTCCTTGGCAAACCATCTATAAAATCCATTGATATCGAATCCCATTTCCAGATTGGAATATCTAAAGGCTGAAGCAACCCACTTGGCTTCTGATGTTTGGCCTTCACTTGTTGACAGTTAACGCACTGCTTAACCCACCAGCCAACATCCCTCTTCATGCCTTCCCGATAGAAGCTTCTCTTCGTATCTTGATACATCTTAGTCCCTACAGGATGAATCGTAAACTTCGATCGATGACATTCCTCTAGAACCTCCCTCCTTAAGTTCTCTACATTTGGAAAGCATAACCATCCCTTCTTTCTCAACCATCCTCTTTGGTCAAGACTAAAATATTTTAGGCCATCAACCTCAGATCCTTTCTCAAGCCTTCTAATCCTCTCAGCTAAAACTGGATCTTCCCTCTGCTTAGAAGCTATCCTCTCGATCAGCACTGGTCGAACTTCCAAACAAGACAATCTGGCAGTACCCTGACTAGAACTAGCAGTAGATCTCAACTGCACACCACAACTGGCTAACGCTTCTAGATCCTTCCATTCTGCCAACATCGCTAACACCACATTCTGATGTGTTCTACTGAGAGCATCTGCTACCTTATTTCCTTTTCCAGGAGTATACTCTATACCGAAATCATAAGCAGCCAAAAACTCCAGTCATCTCTACTGCCTCATATTCAACTCCTTCTAAGAGAATAAATACTTTAATGATTTATGATCGATATATAACTCAAATCTCTCCCCTAAGAAATAATGCCTCCAAATCTTCAAGGCAAATACCACCGCAGCTAACTCTAAGTCATGAGTAGGATATCTAACTTTGTGTGGTCTAAGCTACCTTAATGCGTAAGCAATAACCGTGCCCCTTTTGCATCAATACTGCTCCCAATCTGGTCCCACATGCATTAGTGTACACTACCAACCCTTGGTTACCATCTGGAACTACTAACACTGGCACATTAGTTAACCAATGCTTTAACTTAAGGAACCCTTCGTTACATTTGTCGGACCAAACAAACTTCACATCCTTCCTGGTCAACTTAGTCAAAGGTGTTGCTATCCATGAGAAATCCTTAATGAATCTCCGATAATAGCCAGGAAGTCCAGGAAAACTCCTAATCTTGGTTACTGTCTCTGGTCTCTTCCAATTATTGAATGCCTCGATCTTAACTGGATCAACTGACAATCCTTCCTCTAAAGTCACATAACCAAAAAATTTAACCTCTTTCTTCCAAAAATGACACTTGAAAAACTTCGCATTCAGCTGGTTCTATCTCAGCGTCTCCAACACCATTCTAAGATGAATTTCATGCTCTCTTTCATCTTTTGAGTATACTAAAATGTGATCTATGAATACCAACACGAACCTATCCAAGTGCTCTCGAAAACCCCGGTTCATCAAATCAACGAAGAAAGCAGGTGCATTTGTCAATCCAAATGGCATCACCAACCACTCATACGAACCATACCTAGTCCAAAATGTCGTCAAAGGGATACTATCCTCCGCCACTCTCAACTGATGGAACCCTGTCGCCAAATCCAATTGGGAAAATACTCTGCCTCCACTCAACTTATCAAACAGATCATCTATCTTCGGTAGAGGGTACCTAGTCTTGACCGTCCTTTCGTTTAACTTACGATAGTCGATGCACATCCTTAATGATCCATTTGGTTTCTTTACAAACACCGCGACCGTTCCCCAAGGCAAACTGCTTGGTCTAATAAAATTCCTTCTCTCAAGATCCACTCTGCACCTTCAATTCCTTCATCTCTGTCAGTGTCATTCTACTAGGTGGTCTACTGACAGATTCAGCTCCCGGTACAAGGTCTATCTGAAACTCTACAGCTTGTTTCGGTGGTAATCCAGTGACCGGCTCAAATACATCTGCAAATTCTCTTGCTATACAAACCTAAATAAGCTCATTTTTAAAACTTCATGTCACTTAACCAAGCACAAACACTTATTGGAATTCTCTACTGAGAAAATGATTCGGTTATGACTATCTGGGTGTCTTAACAATATTTTCCGATCCTGGCAAAATATCCTAGCATCATACTTACCCAACCAATCCATACCCAAAATGATTCCGAAATCTACGACATCAAAAACATACAAACTGCATGCGAACTTATGACCTAACAAATCAAGTTCTAACTGGTCACATCTCATCCCAAGAGTTGCATGCCCTCCTATATGATTTGCAACCCTTAAGGAAGTAACAAGGTATGTGGGTTCTATACATAACCTATCTACCAAATACTGTGGTATAAGTGAGTGTGATGCACCGGTATTAAAAAGTACCCTAACTGGTATACTCTGAAGCAAAAGCGTACCTTCCATCACAGTTTTCCCTTTCTCTGTGGCAGTAAGTCTAGAAGAAGATGGTAGTCCACTAGCAAACACCTTCCCTCTGTCCGTCTGGACTGGCTCTGGACACTGGCTCTTATAATGCCCAACTTGGTCACAGTTGAAGCATTTCACATTCTTCTTCTCTACGAGTTTCTTTCCTTTACCAGTTCTGCACTCATGGGCATAATGACCCTTCTTATCACACTTATAACACACTAAATCAGCCTTCGCCTTCTTGGCAACATCCTCTTTCTGGGCTCTTTCTTCTTGAAGAATTTTCTTTTCTTTCCCCGAGGGCCCTGGGACTCAACTGGTTTCTCTCTAACAGACACAACAAGCATCTCCTCATGGCGAATGGCCATCTCCACTACTACATGACATGTTCTCTAATATGGTCATGGTCATTCTACTTAGCTCTGGCCTCAAACCTCGAATGAATCTCTCATTCCTTCTGACATCAGTGTCAACCAATGCATAACCATATCGAGATAACTCATCAAACTTAGCAGCATACTCGATCACTGACATCTCTCCTTGTACAAGATCCACGGACTTCCTCATCAATGCCAACTTGGCAACCTTGGACAAGAACCTATACTCAAACCTTCTTCCGAAATCGGCCCATGTCAGCTCTTCCTCTGGAACTCCGACTGCCACACTGTTCCACCAGTAAAGCACTAACCCTTGCAACTGTCTAGAGGCTAGCCTTCTCTTCTCTCCATCATCCAAGCCTAAATTTGTAAAGATCCTTTCATAGTTCAAAAGCCAGTTCTCAACTTCAACAGCATCCCCTGTTCCAAGAAAAGGCTTCCCTCCCAAACTGGTATAATCCCTGCTCAGCTTGGCATAGTTATTGCCAACTGGGGCTATAGGATTGGCTCCTACAACATTCACAGCATTACCTCCAGCTACCCCTACAGTTGCTCCAGCTTGCATCAAGGTGACAAAGAACCGATACATCATCCCCATATCTACTGGTAGAGTTCCAGCACTCACATTGGCAGTTGCATCTTGGTTAGCATTAGTCGATCGACCTGCATGTCTCCTTGTAGTGGGTCGAGCGTTTCCGTTAGTTGTGGTGTTTCCTCCACCTAGATTCACTCTTCTATTTCATGCTTCCATACTTTTCTTTCTCGTAATCTACATACGAGCTTTAGTAAGATACAGAAGAACGGTCCAAGAGAGAGGGGAATATGTATGTATGTGTATATATATATGGTAAATACAAATACGTTACTATAACGTTAACCCAAACCCCAATCTTATTCTTCACTTCATTAGGATTATGTTAGAAAACTTTTGGTTTATTTTATGTTTTATCATAAACCTATGCTCTGATACCAACTAGTAACATCCCCCAACTTGGAGGTCCAAAACTAACGGCTACAGATGCTGCAGTCATCCATAGCTATTAATCTTTGGCGACCAAATACGGCGGTGCTAGATACATTGATACACGGATCACATAAATATGGAAAAAGAATTAACAATTCAAAAACACATTTCCATATTCTATTCAAAACATTTGATGTTCATTACATAATCCCAAAAACGTTAACCACGTTCAGCAAAATATAATTATTACATCTATGCCAAGAGCGACATATAAAGATGCCCCCTCGGTAGATCAGAGTATATAATAAGGCCAATAAATCTGCCTTTACAAACAAAATACATAGTGGAAAAAGATATCTCTAAATAATTATATGCCTCCTGCATGCCTCCGGAATCCTTATTCGTCTAAGAAGAGAACTTGAAAACCCTAAACCTCAAACTACTCAAAATCAATTGAGTGCCCGAGAGTTTAAGGGGAAAACAAAAACTTCGAGTCAGGCATTAAAGCCTGGTATGACTAATAATCTATCATCTCAAACCAAATGGATATCTAGTGAGACCACACCGCATAGCGGAATAGATTTTCCCCTCACTAGTATCCTAAAATCTTTATAAAACCGTATATTGTGCTCATGCATCCACAATGGTTAAAAACATAGTATTTCAAAACGTTATGATGATATGTAAAACAAGTAAATCACATCTGGATTACCATTAACCTGTTAGTTTTCATGAGCTAACTAATAACCGGTTAAATGTTTATGGACTATCCGAATCGATTACATAGTTTTCATGGGATCACTAAGAACCTATTGGTAACTCCAATATCTTTTTGTTTATCCTAGTTTTCATGGGGTGACTAAGAACCTATTGACTATCTGTCAATGTCATAATCCAAGTATAGTATTCATGGGTTAACTATAAACCTATTGGCCCCTGCCAGTATCAATCATAGTTTTCATGGGCTGACTATGAACCTATCACTTGGCCATTTAACTCATGTTACCTACATGATTCTAATAATTCCATGTTACCCACATGTTTAACTATAATAAGTGTTATCCACATGTTAAACCTAAGTCTATTGGTGTCCCCAATTAGGTTATCTTACTTAATAACTTATGACATAATAAATACAATGGTATCCCCAAATTATAAGTGTCATAGTAATATAAATATCGGTATCCCCAATGTTTAGTGTCAAAACATATAAGTGTTGGTATCCCCAACTATTGTGCTAAACTCATTAAACCCACCCTGGTATCCCCAAAGTTAAACAACATTTATTATATTTGGTTACCCACCATACATATTCAAAAAAAAGGGTGGTATAAACATACCATTTCAGAAGTATTCCATTCGAAGGCAAAGAAAACAAAGCAAACATATTCGAAAGCAAAGAAATCAACTTCTTCGAAAATATAAAACTTTGTTTTAGCTATAGCTTTTTATATGTGTATAACTAAGGTCTCTAACCTATTCCATTGTGTTCAAATGATGGTTTTCCTTTCCGTAGAATGGTCATAATGGAAAAACGGGATTACGGTTAGAAAGTTATGCCTATTTAAAGTTTAGTAAATAAAGTTGGTGAAAACTGCTACGAAAGGGGCTTCGAAACGCCGCAAAAGGGTGCTTCCGACTGCTTCGAAAGGATGCGGTCGAAATGGGGTTTCGACAAGGTCGAAAGGTGGTTTCAAAAATGCTACAGAAGGGTCCAGAACTGTTGCAGAAGGGTGCAGTCGAAAGGGGTTCTCGACTAGGTCCAATAGCAGAATCGTAAATAACTTAAAAACTGTTATTTTGCTAATTAAAGTATATTCTTTTCGCCAACTCCTATTCTTTTTCAAATTTGTATTGGTTGATGACATATTTTATCACTTTCTTTGCATAAAAACTGCTATAGATCAGATTTTATTATCTCTAAAATTATTTTCAAAATATTTAATTATATTAATGTAATTATTAAGCCTTTTTAGCTTAGAAAATTCATAATAAATCGAAATCACTTGGGAAAAATCCCAAAAATTCACCAAAAATCTGAAATAACATTTTCTACATCATATAAAAATTTCAAGGCAGAATTCATTATTTTATTATTTTTATTAATTAAAACCCGAAATAAATGCCTTTTTCACCCTAAGAAATTCATAAAATATTCTTGTTAACTCCAAAAATTATAAAATTAAAAACCATCTCCAAAACTATGTTTTACACAATATATTCAAAAATTAAGTCGTTTGGAGGTAATTTACTAAGGTTTTTACTTTAAAACCCACTATTTTAATTCCATAAAAATTCCAATAAATCACCATAAATCATTATTCTATCCAAACAATGATTATTAGATCCAAACATGATCAAAACAGCAAAATAAATTCGGTTACTATCCATAACCGAACCAAAAGCAAGGAAAAATAAGATGATTTACACTATTATTCACCTCGATTAACTTGTTGGAGTTTGAGATTTGTCCTAGCTTTAATCTTCTAGCTTTCTCTCTTGGATCTTCCAAGTTTGTTGATCTCCTAAGGTGTTTTAATGGCTAGCTATAACTTCTCTTTTATGTGTATTTTGATTTATGAAATGGTAGGTGAGAATAAGGGAAGGTTTAAGGGTATATGGGTGTGGCTATTCCCATATTGCCCTCCTCTTATTTTCCTAACTTATAAATTATAAACCATACTTATACATTCATTGGTTTAGCCGTGGAAAATTTGGTTGACAATTAAATCTCAACTCCTTAGTCAACCACTTTATTCTTCTTAATTTATATAATTAAATGACCTGAATAATGTTAAACAAAAATTAGAGGTATAACTTAAGCTCGGGCATTGTTCATTCGAGCCGGACAACGAACGAACAACATTCGAACAGTAAAATAATATTGGACGAACTATTTTCATACTTTTTTTTGTTCTAATTCGTGTCCTAATAAGAACCGTACGGACATGGTTTGGACGTCTTATATGCTCAGATCGAGCCGAACGTTGGATAATCGTATAAAATTTGCAGCCCTAAAAATGAGGGGTAGACCTAAGAGGTGGAAAATAAAAATACAAAAAGTAATTGATGCAACACGATACTTTAGAATTTCAATGAGGAAATTTGTGGCACAATAGGACGATGAAGTCTATAATCTCATATTTTCAATGGAAAGGATTTTGGTTGGGAACATCAAATAATGAAAGAATTGAAGTTGAAGATGAATAACAGGATTAGGGAAGCCGATACTTTTCAACTGATTTGGTCAAATAAATTTATTTTTAGCGTCGTTAAACCTTTCATCCCCTTTTATTCGGTATTGTTTTGATTTGATAAATAGGAAAAGTTTGGTAAAATTAGGAAAAAGAGAATTTTTTTGATAAATACTAAATGATGGAAAATGGAGATTTTTTTGAATAAAAATATGGAAGTGCTAGAACCATGAAGGGGGGAAGTAATATCTTAGAACATTTAAATACTCAGCTTTAATAGTATAGTATAGATAGTAAGAAGATAAATGGTTGAAGATGTTACACTTGGCTTGATAAACATCATATAAAAGTTTGAAAATACTAAACAGAAGGGGGCTACTATCTAAAATTCACTACTATAAATATATATTCATTCTACCATTTTGCGCATACATCCATAGAACCAACTTTCCTCATGACCAGATTAATCTTTGTATCATGTTTCTCCCACACTAAATGTTGGAACTGACCTGACCTACAGCGGGTGAAATGAGTGAATCTAAAAAAAAATCCTAATAGAATCTTAGTAGATCTATGAAGTCTAATGGTTGTACTAGTTCAGATCTAGTTGGTTTAAATAAAATCATATTTTATTTGATTTTCATGATTTAGTAAATTAATGTATTTTTTAATTAATTCAATATTTATTTGTTTTGAGTATATATACACATACTCATGTCTGCATATAAGTGTAATATGCAACATAACAAGGTGTTGTTCATGGTTATGTTTACATACGTAGATATTGGGATTTGTACCTATGAGGTAAACATTGGCCATTTATATATGCGTTAATTATCACAAAAAATTGTTTAATATATTTATAAAATATAAAAGCATAAATATAAATTTCAAAATTATTTATATATAAAAAATATAAAACATCTAGTCTAATTTTGACTAAGTCAATAAATTTTAGTTTCAAATTTTGTATTTAAAATATCTAATTGAGACTTAGTAAGACATTTTAAAATTAAAAACTAGATCTTTGAATTATTTACTAAAAATATATTTAGTAAATTTAAATACGTATATTTATATAAAATTAATTATTACAACCGAAATTATTTATTTATTTATTTATATTTTTCCATTTATATTTATTTATTTAAAATACACAACACTGTTTTAATATGTATAAACGATATATGTATGTATGTAAAACATTATTTGGGCAGTAAGAAAAAAAATTAATTCGAAAGCTAATTTTAAT
The DNA here is from genome assembly GCA_030737815.1 of Allium fistulosum. Classification (NCBI taxonomy): domain Eukaryota; kingdom Viridiplantae; phylum Streptophyta; class Magnoliopsida; order Asparagales; family Amaryllidaceae; genus Allium; species Allium fistulosum. The sequence continues at coordinate 86,526,090 of CM060901.1, read as the reverse complement.
AGATATGTGTGTATCATTAAAGATGTACGTTGTATGAATTAATAATTAACATATATAGTATAATATATGAAAATAAATTTCCGCCAAAAATGTTTTTATATTTAATCAGTTGAAATTTATTTTAAAACAATTTGACATAATTATATGTATTTTTAATTATGGTTTAAATGAATTTTAGGTTTTAAAATTGGTGAATAATCATTAAAAAATATTCAAATTGTTAATAATTCTTATAAACATAAGATACATTAAATTGTACATATATGACCAAATTATAATATTTAAATACATATTTGATTTCTACCTTTTATTAAATAAATTGTTTTATCTAAAGTTGTTGTTTAATGAGATCTATTACATTTATAATTAAGGGGAGGCATTAACACATATATAAAAAATCATCATAAATATAAACATATAGCATTTATTGTGAATATAGAATTTACCTAAAGAGATTAATGTCTTAGACTCAAATCTTGAATATCGATCTTTTAGATCGCCTAGATCTATACCACTGTTGCTAGGAATCGACGTGTCATCACTATAAATTGTTGTAGCTCCTTGTATTTGGACAAATGTGGTCGATAATTAGCTAGTTAGGGAGTAGGCAAGTGCAATCAAAACTAATGAAGGAGGAGACAAAAAGGCAATACTAAAAGTGGTAGCTTTGATTGGTATTTACAAGGAGAACTAAGAGATTAAATCTCCATATTTTCTCCTACTAATTAAACTCAAATAAACACCAGTAACCCTCCTTTTACTCCTTGTTTGGTTGGCTTGTATTGGTCCCATGATGGACCGATTAACTACTCAAACCCATTCACAATTAATTCTATTTAAATTAAATTTGATTGTACATCGATATCATATATCGATACATATATGTATATAACTTTTATTTATGCACCCAATTAATTACTAATAACACTCAAAATATTTCTAGAGGCTACTTCATATAGTAAATGCACCACATACAAGAATTACAAAAAAAATTAATATTTTATAAATATTATTATTTAATTAATTTATAACTATAATAAACCAATTTAACCAAATGGTACTTCGGAGATCGAGTGGATTCGGTTGTACCACTCACATATGTTATTTTAGCCAGCGATTAATATTTGAACATTTCAAATACAAGTGTTTGCACCTATGCAGTTAAGTCCCGCAAAATCTCCACTACCGCACATAGCGCTCTTCGACTACTATGCTATTTCAATTTAGTGCTATTAAACAGTAGATCCGCTTTTAACCTTGCAATTTTTCGCTACACCCGCTAAATCAAGGCTTTTTAGCATCCTGTTTAGCAACATTAATATATTAAGGTTGATTTGACTAGCTCGCTTTTAAACCAAATCTACAAAGTGAGGGTAAAGACCTAATTTTAATGCGTAAGTGCTCAATATAAGTTAGAAATTTATTGTAACATATAGTCTGCATAAATAATGATATTCTTCGGTTTCATTATATAAGATTAAACAATAATATTTCCTTTTTTCTACACAAATGACATGAGAATGAGAATAAATTAATTTTAAATATTGGTTTTATATTTAATGAAGCTTGTTGTACCTCTATAATTTTCTGCAATATCCCTTCTTAATCCCTGCTATAACGTTTTTCGGTTCCACCACTATAGAACCTCTAGGTACTTTAACTATGCAGTTCACACATCACCTTAGCTTGTGGTATAACAGTTTGACTGAATTCATCGTTTACAAATGTAATCGACGAAATTCAATTTTACAATTTTAAGCGGTATGTTTTAGTAACAATTATTTGCAATAATTCTCTTCGTTAACACAATATCATTTTATGATTTATGAAATTTGGTTTTGGTCAAAATTCCATTATCATCCATATTCAACCCGTCTAGTCCGTTGTTTGCACCAAAAATAGTATAAACACCCAAGTATCAAATGAAAGTACCAGTTCTTGCAAAATAAAAGAAAAAACAGAAAATAAAAAGGAGACATAAGAACTTTTATAGTGGTTCGGCGTAATCTCCATCCTATGTCCACTTTAGTCTTTTTTATTGGTTGTTTTCTCTCTGGATTACAACTAATTATATCAGATTTGACCATAATCTAATAGATCTCAAACTTACAATGGAGTTTTTAGAGTATTTTAGAGAGAAGATAGGAGTGAAGAGAAGGAGAAGGTCGGAGTGTGGAGCAGAGTAAAGATCCTTTTCTGGTTTCCATAGGGCTGGTATTTATATGAAAACAGAGGTATTGGGTCAGAAGTCTGCTTGCTCTGGGGTCTAGGAGATTGCCTGAAGTTGTACAAGAGAGATCGAAGTCCCACGAGTCAAAATGATAACTCAGTACCGAGTCATCTAACTCAATACCAACCTATTTGTGCCAGTGCAAATCCATCTTTTCACCTACTCTGCTCTTCTACCTTCTACTAGACGCATTCCAAGCTCTTTTCATTAACTTTTGGTTGATTCTAGTGATTTTTCTGATATCGCTTGAGTTATCCTGCTTTCTTTGTTTTCATCTCAATAGTTTTTGAAATTGGTCATCCAATCTCAGGGAAAACAACTTGATACCGAGTAATTAAAGTAGTATGCAAGGTATATGAAGTTTAGAAGGAGGAATATGCTGAATAAATAGGTCGGTGCCGACCTATATAACTCGATGTCAAGTTATATACTTAGCTCCATTCCAGTTGAAACTCTTGCCATTTGTTTCTCTAGCTTTTCTAAGTGTGCTTCAAGTCCGTGAATCATTTCGTCCTTATTTTGATCTTCTGAGTCTAATTGAAATCTTCTTTGGCTAAAAAGTGGGTTAACACATGCCTCCTAAAGTACATCTTTCAAATGTAAGGTGTACTTTTCTCAAGAATAATTTTCGATAATCAATCATCGATAGTTGAGCTCTCTGGCCATCCACTGATCTCGATCTTGGTGAATTATGTTGTTCCTTTGGATTCTTTTGCAAAATCAAATGCCGTTCTAGACTTGGTTTAGCTAAGGATCCATCTTCGCTTAAGCATCTACCATGGATCATGATAAAGATGTCTCCATCCGAGGGTATCATTTCACATCCAAGCCATCCTACGTTCACCTAGGATTCATCTTTCTTCTCCAATTGAAAGGCATTCAAATCCTTTTTTTAAAATCTACATCCGCTCCGGGGCTTGGTCTCACCAGACCATTCATCTTCCAATCTAGGATTTTATCTCTCCGGATCGTTTATCGCCCAATCCAGGGTTTCGATCCCTTCGGATCGTTAGTCTCTCAATCTAGGTTTTCGATCTTTTTGAATTGTTAGTCTTTTAATCTAGGGTTTTGTTCTCTCTGGATCCTTGTTGAACCCAATCCGCTCGCTCTCCAATGAGGGAACTCAATGACGAAGCAATCCCATCTGCTCACTCTTTGGTGAGGGGACTTACTTTTTGTACAAGTCTATCCACTTGCATCCTGCAATCCGGTCCCGACTCTTCGGCCGTGACTTAACGCGATCAATCTCATGCAAGTCTATTCACTCGCTCTCGAGCAAGAGAACTTGTATCCTGCACTTTGATCCCAGACTCTCTGGTCCGGACTTAACATGATCAATATCCATCACCACATTCAAGTGGATTTATCAAAAACAAATATTCAAATCAAGGCAAACAAGCAGAAACCATAATTATTCATCCCAGACGTCAAACTCAGAGCATGTCTAGAGACCAATTTAGGCCTCGTACATGTGTAAGCGGTCTGAGGTTAATATTGTCCTAACTAGTTATCCTAGACATCCGACTTAGAGTATTGCTTAAAGGCCAATCTAGGCCTTGTACACATGTAAGCGGTCTGAGGTTATTATTATCTTAATTATTCAAAGCAAAAAGGTAAACCGCAGGAAGCGAACCTACCTCCTATTCATCCCGATCATGGAATTTCGAATCTTGTCCCAAATCCTTGGTTGTTCCTTGATGCATTCACTATAGATGGTGTCTGCTCTGGTTGTACCATCGCAATTTGGTTTCTCACATATTGTTGCAGCCGGTTGCTCCGAACCAGTTCTTCTATCAAATCACGAAGGTATCGCCACTCGTTCATTTCATATTCGTCTAGGTTATAGAAGATGCAAAACTTTCTGGATCTTCTCTCCCAATCACTGGCTCTCTTCTAGCTAGCTTTCGGTTGGGGATCTTCCCCCTAGTATCTAGGTATATCCTCTTTGGAGTCTTGGTTAGGTCAGTGTAGGAAGAGAACTTAGATTACCTTTTCAGCCGTTTCACTTCTCCATCGGCTTTTCACTTACCTTTATCCTTGTCATATCCTGCTCCGGATAGTCCTTCACCATCCACAACATTAACATTAGAATTATCGGCTTCAACGCTCTCTTAATGCAGATATCTCTTAACTTCATGGTAAAATTTTGCAAGGTCCATCAGCGGATCCCTTTCCAATGCAGCTTTGAAGTTGGTCTTGCTTGCGACTCAAGATACTATCTCCATTAAGATTGTTGATGGACCCGGCTTATCGACTGCAGCAGCTGCCGCGTTAAACCTGATCAACTAGTTTCTCAAAGTCTCTTTGGGCATTTTATGCTTGATAGCGTCATAACATACTTTGGTCGGAAGATGTGAACTTTGCATTATCTTATGAACTTATTTACTAAGTCGGTCTAAGTGCTTATGGATCTATTCTACAACTTTCTAAACCACATTGCTGCTAAATCTGTCAGATATAATGGGAAGCACCCCCCCATCACCTCCTTAGAAGCATCAAATACCTCCATGTGTCAGATGTATCTCATCAAATAAATTGTTGGATCAGATTGCCCATCGTATACTTCCAACGTCGAAAGCTTGAAATTGGGAGGATTCCTCGCATTTCGGATGTTAGCGTTAAATAGATTCCTTTTTACGTCCTCCAAATTTTGGTCTAGGGGTTCACCTCTGACTACTTCTGTAGCGGAACTCCGACACATATTCAGACACATACTCCTCTAGCTGCACATCTTCATTTTCATCCACACCTTTGGTTTCGTTATGTCCTCCGTTCCTACTAGGAAGCTATAACAACCCTGGTTTGGAGATTACCTGTATATATTAAATTATAACGGAACTTATAATTTAATATTGTAAATTAAAATATAATTGGAAATTTTAAATTGTTTATTTGGAATAAACAATGAATTTTGTAAATAAAATGAGAAAAATAAACTTTGGAACATTATTTTTTTATTTGGGTATAAATATTGGGCTTAGAATTTATTATTTGGAGATTTGGTTAATAAATTGAAAATAATGAGATTTTGTTAAATTAGAGTTAATAAATTAATCAAGTGATGTGTTTCAACATTTAATTGTTGAAATAAATATAAATTGATGAAAATAATGTTTTAAAAACTTTATTTTGAGAATTTGAGTAGAGGTTAATCAAATTGCAATTTTATTTGGGTAAATACAACAAGATTGGAAAACATTGTCAATATTAATCTTTTATCGAATTTAAAATGAGAAATACGAAGATATAATGTGTTTTTTTAATATAAAGATGGGATATGGTTTAAAAATAATATTTTGATGATTAAAAAGAGTTAAAATGAATTATTGTAATATATTTGACAAGAAAACAATTTTTGTACAAATTGTTGTATTAAAAATAGTGTAAATTGTGTAATATTGATAAAAATAAGGTTTTGTTCATAAAAATAACTTTTTATTGTTAAAATAAATTTTATTTTGTTCAAATAGCAATTTCATTTTCACACAAATGGTTGTATACATTTTATTTGGCTTTAAAATGAAGAAAAGTGTGCATATAGTAATAATATAGGTTAAAATATGTACATTCCTTTGTAATTTTCTCTAATATTTTAAGTTGGGCTTATCGGGTAAGGTTTGAATCCAAAACCCAACATCTGGAGCCTTCTGATGAGAGAAAAACTAATAGTACGTAGTTTTTCTTTTACTTCTTCTCCAGAGCTTATACAGTAAATAGAAATAAGAAAAGCAATGGCCTCCTTGACAAAAATTAAATTTCCACTTAATTTGCTGCAAATTCACGAAGTAAATCAACCAAATAGAGATTAGAGAAGGTAATCTCCACCAATACTACAAAAATTTCATCCAAATCTTAGAACTTGATATGAATTGTCTGTAATTTGTTTTCTTTTCATTTGCATGTTTGTATATTGAGTTCTACAGGTTATTTGAAGTTTTTTCTTCCTCAAAGCTTCAATCATTCGGCTACAAATCTGAGTTTTGCTCTATAAAATCGCAAGGTGAGTTTAAAACTCATATTTTCTAGCTTAGATTGAGATTTCAAGATAAGAAATCTCAATTTTGTTTGTTGCATGTTCAATTGTAAATCGCTGTTAGTAAATTAGGAATATCTCTTTCGTTTTAAATCGGAATTAGGATTTTTTTTTGATGCTCTAGAAAGCTTAAAAAGAATGTGTTAACTTTCATGTTAAACACTTTCGAAAATTCTGAGCATAATGGGTCGATAAACCCAATACAAACTTGCTGTTTTGTCACTATAAAACTGTGACTTTCTATGCTAAATGTTGTTGGTAATTTGAGCATATCATTTTCGTTTAGTGTCCGAATTTGATGATTCTTGAGTTCCTGAAAGCTTAGATTATTTTCTATAACTTTTGTTTTAAACACTTTTGAATTTTTTTTAGCACAGAGGGTCGAAAAACCCAATTCAAACTCACTGCCCTGTCACCGTAAAACTATGACTTTTTGTGCTAAATGTTATTGGTAATTTGAGCATATCTTTTCTGTTTCTGTCCGAATTTGATGATTCTTGATGTTCCCGAAAGCTTTGATTATCTGCTACAACTTTCATGTTTTGGGTTTTGTTAAATTTTGATGTTTACATGGTCGAAAGTTCATTCTAGTGTCGCTGTCCCCAAACTAAAACGACAGATGTAGTGAACTTCAGATCTGAAATTTGTTTTGGCCATAACCTTTACGTTTTTTTATCGGAATTCAACAATTCTTAATGTTCTGGAAAGCCTAGTCTTTGTGCTAAAAGTTTCTTGTTTTGAGTTTTCTGAAATTTCGAAGGTATCTTGGTCAAAACTGTGTTTGTTTGTTACTCTCTAGAGAGCAAAACGACAGCAATAACAATCATTGACCTGAGAATTGTATTAGCTTATTTTTTCTCTCATTCTTGTTCGATTTTGATGTTGTTTTTAAAATGTTTTGAGAGCTACGATGCTTATCAATAGGCTAGCTATATTTGGAGAATTTGAAATTCAAATTTAAATAGAATTTGAATTGATTTTGGGTTAAATTTGAATTGAATTCGTATTGAATTCAAGTTATCGGTCTTGAGTTATCTTTCTTGTTTTTTTTTGTTTTTGTTTTCGAGCACAGTTTTCACCAAACCATTTTGAAGTGATTTTTGAAATAAATGGACATTTCAAATTATTATTATATAGTATTGTAAAATTATTTTTCTAATATAAAATCTATTTATTTCCTATAATAAAGGAATTTCAAATATTGGTTTTATTAATCTTTTTGGGAAATAGTTTAAAAGCTTGTTTTCTCTAGTAAACTATTTTAAATATAAAACACATGCTTTTGCACTATTCGAACGTATGAGAAAGAGAATTAAACGATTTAGTAAAACATGTGGTATGGGACATGTGTGTTTACTATTTCGGTTAATTCCAGACTTGTACGATCGAAGCTCTTTGAGATTATTGATTCTGAGATGTTTTGCCATTTTATAGCGTATTTTGAGTTTTATAATTCCTATTTATTGGAATTATTTAAGATGTCCAATATTTGGCAAGTATTATGGTTTAAGATATCCTATGTAAGAGTATGGTCGATGAGAACCATCACGATGTTTTATTTACTTACCAATGATATAAGGCAAGTCTTGAGTATATGATTTCATATTTTGAGATTTATGGTTTATGAAGAACCATCGCGATGTTTTCACCTGTCGATGAGATGAGACAAGTTATGATGCCATTTAATACTTATCGATGAGATGAGACGAGTATGGTGTCTCTTTATCACTCGCCAATGAGACAAGGCGAGATATGATTTTTTGAGTTTTATGATGTTTCTAGTGTGGCATCGACTAGCGGCTAGTAAAACGCTAAGTGTGAACGTGTGGTATGGGACACACGTTAACACTTTTCGGGTTCCGATCCGTGATAGTGACACATTCACGATGTTTGCCTAACAGAACTGCTTTGAGAGGTGTTAGCGACCTTGTCATGAGGACGAACTGCTTTGGGAGGTGTTAGCGACCTTGTTAGGTCTGACAAAACGGCTTGGAGAGGTGTCAGCGACCTTATCATGAGGACGAACTGCTTTGGAAGGTGCTAGCGACCTTGTCAGAGGCTTCGCCCGTCTGAGTTTAGCACGTGCATCATTGCTTCGGCATTGGAATCGAGGATCTGGCCAATCCGGGTTTTTCTGAGTTTTCTGCTTTGTTGGGATTTCACCATTTTACGATGTTATGTTACATCGATAACCTAGCGCTATATGAGATGTTATACATATGGTGATTTCATTTATGATGTTTTGAACCCTTATTGAGTTCTTTGAAATATGAGTTGATGCTTTCGTGATTTTATAGAATATTCTAAGTTTGCCATTTTGGCAAGATAGATTTGAGATGTATATACATTTATACCAATGAGATGAGGTATAAATGAGTTTGAAGATTCTTTTATTTTGAGATTTATGTTTCCATTTCATGGTACTTTGAGATTTCGGGTTATGCCGTTGAGATGAGGCATATTTGAAATTTGAGACTTATCCTAATTAAGAATGTTTTGTGTTGCTATTTGACGAGATGCTTGTGTCGATGATTTCTCCTAGTAGGAGATATGATTCATTTGGAACCGTTATTGTTATCATTTAGATTCCGCCGATGATATGAGGTGAATATGATATTTACATGGATTTTTATCTTTAGGATCTCATTCTCGATGGCTCATATACTTAAATGTTATTATGTCACTTAAGTTATGGCTATACTCTTATTACCTCTTCTTCTTATTAAGAGGAGTAATCAATTTTTCCTTATGATGGCAATATAATGCTTATGGGTATGGTATCTCTTGTATTAGAGGATACCCTATCTTTCCTATGCTTTACCTTATATATTATTGTTATTCACTGATTTGTTTAGCTAGACCGACCCATGTGTTTTACACTCGGGTCAGACCGAGTATGTTTCAGGTTCTTTTGGATATAGCTAGTACATGATGCTTCTGCATGGATGTTGGGTTATCTTCTTTAGCTGTTATTATCCTCATGAGTTGTATTGTATATTCTTTTTACTCATGTATATAGAGTGATCGTCATACCACTTTGATGTATCATTGGTATTGTATTAAGATGTATCATTGTATATGCGAGTGTGTATATATATATTTGTTGATGTTCTGTGATGAGTTATTCATTTAGTTATGGTATTTTGTTTTGATAGATCCGTTAGCCACCTATAGTTTGTATTAAGTATTTATTGGATATGTTGATCCACTTGAGTAGAAAAAAATAATAGATTGCAATTGTCGATGTATTCAATAGATATTTAAGACAAGACTATAGATGGTCGCCCTTAACCAACCCTATTCTCTGCATTAGCAGACATGATTACTATGTAATTCTCTTTGTTAATGTGGGTCTTAGGGTGGGGCATCACAGAAGCTCTGTTACATATTCCTTTGGTTGCTGCGCATTTGTGTTCTGTCTTGTGTTTCTGGCTCCAACATTGTCCGTTCTCAGATTCTCAGCTTGCCTCACCTCCAATCTAGCATTGCCTCAGGGTAAAATCCTCTTGGTACCAAGTGGTTTCTGGTCGGTACCGAATGATCTTAGTCATGGGAGCACTGTTCCAGTCTGCTCTCCTTCAACTCCAGATGCTCTTGCATTAGTTCTGTGTCTTTGGTTTTGAATTCCACCAGCTCCAGTTATTCCTTGTCGTCTCATTCTTTAGAAAAATCCTTCTAGCATTTCCTATTGTCTAACTATCATCCCATTTGCATCTCTTTCATCATTCTCTCCATATCCTCTCTAGTCATGTAGATGGATGAAAGAGAGTTTGAAGACACCTCATGACTGCCCCCAGGATTCAGTTGGCTTCCCACAGCCTTAGATTTGGTGTAAGATCTCTTCATATTCTCCAAATATCAGATTCAAGCTTCAGGCCTTCAAATCTAGTTCTTTCTCAGTGCAAGCGCCAAATGTTTGCACCAAAAATGGCATAAACACCCAAGTATCAGATCAAAGCACCATTTCTTGCAAAATAAAAGAAAAAACATAAAAGAAAAGGAAGACATAAAATTTTTATAGTGATTCGGCGCAATCTCCAGTCTACATCCAATTTAATCTTCTTTATTGGTGTTTTCTCTCTGTATTACAACTAGTTATATCAAATCTGACCACAATCTAGTGGATCTAAGACTTACAATAGAGTTTTTAGAGTATTTAAGGGAGAAGATAGGGTTGAAGAGAAGGTCAGAGTGTGAAGCAGAGTGAAGATCATTTTTTAGTTGCCATAGGGCTAGTATTTATAGGAATACAGAGGTATTGGGTCAGAAGCCTGCTTGCAATGGGGTCCAAGAGATAGCCTAAAGTTGTACAAGAGAGATCGAAGTCCCACAAGTCAAAATGATAACTTAGTACCGAGTCATCTAACTTGGCACAGACCTATTAGTGTTGGTGCAAATCAAACCTTTTCACTTTCTCTGCTCCTCTACCTTCTGCTTGACGCGTTCCAAGCTCTTTTCATCGACTTTGGTTATACCTAGTGATCTTTCTAGTATCGCTCGAGTTATCCTACTTTCTTGGTTTTCTTCTCATCAATCCTTGAAACCGATCGTCCAAACTCTGGGAAAACAACTTGATACCGATTAATTGGAGTAGTATACGAGTTATATGAAGTTTGGGAGGAGGAATATGCTGAATAAATAGGTCGATGACGACCTATGTAACTCAGTGCCAAGTTATATAATTAGCTTCATTCTAGTTGAAAGTCCTGTCAATTATTTCTCTAACTCTTCTAAGTCTAGTTGAACTCTACTTTGGCTAAAAAGTAGGTTAATATCCATAAACAAAGTCATTGGTTCAATAATAATATTTGTTATTAACCGTACTACTTTGGCCAGAGATTTTGACTTGAGTTGACAATAGTTAACCATGATACCAACCTCGTACAAGCGAGAAGATGAATTGTAACAACCCGCGCTTTGTAACACCCAAATATCAACATCTCACATCAGCCTGACATTTGAATACCACAAAAGACGGCTTGTCGAAAAAAGAAAGAAAGAAGAGGAAACAAAATACTATACCAAGGCATAACTGTATGATCTCACAACGGAATGGTAACATATAATACATTGAATATACATGACAGAATGGAATGAACAATATATAAGAGACTACACTAGTAGAAGTAATTGATAAATGAATATCAGTATAGAAATTCAGAATAAAATATTTGATACAATAAGTCTTATATACAAATAAAATTTGTCATGTATTACTACAATATCAAGTATACATATCTAAAATATTGATGCTATGCCTCTGAAATGCTCCGGCTGCGCATCCTGATAGCATATAAGCACCTGACTTCCAGACTACTCAATCGAGTATCCGAGAGTTGTCATGACATAAACTGATAAAGACAAAATGCGGATCAGACTTAAACTGCGGTGTGTGGGGAACTATCTGAAAATACTGTATATCAAAACGATATACAAATATAAAACATGAAGCTACTAAGGCACCTTCCGTCTCTCCACAAAAGTGGCTTAGAGGTAATACGGACAACCCATAAACAAGTAAAGAAAACCCAACATAAAAGTAGGGAATCATACCATAACCTTTTATTCTCCTATAATCAACGAGTCAACACAACTAATATAATGTGACTGGTACATAATAGTATATTATGATTATGTCATCCAATATATAAATGTTGGGACAATGTAAATATCACAATATAAGCATATTGTAACAACCTTGTTATTAATTAAGTTTAATTGTGGTTAATTAATTCTAATTTGTAATTTGTGAGATTTAATTATGAAATTAAATCTAGTTTTTGTAAATATTTGATTTGAATTATCTTAACTAATTTTAAGATTTTATTATGAAATTTAATCAGGTGTGAATAATTGATTTAATTTATGGAATTCAATTTAGTCGAAATATTATCTAAATCGATTATTGGATTTTTAAATTTTTAAATAGATTTTCTTGTGAAAATATGAATTATTTTATGGAAAGATAATCTATCTTAGCTTAGGTGTTTTAATTGGTTAGGCTAATTAAGTCTTAGGCTAACAGGAAGGAATTCATTTTATTTTATTTTGGGCCTTAGTGAAGTACAAGCCCATTAGTCTAACCATATCCATTTCTAAGTAAATAAAAACACCCTTCTCATTTTTCATACTTTTCTAAATACTATACGTTAATTTTCTCCTCTCTAAAAACAAAAGAAACTAGGGCTAATTCCTCTTTTCAATCAATAAAAATCATCTACTTTAAATTAGCAAGAAAGCAATGGAGAAGCAAATAAGAGCTAGGTCTAGGGTTTGGAAGCTTAAGCAAAACTGAAATGGAACCTCTTAGCTAATTTATTTATGGATTTAAGGTGAGGTGCAAACTCAGATATCTATCTTTACTAAGTCTTTGTGCTCTGAATTGAGTGATAAGTATGACTAAATAGTTGAATGGTTTGAGTAGTTTGATTGAATTGTTAAAATTTGCAAATTGGTTGCTGAAATTTATTTATGAAAATCACTGTAGTAAAACAGCAATATCTTAGTGTTGAATGATCCAAATTAGTCCAATCATTTTTTGATTTAAATCTCTTTCAATAAGAAACAAGTTATCTTTTAATCACTTTTTGTAATTCAGCGGTTTAAAGGGCCGAAATTAGGTTTGAAACTGATATACATGCTTTGCTCTGTCAATTTTCTAAGCTGAAATCTAAAACTAAAATCGCCATAATCTTTTAACCATAAATCCAAATTATGCAAAAAAAAAATTCATTGGAAAGCTGATACATTAAGGAACAACTTTTATGTTGTAAGTTTTTGAAATTTCTCCGATTTAAAAGGTCGAAATTGTGTTCTAAAACTAGAATTCTTGACTGAGTTGTAACTGGTGGAGCGGTTGAAATGACGGGTGCATTCAAAACCCATTGCTTGAAGCGTCTGTGTGCTGTTGTGTTTGTAGGTGTTGTGTCTAGGTGTTAGAGTGATTATTTTGGTCGTTGGTTATATATAAATATATATTTACAATAATAAATTTATATTTTAAGTTTGAATTGGAATGTAGTTAAGAGTTAGAATTCTACAGAGTTAGTTCATGACTAAAATCTTGTGATAACCTAATATTTAGTCATAATGAATTCTAATATGTTTATGGATTTTAATTGTTTGATTTAAAGCTTTGGAATTAAATAAAGATAAACTATTTATTTATAGAGATAAATATTTAGTTATAAACACCAATAATTTGGTAAGGAGAGTTTATTAAAGTTATAAATATTAAACTTGTTTCATAAATTGTTCTAATCTCTTGTATAAATGGTTTTATCAAATAGTTATATTTATATTAAGTATTACTGGTATAAATAGTTATGGATTTGGAAATATGTTTTGTGAAATATAAATTTAATTTATCTTTAAATAAACTGGTTATGAGACTTAGAAACATGGTTTTGAAGTATAAGCATAAGTTGTTTTATACTAGTGTATAAATACTAATTTGGACATTTCTAAGAGTAATAAATATGGTTTTAGAAATAAGCAATCACATAAATATATATATGGTTTTAAAATATGATTCGTGAACAATACAACTTTATGAAAATTTACTATCAATATGGTTCCGGAAAATGGAAATTTTTAGTTCATAAAATAAATATATTGGAACAATTTAGAATAACGGAAAATTTTAATAAGTGACAAATTAAATATGTGTTTTGAGAACCTTAATTCTATAATTTGGGAAGTACTAATAATCGACTTGGTGTTATCGATTGGTTTAAATGCTTTCGAATCACGCTTCATTGAATATGGCACAACCATTGAATAGAATGTTTGAGTGGAATTTACTAACTCATTAGCGAATACTGGAATTCCACCAGGTAGTATGGTATGTATTGGTTAAATTATTACGATCGTATTTGGGAAAGTGCTTAACACTTTAGACTTGTATTCTCTTCTGGTATGCGACAAGCGGTTGCTAGATCCTTAAGAAAATGTAGTTCAGGTTTTCCTGTGGTATCCATAATAAGTGATATTTACTAGCTTTCAGTAAATACTTGGATTTCACCGTACGGTATGGGTCGTATTGGTTAAGTTCTAGTGATTACTGAAGGCGATAGTATTTGGCACTTTAGAGTTTACTCTCTTTTGGTGTGTGGCAAGTGGCTGCTAGATCCTCAGGAAATTTATCTTGGATTTCTTTTCAAACGTAATAATATAATAATGTTAAATAAGGTAAATTTATCGAGCCATGGTTTCTACGATCACCTTGATCAGTATGGACTATCCTTGAGATCATTCTGTGATTCTATGTTCCCGGTCTGAGTTCAATCCTTGGTATCAGATCGGTTCGAGTGATACCAATTTGTTTGTTTGCCACGGGTTTTGAGTACAATCATTGCGATTGTTTTGGACGATCATTATGATCGGTTTGGATTAAGATCTCTTGGATTCTAGATATTTGGATTCTATGACTATTCTATGTTCATGAAATAAATATATATTCTTGTGTCTTGTGTTAGTGAAATAAATATATACTCTTGTGTCTTGTGTTCGTGAAATAAATATATGTTCTTGTGTCATGTGTTCGTGAAATAAATATATGTTCTTGTGTCTTGTGATGGATGTTAAGTTAATTCTGTTATTCTACGTTTAGGGACTAATTTGTGTTTGTGACTTAAACTTATAACCCTGTTCTGAGCTAATCATTGATATTTGCGTGCTTAGAGATATTGTGTTTTGTTCTGTGAATTCAGTGTTTAGTGACTAATATATGTTCGTGACTTAAATGTATAACCATGTGCCTTGTGATGACACTAAGTTAAATTAATTCTCGTGACTCGTTATTTCATGTATATTTGTATTTACTTATATGTTTTTTTATTCTTGTGTTATATTTTGTTTTCACCCTATTGGATATTTAGAGATAGCATGACCTGGGTATTATGTTGCTCAAGTCAAGCTGAGACTTTTCAGGTTACAGGACAAGTTGACCTTTGGATGTTTGGGCTAGCAAGGAGATAAACACTTTTTTATTTTTTAGTTTATCTCATTTAGGAAATTTGTGAATATGTTTATAAGATGTACAATTGAGATTAGAGAATTGTAAAATTTGTATAACAATCGAGTTTAGTATTTCATTTTGTAAACTAAATAATTTGTATATGTATAAGTTGAAATTTATTCTGCTGTGATCTGTGATTGTTATTTATATGATATATTGTTCTGATTCTGAGAAATTGGCATGTCTATTACTTTGTATTAATACTGTACACGTCAAATTCTGTTTAGATATTAAGTGAAAAAGGTATAAATGACGTGTCAGTGTTAGCAGAAAGATATATTCACATTCGATCGCCCCTAACAAGACGTATTCTCCAGATTAGTAAACGACATTACTTGTAATGTTATTTGCTAAACTGGGCATTGCGGTGGGGTCATTACACATATATTAGAATTCACAACAATATTATCGACCAACTAATGTAAACACTCAATATAACGATAAGCGATAGACAGAGGATATAAATTGATACTCACCGTTGCCAATGAGGAGAGTCCAAGGTGGACTCGTGCACAAGATAAACAGAGACGGTACCTAAATGTACCATAGACCCCGAGCCACATCAAGTGTGATCGAACTCGTGTAGATCTCACCATACCTCTATAACGAGCATAAGTGATATATGATCCACTCAAGATATCTTTAACCTGAGTCTGCATTGGACACCCATTTATGATTCAAATTACCATATTCTAATGATTTCCATTGAGGTTCCAAAATAAATAGAGTTCATACCTAAATGTACCATAGACCCCAGGCCACATCCAGCTTTGATGTAACTCATATACATCTCATTGTACTCCTATATCGAGCAAAAGTGATATATGATCTACTCTAGATATCTAAAACCTTTGTGGACCTCACCGTACCCCTATAACAAGCATAAGTAATATGTGACCCACTCATAGATGATCATCATCGTCCCCCTCATAACTATCATGGATTTCCGTACAAGTTAACATAACGTCTCGATAAAACAGGACGATGGACGTATCCCGTATAATATGTCGTCAAGACCATAAAGTAACACCAATGCCGTATAGATATATGCATCAAATATAACATCATGTAATCAAACAGACCTATTACAAATGAAGACCGGTATCACGATGTCGTTTAACTATATGCATGGTCACTACTGGAAGACCAATAATTGCATGCCTACTAATATAAAGGCAATACAATTTGTCAAACTATACATAACCCAGGGTCACATCCAAGAGGTATGAACTTACTTCGTTCGATCGTACATGCTCATCGGAGGTGATCGCGCGATCAATCACCGTATCGAACCTATGCCCAAATGTGGTTGATCCAATAGGAATCACTTAACATTCACATTCAGATCCCAATATTTACTTGCTTTCTGCCTCCCCGAGTAGCAAATAGTCTCCCTGAAGTTGCGTCGAGGTTTCGCACGAACCTGGATTCGAAACGGGGAAAGAAACTTTGATAAAATGGTACCTAAATTGGGATTTATTGCCCACATCAGTGCACCACCATGGTCTACCACCGGTCGACCGGTGGTAGCCTATCATGGGTAGTCAAGCCTAGGTAGGTTTCCTTCGAGCCTTACCGACCATCAAATATGAGCTTTGCTTTCTCTGTTGCTTTGTCTGATGAGCTTCTTAGCTTCCGAAATTTTCCTCTATCCCATTGGACCCCCTCCGGAGTTTATTGGTTGATGTTTTAGAACTGGTTCCTTGTGTGTTCGAAAACCAATTTCGACATGAAATCCACTATTTGCACGTGTAGAGTACAATGGATGAATCTAGCGACCTGACGTCCTCTAACATGCCAAAACAACATAACCCACCTTCCTACCTTGTGATGCCTATGTGTATGCCTATATACCCATTTATGTACATTTATACACACATGAACACATAACCACACCTGCAATTACATAAATCACATTTCGGACTTCACTGAAGTGATTACTCGGCCCTGTATCTTCTCTTGCAGCTTATGCATATGATAATAGCTATGGTTACATGAGACACTTGCCACGTGTGTATATACGAACAAAGATACACACACACACACACACACACACACACATATATATATATATAATAATTCACTTATGTATATAAATATGCATAACTACTTATGAAAATTCTAGTTAAGATTTAAGAATTATCTTGATTATTTTACAACTTTAAATATATGTATAAATATACGCGCTCATGCACGCACGCGCACACACACACACACGCATATTCAAGCAAGTAATTCAATTATTACTTAAATCAAAACTTACTTTTATCTAATAAATCTTCTAAATAAAGGCAAAACAGTTTTTTCTATTACTTTATAAAATCTCATATCGATTTATAAAATAAATACCAACTTATAAATCCATTTAAGCCTTTGAAATACTAAATCTCTTCAGTTATAATTAAGTATTCTTTTCATAAATATGTTATAAAGCCATATAACCATCTTATGAAATATCTTCTTCATATTATTTTATAAAATCTTATATTCTTTATAAAATATTTCATTCATATTATTTTATAAAATCACCATTTTGTAAAATACCACCTTCTTACTATTTTATAAAATCGCTTATTTTGCAAAATATCACTTACTATTTTATAAAATCACTTATTTTATAAAATATCATCTTTATTTATAAAATTATTTATTTACATAAATAATATTTATAAACAAACCTTTCACTTATAAAAATAATTTCTTTATTTTAAATAATATTTATATGTACTAATTAAGCTTCATTGATCGCTTAATTAACTTATTAACTTTTCTAAAACCATTTAAATTAGTTTGATTATTACTAACAAATGACATGCACTTAATTATGTCATTCAATTAACCCAAAATCAAATTCTTAGCTTACCTAACTATTTCAAAAGTAGTAATTAAGGTCTTAACCAAATAATAAGTTAATATAATCATGTCTATAACATGAATACAAAATACAAGTCTAAATCAACCCAATAATCTCCAAACCATTTCATATGATTCTATTTTAATCAATAAATGAAAATACGAAGATTAACACATAAATATAGATCGAGAATCATCCTACTCACATTCTCTTTCACCAAAACAAGCTCTAATCATCAAAACCCACTTCTGAGCTTTTTTAAAACCTTGGATTTAGCTCCAAACCTCGAAACAAGCTTATTCCTTGATGGATTATGTGAGGAATTAGATGGAAAGAATTATTGTGATTTATCTGGATTTATTGGAATTTATTTGGGCTTGGATTAAGAGATCCAGGGTTTAGGCTTAGGGTGAGAGTTGGAAAGTGATTAAGGAGATGGAAGAAGAACCGAAACGTTGAATGAAGTGGAATGAAGAGCTTAGCTACATATAAGCTAAATTAGGGCTAGCTAGTGGGTGTAGCCCAGTTCAATTTTTCTTTTTAGAGATCACTATTCATCCTTGAAATTCTTCGACTCCAAACATAGCCAAGTTTATCCTCATTTTTCTCGCATCGGATAAGTGGTCTCAACTACGGGTGTCTCGAAATCGAATTCATCTATCTCTGAGAAATTGAGCGTAATGGGTGTTTCGTCAATTAACGATTAAATATTTAAATTAATTATTTAAGTATTCGATGTTAGAATTGTGGGATGTTACATTCTCCCTTCCTTAAAAAAAAATTATCCTCAAAATTCCTATAAGTTTGAAAAAGTAACAGGACTAACCAAAATTCTCAAATCTTAACTTCGAAAAGTACTTTCCCTTGTACTAACAACATTAAACTCTCAAATTAGAATGCATCACATAACTAGAAAATATGTAATAACCTACATTAGCCCATATTTCCTAAAAATATATAGCTCTTTTTAACAAAGCTTCTCACCATTTAAATGCCAATCAAAGCAAATAAGCATTTAAATAGCTATACTTCAACACTCAAGTACCTAATTATACTATTCAAAAAGGATTATGCTCCAATGCAACAACAACACAAAAACTTAAACTTATATAACCTTCAGTATAGTAACCGGTACTATCATAGTTATACATGACAATTTATTGGAGAGTAAGATCAAATAAGTCAGTCGAGACATACCATAGACTCCAAGTCACATCAAAAGGGCAATATACTCGTATAGATCCCATCTCGACCAATAAAATGGTCTTGGATGACATGATATATTTTAGATAGCTATCGTTATTGCTCTCCGGACATACTTTAATTATAAAATTATAACTATCATACAAGCAATCAAACACACAAAATAAGAAACAATTAATCAATAACAATCAACAACAAACATCAAGAAAATATCAAACAATAACAAAAAAGCAATAATAAGCAACAAGCAATGATCAGTCAATAGAAAACAATGATAAGCAACTATAACTAGCATACAAACTATCAAACATGCAAACAAGCAACAAAAAACAACAACAACCAAAATCAGCCAACAACAAAATCAAACAACAACAACAAATAATTTCAAACAGTAGCAAGAAAACATAAGCAACGGCGAACAATAGAAAGCATCAACAATCAATATACAATTATCGTACAAATAACCAATCGACAAGCAATAAAAAGCATGCAAAGAAGTGGATAACTCAGAAAGAGTCTATACTGACACGCACGGTAACCAATCAATGGTCAAACGTGCATGTCAAACCATAAACCCCAATGAGCCTGTGCGACATCTAAGATGAAAAAAAATCTAAGTGGTGCACCTTCTTTCATGAATATAATACACAAAAGACTGTTACACCTCCCGCTATGGAAAGGAAAAGTTATACGGTATGCTTGATCCTCGAGCCTTAAACTCTCATATAGACCCAGCAATCTAAGCCTTAACTTTCCTTTTCTTTTGAATAGAAATCATTCTCCAAAGAAGTAAAAGCTACTACTTAAGCCATCATTGGATGACAATCTACTAATGCTTGGGTTTGCCCATGTTCAAACTCATTTCAACTGCGCAATGTCAACATGCATAATATACTAAGCGCACTACGATGCTCACCTAGGCAAGTATAATCTCTTCACTTAGGAGATTATCCAAATCATCACAAAACTAGTTAATAAATCCTTTCCCGAACCACCCCAAACAACCTTAGCTATAATAAACTAAAATTTACAATAACTAAAGATTATACCAAAGAAACGATGCCGGTTCCAACCCTTCGTTTTCTTACAAGGTTTCATTATTAAATTAGAGTCAGCCACCTTACTCTCCTCAAGCGAACTATGACCTAGTTCCTTGACCTGACTACTAAAATCTCCTCACATGACCAAATTCGTACTTTGGAAATCTCCTAGTCACCTCAAGAATCCAACACAAGTGCTCACCTATAAGAATCAAGTGAAAAACTCTTTCCTAACGGATGCAAATCACCTAGAAACTCTACGCTCGAACTAGGGGTTAAGAACTGAAACGTGAATGGACCAATCTTTAGAAAATATCCCTTTGGCACATGGGTTTACTCCTATCACCTAAGGTTTACTAATATAAAGAAAAACAATTGTAACACAAACGACTGTAGGTAAGTGCTTATAAGTCATTTTCTCGGTCTTTGCTTATTGTTGGGCATCCACTAAACCCTACTTGGATACAAATCCAAGCCACACTTCATCTACTAACCCCACTATACTTGAAAGCCTATGCATCAAGTTCGAGCGGTAGTACTCTTGGTCACTTCACCTCAGATTTGCAACCAAGGTTACTCATACAATTGTTTTTCTTTTACAGAAGAATTCACCTACTTTAAAAAGTGTCAAGTTTAGCTTATCTACAAAGAAACTAGCAATAGATAAATATACTGCTCGAGTATCGGAAGGAACAAATGTGTGTTCCCCAAAAATAGGGCATACCTCACTACACAATCTCCTTTCGTTCAGGCCTGCTAGGACCCGGTAATGCTCGTAAGACATAAGCCACCATCACCTACCCACCCCTCTATAACGTAGGACAGTCTTTCCTCAAGTGATCAAGCCGTTCGTAATTGAAGCACTTATGCTTCGTTTTAACTAAACGACATTTCATAGCGAAATGCCCCCAATTTCCATTGGAGTGACATACTAAGTTAATTTTCTTCTTTGGGTAAGCTCAATCATTCCTTGTATCTTGGTCTTTACGCTTCGGTTGGAGCTTCTGTTTGCTTTCCACTTTCGCTACCTCCAACAGTACCTCATGGGTGCTCGCATAGAGAAGAACCATCCCAATGAGATTTTCTAAAGTAGCCCCAAATTGGGATAAGAATAAGCAATGAATCCCTGACCGATGCTTTAAGACCCAAGCAAACTCCTTTGCCCACACCAATGGAGTACTAACCATCTCAATCCCTAAATACAAAAGAATGAGTCGATTAACATACTCCTTCATTAATAAGTTGCTCTACACAAGATGGATGGAATGCGTAAGCTACACACCCTTATCCATCATAGATATGAACTAAGAACCAAAGTGACGTTTGAATTCATTCCAAGTCATGGGCCTGCTTATCACTACCCAAACACTATGTCCTACCCAGCCAAAGTCTACCCTCACTAAATGCCGAGAAGAAATCTTCTTTATGAGAACATTCTCTAGACCTATACCAATGGACCTCTCAAAAGCACATATGCAAGGCTATGTCTCAACAACAGCCTTAGGACTTAGATAAGGCTTTCCTCCAAGGCTAAGGAAATCCAAAATAGATTTGAAGAGTCTAAAGCTAGTGGAACAAGAAATATTAGTGCTCTAAGGGCTATACTACCTCAAACACCAACCGCATGTTCGAGAAATGTTCGTGGGCGGCAGAACATCCCTTGTGGTAGCTAAATAGTCTCTGAACTAATCAGGTGTCTCAAACTGCTTATCTGCAGTCGCTCGTGCACTTTGTCTGCTCATACCAATGCCTGGTAAAGATAC
This sequence comes from Allium fistulosum, assembly GCA_030737815.1. NCBI lineage: Eukaryota > Viridiplantae > Streptophyta > Magnoliopsida > Asparagales > Amaryllidaceae > Allium > Allium fistulosum. The sequence goes on along the minus strand of CM060901.1, from coordinate 86,503,948 downwards.
CTTAGCAGCTAGCGATATAAAGAAATTAGGTTTCTAAAAGACAAGTGGTGTATGCAGTATAATATAGTAGAAAAATACAAGTACACACTCTCAATGTATCTCCTTTTACTAGATGGATTGACTCAAACTAGCCTACTTGGTCCGAGTGTTGAGCCTAAGCTTTGATACCAAATGTAACAACCTACCCTTTGTAACAACCAAAAATCAAAGTCTTACATCAATACCCGATTTCTGAATACCATAAAAGACAACTTGTTGGGAAAAAAAAAAGAGGAAACAAAATACTATACTAAGGCAAAATGGTATGATCTTACAGTGGATTGGTAACATATAATTTACTGAATATGCATGAACATACTGGAATGAACAATACATAAGAGACTACATTGGCAAAAGTAACTTATAAATTAATATCAATACAAAAAGTCAGAATAAAATATTTGATACAATAAGTCTCAAAAACAAATAACATTTATCATGTACTACTATAATATCAAATATACATATCCAAAATAATGATGCCATGCCTCTAAAATGCCCCAAACGTCTCCTGATAGCATATCCCCAAAAGCACCTGACTCCAAAACTACTCAATTGAGTACCATGAGTTGTCATGAAAAAACAAATAAAGACATAATGCGGGTCAGACTAAAGCCTGGTGTGAGGGTAACTATCTCAAAATATTATACATCAAAATTATATACAAATATAAAACAGAAATCTAATAAGGCACATTCGGTCCCCTCCACAAACGTGGCCTAAGGTAATCTAGACAGCCTATAAACAAGTAAAGTAAATCCATCACAAAAGTAGGGAATCATACCATAACATGCTTTTTTCCCGTAATTAACGAATCAGCACAACTAACATAATGTAACTGATACGTAATATTATATCATGATAATGTAATCCAATATGCAAGTGTAGGGACAATGTAAATATTACAATATAAGCATATCCAAAAATACACAACAATATTACCAACCAATTAATGTAAATACCCTGTATAATGATAAGAGATGGACAAAGGAAAAAATTGATACTCATTAATGCTGATGAGTGGAGTCCATAGTGGATTTATGCCTAAGATAATTAGAGCTAGTGCCTAAATATACCATAGATCTCGAGTCGCATCCAATGCGATCAAACTCATGCAGATCTCACTATACCCCTATAGTGAGCATAAGTAATATATGATATAGTCTAGATATCTTTGATTTGAGTCTGCCTTAGACATCCATCTACTATTAAAATTACCATGATCTAATGATTTCCGACGAGGGTCAAAATAAATAGAGTCGGTACCGAAATGTACCATAAACCTCGAGCCACATCCAGCTTTGATTGAATTCATATAGATCTCACCATACCCCTATAACAAGCATAAGTCATATATGATCTACTCTAGATAGAGCAAAAGTGATACGTGGCCCACTCATAGATGATCGTTATCATCTCCTTGATAGCCATCATGGAATTCTGAACAAGTTCGCATAATGTCACGACAAAAGAGGATGATGGCGTATCCCATATAATATCTCATTGGGACCACAAAGGAACACCAATGCCATATAGATATATGTATCAAATATAACATTACGTAACCAAACACGTTTATCACAAACAAAGACCAATATCATGTCATCGTTTATCATAAGCATGGTTACTACTGAAAGACCAATAATATGCATGGCCACTAATATAAGACCGATACAATTTATTATACTATACGTACCCTAAGGTCACGACCAAGTGGTATGTACTAGCTTCGTTCGATCATACACGCCCATTGAACATGATCGCGCGATCATACACTGTACTGATTCAATGCCTGATGGTGGTTGATCCCATAGGAATCACTTAACATCTGCATTCTAATCCCGAGCTTCGCCTTTCTTTTTTCCTCCTCGAGTAGCCCATAGCCTTCCCCGAAGTTTCATTGACGCTCCGCACGAACCCACATCCAAAACAGGGAAAGAACCCCCGATAAAATGGCAACCTGACTTTGCTTTACTCCCAAGTCAGTGCACCACCAATGGTCTACCACAGATCAACCAGTAGTAGCCTATCCTAGGAAATAAAGCCCAGGCATGTTGCCTTCGAGCCACACCGACAACCGAATACGAGCTTCGCCTTCTCGTTGCTTCATCCGATGGGCTCCCCATCTTTCGAAATCTACCTCCATCCCATCGGACATCCTCAGAATTTCATTGGTTGATGTTTTAAAATTGGTTCCTTATGTGTTTGAAAACCGATTTAGATACGAAACTAGTCTTTGCATGTGTAGAGTACAACGAGTGAATCTAGTGACTCGGCTTCCTCTAACACACCAAAAAACATAACCAACCTTCCTACCTTATGGTGCCTACGTGCACGCCCATACACCTATTTGTGTATGTTTATACACATATGAACACACAACCACATTTCTGATTACATAAATCATATTTCAGACTTCATCGAAGCGATCACTCGGCCGGTATCTTCTCATGCAATTTAGCGGAAATAATAGTTGATATGGTTACATGAGATGCTCGCAATGTATTTACGAATAAAGATATGTGCATATATACATGCATACACACACACAAATAATTTACTCATATGTATGTATGTATGTATAACCACTTATAAAAATTCTAGTTACAATACAAGAATTATCTTGATTATTATACTACTTTAAATATATGTATACGTACACCCGCTCATGCACATATATGTACACACTACAACAAAACAGGCTTTTTACAACGGGCAATGCCCGTTGTAATATGTGTTCCACAACGGGCAGTAGACCGTTGTAATAGGCGATGTTGTAATAGGTCACCCATATTTTACAACGGGCAGTTAATGTTGTAAAGACCGTTGTAGTAAACTTTTTTACAACGGTCGCCGACCGTTGTAATAGATTGTAATACAAGCTTCTTTGCCCGTTGCAAAATACTATCATACAAGATGGATAGCATGTTTTACAACATTCCCTGACCGTTGTAAAAAACATTTTGACAACGATTTTCGACCGTTGTTATAGAGTTTAATACAAGGCGCAAATGACCATTGTGAAAATGATTTTTACAACGGTTATTGACCGTTGTAATAGAGTATAATACAACGCGCTTTGACCGTTGCATAAAAAATGCAAATTAAAAAAAAATTACAGCAACGTATAGGTAGCACATCCATACAAATAATGAATAATTTAACAGTAATAAATATTACGCACAAACAACCAAAATCACATGCGAAAAGACTAAAAGATAGTCATAAAATTCCAACACTCCAAAAAGTCAGATAAGTTTACCTCCCAAATTCATAAAGCATTAATACATAACAGTCGGCTATAAATATCAAGTTCTAAGTACAATCATACTAGACTAAGGATATAAAGTCTTTGTGCCACGCGACGGTTGATCTAACGGCCTCTTTAATAGTGGACATCTCTGAATTTGGCCTAAATAAAAAAGCTTCTGGTTCCACCGCTACATCCACCCATACTTTCCAAGCTTCTGCTCCAAGCTTTACAAAATGTACCGACGCATCAGGATCAGTGCTTGCTATTGTCCCCTCTGTAACTACGTTCTTCTTCCAACTCAATAGCCTGCACTTTTTTTTCATCAAACCATCCACAATAACTTGTTCTTGCTGATCTTGAACCTGCTGCGTATTGTTGCTATCGTGGTGTGACTGCAAGAATTTTTTTTTAGATAAGATGATCTTATAGTACGTTCATAATGTGTTGCCATGCTTATAGAATGAGTTTGTTTGACCATTGAATGTTTTTGAGCACAAACAATATAAGCAAGACCATAATCTTAAAGTCCTACTCAACTAGAGCTCTTGACTACCTCATTTAAACCCTCTCTACAATGTTGCCTTTTTTACACTTCTAATTTAGCAGGTTCTTAGATGTACTAGTTTTAAATGTATATGTTTTTGAATCTTTCCTGATTTTGTAAATAAAGGTTCTGAACAAATATTAGTTTTTGAAAGTGTGTCAGTGCCAAACAAGTGCAATATCCAGTATGTAAATTTCTAAACATATTTCACTTTTATATAAATTAAGTTTTAGGATATATGCAGCCTTCAGTGGTTCTTAAATTTATATACATGAAAGTCTTTGATAACGACAACATAGGGTATGATGTTTGAATAGGATTTCAGATATATACTGTATAGTACGCATGGTGTTGAAAGGACATTGGGGTTTCATTAACAAACATGAGTTGAACAAGCGAAAGCTTTGAGCATGTGAATTTTGGGATATGTGTAATTTTCAAAAGAAGACATGGTTTCAAAAATAAAAAATCATGAAGCTTATGATATATATGGTCTAAATAAAGTATACAAAGATTTTAAGTTCATTGAAATTTTAAGTGTCCATAATCGTTCCCATGTAGAGTTTGTCATATGAGAGTTCTGATTGTATGAGGTTTGATTTGGAACGCGTATGATTCAATTATAAATTAGTTTTGGAATTAAAAACTTGTAAAAGAGTTGTACCTCACTCCCATTGTTCCATACAAAATTAACAACATGCGTTTGATAATCTTCATTTTTACCATGCTCAATCATAGCAGTTAGATCCTATGTTGCCAGCATATAAATGCATACCATGAAGTATTAAACTACAGAACTTATTTATCAATATGCTGACAAAATATACAGGTTAATTATGTGAATATTTAGTTAGAATCTTGAAGTACCTCAAACCAGAATAAAAACTATAAAACTTAAGATGTCCCAAAATATAACCACAAAACGAATTGGCTTAGACAGATATCACATACATCTATTATTTATGCCAAAGTAATCTCAAACAAGTTTGGACAACTATCAAAGAAGGCAAAAGGGAATAATTACTTGTTATAAACCTGAAGTGATAAAAAAATTATCCTAGACAAATTAATTAAGTTACATATACATATAGCATACTGTGTTGAATCTGGTTCCAGGGATATCCAATGGATAGGCTTTGAATGCTTTGGTTACTGAATCATATTTAGCTTCGAGTGTTTCAATATCAGGACCTCTCATGCTAAGCAGTCTTTTTGCCATTATGCACAAAGAAAACTATTGCAAAGAAGAAAAAGAAAAAATCGCAAAACCTATTACCCTCGGTTAACATCTCACAGCAAATCAGAAGCATTTTGGTAAAGCACGTAAAGTATACAATAACTTCTTCTTTTAAATATACTTCAACTATTTTTAATAAACGATCTATAAACTTTTGGAGGAGTGTAAAATAAGGCTCTAACAGAGCAAAATATTATTGTTGTTGAAATTTGATTCATCGCAACGTCCTCTACACTAACTAATATGTTACTTCTTTTTCCTCTTCTTTTTTACCATTCTTTCCCAATCTGTAATAAACTAATTGTTCCATTCAATTAACTTTCATTCTTTGAAGGTGTGATCCAAGGAGTACTTGGTACAACATTGCATTAATTTATGTTTTCGGATAATACATTCATATACATAAAGGATGCATTTCCGAGTTCAGGAAACTGGCAAGTTTCAAAAGGCTTAAAAGTATAAATCGGCAAAAATAAATGTAAACGGTTAACCAATTCACTGAAATGGCAACATAGGAAAATTCAAGAAAACTAAGAGCTAACATATAGGTCAACAAAGTAAAACAAAAAACCAAGAATAATATTAAGAAAGTCTTACCTTGAAAGCTTCATCTTTAATCGAAATCACATCAACATCCTTCCACAGGCTTATAACCTTAGAAGAAAGACTGTATGTATCTTGAAAGAAGATCGTTCGAAGCCTCTCGCCGCTCAAAAAATTAAGAACAGTCGATCTCATGTGTTTGTGCACATCTCCAACCGCTAAACCCAAGGAATTTTCACCCACTATCTTCTTAACAGAAGGTGTGATACCGTGTGCAAACAATACATCATTGTTCATCACCAATCTATTGAACTTTGAATTTGCTGATATTACACTAAGACTTCCAAATATATTGGTTGAGAATATATTTTCAAATCTGTAACATGTTGCATTCATTTAAACATAGTTTTATAGGATTTAGTTGGCTACAAATTAAGAAGTAAACCTTGACAAGCGATGCTGAATGAATTCTCCGACAGAATTTTGCGAGTAAGTCTTCAAAAAAGAGAAGGATTCCCCAAAGAAAGGCAAGACTTTATATCCGGGTGGTGTTCTGTGCAAGATTTTTTGTTTTTCATTTTTCCCGAAAAATGTGAAGTATGCAAGCACAAAAAGAAATGTTGAAGGAACAATCATAAGCACTGACACTAGTGCCATCTTTTTATCCATTTCAGATATTTTTAGATTTCACATATGTAGTATGCTTTTAGCAATAGACAAAGCAAGTGTGTATGGATCCCATCCCAATGATATAGTCTATTCTTAATAATACTGCCAAGGCCGGCTATAGTATGGAGAAGCATTAACAATCTACAAAAAAATAGAAAGAGATCGTACCTGAGATCAGTGCTTACGAATCGCGTCGCCTGAACTAAATTTCGAGAGAAAATAGGAAGATTTCTACGGAGTCCAAATGATCAGCCTGTCGAATCACACATATAATTATTGAACACCTGATTTACCAATAATTAAAGAATACAATCATAGATTGGAACCATTCATTTAAATATAGACAAATAAGTATCTAAAAAGGATATTGAATACAATATTTAACACTATTAAAATAAGTCATAAGGTTATTCGAGCAAATTATCTTCAGAGTGGAATGATCTCTAGCAGCATTGAAAATGTAGCACAACTGCGAATTAAACTCAAAACTGTGTACATAGAGATGACTATTGAGTGGTACTGTTTTGTTTTACTTGTTATGTTCAGGTAACAACTGTGTAACTATTAAAAAATTCAACAAATCACTTGCATTCATCTTTAAAAGAAGGCAAGAGCATGATAACAAAAAAATAAGTTATGCTTTATACATCTACATTTTACTTTTGTTGGTCAACTTTCAGTCCTAGATCCAAACAAAAAAAATCAAGAACACCAACTAAAAATAATTTTATTCAGAAAAGTAAAAGGTAATCAACCTGATAACTAATGCAATCTTCTGTTTCTCCAGCCATTAAAAGCAAATGAAAATCTGCAAGCAGTGACATTAATTAATAATTCATCCAAATTCATTTGTACTAACACACATAATGCAATATATTAAATCAACTGAAGTTGACACTATACTTCTTTCCAGTTGTTTGCCTGTGGAGTTCAATTTGCAAAAGAAAGCAATTATTAGGTAATGAGTATCATTCATGTATGTGGACAGACTAAATTAAATATATCAGTTATAAAAATAAATCCTACCAAAACAAAGGAAAATACAAACAAACCTTTCAACAATATAAACAAATACCAGAATTCACACATCATACGCAAAATTTCTAATCAAACTTAGCAGCAAAACGATCAATCCCCCCTTCATTAACAAGTTCCAAATCTATCTCCACCTTTATTTTTCTCAAATATCAAATAAGTTTAATCCTTCAACGTAGAAAGTTATCAACCGCAACCCGTTATATCACAAATCACGGAAGCAAATTACAGTAGATAATGATATAAAACATCAGGAATCAAAATCTAAAATCTTACCACTACGTTCTCGTTTAACGAGGAATACCCAAATGCTCATTTGCTCCAGATTTTGAACTGTCGGTGAATAACTGCAATATGCGCCAAACTACAGAATTGTGGGCAGATACGAAAGAAGAAAAGTTGATCTCTTTGATTGAGTTACTTTGACTTGGACCACAATGTCATGGGAAGACGAATCTGAGAGGTTATGGTTGGGAAGAAGAGGGAGTACGGATAAGAAAATAGGAGTTGAAGAGAAAGAAAATATTTGAAGCAAAGCACAAACCTATTCGCTGTTCACCAATTTTGAATCCTGAATTCCTCGATTTTTTCGATCACGAAGTGGAGAGAAGATAAAATACGTAGTTCCCTAGTGCCCTGATTTCGCGAAGTGGAGAGAAGATAAATTTCGTTTGCTTGGGGGAGAGAAGTGCCCTAATTAATTTCGTAGTCTGGAAAATAAAATATAACAGGATAAAAAGTTCAAAATTTACAACGGGCATTGGGAGAATGTTGTAAAATATATTTCCATTACAACGGGCGGAAGATGACCGTTGTAATATCTCTCTATTACAACGGGCAAATAATGCAAGTTGTAAAGAAGGCGTTGGACAGAGCATCTATTACAACGGTCCTTAGACGACCGTTGTAATAGCCGTCTATTACAACGGGAAGAACATGCCCATTGTAAAAAGGACGTTGTAATAGGGTATTTTTGTTGTAGTGACACATAAATTCGAGTAAGTAATTCAACTATTAATAAAATCAAGACTTACTTTTAATTACTAAATCTTTTCAATAAAGTTCAAAACTATTTTATTATTATTTTATAAAATTTCACATCATTTTATAAAATACAATACTAGCTTATAAATCCATTAGAGTCTTTAAAATACGAAATCTCACCATTTATAATTAAGTTTTCCTTTCATAAATGTTTTATAAAACCTTACAAACATCTTATAAAACATATTATTCATATTATTTTATAAAATCTTATACCCTTTATAAAATATTTTATTCATATTATTTTATAAAACCACTTTTTTGTAAAATATCACTTTCTTACTATTTTATAAAATCACTTATTTTATAGAATATCACTTTTATGCTATTTTATATAATCACTTATTTTATAAAATACCAGCTATATAAAGTTATTGCTTTACATAAATAATATTTATAAATAAACCATTCACTTATAAAAATCGTTTCTTTTTGAGAAAGACGGTTGTGCAGTGATATACTACACATCCGGTTAATAATAGTAGAATAGTAGGAAATAAGGTCCGGTTGACAAGCCCAACCGGTGGCCCAAAAAATAGGCTAAGCTAAATATCATAATAATGTACATAAGAGTAATGGATTACAGGATGGAACACAAGCACCATATTCGATGGTTCAACAGACAGATTCGCTTTGGAGCTGCTACCGAGGGTTGGCGCTGGTGCTGGCCATTGATTCCGCAGAGTTAGCAGGGGCAGACCTCAGTCGAAGTCTGAACGGGGCAGAATTGGTACCTATCCAGTAATTGAAAAGATGTGAGATTCGACTACAGATGGCCGTGAGTGAAGATCTAGGTTTGTTGAAGACATAGGCATTTCTTTCTTTCCAGATGCACCAACAGAAAATGGTGATAAAGATGTCGAGTTTGTGATTTCCGAGATCTTGCTACCAGTAATCAAAAAATGAAATGAGCTCCGGTATGTAACCCAAGAGATGCGCGCTGGCTGGGGCCCAAATTGCGAATGAGAAATCACAGTTTATGAAAAGGTGAGTAATTGTTTCGACGTGAGAGGAGCAAAGTACGCAGAGTGGATCTAAGGGGATGTTTAAGCGAATAAGTCTGTCCTTGGTGTTGATGCGGTTACGAATGAGGCACCATTGGAAGAAGAGGAATCTTGGGTGTGAATGGCATTTCCAAATCCCGCTGAAGGGGAAAAGGCGGCAAGGGTGGGTGAGGAAAGAGTAGCAAGATGATACGGAGAATCCTTTAGATGGATTGAGTGCCCAGATGAAGCGGTCTGGTGAGTGGGATAGGCGAAGAGATTGGAGGATTTTCGAAGCTTCGAGAAGTTCATTAAAAGTTTCGATGGAAAAAAGGGAGGGGGGATGAAGGCTACTGGGGCCCAGGTGACAGAAGGTATAGATGGTGGCGAGTTGGAGGTTTAAGGAGGAGAAGAGGTTAGGTAGTGTTTTGGCTAGAGGGGAAGGGTCCACCTACGTGTCATGCCAGAATAGGCAGTTGTTTCCATTGCCTATTAAGACATGAAAGAGGGAATTGACTCGGGGGATGGTGTGGAGGACATTGGACCAGAATGGAGATGGTCTGCAACTGGGGGGGGGGAGATGTAGGGCTAGGTGCGGATTAGAGTAGTGATATGAATGTAGGATCCAATCTTTCCAGAGGAAATTGTCAGGGGAGAGAAAACGCCAGAGCCATTTTGTTAATAGGGCAGTGTTGAGCGAGGAGAGATCAGGGACACCAAGGCCACCATGGCGTTTTGGAAGGCAGACTGAGTGCCAGTTGATTAGGCACTTTGCTTTGGAGCCATTCCATAAGAAGGTCCTGCGAGATTTGTCAATTTTATTGGAAACCCAAGAGGGGAGTTTGTGGAAGGAGATCCAGTAGGAGGGGATGGTAGAGAGGACCGATTTAACTAGGATTAATCTACCAGCTGATGAGAGGGAAGCAGCTTTCCAGGATGCGAGGCGGGATTCAATTTTGTTGATGAGGGGTAACCAGTCCGGACGTGTGAGTCTGGTGGGCCGAAAAGGTAGGCCAAGGTAGGAGATTGGAAACTTGGAAAGTTTGCAGTTGAGGACGGCAGCGGTTGCAGGGCCAAGGTGGTTGGTATTGCCAAGCATGATAAGGGAGCTTTTGTGGAAGTTGATGGAGAGGCCAGAGATTAATTCGAAGACATAGAGGAGAACTTTGAGGCAGTGGAGGTGGTTAGGATTGGGTGAGGCAAAGAGGATGGTGTCGTCAGCAAATTGTAGGTTGGATATTTGAAGGTTAGATGTAGGGATGTTGATTCCGGCCAAGTGGTTGTTGGAGATGGACAGTTTAATCATGCGGTTTAAGACATCTGCAATTAGAACAAAGATTAGGGGGGAGAGAGGGTCCCCTTGTCGTAGGCCTCTCGTAGACTTGATCAGACCACCAAGTTCACCATTGAAATCGTTTCTTTACTTTAAATAATATTTATAAGTATTAATTAAGCTTCATTAGTCACTTAATTAGCTTACTAAATTTTCTAAAACCATTTAAATTATTTTTATTATTACTAATAATGATATGTGCTTAATTATGTCATCGAATTATTTTCTAATCTATCACAACAATACATAAAACTAATCCAAAATCAAATTCTTAGCTTACTTACTATTTCAAAAGTAGTAATTATGGTCTTAATCAAATAATGATTTAATATAATAATATTTATAACATGAATAATTGTCTAAATCAATCCAAACAATTTCCAAATCACTTCATATGATTCCATTTTAATCAATAAATGAAAGTATAAAGATTAACACATAAAATAAGGGAGAATTATCTCACTCACCTTCTCTTTCACTAAAACCCACATTTAAGCTCTCTTGAAATTTTGGATAAAGCTCCAAACTTCAAATCAAGCTTATTCCTTGATGAGTTATGTGAGGAATTGGATGAGAAAATTCTTGGTGGTATTATCGGGATTTATTGGAATTTATTTGGTCTTGGATTAAGAGATATAGGGTTTAGGCTTAAGGTGAGATTAGGAAAGAGATTAGGGAGATGGAAAAAGAAATGAAATGTTGGATGAAGTGGAATGAAGAGCTTAGCCACATATAAGCTAAGTTAGGGCAAGCTAGTGGGCTTAGCCCAATTCAATATTCATTCATTTTTTGAGATCACTATTCGTCCCCGAAATTCATCGACTCCAAACTAGCCAAGTTTATACTCGATATTCTCACATTGGAAAAGCGATCTCAACTACAAATGTCTCGAGGCCTAAGTCATCCATCTCTGAAAAATCGAGTATAATAGGCATTCCATCAATTAATGATTAAATATTAAAATTAATTATTTAAATACTCGATCGTTACACTTGCGGGGTGTTACACGAGTTCTCTATTGAATAGTGTTCGCTTTCAATGCTTCAACTTAGACCCAACCATAGTTGCTCGGTTGTCATCATTCCATGATTTGAATATAACTAAAGTGGAGTATCCACATTGATGCTTAGTGGTATTCTCGAGTTCAAGAGAACTATATAACATCGTCACTCCGCAATATCATGTTTGACCTACTTGTTATTATCCAATAGAAAATTCTTGGATGAGTCATTCCATAGTTATATGAGTACGTAATCCCTTGTGTAATGACCCATCTTTTCGACTCTCAAATGGCGACGCTAATTACATCCATGGTGTTTGTGCCGAGCATCCAAGCGCTGGAAAGACAGATTGTTAGGTAAAATAAAAAGGAAAGGAAGCATAACAAGAAAAAAGGAATACAATATCAGAATCTCACAATGGAGCAATAACATAGAATATCAAAAATAGTTCAAAATTGTCACTCTAAGATACAAACCGTATCAGGGTTACAATTCTAAATACTATCATCAACCTGACAAATACTAATATATACATAATAGTAATGCAACGGAAATAAGAATACTATGGTAGGTGAAAGCATCCAGCTCGTCTTCTCGAGCTCTAAAACATTCAACTAATACCTGCCTTTCTTAGACTGCTCGAAAGAGCACCCATGGAAATAAGAAAAATATAATACCACGAGTCAGACATAAGCTTGGTGTGAGAAACTCAAAAAATATGTGACAACATATAACAATACTTTTGAGACCCAAAATGTTTGAAATGTTAATGCCAACCTCTCCCTTGGACTTAACCTTAGGATAGACAGGGCAACTTTATAACATTTCGCTTCACTACAGCTTTCAAAACATAGATTGTTTATATGGTTTTGAAGTGGTTACAGTTTCGAGTCATCTCATATAAGTACACTCCCCCGCTTATGTGACATTCCAAAACCAATCGATGGATTTCCGATTAACTTAACCTCAACTCTTTTAGAAATAAACATACAATGCATAAGGGTGGAGATTATCTCTTATCCGGACAGATTTTTTTATCATTTGTCCTAAAAGAGCAAGACGAGTTTATACGTATAGCATAGCATCTCTGAAGATACCTGTACTATATAATCCTCATGTTTCTTCTTGGTATTTCTTAAGTTATTTTGGTCAATTACAATTATAATGAGAACGATCGCGTATGGAAACCAAGTATCCTATACTTACTATCCCTCGGTCAAGAGTGAAGATGGCAGGTTAAAGCACTATTTATTTTACACTCTACTCGAACATCAGTCTTAACTCTCACAAATAGAACAAGCCTACTTTGTCGGCTTTTAGTGCTAAGTATACGACTAAATACTTTCCATAAACGAGTAAATACACAAAGCATGATTAAGTAACACGAAGCACGATTAAGCCACACAAAGCACGATTAAGTCACGCATCGCACAATTAAGCCACATAAAGCACGATTAAATCACATAAAGCATGATCATGCCACACAAGTGACCTCTAAACCCTTTTATTTAATTAATTCTTTTATCAATTAAAACCTCTTTTATTCGTAAAACTTCTTTTGTCTAATAAAACTTTGTCTATCAATTACCACTTCCTTTTTCTACTTGTATATATTTTTAAAACATATTTACTAAAGATATATGCATATATTAAACTATTTCACTGTTCATTTGTACTCTTTTCAATACTTCAAGGGATCACATACTTATCTCAAATGGTAAGTATTTTCACAAATCAATAAAAAAAATCTCATACTTTAAACCTTTCTTTTTCCATCTTTTTCTAAAGGATTCCATACTTGTTATTACTTTAAAATATCTATTTGAAAGGTCTAATTACATTCACAAATCTATTTCAAAGGGTTTAAGACAAACATCACATAAACGCTATCATTACAAACCCAAAACCATTTTTGTAACGTTTCGCGATTTTCGACTTCCGAAAATCGACATTAATACGTCCACTGTATCAACTGTCGAGCAATCGAATGCCGGAAAACCGAATCGTTATGGTTAAAAAGAAGAGGTAGAAGAAGACAGAAAGAAAGAAAGAAGAAATAACAGAAACAATATCAGAATCTCACATATCACAACGGAACAACATATAATAGATAAATGAATAATCTTTAAATCAAAGAACTATATCAGTTTATACATTACATCATCGTCAGAGTTTACAACAACAATATACAACACAACTGGACAATTATACGAACTTGTCCTTACAAATGAATTTTTACAGCGGAAAAGATAATATCATATACAAATGCTACGTCTCGCCATCCAGCTCGCCACTTGAGCTCCAACACCTCTTGAAATCTAGAATGACCTAATAACCTGACTCTAGGCTGCCCGTGTGGAAAATTATGGGCACCCAGAGTTTAGGAAAGGAACAATAAACTCCAGGTCAATCATGGGACTGGTGTGAGAACTTAAAACAGTTATTATCTTTAGAACAACAACAAAGGAAGTAAAAGACATCCGCAATGCTTTTTGGAAAATGAAACTACCATAAGGCCTCCCGCCACACATACAATGCAAACACATAATTGGAGGAGATTTCTCCTTATGATAGTCAAACATGCTTACTACGCAAATTCTTTTAAATATTATTATTAGTGCATAGTGCAGAAAACATTTCGAAAGTATAATATTAATCTTAGCCAGCATAGGCATTTCGCACTTATGCCTACTATAGCTACCATGTTCAATAGCAGGTTACCGCCACATTCCATAGCAGGTTATACAACTAAAACCGTACAGGGCTCGTATTATTTGATTGGATTTCCAACAAATGGTCAGGCTAGGGAACTTCCTACTGCCAATGGGTACGCCTCTGGATGGACGTCCCGAGAACTAACTAGCTCTCTGCCAACACAAGGTCGGGTTACCTCTTACACTAGGTAACTACTACACGAATATGCCATCCCCCGGTCCTTTGGGACCTTTAACCGAGGCGCCTCAACAAAACAACAATCACACAGTAAATGAGATTGGAGTAACCACATAGGTTAAATACCAGGGCTCTATACCTGATACCACCCTTTTCCAGAAGTAAATGACATACCCTAAAGGGAGCGACCCTCATAACCTTGCCGCATCATTCCTATTTCGACCATTTCCGGGGTGTGAGGTCTGACGAAGTCTCGTCCACAAAGCTACGATTTTTCCAAAAAGCCATGCTTTGATCACAAATGATCAATAAATGATCAACACACAGCAGCACTCAGCATGCCACACTACCAAATTAGGAGTATATCACTGATAACCTTCAACTACATAACCTCTGAGCTCGTACGTCTCAGAGAAGGGTGTTAAGCTAAGAGAATAAATTCTCCACCACCAACAGAAATGTATTTGAAAGAAATCAGCTTTATATCTCAAAATGTAATGTCAGACATGTAACCATACAAGTTTGTTCCGTGTTCGAACAAAACCGAAGGCACTTCCGAAGAAGCCCTTGCAATCCGGGTATTCACAATCCCGATCGAACTTCCCATCACAAAGGAAATCTCTATACCGGAGCTAACGGTGCAGAGACAATCGATAGGTCATCCTATCATTTTCACAAATACACGGTCTTCACCACCGGTCTTCAATGCGATCCATATCGTTGTATCACTAATTCAGAATGGGTTATATGACACAAAGGTCCTCTCCCGGTTAATCCGAATAGTGAGCACAATATTTTAAAACATATGAATATTGGGATTTCAATTAAGTCACAACTTATTACCCAAATCCTTTCCTTTAAATGGTTTAAACAAATTACCATTTCAAATCTTTAAACAAAAAGATTTACTTCACAAAGTTCACCCAATTTCACAAAGATTCATTCACAGATTCCCAAATCATTTCCCATTTCAATTGGATTAACCCATTAAATCTTTAAATCAAGATTTAACTTATAGCTTTCAAAACTACTCACAATTCAAGTCTTTTATAATATAAAAGATACACCTTTTAAAATCTTCTTTGATTTCAAAATAAAGCTTAATCATCTTCACAAAGGTTAATTCATAGTTTTTCCAAACTATTCACAATTTCATTTCAACTTGAAATGTTTCGATACAAATTGGAAATCTTTTCACTTTATGAAAGCTATTATTATTTGAAAACAGATAGTTTTCGTTTTGGGAAAAACTGGTTACAATTACACAGGTTAAAGCCATCCAAGTATAAAACTTGGATTTAAATTTAAATTTCCAAAACCATATTTTTAAATGGTTAAAAACCCATATAAACACCTTTTATAACTTGTACAATCTTTTAGACCATAGTTCCCAAATCATTGAATTCAATTTCAAGTATTGAATTCAAAATTTAAATCAAATGATTTAAATTCCAATTTTTATTAAGTTATTTAAAATAACTTTTATTTCTGAAACTCATTTTCAAAAATTTCAATTCCAATTCCAAAACTATTTTGGATTCAAGAATTCAATTTTCAAAATTGATAAAAATCTGCGACTTAACCGATTTCTACGTGAAATCCACATTTGTGTGTGTATGGTGTAGTCCAGGGGTTTAACACAATAGTGCAACAACATTCAGCCATCATAGATCAAATATAACAATATATTTGATAAGCGGTATAAACTATAACGCTTATCTTTTATTCACAAATCACAGATATATATATATATATATCACAGATAAACAAATTATAGATCATAATACAAATTAGGATATATCATAAAGCATCACAATTTGAGATATCAAACAATTCAACATCCAATGTAATCCAAACATCCATAGATAGGATCAATTTAATCATCTGATTAATTTAAATCAGACAAATTTCTATAAATCAATTTTACTAGTTATGGTAAATTAATAATCAATAAATTTCAAATTGATTTTCAGATTTATTTAAAAACACCAAATCAAATTTTCAACGAATTTCCAAATTATTTCCTTTTTAAAATAAATTTCTTTATCTCTTCAAATCTATTTAAAAATCCAAATTTTAAATAAATTCTTCAACTTATAAATAATATTATTAAAAATCCCTTTACTAAGCTCTTTTTCCCAAAATTTGAAATTTAATTCAATATAGTTCAAAATAAAGACTTTTATCTTTTTAAAACTCCTTTTAAATTTATCCAATTCTCAAAAATAAGTTTTAAAATAAACTTTCAACATGAATTTTAAAAATCCAATTTTTATTTATTTCTGGTATCCAACGATACCAAAAATATATCCGGCTAAACCGTAGCCTTCAACAATTTCAATCACAAAAATAATCACACGGTGATTATAAATAATCAACACACAACATATGAAACAAATTCAAATGTTTGAGGAATCCAGTTGGATCCCTCCAACCTATTTCCCTGCATCCACAGATGTTAGCACAATACCAATTCCACTTCGAGGTGGAATATCGTGGTATATGGGATTTATAAAATACTATCCGCTATTATGCGGCGCAATAGGGTCTCATTCGCTATATAGTGCGGGAAATCAACTCCAAATACATATATAATACCAATTCCACTTCAATGTGGAATATCGCGGTATATGTTTTTAATATAATAACCTCCGCTTAATATGCGGCGTATAGGGTCTATTTCAATGCAACAAATGACAACCATCAATCCAAACACACAATCAAACAATTTTAAATCTAACTATTTAAATTTAAATCGAAACAAATTCGATTGAGTGAGGAGTTCTCACCTTGGCTTCTGATAACAATTGAAGTGTTTTATTTTGAATAAAATTAAACACGCGTTTAATTTTACTCAAAATTCACACTAGCTCCAAAGACTCCAAACCAGCTCCATTGCGAAGTGCTCGTCTCTGCGATTCCGACGCTACCAAATTCGTTGAAATCTGACAACGAATGTTCAAGTTACGAATTATTAAAGTTTGAATATAATTTTAAAACAAATTACTCTTTTTTTATATATATACCAAAACTACATCAGCCGCACGATCAAAATCAAGACCTAAATCACCATCTTCCTCACGCACATCAGTTCGAACTAAAACCCATTGTCGCTTCATTAGGGTTGCGAACCGCACCCACCACCCTCGACTAAAACTCGATCACAGACCATCACCTCAAAGTTCGTTCCGCTCCCATCCCACGGCCAGAGAAGCTTTGAGCTCGGCTCTTCCTCCTCATCGAAACACGAGCGTGAACGTACGACGAATGGCGTCAAAATACGCCTCCAAACGACAACATCAAGCAAGATCAACCGTTAGATGTTTAGATCTTGAGGTCCGCTACACTTTTCCAGTTGAAAGTTTTCGAAACCGTCGCGTGGACTGATTGAAATTTGAGGAAGAAAAGGAAGCGTTTTCGGCCATTAAAAAGAAATAAGCGGCGACCAAAAACAATTCTAGGGTTTCCCTTGAATAAACGTGAATATAAACGTTTATTTATATTATTTTAATATTAAATCCATTTAAAACAACTTTTACAAACCATCTCCAAATAACGCGTGCCGAGAGGTGTTTCTGAGGTTTTACATACGTTTCGAACACAATGGAATGTGTTACGGAGGCTAATTTGGTCGTATGTGCGAGTTACGGAATTAAACGATCAAATTTAAATTAAATCGATTAAAACGATTTCTATGCGTTTTGGCCTGCCCCGGACAAACCGTAAGTCTGATTGACACGAAATTTGAAATCTTATAAAAATTTAACATTACGGATCCGATGAAACTAGTTTCATCGAAATCCGAGACTGTTTGAAAAATGACTATTTTTAGTCGTCAATTAAATATTAAAATAATCAGTTATCACAATTTAACTTTTAATTCCATTTTAAAAGTTTACAAACATCATTCTAACTCCAATATGATTTAATATAACTTTATAAATCATTTTTAATTACATTAAACCCAATTTCTAATTATTTCTGGAATTTCAAATATTAAATTATTGATTTAATTATCCAATTAAATCTCTATATTCGAAATTAAATTTATTCGACTTACAAACCTTACTTGTTAATATTTAAAATCAATTAAATATCTGAATTTCAAATGACAGAAATTCTGGGTCGTTACAATCTTCCCACCTTAAAAGAATTTCGTCCTCGAAATTACAAAGTAAGAAAAATGCCCCAAATCCATTAACTTTTCAAAAATCCACTTAGTGAAAATTTTATATTCACCTTTTCTGAAACCTTTAACCTCAACCAAAACAATGGTTTCCATTTTCTAGTTCAATTCCTACGTTTTATTACAATTTGGGAAAACGACTTTCCGTTAACAAAATTTTCCAAAAGTTCAAAAAAAATTTAACTCCCAAAATTTACGGAAAATTTTGGCAGAGTCTCCTTTATACGGAGGAGCTTTCGCAATTTCACAATAGATATAAATATATATACATCGACCCACACGGTCGGAAAATAGAAAAACAGTTCATATTTCCTATTTTTATTGCGTAGGCGTACCTTTTTAGCATTTTAAGCAAAACAATTATTTATTAAGCATTTTGGCGCGACCCAACCAGCCGAACGGCAGCCACCACACCTGTACTTACTCAATTTAAACACATAAGTGACATATATATAAAGTTATTAACAATTTACTCTTTTAAACAACTACAACACATGCATATTAAAAGAAATGCATACTAAACAAGGTTTATAAGCAACTTATATAATTTCGACATCACTTGTAATTGTTTACAACCAATTCATACACAACGACATTCATTTCTTCAGTTTCAATTAGTTTACATTCACTAATTTAATTCAAGTTGGTTCACTTTCAATTCAAATTCCATCACATAGCTTTCAATTTTTATCAATTCAATTTCATTAATACATAATGAATTATACTATATACAATCAACCAACAATCATATAACAACCAATGTATATTCAACACAACTAAATTCATTCACTTTGTTTACCTTCAATTTGGTTTAATACTTTTTTAATTTTCCAATTGGTTTAATATTCTATTGATTTTCATTCAATTATTCAATTCCCAATTACATTAGCTTTAATGAATTAACACTTACATCCATTATTCCATATTAATTCATTTACATTCGATTGATTAACATTCAATCCATTTATTAATTCAATTGCTAACTCATTTTACAAATAAAGTTGAATTTCATTTTATAACTCAAGTTCACATCCATTTAATTCACTTTGTTATTTCACTTCGACACCAAAATCAACTTCATTTAACATCACTTAAGTTATATTCCATTTCAAATTTCCACTTACATTTGCTTTCACTATACAACTTAAGTTATATTCCTTTTAAACATTATTTGTTTAGCTTAACTTAAATTTCCACTTAAATCCAATTCAATTTATTTAACCTTCCTTTAGTTAAATTCACATCATATATTTACTATGCTAACTCAAATTCTTTAACTTTACCAAAGCTAAAATCTTTATTTCATATTATAAGTCTAAAACTCGTTTCACTTATATTCATCAATTTTAATTTGGATTTTAATTTAAATTTTGTTTATCACAACAAAACTTAAAATTTCAATTTATTATGGTAGCAAATCCATCACACAGAAACTTGAAAATGATACTGATGATGTTGCAGTCATCACCCTTATTATTTCCCAGTAACAGTAGTGAATTCAGTGTTTAATATTCTTTTAAAATTTCCTTTTATTTATAAATCACATTTATAAATCTTTTTCTCATATAATTTCACTATTTAACTTTTAATTTTGAAAAATAACTTCCAAAATAAACAGGATTCAAAATTTCCAAATTCATAGTTCAAATTCATTTTTATTTACAACTCATAATTATAAATATATTCATATAGTTTCACTTCTGATATATAAGATTATTTCACAACTGCAAATCATATTAATTATAATTCCATACTTAATAATTCATTTGCTTATATACTTCATTCTGTTACAATTGTTGTTTTTATTTAGATTATTCAAACAACTTTTATTGACTCATATATATTCTTACATTTTCAACAACCAAACAATTCAATTTTTATATACACTTTAATAATTCTGAAAAATTATTTCCTTTATATACAAAATATAATCGAGGTAATATTATTTCATTTACCCAATTTAAAATGATACTATGTCGGTTCATTTTGTTTAAGAGTTTAGAAACCCCTATCGATACAGTTAGCTAGACTGCACCGACCAGAATCTATAAACAATCAACCGATAAGTCAACACAATACAAAACAATTTCATATTCACTAACAAATACGCGCTCATATCTATTATTACACTCACACTCATTCTAGAGTACTACTGACTCTATCTCTAATGAGTAATTCCCAACAGAGCCAGGGTTGTCGCTTAACCATATGCTCCGATACCACATGTAACGTTTCGCGATTTTCGACTTCCGAAAATCGACATTAATACGTCCACTATATCAACTGCCGAGCAATCGAATGCCGGAAAACCAAATCGTTATGGTTAAAAAGAAGAGGTAGAAGAAGACAGAAAGAAAGAAGAAACAACAGAAACAATATCAAAATCTCACATATCGCAGCGGAACAACATATAATAGATAAATGAATAATATTTAAATCAAAGAACTATATCAGTTTATACATTACATCATCATCAGAGTTTACAACAACAATATACAACACAACTGGACAATTATACGAACTTGTCCTTACAAATGAATTTTTACAACGGAAAAGATAATATCATATACAAATGCTACGTCTCACCATCCAGCTCGCCACTTGAGCTCCAAAGCCTCCTGAAATCCAGAATGTCCTGATAACCTGACTTTAGGCTGCCCGTGTGGAAAATTATGGGGACCCAGAGTTTAGGAAAGGAACAATAAACTCCACGTCAGTCATGAGACTGGTGTGAGAACTTAAAACAGTTATTATCTTTAGAACAACAACAAAGGAAGTAAAGGACATCTGCATTGCTTTTTGGAAAATGAAACTACCATAAGGCCTCCCGCCACACACACAATGCAAACGCAGAATTGGAGGAGATTTCTCCTTATGATAGTCAAACATGCTTACCACGCAAATTCTTTTAAATATTACTATTATTGCATAGTGCAGAAAACATTTCAAAAGTATAATATTAATCTTAGCCAGCATAGGCATTTCGCACTTATGCCTACTATAGCTACCATGTTCAATAGCAGGTTACCGCCACATTCCATAGCAAGTTATACAACTAAAACCATACAGGGCTTGTATCGTTTGATTGGATTTCCAACAAATGGTCAGGCTAAGGAACTTCCTACTGCCAATAGGTACGCCTTTGGATGGACGTCCCGAGAACTAACTAGCTCTCTGCCAACACAAGGTCGGGTTAACTCTTACACTAGGTAACTACTACACGAATATGCCACCCCCCGATCCTTTGGGACCTTTATCCAAGGCGCCTCAACAAAACAACAATCACACAGTAAATGAGATCGGAGTAACCACATAGGTTAAATACCAGGGCTCCATACCTGATACCACCCTTTTCCAGAAGGAAATGACATACCCTAAAGGAGCGACCCTCATAACCTTGCCACATCATTCCTGTTTCGACCATTTCCCGGGTGTGAGGTCTGACGAAGTCTCGTCCACAAAGCTACGCTTTTTCCACAAAGCCATGCTTTGATCACAAATGATCAATAAATGATCAACACACAGCAACACTCAGCATGCCATACTACCAAATTGGGAGTATATCACTGATAACCTTCAACTACATAACCTCTGAGCTTGTACGTCTCAGAGAAGGGTGTTAAGCTAAGATAATAAATTCTCCGCCACCAACAGAAATGTATTTGAAAGAAATCAGCTTTATATCTCAAAATGTAATGTCAGACATGTAACCATACAAGTCTGTTCCGGATTCGAACAGAACCGAAGGCACTTCCGAAGAAGCCCTTGCAATCCGGGTATTCACAATCCCAATCGAACTTCCCATCACAAAGGAAATCTCTATACCGGAGCTAACGGTGCAGAGACAATCGACAGGTCATCCTATCGTTTTCAAAAATACACGGTCTTCACCACCGGTCTTCAATGCGATCCATATCGTCGTATCACTAATTCGGAATGGGTTATATGACACAAAGGTCCTCTCCCGGTTAATCCGAATAGTGAGCACAATATTTTAAAACATATAAATATTGGGATTTCAATTAAGTCACAACTTATTACCCAAATCCTTTCCTTTAAATGGTTTAAACAAATTACCATTTCAAATCATTAAACAAAAAGATTTACTTCACAAAGTTCACCCAATTTCACAAAGTTCACCCAATTTCACAAAGATTCATTCACAGATTCCCAAATCATTTCCCATTTCAATTGGATTAACCCATTAAATCTTTAAATCAAGATTTAACTTATAGCTTTCAAAACTACTCACAATTCAAGTCTTTTATAATATAAAAGATACACCTTTTAAAATCTTCTTTGATTTCAAAATAAAGCTTAATCATCTTCACAAAGGTTAATTCATAGTTTTTCCAAACTATTCACAATTTCATTTCAACTTGAAATGTTTCGATACAAATTGGAAATCTTTTCACTTTATGAAAGCTATTATTATTTGAAAACAGATAGTTTTCGTTTTGGGAAAAACTGGTTACAATTACACAGGTTAAAGCCATCTAAGTATAAAACTTGGATTTAAATTTAAATTTCCAAAACCATATTTTTAAATGGTTAAAAACCCATATAAACACCTTTTATAACTTGTACAATGTTTTAGACCATAGTTCCCAAATCATTGAATTCAATTTCAAGTATTGAATTCAAAATTTAAATCAAATGATTTAAATTCCAATTTTTATTAAGTTATTTAAAATAACTTTTATTTCTGAAACTCATTTTCAAAATCTTTCAATTCCAATTCCAAAACTATTTTGGATTCAAGAATTCAATTTTCAAAATTGATAAAATATGTGACTTAACCGATTTCCACGTGAAATCCACATTTGTGTGTGTATGGTGTAGTCCAGGGGTTTAACACAATAGTGCAACAACATTCAACCATCACAGATCAAATATAACAATATATTTGATAAGCGGTATAAACTATAATGCTTATCTTTTATTCACAGATCACAGATATATATATCATAGGTAAACAAATTATAGATCACAACACAAATCAGGATATATCACAAAGCATCACATATTTGAGATATCAAACAATTCAACATCCAATGTAATCCAAACATCCATAGATAGGATCAATTTAATCATCTGATTAATTTAAATCAGATAAATTTCTATAAATCAATTTTACTAGTTATGGTAAATTAATAATCAATAAATTTCAAATTGATTTTCAAATTTATTTCAAAACACCAAATCAAATTTTCATTCCAAATTATTTCCTTTTTAAAATAAATTTCTTTATCTCTTCAAATCTATTTAAAAATCCAAATTTTAAATAAATTCTTCAACTTATAAATAATATTATTAAAAATCCCTTTACTAAGCCTTTTTTCCCAAAATTTGAAATTTAATTCAATGTAGTTCAAAAATAAGACTTTTATCTTTTTAAAACTCCTTTTAAATTTATCCAATTCTCAAAAATAAGTTTTAGAATAAACTTTCAACTTGAATTTTAAAAATCCAATTTTTATTTATTTATGGTATCCAACGATACCAAAAATATATCCGGCTAAACCGTAGCCTTCAACAATTTCAATCACAAAAATAATCACACGGTGATTATAAATAATCAACACACAACATATGAAACAAATTCAAATGTTTGAGGAATCCAGTTGGATCCCTCCAACCTGTTTTCCTGCATCTACAGATGTTAGCACAATACCAATTCCACTTCGAGGTGGAATATCGTGGTATATGGGATTTATAAAATACTATCCGCTATTATGCGGCGCAATAGGGTCTCATTCGGTATATAATGCGAGAAATCAACTCCAAATACATATATAATACCAATTCCACTTCAATGTGGAATATCACGGTATATGTTTTTAATATAATAACCTCCGCTTAATATGCGGCGTATAGGGTCTATTTCAATGCAACAAATGACAACCATCAATCCAAACACACAATCAAACAATTTTAAATCTAACTATTTAAATTTAAATCGAAACAAATTCGATTGAGTGAGGAGTTCTCACCTTGGCTTCTGATAACAATTGCAGTGTTTTATTTCGAATAAAATTAAACACGCGTTTAATTTTACTCAAAATTCACACTAGCTCCAATCGACTCCAAACCAGCTCCATTGCGAAGTACTCGTCTCTGCGATTCCGGCGCTACCAAATTCGTTGAAATCTGACAACGAATGTTCAAGTTACGAATTATTAAAGTTTGAATATAATTTTAAAACAAATTACTCCTTTTTTTATATATACCAAAACTACATCAGCCGCATGATCAAAATCAAGACCTAAACCTCCATCTTCCTCACGCACATCAGTTCGAACTAAAACCCATTGCCGCTTCATTAGGGTTGCGAACCGCACCCACCACCCTCGACTAAAACTCGATCACAGACCATCACCTCAAAGTTCGTTCCGCTCCCATCCCACGGCCAGAGAAGCTTTGAGCTCGGCTCTTCCTCCTCATCGAAACACACGCACGAACGTACGACAAATGGCATCAAAATACGCCTCCAAACGACAACATCAAGCAAGATCAACCATTAGATGTTTAGATCTCGAGGTCCGCTACGCTTTTCCAGTTGAAAGTTTTCGAAATCGTCGTGTGGATTGATTGAAAATTGAGGAAGAAAAGGAAGCATTTTCGGCCATTAAAAAGAAATAAGCGGCGGCCGAAAACAATGCTAGGGTTTCCCTTGAATAAACGTGAATATAAACGTTTATTTATATTAATATTAAATCCATTTAAAACAACTTTTACAAACGATCTCCAAATAACGCGTGCCGACAGGCGTTTTTAAGGTTTTACATACGTTCCGAACACAATGGAATGTGTTACGGAGGCTAATTTGGTCGTATGTGCGAGTTATGGAATTAAATGATCAAATTTAAATTAAATCGATTAAAACGATTTCTATGCGATTCGGCTTGCCCCGGACAAACCGTAAGTCTGATTGACACGAAATTTGAAATCTTACAAAAATTTAACATTACGGATCCGATGAAACTGGTTTCGTCAAAATCCGAGACTGTTTGAAAAATGACTATTTTTAGTCGTCAATTAAATATTAAAATAATCAATTATCACAATTTAACTTTTAATTCAATTTTAAAAGTTTACAAACATCATTCTAACTCCAATATGATTTAATATAACTTTATAAATCATTTTTAATTACATTAAACCCAATTTCCAATTATTTCTGGAATTTCAAATATTAAATTATCGATTTAATTATCTAATTAAATCTCTATATTCGAAATTAAATTTATTCGACTTACAAACCTTACTTGTTAATATTTAAAATCAATTAAATATATGAATTTCAAATGACAAAAATTCTGGGTCGTTAGAATTTTACTTATAATCATCTTTAAAACATTCCTTTAAAGATCTAGTTATATTACTAAGTATAATTAAAAAGGGTTAAAGACAAATGTTGTTAACACATTGTCCGAACAAACCCAAAAACACTTTATACTTGTCATTTTCTTTTAGACATTCTTTTAAAGGTCTGAGTATATCTACACTTATCAAATAAGGTAATATACTTTTAAAAACTTTACAAAACCATTTATTATAACATAAGCGTTATAATCCAAAACTTCATCTTATTCTTTTGTAAAATACTTAACTTACTTTTACAAACTTATGTATATAAAAGTACTTTATAAATATTAGTAAATAGGTATTAAATAATATAATAAAATATTACTTAAAAATAACTAATTTATAATTTTCTAAAAACAATTAAAAGCATGTTTTATAATTTCAAACCCTTTACTTTAAAAATTCATAAATAATTAATAAAAATATATCTAAAATTTGATATTTTTCCATTAGTAAGTACACTTATAATACTGATTAAAAATGAAAAGAAGCCTCTAAGTAGTGTTTCAAAGTTGACTTTAAAAATCGCTGAACACAGGGCAATTTCAAAGTGCATCCATAGTGACCTTCTCGCTTCTAACTTTCACAACTTTGTTCTATTATTTCAACGGCTTTCCAAACCAATTTCTTTTTGTCCAAGACACCAAAACATGTGTAGAGAACAACTAAATATTTTTTTACAATATACTCACATTTTAACCAATTTAACATATGTTAAGTACAAGAGATTTCAAAGTGCGTTTATAGCTACTATTTCGCTTCAGTCATTCACAACACGCTTCAACTCCACATATAACATCATAAAACATGTGAATAATAAGTCTTAGCTATGACACATATTTTAGAGGTTTATAAGAGTGATTATATGTAACAACCCATAAAAATTAATAAGAAGTAAATAAATTAGATAAATAAATTAAACGAGATAAGGCTAAAAATATTTTTTTTGCAAAAGTCGGGATTTGACCATAAAAGTTATGTTGTTGCGTTCATCGCGATTTTCTAATCAATTTCCAAATATAATATGTTGAAAATGGAGCTTAGACGGAAAAGTTATGGACGTTTGAAGTTTTCGGATTCAAAATAATTTAAATAGAATTCAAATTGAGGTAAATGAGTTGAAGGAAAAAGATTTCATGTTTTTAGGCATAGAAACATGACTGTTTATTTTTTGTTCCAGGGACGCGGGATTTAAATTTTGGACTAAAGGAAAGAAATATTCAGAACTTTAAAATTAAGTCGTCGTCTTTAATTTCCTCAAATTCATATCGATCTTCCTTTTCTTCTTTTCAATCTACTTTCTCATTCGTGGTTTTTTCTTCCTGCTTGCATGCATGCGTTGCCTATAGCTCTAAATCTTGCTCTCAATTATTTCGATCTTCCTTTCATTACTGATTTAGGTGTGTTTTTATTCGAAAGTTTTTGTATTATGCTATATATATGTTGGTTATAACTATATTTTTTATTTTTAGGTTATTTGGTCGGTGATGGATGATTTGGGTTTGTCCAGCATAGTAATTCCTCTTCCAAACTATGCTTTTATTTATTATTTTAATATTGTTTATCATTATTAATTTCGATTGTATTTTTTATGTTTCCATGTTCGTACTACTTTTTATTAATTTCTAGAAGCTAGTTTATATTGTTATGCTATGTGTGTATAGATTTTATGTTTCTGTTTGAATAGTTTTGCTGTTTTTCGAACTAATTTAAGATTTTTGTGCTATGTATAGTTTATATTCTTAGTTTAGTTTAACATTCTCTATCCCTGAATCTATAGTTTTGATTGTTATGATATTTGTGTATAGTATACTTTGTTTCTGTAGTTTGTATGTAATTTATATTGTTATGTTATGTGTCTGTATCATTTTATAATTATGTATGAATAATTTTGTTATTTGTTGAATGAAAATTTGATTTTATCGATAGTTTATATTCTTAATTTAGTTTATGTTATGTATCAATAGTTTATATTGTTATGCTATTTTTGTATAGCACTTTTTGTCTCTTTATTAATAACTCTGTATCAATTTTGGTATAGTTTAGATTCTTTATTAATAACTCTTTATTAATAACATCTGAAATGTTTATCTGGACTTAACCTTAATGAGAACTGTTAGCACCAAAATTGGTCACTAACCTCGTTGAGAAAGATTGTGTAGAGATGTAAGTGATGAAGTTAAATTAAACAAGGAAGAATATGCTAATTTAAATGCAGAAAGTAAGAACACCTTTATAGTGGTTCAGCGTAATTGCCTACGTCCACTTTGAGTTTTGATCTTTATTTCTTTCACAAGTAGTTGAATATAGATACAATCCATATATTGATGACTTGAATACAAGTTTGAATTAAAAAGAGGAGAGTATAAAAAATGGCAGAGTCTCCCCAGTGTTCTCCAAAAAGGATCCATTTCATTGTGCCCCTGCCCTTCTATTTATAGAGGAAGATGGGTTGGACTTTCTTCATGGGCTTAGGAGCAAGGTGCCTCTGCCCATAGTGGGTGAATCTGCGCACCAGGCCAGGCAGGCCGAATGCTCTTGCTTTATTGTGGGCCTGACAACTTGCTACCATCTCCAGTCTCTCCTTGATCAGAATCTTGTCTAGTGCTAATGATAATTTCTTCAACCGTCATTTTGTAACCGGGCCAAGATGCCGGTTAACACTTGCCCCCCAAAGTGTGTCGTGTGAAGCAACACAACACGCTTTGAATCAGCGAGTATTCCTTGTCTTCAAAAAGAAATCCACCATGTTTCTTGAATAGTCATTATCCTCCAATTTATTCTCCCAAGGTGTTGTATCCTTCTTTGGTCATCGTGATGCTCGGTCGATTCCCAATATTATAAATCCAGGGTTGTAGTTCATTAGTGGCCATCCGTGTCTGATTCTGCAGAGCTAATAAGCTTCGGCTATATGATCTAGTCTTCTCTTAATAACCCTTAGTGAGAATTCAATTTCTATTGTTTTCAAGAAGTCGAACTTTTTCGGATGTACACATGCACGTTCGGGTACATGTTCTTGCCATTGGCTGTCGGATGCGTTTTATATGCTCATAAGTCGTCGCCAACTCCATCCAGTTTAATTGTAATTCAATCGCGATTCCTTGTTTGTATTTTCTGTGAAATAAGGGTTGCAATCAGCCACTTGAGGAGTTTTCCAAACCTCTCTTCAGTACAGACTCTATGATTTTGTTCACAGCTTCAACCTGTCCATTTGCAGTTATAATGGATCATAGAAGGTCATAAGGACAGATGACGTTACGGATAAAGAAGTTGATTATTTTCTTCATCTTGGTCGTGGTTAAGAGTTCTTCATCTGCCCATTTGGTGACGTAATCAACTGCTATGATGGTGTATTTCGCACCACCTTTAGGATCGACAAGAAGATGATTTCAGTGCCCCCAAGTGGCAAACGGCTATGAACTAGCCATTTGAATAATTTCCATCGGCGGGGTTCCCGGATTTTTTGCAAACATCTTGCACTCGTCGCATTGTCTAGCATGATCAACCGCTTCTGGGTTGATAGTTGGCCAGTAATACCTGTAGCAGAGTATCTTCTTTATCATGGTTTTCCCCCTGATGTTATTACCGCATTCTTCTTCATAGAATTTGCTCAAGATATCATCATGGGCGATATGCCGAAGCATGGGGATGGATAGACTCCTTTTGACACACGACTTATTCTTAGATGATTTGGCGTGAAGCTTTGAGGAGGATCTGTCGTTTTCCATTCCTCCGTTCAGTAAGAATTCCTCATTGTAGATAGTCTTTGATAGGAGTCAACCATGACACCTTTTCATTTTGTTCGCTGAGTACGTGTGTAATGATGTAATATGTGAAGTCGTTTAGCAGCTCTTGGACTTGGCCGAGATAAGGAGCAAGACAATGCCCCCTAGCAAGATCAACTTCCTTAAATTTGTACATTACCAATCAAGAATCACAAAAGATATGTAAAGTTTTCACTTCAAATCCTCTAGCAAGTTTGAGGCTGGCAGTCAAGGCTTCATACTAAGCATCGTTGTTTGTTACAGGTAAATTGAGTTTTAGGACGTAGCAGATTGATCGTTCCTCAGGAGTCATTATCATGACTCCTATGCCATAACACTGATCATTGGATGCTCCATCCGCGTACATTTTCCATCTCATGGTTGGTTCTCTGCTACTCTTCGAGTAGTCATCTGAGGTAGTGAATTTGGGTGTGAGGTCTGCTAATTTCCGTCCTTGGATAGCCCTTCGTGGGAAATAAGTGATATCGAATTAGCTTAGTTCGATATTCTATTTAAGTAGTCTTTTAGACGTCTCAGGTCATTGTATGCCCTGTCGCAACGGCTGGTAGGCATAGACGTTGATGGGGTGAGCCTAAAAGTAAGAGTGGAGCTTTCATGATGAAATCAATAGGATTGTGCTAGCTTTTATAGCTTCGGGTTGATATCCAATGCATGGCTCGCGATAGTTAATGAAATCACATATGCTTGTCAGAATGGGTCCAAGGGAACATATCATCATTTATTCAGAAAAATCCAACTAATTCTTTTATCATCACTGCACTGAGCTGTGATCCGATATTCAGCACCCGGAAAGGGTCACCATGGCTGGCAGTAATGTCGACCGTCAGCTTAGCAGGTGCCATCCCAGATTCTTTGAGTAAATATGTAACTATTTTGCATAACATTCAATGTGAAATATGGTTGAGACGGTCAATGTTGATGGTTATTCTGGTCGAATCCTAGAGTCTTGTCATGAGTTGTTAAGTCAAATAATGAAGGGCTCTGAATGCTCTAATTAATTATCTGCAAATGGCCAAAGATCAGTTTTAAAAGCACGTTGAAGGAAATGTCGAGTAGGGGCCAGCCTCGAGTTACGTGCAACTGCATAGCTGGATCTTGCTATGAGTTTGAACTTGCTTGTATATTCGAGTAACGCATTTTCTATTCAATGCATTCATGATCCTTCACTCGCCCTTCGAGTTGGAGTGACAGTCAGTTGCCCACAAGCTTTGGCATCGATTTAATGATTCTATCTATAGGCATCCTTTCGGTCGTTGCCTTGAGTAGCTGTAAGCACTATATATAAGTTTTAATACTGAGCTATCGTAGCCAGTTTTTGAATGACCATGCATCTTCTCCCAGTCTCGGGTTAATAAATGTACTGCATGGACGGTTGAGTCTCGTCCTAGCTACGTTTATGCTTTCACCTAAACTCCAAAGACATAAAGGTGATTGGTGAATAGTCGGTTCACATTCATCTTGCTTCTCGCTCGTGCCCCCAGGTCTGGGGCATATACCGATAAGTAGGAAGGCCAGCCACGCCCACTTTAGCTTTACTCTCTTTCCCGTTGAATCGTGGGATCATGTCAGTCGATAGGAGACTAGGTCTCGCCTATCTTGGATTTTATCGTGGTTTTTCATTCCAAGAGGAATACTTCGATGCCACGTAAGTTTTAGGGCATAATTTGGACAGTGGATGGTCATCCACGTCCACTTTGGTTCATGCTCTGTAATCAGATCTCGGGGTAAAGTTGGCTACAAATGCAGTCGGGTTATGCTCATCCAGTTTCATACTCCTCCTGACGAATTGAACGAGGGTGCTGGAGAATTTTTTGACCAAGTATTCGTGGTTTACCCTCCTTTCCATACTCTAGGGGTCATAGTTTTTCAAAAAAACAAACATCCGAGTCACATTCGTATGTGCTTGGTGCGGATCAGCATTGACCGTTGGTCTGAGGTATGATATAGTAGGTTGCTCGTAGCTTTGGATGCCATTTCGATTGGTTCTGTATTGAGGCCTCCCTGCAGTCGCTGCCTCAAGTTATAAAGAACGCCATGCTAGGGCTATAGTAAGCTGTCGTATTCGGCTTTTTAGTATTTTGTACCCCTGCCCCCAGCATTGATTTAGCCAGGTCACTAGTTGGATGGTCGAACCCCATCCTCAGCAGGTTAATAATCCTCCTGTCGATTCCAGGCCGAAGTTTACGGAATAGAAAATGGTCGGGATCCACTCGTCTATTTATCGATGTTTATACACCGTCTGCATTCTGGTGACTTAGTGTTATTCTCCCTCCGGTTGACTCGCACCCAATTTGTGTTTATGCTCCGGTCCACGCTCCAGGGACTTAGAGATTTGTCGAACGGTTTATGCTTTAGTCCACAGTTCAAGACGCAGAGATTTTCGTCAACTCGTTTATACTCTAGTTCGCACTCTGGGAACTTAGAGTAATCTGGTCTGCTTCTGGGATTTAGGGATTTTTCTGAAGTTGTCTATAATCTAGTCCATGCTCTGGGGACTGAGAGTACTGTAGTCCGCACTCTGGGGACGTAGAGGTTTTTGAGTCATTTATACTCTAGTCCGCACTCAGGGACTTGGAGTACTTTAGTCCGCATTCTGTCTCCCGTTCCAGAGGGTGAGACCCCCCGGATGGCTGAGAGTTTGCCTAAACCTGGTAGATAATCCTTCTCTTTAAGATTCTCTTTAAGATTTCGAAAGTCGTTATTCTTTATGCAGGACTATTGCATTCTAATGCTTGTTTTCCACGATTTTGTGCAGGCCGTTCTGACCCCGAGCCCACTCCGAGGAGCGATGTCGCCAAGGAAGTGGGGGAGAAAACAATTGAAGCCACTCACGCAGAGGAGGCTCCTGGTCCATATGCTCAGGTGATCAGAGCGCTTGATGAAGACAAGTCTGAAACCTCCTCTCCTACCGACGGGGGTTATGAAGTAGAAATTACAAGCGCCTCTGAGCACACATCCGAATTGAGCATGGAGGAACGGCTCGAGATAGAGAAGGAGGAGACAGTCAAGGTAATAGTAGAGCCCCGAGTTGTGGACTTGGACGATCCTTTGAACAAGCCGTTGAAGGTCATCCTTCCTGGCGGGTCCAAGCCCATGGAAGGCCCCCATACTCCTTCAGTTGCTACCCCTCTATCAAAGAAGAGTACCAAGGGTAAATGCTCTGGAGAGGAGCCGTTTGGAAAGAAGTTGAAGAAGCACAAGAAGTGACTACTATCCTCGTTCAACGAGAGTTAGTTTAAGTCATGTAATTATTTTCATCTATTTCCTTAGTCCTTATAAATAAAATGTCGACTCCGAACTTTGGAGGGGTTGTAATAGAAACTCATTTCTGAATAAGGTTTAGTTCCTTTTTCTGTCTTACAAAAGACTCTTATTGTTCAGTTTTCTTTGTGATTGTGACTTTAATCCAAGCAGTTGTGAGTAACATAGACTTCTCAGTCCATCTTCATATAACTCGGAAACTCTTCGGGAGTCGTTGAACTTCCATTCTGTGCTTCGAGCACTTAGAATACTTTCTAGCCCGTATGTCAGGGATTTGAAAAATTCAAGTCATTTGTGTCATAGTTCATATTCAGGGAACTTGGAGATCT
The DNA here is from genome assembly GCA_030737815.1 of Allium fistulosum. NCBI lineage: Eukaryota > Viridiplantae > Streptophyta > Magnoliopsida > Asparagales > Amaryllidaceae > Allium > Allium fistulosum. The sequence continues at coordinate 86,470,446 of CM060901.1, read as the reverse complement.
GATTCGCTTATATTCGAGTCTGCACTCTGGGGAGTTAGAGTACTCTAGTCCGCACTCTGGGGACTTGGAGGTTTAAGTCATTTATACTCTAGTCCGCGCTCTGGGGACTTAGAGTACTCCAGTCCGCAATCTAAGGACTTGGAGGTTTTAGTCATTTATACTCTAGTCCGCGCTCTGGGGACTTAGAGTACTCCAGTCCGCACTCTGGGGACTTGGAGGTTTAAGTCATTTATACTCTAGTCCGCGCTCTGCGGACTTAGAGTACTCCAGTCCGCAATCTGGGGACTTGGAGGTTTAAGTCATTTATACTCTAGTCCGCGCTCTGGGGACTTAGAGTACTCCAGTCCGCAATCTGGGGACTTGGAGGTTTTAGTCATTTATACTCTAGTCCGTGCTCTGGGGACTTAGAGTACTCCAGTCCGCACTCTGGGGACTTGGAGGTTTAAGTCATTTATACTCTAGTCCGCGCTCTGGGGACTTAGAGTACTCCAGTCCGCAATCTGGGGACTTGGAGGTTTTAGTCATTTATACTCTAGTCCGCGCTCTGGGGACTTAGAGTACTCCAGTCCGCACTCTGGGGACTTGGAGGTTTAAGTCGTTTATACTCTAGTCCGTGCTCTGGGGACTTAGAGTACTCCAGTCCGCACTCTGGGGACTTGGAGGCTTAAGTCGTTTATACTCTAGTCCGCGCTCTGGGGACTTAGAGTACTCCAGTCCGCACTCTGGGGACTTGGAGGCTTAAGTCGTTTATACTCTAGTCCGCGCTCTGGGGACTTAGAGTACTCCAGTCCGCACTCTGGGGACTTGGAGGTTTAAGTCGTTTATACTCTAGTCCGCGCTCTGGGGACTTATAGTACTCCAGTCCGCACTCTGGGGACTTGGAGGTTTAAGTCGTTTATACTCTAGTCCGCGCTCTGGGGACTTAGAGTACTCCAGTCCGCACTTGGAGGTTTAAGTCGTTTATACTCTAGTCCGTGCTTTGGGGACTTAGAGTACTCTAGTCCGCGCTCTGGGGACTTGGAGGTTTAAGTCGTTTATACTCTAGTCCGTGCTCTGGAGACTTAGAGTACTCCAGTCCACGCTTTGGGGACTTGGAGGTTTAAGTCGTTTATACTCTAGTCCACGCTCTAGGGACTTAGAGTACTCCAGTCCACGCTCTGGGGACTTGGAGGTTTAAGTCATTTATACTCTAGTCCACGCTCTAGGGACTTAGAGTACTCCAGTCCGCGCTCTGGGGACATGGAGGTTTAAGTCGTTTATACTCTAGTCCGCGCTCTGGGGACTTAGAGTACTCCAGTCCGCACTCTGGGGACTTGGAGGTTTTAGTCATTTATACTCTAGTCCGCGCTCTGGGGACTTAGAGTACTCCAGTCCGCACTCTGGGGACATGGAGGTTTTAGTCATTTATACTCTAGTTCGCGCTCTGGGGACTTAGAGTACTCCAGTCCGCACTCTGGGGACATGGAGGTTTAAGTCGTTTATACTCTAGTCCGCGCTCTGGGGACTTAGAGTACTCCAGTCCGCACTCTGGGGACTTGGAGGTTTTAGTTGAGAGCAGTCGTATTTCCACTCTTTAATTTGTATTCATCTACTGTATCGAGGCTCGTCGAATGAACAATCGAACCACGTTTTCTCATGGAATGGGATTCTGCCCCCCAGGATGAGGGATGGAATTTGAAAAATGGACGATCGATTCTCGTCCGCTTGGTGATTATAGCTCTTCCAATCAAGTCAAGGAAGGAGGTATATGGCAGATGGTTGAATCACATCCATGTTGGGTTAGATAGCCAAATCTCTTACAACTTGCTCCGTATCTCCTTCTAGAAAATAAGGATAATAGATTGTTGAGTAGACAAAGTAAGTTGCATATGTTCCAAGGTGCAGTCGTGTCCATATATTGACAGCGATGGTTAGCGAGTACGCAGTCTACCATAGCCACTTCAAGTTGGGCTTTCGAACAACCTTTCGTGTTCAGGGTAGGATTTGATCGGTAGATGATCAAATCACGTCCACTTTAGATGGATCCCGGCGTCACTGAGCTTCATGAGGGGTATTTTGTCGAACTTTGTTCTATGACTCGATTGGAGTGGATGATCGGGCCATATTCATTCCAAGCAGTTTAGGTCTCCAAGTCAAATGTGGAGGTTGATGGATGGATGGTCGGTTTTTCGAATCGATCATAAGTTGAGCATACGAACTCGGATCGTCTTGAAACTTGGAACATTGGCTTCCCTGGCTTTGATTGTTATGTCTTGTTAATCGTGGCTCGATCCAGACTCGGACAAAATCCATCGATATCCATAGTGAGCCTTTGTGTAACCGATCTCCAAGACGAACTATCACTGGTTTCTAATCAAGTTCTTGGTGTCACGGCCTTGCCAAAAGGCGGGATAACTTTTGCCCCCCAAAGGATGTCTTGTGTAAACATGACGTGCTTTGAAAAACCGCAGTCTTTCATGCTGAATATTTCCGTTCAGTTGATTGCTTGACAGTCGTCTTTTAATCGTTTCGTTGCAATCTTCTTTTAGACAAATGTTCAACTAGCGTGCTTTGCTTTGGTTCTGCCCCCAGTTTTGGGGATGAGTATGGAGTTGATGTATGTTTATACTCCGTCTCGCACTCTGGGAGTACGGAGTTGAGTAGATGTTTATACTCCATCTCGCACTCTGGAAATACGGAGTTGATTAATGTTTATACTCCGTCTCGCACTCTGGGAGTACAGAGTTAAGCGAATGTTTATACTCCGTCTCGCACTCTGGGAGTACGGAGTTGATTAATGTTTATACTCCGTCTCGCACTCTGGGAGTACGGAGTTAAGTAGATGTTTATACTCCGTCTCGCACTCTGGGAGTACAGAGTTGATTAATGTTTATACTCCGTCTCGCACTCTGGGAGTACGGAGTTGATCAATGTTTATACTCCGTCTCGCACTCTGGGAGTACAGAGTTAAGTAGATGTTTATACTCCGTCTCACACTCTGGGAGTACGGAGTTGTGTGAAGGATCGTCGTGTATCAACCCATTTTTAACCTTGATGTGATGGCTTGCCCCCGAGCTCGAGTTTCACTTAGCGAGTGGCTGGCCGTATCGCAACCGCTCTCTACTTGAATAAATTCCACTTGCAGGATGGAATTCAGCTCTCTGTGCATCGTGATGTTGTACATTGTATTTAATCCATAGCCCCAAATCAAAGGCATATGGTTGATGATGAGCAATAGAATTATTCTCGTCCAGATGTAACTCCACACGTCCGATCATGGTCTGCGTAGATTGGTTGGCAACCAAATCTGAGTACCTGGACACCTGCATCGTTTTGAAAGTAGTTTAGTTCAAGCTAGTCGTAGTTCATAGAACAATTGAAATAGAGATGGAAATGGAAATAATTCAAAGAAGATTATGGTAAGTCTCATTGATATGTGAAGCAGCATCGTGTGCTCGCTATTCGACTCCGCCCCTGGCTACTTTCAAAGGGATGTTGGCCGTCAACCGTCCAATTGATAATCATAGCCCTTTATTAATAGGCATAAGATATTCGCTGCCCGCCATTCTGCAGGACTTGTACATACTATTGAAGCTTTCCTTTCCAGGTCATCTTTTCGATCATACCTCAGAGATGTTTGTAATCGCCCGTGTTAGGATCAGTGAGCATTTGGGAATATACAACATTCCCCTGATTTTCTTTAGACTTTGGTGTACTCTCTCGAGGTTGGTTTCCAGTACCACTCCGAGTCGTGAGTCTTCAAGTAGAGGTTGTCAATTGAACCTTTCAAAGAGCATATGAGCTAAATTCTGAAGTCTTGTTTCGGCTACTAGGATCTACATCCTTAGCCAACGGGCCTTCATTGTTATTTTTCTTAGTCTGCTCCACTCCTCCTCACTTTAGTTCTGATTCATTTTGTAAAAGAAACGATCCATAGTCGTAGGAGGCTCTTTAGCCAACTAGCTGTCAAAATATATCTGGAGGTCGACTTTCCTCAAACGCGATCAGTATGATATCCTTGTTAGTATTTGGAATAAATTGCTTAGAGCATTGGTTTGCTTGGAGTCATCTTGACGTTTGCTAGAGTCACATCATCTATGTTCTCCAACATTTGGGAGTACCGTTTCAATAGCGGTTGCTTGTCCGTTCCCTTGATGTCGTTCATAAGCTGCCGCTAGATCCCCTATGCCCTGGTCGATCATGGGATGTCAGGAAAGTGGATAGAATGTTCCTTTATTAAGTTGAGTTTCTAATTCACTATCCAGAGGCACTGCGCTGCGGCTAGGGTTCGGGGGGATACTTAAGTTATTTTAGCCTCATTTTCGAAAATTTGGGTCGTACCCGAAAAAGTTTTTTTTTGTAAATAGGGGTCGTATAAGAGACCGGTGTAACTTAAGTTTCGATCGGCATTGAGGGCCGTTCGGCATGACAAAGTTGCTCGGCATACAAGACTGTTCGGCATCCACACTGTTCGGCATTCCACACTGTTCGGCATTCCTCACTGTTCGGCATTCACACTGTTCGGCATTCCACACTGTTCGGCATCCACACGTGTTCGGCATCCACACGTGTTCGGCATTCACACTGTTCGGCATCCCACACTGTTCGACATCCCACACTGTTCGACATCCCACACTGTTCGGCATCCACACTGTTCGGCATTCATTCTTGTTCGGCACAACCGAGTCGTTCGGCATACAATACCGTTCGGCATTACAGAGGTGTTCGACATTCATTCTTGTTCGGCACAACCGAGTCGTTCGACATAAAATACCGTTCGGCATTACAGAGGTGTTCGGCATAGAGGTATGGATCGGCCTGGAAGAGCGTTCGGCCTAGAGGTATGGTCGGCCTGGAAGAGCATTCGGCCTAGAGGTATGATCGGCCTGGAAGGGCGTTCGGCATAAGCCTTTTCTGGGGCGTTCGGCATATGCCTTTTCTGGAGCGTTCGGCATACCCCTTTTCTGGAGCGTTCGGCATACCCCTTTTCTGGAGCGTTCGGCATACCCCTTTTCTGGAGCGTTCGGCATACGCCTTTCTGGAGCGTTCGGCATACGCCTTTTCTGGGGCGTTCGGCATACGCCTTTTCTGGGGCGTTCGGCATACGCCTTTTCTGGGGCGTTCGGCATACGCCTTTTCTGGGGCGTTCGGCATACGCCTTTTCTGGGGCGTTCGGCATACGCCTTTTCTGGGGCGTTCGGCATACGCCTTTTCTGGAGCGATCGGTCGAATTGCCTTCAGAGGAGGGTCGGCCTTCATTCAACTTTAGTGCAAACTTCAACGTCCAATCCCCAGATCTTCTGTACATCAGTGAATCCAATCTACGACTATCAGCTTCCTTTAGATTTCTTTCAAATCTGAGTAGAATAGGAAGTTTTCTAGTAAACAACTGGATCTATCTCGCGAATTTGGAAATCCACTAGTAGATGATGAGATCCAATCAAGCTGAGAATTCAATTCTCAGTGAAAGCACCAAAGTGTTAGCACCAAAATTGGTCACTAACCTCGTTGAGAAAGATTGTGTAGAGATGTAAGTGTTGAAGTTAAATTAAACAAGGAAGAATATGCTAATTTAAATGTAGAAAGTAAGAACACCGGATTTATAGTGGTTCAGCGTAATTGCCTACGTCCACTTTGAGTTTTGATCTTTATTTCTTTCACAAGTAGTTGAATACAGATACAATCCATATATTGATGACTTGAATACAAGTTTGAATTAAAAAGAGGAGAGTATAAAAAATGGCAGAGTCTCCCCAGTGTTCTCCAAAAAGGATCCATTTCATTGTGCCCCTGCCCTTCTATTTATAGAGGAAGATGGGTTGGACTTTCTTCATGGGCTTAGGAGCAAGGTGCCTCTGCCCATAGTGGGTGAATCTGCGCACCAGGCCAGGCAGGCCGAATGCTCTTGCTTTATTGTGGGCCTGACAACTTGCTACCATCTCCAGTCTCTCCTTGATCAGAATCTTGTCTAGTGCTAATGATAATTTCTTCAACCGTCGTTTTGTAACCGGGCCAAGATGCCGGTTAACAAGAACAAATCAACATTGTTTCTTAGCAAAGGAGCAACCCACAAACAGCAAATTACTGACATATTAAACATCAAAATTGGTCAACTTCCTGTTGTTTTTCTAGGCATCCCTTTGTAAAGCAATAAACTCAAAAAAAAGAATTTGGGTGCTTAATTGACAAAATAAACAAAAAATTCAATCATTGGAAAAACAAAATGATCAATATAAGTGGAAGAATTGAACTTATAAAAACTGTTATCCACCCAATGATTCAATTTTGGATGCAATTTTCCCAATTCCCTATTGCTATCATTCAGAAAATTAAATTAGTTTGTGCTAATTTTATTTGGAAATCAAAATCTCATAAGTTATCTTGGGATGATGTGTGTAAAACTACTAAAGAAGGTGGATTTGGTATTAGAAAAATTGAGAACATAGCTAAAGCAGTTGCTTTGAAACTAGTTTAGAAATTCTTACAGGGAGACTCATTATGGACTAAGTGGATGTGTAATAGGTATTGCAAGAAAAAAAGTTTTGGTCAGTAAATATTGATAACAATGCACCCTATTCCTGGAAATCATTACTCAGAGCAAAAATTTGGTGCAAAGGAATTATAGACAGAAAATTTAGTAATGGGGACAATACATATGTGTGGCTAGATCCGTGGTTAAATGGTCATTCACTTGTGGATATTCTGGGGATTACTTAAATTTGTTAGGTAATAATAGCAGAAAAGTTTCCTCTCTACTTTCTGGTAATGTCTGGAAAAGAAAATTAGATGGTACCTGTAACGACCCATTATTTTGGACCATTCAAATCGACAATAATCCACACATGTCTGACTTGAATAATTCAAAATAACAGATTGTAATAAAATTTGGAGCAAACAAAATCAAATACAGAATCACAGAGACAGAAATATCAGAATAACTCGCAGCGGAAATTAAAATACCATAGTAGTTCATGAAGCTACTATAACAAACTCTCAAAACAAAATACAAAATATCAGTCTGAAAACATATACAATAGAAATCTCAAATACATAGAAGTTTATAATACCAGAGCTAAAATAGAACAACTGAAACTAAAATGGATAGATAACTAGATAAGCAGAATCTCCAACGATTCCTAGCTCCAGAAAGAGATCCAAAGCTAAGCTGTAAATACTCAGGCTGACCCTAGCATAAAGCAAAATACAAAACACTCGAGTCATGACATATATACTTATACAATGTAAACCAACTCAAGTGAACTGTAATAGCAATGCATAATAACTTAGAGGATGCTTGGGATCGCCCATCCTTTAAGGATCCATAAAAACCATCAATTAAACAGTAATATCAATATCATAGATATGTCTATATTGAAATAAACCATGCAACTAACAGTGTTAATGTACATCACAGCCATCATCAGGAAATCAAATGACATACAGAGAAGATACCCGTGGTTATAGTATTTCAAAATAATATTTTATATTTCAAAAATTTAATATCATTTCAAATCCAAATCTTTATCAAAATAAAGATTAAATCATTTACAAACCATCTCAATATATTACAATATCATATCCTTTCAAAACTTCCTTTCAAATCATTATTTGAATTCAAATTCAATTATCAAATTTAATACCCTTTAAAATTCCAAAATATTATTCATTTATTATCTTATCAAAATCACCCTTTAAAATAGTTTTCCATTTAAATTAATTCATTTAACCATTTAAAAGTGAAGTTATTACTCTTTTAAGTCAAGTATTCAATATCCAAAGTTTCAAACCATTCTGAGTTCATTTACTAGGTCAAAATCCATAAACATTGAAAATTTCAGCCTTTCACAGCATTTAGAAGAAGTTGTTATAAGTTATATTTGAAAACATTTATTTCAGTAAAGACAACACTTTAAAACTGCCCTTATATCTCATTTTAGTTGAAATTTAGTTTAAAACAGCAAAAACAGCATTTCCAAAAATGCTGTAATAGCTTAGGTTCAAAAACAAGGATTTTTCTTAATTTCAGCAAAGACAGCAGGCAGCTACAGCAGTTTACAGAATTGCTGTAATAGCCCTTTATTAAGATCTTTAGCCTTTACATTTACTACAGCAACTACAGCATTTCAAAAATGCTGTAATAGCCTCTTTTTACTAAGTTTTAGTTCAATTCTGAAATCATATCATTTCTGGATGCTATTAAAAGTACTTTCCAGATTTTTGTGTATTTCCAGCCAATAATAAAATTTATTTAAACCCTTTTAACATTATAAAAATCATGTTTTAACATTCAAAAATGTTTATATAATATATCATTTAACACATGATTTTTATTAAATAAATCCGTTATAGTTAAATCAAATTTCAATGAATTATTTAACAAATTCAAGTGTAAATTTCTTTCTTCACATTTTTAATAAATAAACTTAACACTTAAATTTTATTTCCATTTCACAAATTAACTAAATTTTCAATTTTATTTAATTAACTTAAACCTTTAATAAAAACCAAATTCACATTTCAAGTCAAGTTATATTTTAAAATTACACTTTTAAGCATTCATTTATTTAACCATTTTAATACATAGAAAAAAATCAATAATACTTCATTAAATCATTTAAATTTAAATCTAAAACAATTTATCATATTTACCATTTTCCAAATATAATTAAATTTCCATTTTATTTATATAACTTGAATATCATTTTAAAACCAAAATTCCAAATTTCCAAACTTAAGTTATATTTCAAAAATTCACTTTTCCCATTCACTTAAATTACATTTTTAACTTCTAGAAAATCCAAATTTCTTTATTTAAACATTAAAAATCCAATTTAAATCACATTTTCATAATTTACACTTTTGAAAATATTTAAAATATTCAGAATACTTTATAAAAATAACCACGGACCTGTATATAGTTTTCTAACTTAGGTCAATTGATACAGATATGTATCATTTCAATCCGTAGTTTAAAAAGCAAAAATCCGGGTTCTATCATTTCAAACCCGCAATCCCAAGTTAAAATAAAATAAACAAAAATCGTTCAGGCCTATCATTTTAGCCCATAACGATTTTTTCCTATTCTAAAGTCCGTTCGGGTATGTATCATTTCAACCCATAGTGATTCTAATCTACAGGGAACTTGCAGTGTGATAAACTGATATAAATAAACAGAATAGCATCGAATCACAGTAACTGATAATATAACATGTGTAATAACAAGGGTGAGCATCATATGATCATAACATAAGCAGTTATAACATGATGATATAGTTTTACAGATTCAAATGGTGTCAGTTTACTAGTTATATAAGTACAAATTGTCTGGTGAGAATTTCTCACTTGTATAAGAGCTGGAGATGACAACCAAAACACACAACACAGAATCCACAAAGGCATGAGAGCACGACTATGATTTGAGTGTGGGAGAGCCAAAGCTAATTGCCTTGTCACATTCAAACAAAACAAATATAAACAACATGAGTTTTCAACCCAAAATTTCAATAAAACAATGTTAGAAATGAATGCATAAAACAAATCCAAAGCTATTGCACTTGCTTTCAACCACCTATGGTTTAGCTACAGGTCAGTAATGTATGGCTAAGGGGTGGGTTTGGATCAGAACTTGGGTCCATAGGTCGGCCTAGCATGGATTAGATGATGGTACAAAAGATAGGTGCATGGAACTACAACTACAAGGCACTACAATGGATTCTAGGCAACTACAAGGTAACAACAAGCCACGGCCAAAGGCAAGTGGTCATGGCCAGAGGCATGTGGGGTCATGTGATGACGTGGCAGTGGGTGTCAGGTCAGAAAACGCTGGTAGTGGTGGTGGATAGGTCGGCCAAGGTGGTGGTTTGTGGTGATGGAACAAGTGGTGCTCGGCTATGACCATATAGTTGAAGTTTGTGTGGATTTTGGTGGATCTACTCATCAAGGTGCACGGCCATGGGCTTGGGGTTGTGCTGGAGGTGGTGGTGACTGGTTGTGGTGGTGGTGGAGGCGGACATGGTGCTGGAGTGGCGAGGAGCCGAGCCTAGAAGGGAAGAAAGCAAGTGCAAAATAGCAAATAAGCAAGAGAAAATGGAAAAGAAGAAAGAAAGTTTAACCAAAAATTTGTTCAGATGGAGGCCGAAAATTTTTGGAGCTGAGAAATTTTATTTACGTGAAAAATGAATGAGAAGTCAGCTGAAACAAAGGTAAGGTCGGCCTCCACTTGAAAAGATGAGTTATGAAATGAAAAGGTGGAGAATACAAAAAGACTAAGGCAAATAAAAAATCACAAACTCTTCATATTTCCATCATTTCTTTTGAAATTTTAAATACATATAGATTACTGATAAATAAGGATAAAAACTCAGAAAAGAAAATGAAATGCAAAAATATATAAATAAATTTTAATTAAATATAATTAAATTAAGAAAATAGCTTAAAAGTAGAACTAGACTTTAAAAATTAGAAATAAATTCAATACACTTTGGAAAAATCTTATTATCACTTTAAAAATATTTAAAGGTCAAAACATATATAGTATAACCTAAATATACAAATTTAAGTAAGATATATCAAATAAAAATGTCATTTATATAAATTAAAATAAAGAAAATTGTTAAATAACTCAATATACGCACAATATTGAAACAATATAACTTTCACAATTTAAATCCAATTTCAACGAAACGAAAAGCAGTATTCATGATATTAAGTCTATTTTCATATAAAAGATAAAATTCAAGAATTCAAATATTTAAAATTTAAAATTTAAAAGTCAAAGTTTGACCAAATTGACCAAAATCCACTTTTATGGAAATATTCAATTTATTCAGGTTTGAAATTATAATTCTCATAAAAATCAACATTTATATTTAAAATAACATAATTTATTCATTTTAATAAATAAAATAAAGTTTTTAAATCAAAATTCAAATAAAATAATCAAAATAAACAATTAAAATAAATCACAAAAATTCAGGGTTGTTACACTCTCCCCCACTCAAATCTTTTCGTCCTCGAAAAGGAATAAGGTATGGAAAACACAGAAAAATAGAATGGAATAGGATTAAGACAAGATGACAAGAAGATTAAAATTATACCTGATAACTGTTGTTGCAGGTAAGTTTAACAAGGTGGAGAATAGGAATAGCTAGAAGGGAAAATAGGACGAAAGACAAGGATGAGCCATTAATTAAAATTGTTGGTTAAAGAGGTAAAAATATTTAAAACACTTTAAAATCCTTTAGAAAGGAAATAACTAATCAAAGTATCCTTTATATAATATTTTATCAAAATACTTTTATAACTCGATGTCTTAACAAGTTTATCCTCGTTCCTGTAGACTCTGGCAGTGCGTTGATCAGGCGAAAAGCTAGAATTTTCCAGGTACTTAGTAGACCTGTTTCAACACCCAGTGAAAATACTGGAAAACTTTTAAAAACATATATGGAAAGTACAATCCAAAAAAAAATCATGTCGATCATGGATCGCGGATACACAATGGTTACGCTTGGATCCCCCAGGAAACATCTATACCCGTAGGCCGCCCCCCAACCTTGCGATTACGCCATGAAGACTGGTAGTACTGCAGATACACAATGGTTATGCCTGGATCTCCCAGGAAACATCCATACCCAAGGCTCTTGCAGCCCCTGCTGATTACGCTACCAAGAAACCCAATGGATCGTAGATACACAATGGTTACGCCTGGATCTCTCAGGAAACATCCGTACCCGTAGGCCGCCCCCAACCCTACGATTACACTATGAAGTCGCGCTCGTAAGACCATGAAGATTGCCATGGAATTCGATGGAAACTCGAGTATCATATCCGGAAAACCAAAAATCAGAGAAATATCGATAGAATGAATCCACAATGTGGCCACAAAGCGGATATCAAGCAGAAAGCACTTTCCATATCTTTACTTCGAAAATATGTATCATATAGTACCTTTTCAAATCACTTTCAAATATCATACTTATATAAAGTCCATTATATATAAGACTTTATTTCAAATCAAATACCTTTCCAAAATCAAAAGTATATCAAATCACACTTATATAGACTTCAATTATATAAGATTTCACTTTTCAAATTGAGTACCTTTTCAAATCCATAGTTTTCGAATCAACATCATACTTATACAAACAAATTTTCATATAAGTTCGATAACTCCCAAATCAAGTATTTAGTAACACAAGGTTCTCAAATTTCAATTTGTTCAATATCAGTTCAGTTTCAAAATCATATACAATTCCACCAAATTATTTCTTCTCAATTTAAATATCTTCAGTTTCAAAGTTTCCAAAATAATAGGTTTGGAGAATAATCCAAGTTTCTAAATCAATATAATTTAAGTCAAACAATTCATTTCCAAAATCAATAGTTTTCAAAATCATCTTATACTTACATAAAGTTCATCTTATATAAGGATCAAAATTTTCAAAAATAAATTTCGCTGTACGAAGAGCTATATGGGATTGAACATCTTTGCTTACTAAAAGGTTTTGAGTTTAGAATAGTTTTGTATACAAATTAGTTTGTGAAATAGTTTTGTACATAAAATAGTTTTGTAAAATAGTTTTGTATATAAAATAGAATAAAATAGTTTGTTTAAGAAAATAAAAGAAAAATAGTTAAAAAAATGGTTAAATTGATAGTAGTTTTTCATAAAGGAAAAGTTCCAATTAAATTACAAAGATATCCAACCCAACAACTTCCAATTTCAGCGTCAAGTATATCAATGATATTAGAATATAAGATGTACATATGTCATCATTTCGCAAAGTCACATTCGATAGCTCGCTCGATCACACAAGTTCGCTTCCGAACTAGTATTGTCCATTCGACTTCCCTAATGCGGATTTCGATATGGTTTCTCGACTAGAAACCATCAATATCCTTGCATAGCCATATACTATGATAGAGAATTCTAGAATCAAGCCCAAAATCCACATCAAATATTCGTCATCAAGAATCAAATGAAAAATCCTAACACGAAATGGTGTAATTCACCTCGAACTTGTGTACTCAAACTTGGATCAATTTAATCATGCGAATAAAACAACATACGTACAACTTATGTATCTATTCCAACTTGTTCAATATATAGTTTCATAAAGATGTTACTAAGTTAAACATTTAAACTAAATTATATATTTTTTTCAAAATATTTGAAGACCGATTTTATTTCCAAACATTTCAAATCTAAATTTCATATTAGAAAATTCAAAATAGCCTTATTCGTTTACTTAACAAAACAGTTTCAACTTATTTAAATCAGATTACTACATACTTTAAACATACATACCAAACTTATAAACTTTATACTTCAAAATTTCTTAGCCTTTGAAAAGTTAACCTTGATTTGGAAGTGCTCGAACCTTCAAAATAGTCGAAGAAATCATATTTCAATCCAAGAGTTGGAAATCACCAACAAATCAGTAAATCAATTCCAAAAGATAGGGTTATATTAAATCAGATCCAAAACTCAAGGACTGAACACCGGCTCATTTCAAATTGTTCAAATATATATACATATATCTTTCGAATATCACATCACACTTCGGAATTTGAAATCAAAAATTGGTTTCACAAATCAATCACATAGCAAAGCTACCGAAGTGGCCTCTCCCCCACTCAGAAACTCGAAAATCAATGTCGATGATGCATGCATTCATCACCAAAATTATTTTCCAACGACATAAGTGGGTTCTGGACTTCTATTTTCTCAAACTTCTTTTGAAATTTCTTCGAAATCATTTGAAACTCATTAAAATCATTTGAAACATTTCATATTCGGGAAAATACTTTCAAATCATATTATTTTATATTTCAAAATCTTAAAACCAGTTTCAAAAATGCCGGAGTTCAATCACTCAAATTCAGATTCAAAACCCTTAGTTATAAATTATTCTATATGAAACCATTTCTTATATAAATTTCAAAATTTCAAATCCATTCAAAACTTTAAATTCTCAATTTTAAAATGGTATATAATCCTTATCGAAAACATTTCACTTTATATATAAATATGATCATCCTTATCAAAACAACAACTTCGATGAATACACAGTTTTCAAAAGACAATTAACCACAAATTTTCCAAGGAATGATTTAAGGATGGATTTCAAAACAAAACAAAGATTCAAATTTAGAAGGACTCTAATTAAATAGAATTCTGATTCAAAGATAAACTCAAACGAAGATAAGATAATTAAATTACCAATTAGAAGATGGATAAGCTCATATAAATTGCGGGCGACCTTAACAGGGTCAACCGTGACTTCAGAAATATAATCGATGCGAAAATCTAAGGCAAATCGACCTTCGATCGCCAGAGATAGAATCCAGGCATAGCAGAAGATATATAACATTGTAAACCGAGGATACGGAAATCTCCGGTGAATCAATGCCAATTGTAAAGGAGTTTCACCCCTTTACAAATCATTCAAAGTTTGGCGAAATCGCCACCTTAAAAAGTTCATTCAAAGTGGGGTTATGCCATGCTCCATAATCAAAATAATATAGGTAGGAGAGACAGGAATGGATTTCAGAACAAGTGGGAGCATTCCAAAATTCAAAGGAATCCTAACCAAGCTAGAAGTTCAGAATTTTTAAGGAAATCCTAATCAAAGAAATTACTACCACGGTGGATACGAAAGGCACAAAGTCTAGAAAATTTTCTTTCAAAACAAGAAAATTTTATATCAAAATAATCTTTAAAAATCATTTGAAAATCATTTTATACCTCGAAAATACGTTCTCTCACAAGGGAATGATTCTGAGATTGATTTCACTCATTCTAGGGTATTTCTACCCTATCTCTCACTACAAGAAAGTATGTTATTAATAACGCCATTCGATAACACATTATTCTAAAGCGTTATTGTTTAATGTGGCTAGTTATTTTTTTCTTTATTTATTCTCTTCCGTACACTCTTACCACGTAACGCTTTGGCCCAAAAAGAAAATTATCCCTCCCAAAATTTTCGTCTCCCTCTCAAAATAATTATTCAGTTCATCTTCCTTCCAAAACCAAAATTACACTTATTCAGTTCATCTCCCTCCTAATCGCTCATCCCTTGCCCTCTCCGATCTTCGATCTCTGATCTAGCTTGCTTCGCTTACCGCGCTTTGCCCATTCTGAAGTATACGCATCCTACCCTAAATCATCTGCTCAGAGTTCTAGTTACATTTCCCTCCTAGTCGCTCATTGCTTGCCATTTCCGATCTCTCATCCAGCTCGCCATTTCCGATCTCTGCTCATCACTCTTCAGCAGTTTCGAAGTCGACACGTCCAGAACCCTAAATCATCTGCTCAGATTTCTAGGTTAGAAATTTATAGGTTATGTTTATTATTTTTTTTATTTTGATTTTATTGTTTGGTTATGATTTTAAATTTTTTTATCGTTAGGTTATGATTTTATCATTTGGATATGTTTATTGCAAAAAAACATTGCAAAAAAACATTCGGCAGTCAGCCTTAAATGAAACACTGGATATGCTATATTGGATACTGTGCAGATGAGGCGTTGCTAGTGAAATGCTTGCATCATCAATTACGGGTTGAGCCACAGACTTCATAGAGGTAAAGAATTCTTTCCTATTTCTAGTTTCCTTGCATCATCACGCATCTAGTAGATCCTGCGTCGGTTTGTACTTGAGAAATTGAGAACGAATTTAGGGTTCTAGCTCTTTGGGGAACTTTTTTATCCTAGCTTTTTTTGGTTTAATTTGAATTTATAGAGGCGTTTAAGTAGTTATGGCTACCAATTCGAACTCCAAACTTCTGTAATTTTGGTTTTGGCCGATCAACAAATATTAAGATCCATAAAAATACAAATTTTCTCACCTTTGCTTCTTGAATTTTTTTCGCATGGTTCCTGAGTATTTTCTAGACTTTAAAAACTTTTCCTATAAAAAAATGACTGTTCAAGTCTGGATTTACAGCAATTTTGGTAGCTATTGTAGGCCGACATGGATCCATTCGTTGATGATGGTCATAAAGATAATGCGGAGTCTTCTTTATCCCATGATGATATGGATACAGGAGATAGAGCCAGTCCCCGTATGGACACTGCTAAAGGTACAATATTGTTATACTCATATTGTTACATGCTGATTTTCCTCTTATTTAGTTACTTAAGTTTGCATACAGTACTGTAATATTGGAATTTTATCCTTCCCAATTATATAAATTAGCTGTATGAGCAAAGCATCTGACTTTCAGGCTTTACATTTTTTGAAATTGGATGGTGGATTGCATGATATAGTTAAGCTATATATACGTTCAATGGTTGTGTGGTGGTTCTAGTAACGATAAAGTGAAGCATGTCATAGTTCGCGTATATCTTCTCTAGTTAAAAGTCACAGTATGTCACAAAACAACTTTAGGTTATTTGCATTATCTTCTTTTTTCTCCCTTCATTCTATATAGGCTTTCCCTTTTTTTTCCCTCTTCAATTTGCATTCTTTGGCTCTTAGTCCTTCCGTATTTTTAGTGTCTATTCCCGAGTTTGTTTCTGATCACTTACTCCTTATTGCTTTTTTAATCCTGACATGCATCAGATTCTCCTTGCCTTTTTTTCTGTTTTTTTGAAGGAAAAAATTGGGAGGCGGAATTGAAGTTTGTAAAAAAAAATGCTTCTGCTATTTTCCCTGTTTGTTTCTACCTATATCTATTGTTCATGAGTGTTTGCAGATTATGATGTGTCTGTTCAAACAAGTCTGTCCTTGTCAGTAGTGATTCCATCCATGTGCTAAGTTTGTGCAGAAGAAGTTTAGATATTGTGGTTTTGTTAAATCAAGTTGCAAAAGGTTTCAAGTGAATCATCTATAAGAAAGTGTTAGTTGGTACATGTTTAAATGCATGCCAGAAATGAATAAATGTTGCAGTCTAAAACTGCAGGAAGATGGTATTGTTAGAAGGTGGTTATCTTCCTTTATCTTAATTTGGTTTCTTTTTTAAGCAATAATAGCGTGTTAAAGCTTTGTTTGGCTGAACTACCTACTGCCTTCAATTATTGTTGCTGTTTGTTGTTGATGTTGTTGCAGTAGTTGTGGTAAGGTGGTATTTTCTTGCCATATTACATCACTGATCTCTTTTTCAGTTTGTATTCCATTATATTGAACTAGTGTGTAGATTTCTCTCCTAAAAAAAACAGTTTCAATCCTTTTTACCTATGAATGTTCACTTTTTTCAAATGATATTAACCACTTGTAATTTTGTTGAATATGCACTATAACTTGTGAAGCTTTCAATTCTAATGCTAAAAGTTCCACTTAATGCTACAGCCTGAGTACTCTCTTCGAACATTTACTGGGCATTCTTCATCTGTAATTTCTGTAGACTTCCACCCTATTAAGGAGGATCTTATATGCTCTTGTGATATAGATGGTGAAATACGATACTGGAGCATAAACAATGGTAGCTATACTCGAGTTTTCAAGGTACAGTGCACATCTTTCATTTTTTACAAGTGTATTTAAGTACCGTGCATACCTTTCTTAATGCAGTTTATCAAATCCTTGTTTAATTTGTGCTGCCCTATTTATAGATTTCTGAGGTTCTCAATTATACGACTGACCACTGACAAAAATACTCGTGCTGCTAAAAAAATATTCATAAAAAATTCAACGTTTTATTTTTAGGGAGGAATGACCCAAGTGAGATTCCAGCCTCGTATGGGTAGATACCTTGCTGCATCTGTAGAGAACATAGTGACTCTACTTGATGTGGAGACTCAATCTTGTCGCCATTCATTACAGGTTAATTTCAAGCAGTTGTAAAAAAAGGGGGAAAACTTACTAGTTGTCCAAATAATTTAAATTAAATATAAGGGCACACAAAAAAAGTATATTGGCTATGTTGGGATCCTTCTGGTGAATTAGTGGCTTCAGTTAGTGAGGACTCGGTCCGTGTTTGGTCACTTGCTTCAGGAAGCGAAGGCGAGTGTGTGCATGAGTTGAGCTGCAATGGAAACAAATTCTATTCATGCATTTTCCACCCAACCCATCCTTCTTTGCTTGTCATTGGATGCAATCAGGCAAGTTATGACTCTTGTATTCATAATTCAACCTTAATCACTTAGAAACTTTCATACATGCATTGCATGTGCGTATGTGGTTAATTTAGTCCATACAGAAAATAAAAGATTGCACCATCGATTTGTATATTGGTTTGGACTTCCCGTCTTACGTCTAGTTCCAAATTCCTTTCTATAATCCGACTTTGACTTCAATAAAATAGAGTAAATTTGACTTATTGTTTTCTTTGATAACACTGACGAGCCATGTAACGACCACCATTTTTGACCGTTCAAGTCGACAAATCAAACACATGTCCAACTCAAACCGTTCAAAAAGGCAGATGGTTATTGGGGTTAAATAAGAAAAGGAAAGAAAGAACAGAAGCAAACTCAGAATCTTGCAGCGGAAGGAACAAGATATAATAATAAAATAACAGTTCATGAAGCTGTTAAATAAATAAATTTGATTATTATTATACATCATAAATCAGAGTTACATACATATCAGAGATAATACAATAATGCAGCGGAAAAATAATATGGTAGCAGAATACAAATGATGTAATACCAAACTCCGTCTTCGTCCTCCAAAATAGATCTTCAACCTTATCTGAAATGCTCAGGCTGACCCGAGCGTAATGAAAAGACAAAACACTCGAGTCAGGACTAAAATATCACATGTAAGTCAAATCGAATAAGAAAATATGAGTGTGACGGCGTCAGAGATGTTTACGGGTTTTGACATCTCCTATCCAGTGTCAACGTGAGTGCAATAACTTAAGAGATGTTACGGGATTTTCCATCTCTCAAGGATCCGTTAAACTATCTACTATGTAGTACAATACGCTATTATAATATGTCTACACTAAAGTAAAAGTATTAAAATAGCGTTAAGCCATGGCCCATTCCACCCTTAACACAGTTTATATTCCCAAGAGCATATACAAGACCGTAGTTTTCCCAAAACCGGAAGTCACCAGAGGGCAATCCATATACTAAAGGTACAAACCAAAACGTAGTGGTCGCGAATAGGATAATCAGTATGACAAGGTACATGAGGCGATACCAACTAGGATACTAGTAGTTACCTGATCCGGACTGATGTTGGGCATAGCAGCTACTACCCCAACACCGTGAAACAACACTCCCAAATCGAGGGGTGCACCCAAATCGAATCACAAAAGTAATAGACATGGTAACGAAGGAGTGTGTCCGCTAGAGATGGCGATCCTCAATGGCCCGGCGCGGCTCCTGTTTTAGTCATGTCAGGGGTCATCCAAAATCGTTCTCTTTCTTCAAATCAACACGTTCACCAAAACCATCCACTTCGTTCTGGATCAACATTCCGCGTATACTAGTTATTAAAGTGGTTTTCGGTATCGACAGAGAGTATGTCCATATCCGATCCCGGTCTCTTTAATAACTACGTATTATTACACCGATGGCTTTTTACATTTCAAATCGATTCATAATTGATATCAAAATATCATATTCGCTTCAAAATCAAATCCATTTCAAATATCATCATATCTATTCAAGATGTAAGATTCCGTTTCAAAATCATTTTTCGCCTTAATATCTCATTTCGATTTCAAAATCACTTTTCGCCTCAAAATCTCATTTCGATTTCAAAATCACTTTTCGCCTCAAAATCTCATTTCGATTTCGAAATCACTTTTCGCCACAAAATCTCATTTCGATTTCAAAATCACTTTTCGCCACAAAATCTCATTTTGATTTCAAAATCACTTTTCGCCT
Source organism: Allium fistulosum (assembly GCA_030737815.1). Taxonomy (NCBI): domain Eukaryota; kingdom Viridiplantae; phylum Streptophyta; class Magnoliopsida; order Asparagales; family Amaryllidaceae; genus Allium; species Allium fistulosum. Next base: position 86,450,683 of record CM060901.1, on the reverse strand, counting down.
CAAAATCTCATTTCGATTTCAAAATCACTTTTCGCCACAAAATCTCATTTCGATTTCAAAATCACTTTTCACCACAAAATCTCATTTCGATTTCAAAATCACTTTTCGCCACAAAATCTCATTTCGATTTCAAAATCACTTTTCGCCACAAAATCTCATTTTGATTTAAAAATCACTTTTCGCCTCAAAATCTCATTTCGATTTCACATAAACTCGAATTCCAAAATTTAAAATTTAATCAAATCTCAAATCATCAATTTCAACTCGATTCAGCTTCTCAATAAACCATTTCAAATTATCAATTTCAAATACATATTTGAACCACAAAATAAACAATTTTACTTCCAATATATTTCGAAACTTTAAATATTTCAATTTCAAAACAGTTCATATATTTATATAAGAATATAAGATTCGCTTTAAAACCATTTCGTATTCAAATTAGAATATTCTTCAAATTAAACATCCGTATTAAGTAGTTTACTTAATTTCTAGAACAATTCCAATTCAATAAACTTAGATTAACATTCAGATTTCAAGAATTCATTTAAGTATTACATTCCAAATCAATTTCAGTTCAAATCCTATTCAAATCAATTTTATCTTCAAATTTAATTCAATGGTTTCAATTTAGTCCAATTCACAAATTTCTTTGAATTTCAATTAAATTCCAAATTAATTAAATCTCAATTTCAAATCAATTTTCAATTCCAAACTCCACTTGAAATATCATTTCATATAAATTTTCTTAGAAATATTCAGAGTTCGATTAAAAGTCCAATCTTTTAAAACAAATCAATCTTTCGAAAATTTACGCCGTATTTCAACTTTTTCTGTAAAATCTAAACTTCGAATAATTAAACAAATTCATTTACCAAGTTTAAATTCCAACATCTCGATCTTCAACTCAAAATAATTCAATTTCCATAAATTGAATTTTATTCTTAAAATCAATTCATTTAAATAATTTCAAAACAACTTTTAAAATCATTTAATTTAACCAACCCGGTGTCCGTATATAGTTTTCTATCCTATGGCCAAGTGATTAGTTATTTCAATTAAATGTCAAGGATGAATATATATCACTTAAACCAAATCACAGTGTCATATGTATGTATAATAGGATATATATATAAGCAAATAAACATCCAAACATCTAAATATCAACCAATAGCATCCATCGAAATACATCATCCAATAGACAATACAATTCACGGAAATTTCATAGTTATCAATGTTAGGTAATTTAATCGCAATTCAATTTTTAATTTCAATTTGACTGTCAATTTAATTTTCAACGGTGAATTCAAATGACAATCTATATGACAATTAAATTTTATCAAACATGACAAAAAAATTCATATCACTTCATGATGTCATATTTAACTATCATAAATTATTTTAGTCAATTATGAGTGTATAAACACTCACCTTGATTTTCTGTTGTCGCCGAGACGTTCCGGTTTGGAACTAAAACTGGACGACGCCCAACTTTAGCCCAAATTTCCACCGTCTCCAAATCCATCCAAACCAGTTTCATTTCGAAACTCTCGTCCTTACGATCGCAACGCAAAAAGTTTCGTTCCAATCGGACCTCGTATGAAAAAGTTATGCTATTTTAAAGTTTACACGAATTTAAATAAAACAATTTCAGCTTTTATTTTTTTTAAATTTTCAAACCCTAATCAACATCTGCCATTGGATCAGCTTGCTTCAGATCTGGACCGCCCCTATGTGCTTCTTCTCCAACGTGAACATCACGTTCACAACCAACCCATAGCCGTCATTCTTCCATCAATTCTTGCCACCCCCACCGACCACTACACGACGATCAGGCACCACCATTCCAAAGCCTTCGACGAAAGCTACCCACGCCTGGAACCCTAGCAAGCTCGACCACCCCCTCTGCCTCGAAATGCGTGAAAAACGCAGCAGCTTCCAGCACGATTTCCCGTTGATCCGTTGCTCCGTTGTCGATCATCTCCGTATGGATTTGAAGCTCTCATCGTCCTCTACAACTTTGTAGTTGACGACTTTTGCTAATTCTTTATGGATTGGAAGATATTAGAGGAGAAAGAAGATGCATTTCTGGCCATTGATAGGAAAGTGGCGGCTAAGGGCTGAAACCCTAGTTCTTTTGCACAATGAAATAAGTGAGGGGCTTTTGTAGAAAAATACGCGACACTATTCACCCGAAATTTTCCGAACTCCAAACGAAGAGTGCCGGCTGACGTTTCTAAGGTTTACCCCACGTTCCAAACGCAATGGAACATGTTTCGGAGGCTAATTCGGTCATCTGGGCGAGTTACGGAGAAAAACGATCAGTTTTAAATTAAACCGATTTAAACCGATTTCGATGCGTTTTGGCTTGCCCCGGACAAACGGTAAATCCAATTGACACGAAATTTGAAACCATATAATAATATCACATTACGGATCTGATGAAACTGGTTTCGTCGAAATCCGAGACTTTTTGAAAAATGGCTATTTTCTCTCGCCGAATAAATATTAAAAACAATTCGATGCGTTTCGAGCTGCCACGGTCAAACGATAACTCTGATTGCTACGAAAATTGAAATCCGACAATAACAAACTATTATGGATCCAATGGAACTAGTTTCGTTCAATTCTGAGACTGTTCGAACAATGGCTATTTTTCAGTCGATAATTAAATATTAAAAATATTCAATTTTCACAAATTAACTTTAAATTCAATTTTAAAAGTTCTATAACATTACTATAACTCCAATATGATAAGATAAAATTTTACAAATCATTTTCAATCATATTCAACTCGATTTGCAATTATTTCTAAAATTTAACTTATTAAATTATTGATTTAATTGTCTAATTAAATCCAATATTCGAAAAATAAATTATTCGACTGTTTAATTTCAATATAAAATTCTCAATTTAAATTATTAACTTTTAAATCAAATTTCAATTGTTTACAAATCCCATTTTTAATTTCACAGTAATTAACAATCTTCTACAATGCAGTTTTCCATTATAAATCCAATATAAAAGATTATATTAGATTCAACGTTCAATTATATTGTAATTCAAATTCAAGTTATTTAATTCCAAATGAATTCTTTTATTTCGATTTACACTTTTATTATTGAATTAACCATTTACTTATACATTATTATCAATAGTTTATAATTCATTTACTTTCATTTTCTTCAGCTATCATCTTATTTAAATTCACAGTAATATTAAATTACATTCATTTACGTTGATTTCCATATTATAACTTCAATATTAAATGTAACATTTTATTTATTTCGTTGTTTACAATCAAATTCAATTCAATACCTTAAGTAAACCCTTCATATAATCTTCTTTGATGATTGTGATTTGAACGTGGATATTTTAGGAAATAAAAGGATTGTTTTGAATGTTATTGAAATCTCGGAAAATATAAAGCATAGAAAGTAGAGAGAGTAAGAGTAGTAAGGTAAGGTCAAAATTTCAAAAATAATGTTTACTTGTAGTGTGTGAGAGTTTCTATTTGAAAAGTAATAACCATTAGAAAAGATGCAACTATTGGAGAAGAAGATAACCTTTCAAAAAGAATTTTATGTTCAAAATTAAAAGTGGCTATTACAAGAATTAAGACATCAAACTTTTGAAATTCTACATTTTGGAAACAGAAAGAAAGCAATCCAATTTTAGCCTTGTTCAGACATCTGTAACAGTCAATATGACGTCTGAATTAGTAGTCAGACGTCTTTAAAAGAAAAAAATTCTTCAGGTTTTTAGACGTCTAGAACCAACATTCAGACATCAAAAATTTTGTTTAGTCATCTGAAAATTAGTTTCAGACGACTGTTTCTAACAGAGCATAAAGCAGAAAGTTAATGGTTAAAAAAATCTTCATTTAGACGTCTGAATATTTCAGCCAGACGTCTGAAACCCTATAAAAATTTGAGATACGCTTTTGAAAAGATTTTCATAGTATTTGTATTTAAAATATTCAAAGTAATTTTATATAAAAATAAATTGTGTGTCATCATCAAGGAGATTGCACAAGTAATAACATTTTTAAGACTCACAATACATGACGACTTTTCTTTAATTTTGATCTTCAATCTTCGGGTGCTTTTCCTTAGTCATCAAGTAGTTTGCCTTAGTCTTCAAAGATAATACTTCCTGAAAATCAAATTGTAGAAAATATATGAAAATGTATAGTTGTCTCTTCAAAACTCGAAAACGTACGATTTTCTATATATACTTTTTAATAATTGATTTGAGTTTTCGTAATGATGGAGGTGGTGTTTGTACATTGTGTACTGTACATGCTAGTAGCCTTTTAATAAGAACGGTCAAACTTATAGTGAAGCATGCATATTAGTTTTTCAACAAATGAGTGGTATTTGGCGGGCGTCAAAATGTAGATTAGTTTGGAAACTGGTACAAGCAAAGTCTATGGAGGAAAGGCTTCAGTTGAAACCAGCTAACATCAAATGTATGAACGAGTGGAATAAATTTATCAAGTGGAAAACAAGTTTGGAATTTAAGCTATTTTTTATAAACAACACTCATTTATGTATTATGTCGTACGGATAATATTACATTAAAATTATGGATAATATTTTAAAATCTCTTATTTCAGGCTTTGAGCGAAAAGAACAGAGCTATTAGACAGAAGCAGTTGCCACACACATGCAGTCGTAAATGAATGACTCGACTGGCTGATGATTTGGTAAGTAAAGATTTGGTGTAATATTTATGTGCTTTTTAACTAGTTAACACACAAAACAGTTCTTTATCCTCCTTGAACACAAAACAGACAGAAAGAATTTGAACTTGCTTGCTGAGTGACGCAGTTGGGGAGTGATTTCACAGTTTGAGTAGTATTGCAGATTTTCAAGGTCGTTTATGTCAATGTTTTCACATCAAATCGTAGTAACCAGAGTTGAAGAAAATGGTATGTTGCTTTGGGAAATATTGGTGTATTGAATTAGTGGAATTCTTTTACACGATCAGGTATAGATTCTGAATTTTTACACCATTATGTTTGACAGGAACTGTCTACATTATGTTATTTTTATAATGTGCATTGAACTGTCTATAGATTGCAAAGGCATTAATGTACATGCATGAACGAGGTATAGCTCATATAGATGTGAAGCCGGATAATATTTATGTAAAGAATGGTATTTATAAATTAGGTGATTTCGGCTGTGCAACCCTCCTGGATAAAAGTCTTCCGATAGAGGAAGGAGATGCACGGTACATGCCTCGAGAGCTGTTGAATGATACGTTTGAGCACTTGGATAAAGTCGATGTATTTTCACTAGGTGCAACTGCTTATGAGCTTGTGAAAGGTTCTACATTGCCTAATTCTGGCCCTCAGCTTTCTTATCTTAGAGAAGGCAAGATCGCTTTGCTTCCTGTGATTTCTATGCAGTTTCAGTGCTTACTCAAGGTACAGGTTACAACCTAAACAGCAGGTAAATACGCATATTACAGTATGATTTTAGTAATACTAATGGTCTTAGTATTAATTATTGATACATTAATTTTACAGTAACAAATACAATTACCAATTAACATAGCAATTTGCATTAAATAATAACACTGAATTGATATTATGTCTATGTAGGCAATGAGGGACCCTGATCCAGCTAAACGTCCTTCAGCCAAAGAAATCGTTGAAAATCCAATATTTGAGAAGGGATGCAAATTCTTCTGTTAGTGAAATGATGGTAATGGTTGCGTCTGCCGTTGTACTTGCACAAATTTTGTAAAGATATGCCTTGATATAATAGGCAGATGTGGATGTCATTATTATATTGGACTTGTATCCATTATTGATTAAATATGTAATATCATGTGATTGTGAACGTCATGACAATAGCATCAATTGTCATTTGCAAACGTAAGTTGCAGATATTTTGTTGTTTATGGTTCCGTTGTGTTGGAATGAAACTATGGTTATATAATCAAACAATGGTTATATTTTATAGCGGCAAAATGGTGTTATAAAGATTTCCAATTTCGTTGAGATTTAGCTGTATTATAACGGCTATAATGAGCTATTGACTAAATATTTTATAGCGGCAAAATTGTGTTATAAATATTTCCAGTTCCGTTGAGATTTAGCTGTATTATAGCGGTTATAATGAGCTATTGAATTAACGTACCATAGCGGCGAATTTGCCTTATAAAACTAAGCTCAACCATAGCGGCATATTTTGTGTTATAAATATTCAACAGTTTTTTATAACATGTCGATATACAGCGCTTATCAAACCGCTATGGTTGTGATTAATAGCGGTTATATGCCGCTATAAAAGACACTTTTTGTTGTAGTGTCTAATGAGTTTTTGCTCCGCAGGCTAAGGTTTGCCTAAAACCAAAGCTCTGATACCAACTGTAACGACCCACTATTTTGGACCATTCAAATCGACAATAATCCACACATGTCTGACTTGAATAATTCAAAATAACATATTGTAATAAAATTTGGAGCAAACAAAATCAAATACAGAATCACAGAGATAGAAATATCAGAATAACTCGCAGTGGAAATTAAAATACCATAGTAGTTCATGAAGCTACTATAACAAACTCTCAAAACAAAATACATAATATCAGTCTGAAAACATATACAATAGAAATCTCAAATACATAGAAGTTTATAATACCAGAGCTAAAATAGAACAACTGAAACTGAAATGGATAGATAAATAGATAAGCAGAATCTCCAACGATTCCTAGCTCCAGAAAGAGATCCAAAGCTAAGTTGTATATACTCAGGCTGACCCAAGCATAAAGCAAAATACAAAACACTCGAGTCAAGACATATATACATATATAATGTAAACCAACTCAAGTGAACTGTAATAGCAATGCATAATAACTTAGAGGATGCTTGGGATCGCCCATCCTTTAAGGATCCATAAAAACCATCAATTAAACAGTAATATCAATATCATAGAAATGTCTATATTGAAATAAACCATGCAACTAACAGTGTTAATGTACATCACAGCCATCATCAGGAAATCAAATGACATACAGAGAAGATACCCGTGGTTATAGTATTTCAAAATAATATTTTATATTTCAAAATTTTAATATCATTTCAAATCAAAATCTTTATCAAAATAAAGATTAAATCATTTACAAACCATCTCAATATATTACAATATCATATCCTTTCAAAACTTCCTTTCAAATCATTATTTGAATTCAAATTCAATTATCAAATTTAATACCCTTTAAAATTCCAAAATATCATTCATTTATTATCTTATCAAAATCACCCTTTAAAATAGTTTTCCATTTAAATTAATTCATTTAACCATTTAAAAGTGAAGTTAGTACTCTTTTAAGTCAAGTATTTAATTTCCAAAGTTTCAAATCATTCTGAGTTCATTTACTAGGTCAAAATCCATAAACATTGAAAATTTCAGCCTTTCACAGCATTTAGAAGAAGCTGTTATAAGTTATATTTGAAAACATTTATTTCAGCAAAGACAGCACTTTAAAACTGTTGTTATATCTCATTTTGGTTGAAATTTAGTTTAAAACAGCAAAAACAGCATTTCCAGAAATACTGTAATAGCTCAGCTTCAAAAAAAGGGTTTTTCTTAATTTCAGCAAAGACAACAGGCAGCTACAGCAGTTTACAGAACTGCTGTAATAGCCCTTTATTAAGTTCTTTAGCCTTTACATTTACTACAGCAACTACAGCATTTCAAAAATGCTGTAATAGCCTCTTTTTACTAAGTTTTAGTTCAATTCTGAAATCATGGCATTTCTGGATGCTATTAAAAGTCCTTACCAGATTTTTGTGTATTTCCAGCCAATAATAAAATTTATTTAAACCCTTTTAACATTATAAAAATCATGTTTTAACATTCAAAAATGTTTATATAATATACCATTTAACACATGATTTTTATTAAATAAATCCGTTATAGTTAAATCAAATTTCAATGAATTATTTAACAAATTCAAGTGTAAATTTCTTTTCTTCACATTTTTATAAATAAAATTAACACTTAAATTTTATTTCCATTTCACAAATTAACTAAATTTTCAATTTTATTTAATTAACTTAAACCTTTAATTAAAACCAAATTCACATTTCAAGTCAAGTTATATTTTAAAATTACACTTTTAAGCATTCATTTATTTAACCATTTTAATACATAGAAAAAAATCAATAATACTTCATTAAATCATTTAAATTCAAATCTAAAACAATTTATCATATTTACCATTTTCCAAATATAATTAAATTTCCATTTTATTTATATAACTTGAATATCATTTTAAAACCAAAATTCCAAATTTCCAAACTTAAGTTATATTTCAAAAATTCACTTTTCCCATTCATTTAAATTAAAATTTTAACATCTAGAAAAATCCAAATTTCTTTATTTAAACATTAAAAATCCAATTTAAATCAAATTTTCATAATTTACACTTTTGAAAATATTTAAAATGTTCAGAATACTTTATAAAAATAACCACGGGCCTGTATATAGTTTTCTAACCTAGGTCAATTGATACGGATATGTATCATTTCAATCCGTAGTTTAAAAAGCAAAAATCCGGGTTCTATCATTTCAAACCCGCAATCCCAAGTTAAAATAAAATAAACAAAAATCATTCAGGCCTATCATTTCAGCCCATAACGATTTTTCCCTATTCTAAAGTCCGTTCGGGTATGTATCATTTCAACCCATAGTGATTCTAATCTATAGGGAACTTGCAGTGTGATAAAATGATATAAATAAACAGAATAGCATCAAATCACAGTAACTGATAATATAACATGTGTAATAACAGGGGTGAGCATCATATGATCATAACATAAGCAGTTATAACATGATGATATAGTTTTACAGATTCAAATGGTGTTAGTTTACTAGTTATATAAGTACAAATTGTCTGGTGAGAATTTCTCACTTGTATAAGAGTTGGAGATGACAACCAAAACACACAACACAGAATCCACAAAGGCATGAGAGCACGACTATGATTTGAGTGTGGGAGAGCCAAAGCTAATTGCCTTGTCACATTCAAACAAAACAAATATAAACAACATGAGTTTTCAACCCAAAATTTTAATAAAACAATGTTAGAAATGAATGCATAAAACAAATCCAAAGCTATTGCACTTGCTTTCAACCACCTATGGTTCAGCTACAGGTCAGCAATGTATAGCTAAGGGGTGGGTTTGGATCAGATCTTGGGTCCATAGGTCGGCCTAGCATGGATTAGATGATGGCACAAAAGATAGGTGCATGGAACTACAACTACAAGGCACTACAATGGATTCTAGGCAACTACAAGGCAACAACAAGCCACGGCCAAAGGCAAGTGGTCATGGCCAGAGGCAAGTGGTCATGGCCAGAGGCAAGTGGGGTCATGTGATGATGTGGCAGTGGGTGTCAGGTCAGAAAACGCTGGTGGTGGTGGTGGATAGGTCGGCCAAGGTGGTGGTTTGTGGTGATGGAACAAGTGGTGCTCGGCTATGACCATATAGTTGAAGTTTGTGTGGATTTTGGTGGATCTACTCATCAAGGTGCACGGCCATGGGCTTGGGGTTGTGCTGGAGGTGGTGGTGACTGGTTGTGGTGGTGGTGGAGGTGGCCATGGTGCTGGAGTGGTGAGGAGCCGAGCCTAGAAGGGAAGAAAGCAAGTGCAAAATAGCAAATAAGCAATAGGAAATGGAAAAGAAGAAAGAAAGTTTTACCAAAAATTTGTTCAGATGGAGGCCGAAAATTTTTGGAGCTGAGAAATTTTATTTACATGAAAAATGAATGAGAAGTCGGCTGAAACAAAGATAAGGTCGGCCTCCACTTGAAAAGATGAGTTATGAAATGAAAAGGTGGAGAATACAAAAGGACTAAGGCAAATAAAAAGTCACAAACCCTTCATATTTCCATCATTTCTTTTGAAATTTTAAATACATATTAATTACTGATAAATAAGGATTAAAACTCAAAAAAGAAAATGAAATGCAAAAATAAATAAATAAATTTTAATTAAATATAATTAAATTAAGAAAATAGCTTAAAAGTAGAACTAGACTTTAAAAATTAGAAATAAATTCAATACACTTTGGAAAAATCTTATTATCACTTTAAAAATATTTAAAGGTCAAAAAATATATAGTATAACCTAAATATACAAATTTAAGTAAGATATATCAAATAAAAATGTCATTTATATAAATTAAAATAAAGAAAATTGTTAAATAACTCAATATACGCACAATATTGAAACAATATAACTTTCACAATTTAAATCCAATTTCAACGAAACAAAAAGCAGTATTCATGATATTAAGTCTATTTTCATAATAAAAGATAAAATTCAAGAATTCAAATATTTGAAATTTAAAATTTAAAAGTCAAAGTTTGACCAAATTGACCATAATCCACTTTTCTGGAAATATTCAATTTATTCAGGTTTGAAATTATAATTCTCATAAAAATCAACATTTATATTTAAAATAACATAATTTATTCATTTTAATAAATAAAATAAAGTTTTTAAATCAAAATTCAAATAAAATAATCAAAATAAACAATTAAAATAAATCACAAAAATTTAGGGTTGTTACACTCTCCCCCACTCAAATCTTTTCGTCCTCGAAAAGGAACGAGGTACGGAAAATTTTGGATGCAATTTTCCCAATTCCCTGTTGCTATCATTTAGAAAATTAAATCAGTTTGTGCTAATTTTATTTGGAAATCAAAATCTCATAAATTATCTTGGGATGATGTGTGTAAAACTACTAAAGAAGGTGGATTTGGTATTAGAAAAATTGAGGACATAGCTAAAGCAGTTGCTTTGAAACTAGTTTAGAAATTCTTACAGGGAGACTCATTATGGGCTAAGTGGATGTGTAATAGGTATTGCAAGAAAAAAAGTTTTGGTCAGTAAATATTGATAACAATGCAACCTATTCCTGGAAATCATTACTCAGAGCAAGAATTTGGTGCAAAGGAATTATAGACAGAAAATTTAGTAATGGGGACAATACATATGTGTGGCTAGATCCGTGGTTAAATGGTCATTCACTTGTGGATATTCTGGGGATTACTTAAATTTGTTAGGTAATAATAGCAGAAAAGTTTCCTCTCTGCTTTCTGGTAATGTCTGGAAAAGAAAATTAGATGGTATCCCTAACCAAGTGCATAATTCTGTGCATAGCATTAGAGTTCACATTCAAAATTCTAATGATTTTTGGTTCTAGACTCCTTCTAATAATGGTAATTTCTCATTAAGCTCGGCATGTAATCATATCAGGTGCAAATATACAGAATTAAATTGGGCTAGCATCATCTGGGACAGTTACTGTGCACTAAAAATGTCTATCTGTGCATTATTAGCTAGACTTAACAAGCTAAACACCAAAAATAGAATTCACAGATGGAATCATGATATTAATCAAACTTGTGTGCTATGCTTGAATAGTGTTGAAGATAGGGATCATTTGTTCTTTAATTGTAACTATTCGAGACAGTTACCGGATGATATTATTACTAACCTTGAAGTCAATTATGGGAACTGTTCTGACGTGGAGAATGTCCTCAAAACTATTTGCAATAATCAAAAAGGTAATTCAATCCATAGTCATCTCATAAATGTATCCATTACTACTCCAATTTGGCATTTATGGTGTGAAAGAAACATTAGAATTTTCAAAGGGATCGAAACTCCAATTCAAGTCAGAAAATTACTTATAAGGCAAGATTGCAAATAGTTAATGCTACTTAAATTGGATGATTCAAAAATAAATGCAGAATTAGAACTTATCCTTTCGAATTTTGGTATCTTTATTGATCATCGACACAACCACCGCCCACCTTGAACGAGCATCATCCATCGATTTTATCAGTAGAGAAATTGCTCCAAGTCTGCTTATCCTTGCTTCGCTGTAGGAGAAAATTTTCTTCTTCGTAGACCCGCCATTAATGAGACTTTATTCAGATCTGATGTGCTTGATTAATTTTGGTAAAGTGAGTTCCTTTCTCTCTCCAGAAGCAAGTTGAAGACAGCTGTTCGTCTCGTTTGTTTTTCTTTTTTATTTTATTATGATCATGAGTATGCCACGTATGTATTTTTATCCTTGTGACTTTATTTTTTTTCTTTTTTCTTTTTTTGTTTGTTGAGCCAAAATGTTCGTACGGATGGTTTTGAGTGTATCCCACTTTGTTTTACTCCTCCATCTGTTTGACAGTTTGGCTTCAGGCTTTGTTTTGTATGTTGTATGATGTATAGCTTATATGGATATGGTATGTACTCTTTTTCCTTCGCAAGGCACCCATTTAGGTTTGGTGGGTTGCAAGGTTTTAACGAGGCATACCGTGGAAGTATATCTATACAGTTTTGTTAATAAAGTACCTTTTCCAAAAAAAAACTCTGTATCTTTGTTTTGCGATGATGATATTACCATTGGTGAACCAAAAAGCTTGCTTGTTGTTTTTCAGTATAATGAGAATTCATATTCAACTTGTCTTAACATGGATTTTTCTTTATTTGGAATTAAGAATGAAATCTATGAATTTTGGTCATATCTAAATCCTTTTTCTACTGAGATATCATATGCTTTTTAGAATAAGATTATAACCGTTGATACCGATTTAGATTTGCTTAGTATTGTGTGCTTGTAACTGTACAAGCAGAGCCAATATTTTAAATTTACTATCAAGTCAAGTGTTTGTGCTTTGGATTTTGATATTAGAGGTAGTTCTATACATGATTCTAGTGTTCAATGGACTTCAATTAGGGGTAGTTCTGCTATAAATATGATTCATATGCCGATTCTTGTTGTATTTGAAAGGTATGTCAAAGAGAGGTTCTTAGAAAACTTTTGTGGATTTTAGAGACTTTTTTAATGTCTTATCAAATTAAAAATGGATTTGGTTTGATTTTTGTTAGAGATTCTTCTAAAATAATTTCGGTTATTTGCACTTGGACGAAAAATGATGTAAATTTTATGTTAATGCATCTTCGGATCCAAGGAAACTTTCTCGTTTTTTTATTATGATTTATAACTTTGGTCATTCATATGGAGTTGGTCTTAGGAATGTTATTGGAGTTCACATTTCAAGTAGATTTGTGAAACCATTTATTATTGATCAAATTCAAGATGCTCCAATGAAGAAGCCAAAAGATATTATGAAAGAGTTTAAAAGAGAGTACAACTTTACTCTTTCATAATATTATGCATATAGTGGAAAGCAATTGGCATTGAAAGAAATATACGAAGATGACACTATGTCATATAATGATTTAAATTGGTATTTGAAAGCTTTACAAAAGTATAATCCTGGTAGTTATGCAGCAATGAAAGATAATCCTTTAACCAATCAATTTGAAAGGGTTTGTATTGGTTTTAGTGCATATTTAATTGGATTTAAGCATTGTAGACCATCGATTTTTCTAGATGCATCTGCTTTAAAGAGAAGACCTGGTGTTTTGTTAGCTGCTACCGCCAAAAATGATAATCAAGGTATGAATATCATTTTAACTAAGTTTATTTATATTTATTTTGTTTATTGTTGTTTTTATTCAAATGATATATTTAACTAGCATATTTATGTTTAGCTTGTCATTTAGTTTGACAGTGGTTTGCATGTGTTGTATTTGATTCTTAATATTGGCTTCAAGGTGTTTATGTGTTTGTTACAATGTAATGATAGTTGTATATAGCATTATAATGTTATATTGAAATACTGGTATGCAATATTATAGTGAACTATTAAAAGGAGTTTTTTATGTTTTTATTATTTGAAAGTAGTTAGTATTTTTTTTAACACAATATCATTATGAATATTGAATAATTATTTGCAGCAGCATACCATTTGTATTTAATAGAATTACTGTAGTAGTTTGTGCTACTGAACAATTATTTAACAGAATATCTGGCAATATAATCATTTTATGGATATTAAAGCAGAATGCTAGTTGTATGTATCTTTTCATACAATAGTAAATAGTACTATTGAACATAACATTGGATAGTTAATATCATTTATACTTGTTACAAATAATTTGGTTGTAGCTGTTTTTATTTTCTATAGGTTTTGTTTCACTTGCAATGGATGTTGTTTCGCGTGAAAATGAAGCTAACTAGTCATGGTTTTTGTCTCATTTAAAAGAAATGCTTCACGAAGATCGTTCTTTAGTTTTTATGCCAGATCGTCAATGAGGTTTGATTTTAAGTGTTAAATAAATATTTCTTCCTTCTTATCATAGTTACTATTTACTTCATATGGAACAAAATATTGGTACTATTGTTAAGGCGAGTAAGGTGATTCATCAATTGTTAAGTTGTTTAGGCTTTGTGTAAAAGCTTCTACTGTATATGATTTTGATCGATATATTTGCAGGTTTAAGAAAACTAAGGGTGCGGCTGTGGATAATTTTTTAAGAGATAAACCTTTTCATCATTGGATGGATTTATTTATTAAAGGTAAGCGTTATGGTGAATACTCCTCTAATGTTGCCGAAAGTTTTAACTTATGGACTTTTAAAGATAGATTTATGCCAATTACTTCTTGTTTGGATGGTATTCGAGTGAAAGTAATGGAGCAAATGGCCAGAAGGAGAGAGGAATGTCATTTGTGGACAATGGTTCTCTATCCTGTTATGGAAGAACATTTATTATAATTAGCTGATGATGGTTTTGGTTGGGATGTATTCAAATCTTCGGAGTTTGTTTTTGAAGTTAAATCGCCTAAGTCACATGTTGTCGATCTTCAGAATCATTCATGTAGTTGTAATCAATAGAGATTTACCGGTTTTCCATGTGTTAATTCGACTAAATGTATTAGTAGGTCAAGGGTATCAGTTTGTGATTATGTAGAACACTGCTTTACTGTTGATGCTTTTCGATCTTCATATAATGAAGCTATTAATCCTATTCCCAATTTTGATAAACTAGCTTTGGCTGACAATGATATTTTATTAGGCCTCCTAAAGAAATACATTGTGTGGGAAGACCTTCTACCAAAAGGTGTGGTGGATTTGGCTATTCTAAAAAAGAAGAAATAAATGCAGTTAATGTGATGTAACTGGCCACAACAAAAGGAATTGTCTTGCTTCTTCGAAAACCTAAAGTTTACTGTAGTGTTTCTTTTTATGAACTATTTTTTATACTGTAATGATATATTAAACTAGCATTTTTACATTTACCATGTGATTTAAATTTGTTAATTATTTGAATATTGTGCAAATGCCGTCCGATTTATATTTGGTTTGATTTTGGATGTTGATTGTGTTTGTGGTTATATTATTGTTTGTTACAGTATAATGCTAGTTGACAGTTATATGTGTTAGTATTTGTATCATGCATAATAATATATAGTTGAGAGGTGTAATATATAGTTTTTCATGTCTGAAAATACTTCTTGTTACATCTATTCAGCAGTATAACATTTTTTTTCAATGAGGATAATAATTAAAAATATAATGCTAGTTGTATATAGCATTATACCTTTAACTGTATGAAACTTTATACTTTTTTAACTGGCTTCAGCTAAATTTGTTATTAATATTTTTTAAACACTGGCATATCTAGTTTTATTCATAAGACAACATATTTTTTGTTTTGCTTCCTTATTAGAATGAGATCTAGTTATGGATAATGGGTAATGCTCTTTGTCGACAATTAGATTTTTATGCTTTAATTCAGAATATATTTGTAGCTGGAATAGACACAACCTCCATAGCAATAGAATAGGTAAAGGAAGAGTCAATGAGACATCCAAAAGCAACGAAGAAAGCACTGGATTAAGTAAGAAGAAGAATCATGGATAAGAAAACAAAAATAGAACAAAATGGTATCGATAACCTTACTTTTCTGAAATCAATTGTAAAGGAGACAATGAGAATGCACCCGCCAGTGCCACTACTCAATCAAAGGGAAGCAACAGAGCATTTCAAAATTGATGGTGGTGATATTCTTCCAAAAACAATGATATCTATAGACAGAGATCTGGTTATGTATTTACTTGCATTTTGTCTCATGTTTTGCTTGAACCAGATGCTATTTACATTTAGTCTATCATTTCTACGATAGCCAACAATAATTATTTTAAAAAATCCCAATACATACATTAACAGTAATTTTTTTATATAGTGATAGTTGTATATGGCATTTCAGTATAATACAAACTAATAACAATGCTCTTATCATTATGCATTATACTGATTATTATTAAATAAATCAATACATGTAAGTGTGACGACCCGGATTTTCGGATCAGTCAAAATCGCCGAAAAACCCGTCCGTTCTAAAACTACGAATGAAAACTACCAACTTAATACACAATATTCGATAAATATTCAACGTTACTAAATGTATAGGATACAACTTTCAATTGTACAAGTTATTAGAGTAATCAATTTAATCTACTAGTGTGCTTTAATACAAACCCAAATCAAATACTACAAATAACTATAAATCTACTGTTGCGAACCACTGATGAGAAACAACAATATCCTTACCTGCAAACTCAATAAACAATGTAAATGCAGAATAAAATAGTAAGCAGGAAAGATACAACAACACAATACAAATAGAAACCAATAAACAAAAAATGTTATGTTATTATTGGGGCTGCATCACTATCACTTGTGACTTCTTACATAACCCTATCTAATTGGGTACCCAATTAGATACAGGATCAAGCCAACATAGTTCTCCTACCGCAAACAGGACTCATGAAGCCTACGATGCAACAAATAATATGCAATTCCAAAACTACCCACTTAGGCTTAATCATTAAATTTAGATATTTAAAATCCAATTAACATTACGGAAATTATCTCTTTGGACTTTATCACCGAATTCTTATTTCAAAACTTTTGAAATATATATATGTATATATCTTTAATAGTCAAACTAATCCTTTACTTCATAAGTTGAAAACAAATCGTCTTTTTTTGAAACGATATCAATATACTAGCATACAAAACTATATGCTACCTGATCGGGAGTTTCCAGCCATAACAAGCCAACTAGGTCCAAGCCATCCGAAAAATAAATATAGATATGTATATCCCTCTACAACGAGAGCGGGCTATACTGAGGCTACAGAACATCTACACCTCCCTTGCCCACCTTTTTAGTTATGGGTTACTCGAATCATCGGTAACATAACAAATCACTTTATATCCCGGAGTGGCAAAATCATTTACAATAATAATTACAAATACTTCTTATCTATAATAATTTCCATTTCCAAATCCTTTCAAAAATCATTTTAAAACCATCGGGTTTAGTCCTCGAAATTCTTTACGTTTTATAAAACACTTTAACAAAATCATTCTTTATATAAACCACTTTTATATAAAATCACTTCAAAATATTTATTCTCAAATATCTCTATTTTATTTCAAAAGAAACCATTTCATTTAAAAGATAAAATATCTTTTATTTCCAAAATTATAATAAATATCTTTTATTACAATTCCTACTTAACCAAATTTTTTATCAAACTCCTTATAGTCAAGCTGTGAAATTCTAATCACAAGGTGTTCGTATTTAATCATTCTAAATTTATTGTCTACCCCACCCATGCATATAAAAAGGTAAACGGCTCATAAATTGGTCGAGCCTAATTCAAACAATCAATCAATGAAATAAACACAATAAAGAATGATAATCAATGCTTCATTCTATCAAATATTTATTACACTTTATTTTATCTTGGGTTAAAACGGTTTGATATTTATTTTGGAGCATCCGAGCTTTCCCGTCGACATATTCTGTCCCCCACCCAAGTCTTCTTGGATCTCATAGACAAAACACGTATACTATTCATTTCCGCATACCCCATTAAGTATTTAACTTCTAATTTTAAAATACTTAATTAACCTTCCAAATAGTCAAACAAGCAAATAAAACAATTGTTTTAGTAACCAAAGTAAACAAGCATTCAATAAGGGTTTTCTAGCAACACTTAACACTTAAAGTTCCTTCAACTTAGCAATGATTTCAATGAACTTAAAGGAAGAACTAACTCACTTTGGATTCCACTCCGTCAAACTTTAAGGCAAGGAACTCCTGATCTAAACCATACTTCCTACCATTTTTTTGCTAACTTAGTCACTACGGATTTGACTTTAGCTTCGCTACTATTTCATGAAAATTCTTGAAATCTAACTATAGCTCCACTATCCAAGAAATTGAGATGAAAAGAGGTGGAGAGGGCTTCTAGGTGGGTATGGCCTTGGGTGGATAGATGGAACTTACTAGCTTGAACTTGACTTAAGTGGTATATCTTTTTGTCGATTATTTTTGCCATAACTTTGTTACGCTTTTGGAATTTTTATAAAGAGGCTATCACGTACAGAAATTTTCGACTTTCGAAAATTCGACATCGATACTCACTTTATCGACTGCCGAGAAATCGAGTGCCGGAAACTCCAATAGTGAGGGTTTTAACAAGAAAGAAAAGGTAGAAGAAGAAGAAAAGAGGAAAAAAAAAGAAAGAAGAAAGAGAGAAGAACAACAACAGAAATAGAAAACAATATCAGAATCTTACACATCGCAGCGGAACAATATATAATAGATAACACTAGTCTTTTAAAACAAAGAACTATATCAGCTTATACATACATCAATCAGAGTCATATACAACAATGGACAGTTATATAAACTTGTCCTCATATAGAACACACAGCGGAATAAATACTATCAGATACCAATACTACGTCTCGTCATCCAGCTTATCTCCAAAGCTCCAGAATATCCAGAATATCCTGATAACATAACTCTAGGCTGCCCGTGTGGAAATTGGTGGGCACCCAGAGTTTAGAAGGGAAACAATAAACTCCGAGTCAGTCATGGTGACTGGTGTGAGATCGTAAAACAGTTATTTATCTTTAAAATAAACAACAGAAAAATTTTAAAATCAATTCGCAATGCTTTTGGAAAATGAAACTACCATAAGACCTCCCGCCACACACACAATGCAAACGCAGAATTGGAGGAGATTTCTTCTTATGATAGTCAAAGATGCTTACTACGCAAAAATCAAATTCTTTTTGATATTATTATTAGTGCATAGTGTAGAAAACATTTCGAAAGTAGAATATTAATCTTAGCCGACATAGGTACCATTATAGTATGTCTACTATAGCTACCATATTAAATGGCAGGTTCTACAACTAAAACCGTACAAGGCTCGTATTGTTTCTTTGGATTTCCAACAAATGGTCAGGCTAAGGAACTTCCTTTTCCACGATGGGTACGTCCCTGGAATAGACGATCCGAGAAATAACCTAACATTACGGTTAGATCTCTGCCAACACAAGGCCGGGTTACCTCTGCAAAAGTAGGTAACTACTGACACGCGTATGTCATTCCCCGATCGTAACCGATCTTCCCGAGGATCCCCGATTTCCAACAAACCACATAAATAATAATGCAACAACCACATAGGTTAAGTATCTGGGCTCCATACCATGATACCACCTCTATCCAGAAGGAATGACATACACTAAAGGGCGCTACTCCCTAGAACCTTGCCGCATCCTTCCTGTTTTGACCATTTCCGGGGTGTGAGGCTCGATGAAGTCTCGTCCACAAAGCTACGCTTTCTACAAAGCCATGCTTCGGGTCAAACAAAATGATCAACCTATGATCACAAAGATATAAGATCAAACAAATGATCATATCGCAAATGATCAAACACTGATCATTTCACAGCAACACTCAGTATGCCACGTTACCAAATTGGGAGTATATCGTTGATAAATTTCAACTACATAACCTCTGAGCTCGTACGTCTCAGAGAAGGGTGTTAAGCTAAAAGAATAAATTCTCCGCCACCAACAGAAATGTTTTTGAAAGAAATCAGCTTTATATCTCAAATTGTAACGTCAGACACACAATCCATACAAGTCTGTTCCGGGATCGAACAGAACCAAAGGCACTTCTCACGAAGCCCTTGCAATTCCGGATAATTTTCAATCACGTCAGGACTTCCCGTCACTAAGGGTGATAAAACCTCTAAATCGGAGATCAGCCGATGTAGAGTAACTCGACGGTAATCCTTCCGTTTTCAAAAATATCCGGTCTTCAACACCGGTCTTCGAATGCAATTCATAACGACGTATCACATATTCGGAATGGGTTATACGACCCCATGGTCCTTTCCCGGCTAACCCGAATAGTGAGCGTTTATTTAAAAACAAGTGTGGCATTCAAATTCATCCAATTCACAACAAATACCATTCAAGGTAATTATTGATAGTCGGTTATTTAACTATCAATAAAGATGCGCGACATCATCAGATTCCAAATAATTTTCCAAATTATTTATTTTTCAAAATATCTTTACCAGATATAAAATTTCCACACTTCAAAAATAAATCAATATTTATTTTTAAACAACTCCCCTTTCTTTTATAAATTCCATAGTGAATTTATATTTCAAAAATATCTACTGATCTACGATTTTCAAATCGATTTCAATATTCACTTTCAATTTATCTTTACAGAGATAAACCTCAAAAACGTTTCATTTCGTTTTGGAAAACATTTCCATCCTTATTTAAAAATAAGTCAGCAAATCACAAATCCATTTATTTTCAACACTTGGAAAATATTTGATATACTTAAAATCAAAATTAAGTATAATTTCATTCTTTAAGGAAACCATTTGAGTCAAAACGAATGTTACGTAAAACATCGTTACGACAACTCAAAATCACTAGTATAGGGATTCGAATTTTAAGATAGATGTGTAAATCCCAATACTACATAAAAACATTTCCTTTCGGAAATCATTTACTATAACAATAGTGTTATAGTCCACCATTTCCTTCTATTTCTCGAAAACGCCTATTTCAACAATAAATGTTGAAATCTATGCTTTCGATTCATAATACATTTTAAAACATCTTTAAAATGTTTAACTTCATTTTTAATATCACTTCTTCAAAAATAAATCCATTTTTATTTAATAATATATTCACTGTCCAAAATCGTGAATATAATTCACTTAACCCAATTTCAATCATTTCTACACATTTATTCCAAGGATAATTCGCTATCCAGAATTGCGAATATATCTTCTTTAATAACCTTCTATATTTAATTTATCAAATTAAATTGGTTTCGAATTTATAAAACAACGTTTATAAATCCTATTTCTATTTTTTTAACAACTTCGATTTATAAATCTCCTTTATAAATCAATTCGATAAATATTCCATTTAAAGGCAAAAATCCAATTTATAAGTAAACTTCTTATAAATCTTTTATTCTAAAATTCCATTCATTTTATAACTTCACCCTTTATAAATCTATAAACTTCATATCTTCACAATTTATAATTCTATAAATTTTCTATCTTCACAATTTATAATTCTATAAATTTTCTATCTTCACAATTTAAAAACTCGTTTTAAAGTCCCAATAATTTTAATTGATAAATATCAATTTTTCTGTACATCTTTTATAATACTTCAAAAATCTCAATTTAACAATTAAATCAACTTTCATTTCAAAAATCACGCTTCGGTTATATTTCGCAAAAATCTTAACCTTTATAACTTTAAAAATTTTAACGTTTGTAAATTAATTCAAAAATTTAATAACGTATACTTACAAATAATCACTTTAAAAATCTCTTTTAAAGTTAAAATCGTTATTTTAAAACTTCAAAAATTGAATCCAATGATGCAACGCATCAATTAGTCCATCACAACATCAAACATCATATATCATCATATGATAACAGAATCTATATCAACATCTGTAAATAAATAAATACAGTTGAGGAATCCAGTTGGATCCCTCCAACCTGTTTCCCTGCATTCAAAGACGTTAGCACAATACCAATTCCACTTCGAGGTGGAATATCGCGGTATATGAGTTTTATAAAAATATCCGCTTACTAACGACGCAATAGGGTCTCATCCGCTATACGAGGCGGGAATCAATCAATCCAATATATACATATGCCAATATGTATATATTGCTATATATATAGATATATCCTATTATATCTAATATCACATCCAATAGCAATCATCAATAACTGCAAAAATTCCACTTTAAATTTTGAGTGAGAAGATCTCACCTTAGCTTTTTATTTTGCCATCCCATTCCATTTCTGCTTTGATTTCTCGTTTTGACCTTGTGTAAATAATTTATACAAATTCATCAATATTCGAATTAAATCGAACAATTCAATTATCATTTTATAATTTCAATTCAACTAATAATTTAATTTAATAAATTAATTTCCTTTATAAACATTTTACAGTTCATTTCACATTTTAAACAGTCGAATAGTACATTTCCTATTCCAAAAATTTAAACTTAACTAATTTCTCCAATAATAATTTCCTAGTAGCTAAAATAACTAACTATGTTAATTTAACAGATAAATCTCTATTTCTTTTTATCTACTGTAATTTTCTGCATATACAAACTTATATCTATCTCTATAAAAATTTTAAGATGACCATAGTAGATTTACTATCATACATAAATATTCGAATTTATTTCCAAATTTTAATTGAATAAAATAAATCGTAATACCTTACTGCCGAAGGCAACCTAGGCTACCCAAACATGCGAGCCACCGCCTCGCTCTGGACGCCGCCGAGCATCATCCCTCCTCCGAGACCACTGCTTCGACGACGAGCCCACAGCAGTACGTGAAACCCCACTTGCCTCCATCACGAGTCATCGCTGTCGACAGCCACTTCTCGTCTACATCGCCCTAACTGATACGCCTCCCCACCGACTCCGATGCTCAGCCCTAATCGACCCCGCGCCCTGGCCTTCCTCTCGCGTACGCGAGCTTTGTGAACCCCAACCCAAAATCGACAGGACGAGGAAATAACCAAGACGTCGCAGCCCACTTTGCTTCGTATTCCTCCTTCGCGACCTGCCGCCACCATTTCCCAGCGCCACGACCTCCGCGAGTCACTCGCGATGCTCGACAACGAGCCCTAATACGCGCGCCCTAGGATTCGAACGCGGCTATGATTTCTTTCCCCTAAATCTCAAATTCGAACGAGTGGAAGACTGACTTTGATTCGTGAGTGAATGTGAATGGGGAGAGGAGATAACGAAATTTTTATTCGTTCGAACGAAAGTGAGGATCGGCCATTTTTTTTATCTCGTTCTGCTTTGATTTGAAACCAGGGAGGGAGATGCGATATTTACAATCGAGTGAAGCAGGGTTTTGCACGATTTTTCTCGTGATACCAGGCGTGAATTTAGCCGTGACTTTAGGAATGCTGTCCTTTGTTTAAATTTTTAAATTTAAATTTAAATTCAATTTGTTTCGGTACAATTTTTAACGCGTTTATGTGACGTATTCTCACCAACAACTCCGAACGATACGAAATTTAAAATCCGATGATAATTTACCGTTACGGACCCGATGGAACTGGTTTCGTCGAATTCCGAGACTGTGCCTCGGACGGCTATTTTTAAATTCGATTCGAACAATAAAATTCAAATCTGAACCGAACAGTTTCAAATTCACTTCTGAAAGTTTCTATTATTTTCAGTGTTATCAATATAAATTTTACAAGCGTTTGAAATATTTTTCTTTAGCTTTAAATTGAAGATTCAAATATTTATTCAACACTATATAGATTAAATTATAAAATTTAATCGCCAAATTCCAAGTTATATTCGGGATTCAAATTAAATTATCGTTCAAATATTTAAAATAAATTAAATATTCTCAATTTAATTTGTTCAAAATTCTGGGTCGTTACAAAATTCCCTCCTTAAAAGAATTTCGTCCCGAAATTACAAGTTAGGAAAAAAAAAGTCATTAACTCGTCTACTATTTTTCACAATTCGGTAGTTTTATCAATTTATCAAAACAAATCTTTCTACTAAAGATTCGTTATCATTCAACTAAATTTCTAAACCTTTTATAGTTTTCAAACATCATTGTTTACTTCAAAATTCAAATTTAAATTCAAATTTCAAATTTAAACTTTCAAAACTTTCTCAAAAATTTTCTAACACTTGAAATTTTCGAAAAATTTCGCCAGCGTCTCCTTTGCGCGGCTAATACGGCACGACTACAAAACGTCCCTACGGACTCTCAGATTTCAAAAAGAAAAAGAAAAAGCCAAGCGGCTAGAGAAATAAGTCATCAAATCTCATATTCAAATTTAAATACATACCTTTTTCGAGCAATTCAAATTATCTTCGAAATCAAATCCAATTCCTTTCATAACACCTGTATATCCTACTAGCCATAATATCTAGTTACATATCCAAACCATTTTGCAAATTCTATTACAAAATTTTCAATATCAATTTCTTATATCATCTCTAATTCACTATTGAAGTTACACATATCTATTATCATTCAATTTTGCATTTCAAATTTCATTTGAATTCAATTCCAACATTTAATTCAATTTGGATTCAGTTTATCTTCTGAATATTGAATTTTATCGATTATCTTTTGTTCACCTCAAACTAATCTTGAAACTTCATTTAATTTTGCACAATTCACATTTGTTTTCAACATTCAATTTCAATTCCAGTTTCATTCTTTTGTTCATTCCCAAAATGTATTTTCAATTCACTATTTTGGTTTATAATCACTTATATTAAACTGGATTTCAATTCGAATTCAATTTACATTCATGTACTTACAATTGCAAATTGATTCATTCATTCACAATTTTATTTTCATAATTCAATACTCAATTCCAGAGTCTTTTCAACTTTTTCAAAACCATTTTGAAAACAATTCAAATTATCCTTTGAATTTCTAAAACCAAATCCAAATTTTTGAAACAACTTCCATTTAAAACAATTTGGCAGCAATTCCTCTTTTGGAAACCCGAAAATGAACACTGGTGATGTCGCGATCATCATCGGAATTATTTTCCAGCGACCGAAAAGAGTTTAGAGCTTTCATCTCTCAAAATACTTTTCAAAACCTTTGAAATTCATTTTCAACTCCAAAAAGAATTTAAACTTTCCAAATCTCCAAAATTTTCAAATTCTTTTCAAAACATTTCCAAAAACTTCTCTGGAATTCCGTTTTAAATTACAATTCACATTTATAATTTACATTCTTTAATTTCATTTGTATGAATTTATTTCTTAACTTTGGTGTTAGGATTTCAATTTCTTATTCAACTTCATATAATAATGATAACATTTCAATATTATCACTTTCCTAACAACCATGCAACCATATACTATGATAATTCATAGAAAATGATTTCTTTTCTATACAAAAATAGTTTTGGGCAAAATTATTTCATTTACCCTATTTTAAAACAATACTGTGTCGGTTTATCTTGTTTAAGAGTTTAGAAACCCCTATCGATTTCAGTTAGCTAGACTGCACCGACCAGAATCCATAAACAATCAACCGATAAGTCAACACAATACAAAACAATTTTATATTCACTAACAAATACGCACTCGTATCTATTATTACACTCAAACTCATTCTAGAGTACTACTGACTCTATCTCTAATGAGTAACACCCAACAGAGCAGGGTTGTCGCTTAACCATATGCTCTGATACCACGCTGTCACGTACAGAAATTTTCGACTTTCGAAAATTCGACATCGATACTCACTTTATCGACTGCCGAGAAATCGAGTGCCGGAAACTCCAATAGTGAGGGTTTTAACAAGAAAGAAAAGGTAGAAGAAGAAGAAAAGAGGAAAAAAAAAGAAAGAAGAAAGAGAGAAGAACAACAACAGAAACAGAAAACAATATCAGAATCTTACACATCGCATCGGAACAATATATAATAGATAACACTAGTCTTTTAAAACAAAGAACTATATCAGCTTATACATACATCAATCAGAGTCATATACAACAATGGACAGTTATATAAACTTGTCCTCATATAGAATACACAGCGGAATAAATACTATCAGATACCAATACTACGTCTCGTCATCCAGCTTATCTCCAAAGCTCCAGAATATCCAGAATATCCTGATAACATAACTCTAGGTTGCCCGTGTGGAAATTGGTGGGCACCCAGAGTTTAGAAGGGAAACAATAAACTCCGAGTCAGTCATGGTGACTGGTGTGAGATCGTAAAACAGTTATTTATCTTTAAAATAAACAACAGAAAAATTTTAAAATCAATTCGCAATGCTTTTGGAAAATGAAACTACCATAAGACCTCCCGCCACACACACAATGCAAACGCAGAATTGGAGGAGATTTCTTCTTATGATAGTCAAAGATGCTTACTACGCAAAAATCAAATTCTTTTTGATATTATTATTAGTGCATAGTGTAGAAAACATTTCGAAAGTAGAATATTAATCTTAGCCGACATAGGTACCGTTATAGTATGTCTACTATAGCTACCATATTAAATGGCAGGTTCTACAACTAAAACCGTACGAGGCTCGTATTGTTTCTTTGGATTTCCAACAAATGGTCAGGCTAAGGAACTTCCTTTTCCACGATGGGTACGTCCCTGGAATAGACGACCCGAGAAATAACCTAACATTACGGTTAGATCTCTGCCAACACAAGGCCGGGTTACCTCTGCAAAAGTAGGTAACTACTGACACGCGTATGTCATTCCCCGATCGTAACCGATCTTCCCGAGGATCCCCGATTTCCAACAAACCACATAAGTAATAATGCAGCAACCACATAGGTTAAGTATCTGGGCTCCATACCATGATACCACCTCTATCCAGAAGGAATGACATACACTAAGGGGCGCTACTCCCTAGAACCTTGCCGCATCCTTCCTGTTTTGACCATTTCCGGGGTGTGAGGCTCGATGAAGTCTCGTCCACAAAGCTACGCTTTCTACAAAGCCATGCTTCGGGTCAAACAAAATGATCAACCTATGATCACAAAGATATAAGATCAAACAAATGATCATATCGCAAATGATCAAACACTGATCATTTCACAGCAACACTCAGTATGCCACGTTACCAAATTGGGAGTATATCGCTGATAAATTTCAACTACATAACCTCTGAGCTCATACGTCTCAGAGAAGGGTGTTAAGCTAAAAGAATAAATTCTCCGCCACCAACAGAAATGTTTTTGAAAGAAATCAGCTTTATATCTCAAATTGTAACGTCAGACACACAATCCATACAAGTCTGTTCCGGGATCGAACAGAACCGAAGGCACTTCTCACGAAGCCCTTGCAATTCCGGATAATTTTCAATCACGTCAGGACTTCCCGTCACTAAGGGTGATAAAACCTCTAAATCGGAGATCAGCCGATGTAGAGTAACTCGACGGTAATCCTTCCGTTTTCAAAAATATCCGGTCTTCAACACCGGTCTTCGAATGCAATTCATAACGACGTATCACATATTCGGAATGGGTTATACGACCCCATGGTCCTTTCCCGGCTAACCCGAATAGTGAGCGTTTATTTAAAAACAAGTGTGGCATTCAAATTCATCCAATTCACAACAAATACCATTCAAGGTAATTATTGATAGTCAGTTATTTAACTATCAATAAAGATGCGCGACATCATCAGATTCCAAATAATTTTCCAAATTATTTATTTTTCAAAATATCTTTACCAGATATAAAATTTCCACACTTCAAAAATAAATCAATATTTATTTTTAAACAACTCCCCTTTCTTTTATAAATTCCATAGTGAATTTATATTTCAAAAATATCTACTGATCTACGATTTTCAAATCGATTTCAATATTCACTTTCAATTTATCTTTACAGAGATAAACCTCAAAAACGTTTCATTTCGTTTTGGAAAACATTTCCATCCTTATTTAAAAATAAGTCAGCAATTCACAAATCCATTTATTTTCAACACTTGGAAAATATTTGATATACTTAAAATCAAAATTAAGTATAATTTCATTCTTTAAGGAAATCATTTGAGTCAAAACGAATGTTACGTAAAACATCGTTACGACAACTCAAAATCACTAGTATAGGGATTCGAATTTTAAGATAGATGTGTAAATCCCAATACTACATAAAAACATTTCCTTTCGGAAATCATTTACTATAACAACAGTGTTATAGTCCACCATTTCCTTCTATTTCTCGAAAACGCCTATTTCAATAATAAATGTTGAAATCTATGCTTTCGATTCATAATACATTTTAAAACATCTTTAAAATGTTTAACTTCATTTTTAATATCACTTCTTCAAAAATAAATCCATTTTTATTTAATAATATATTCACTGTCCAAAATCGTGAATATAATTCACTTAACCCAATTTCAATCATTTCTACACATTTATTCCAAGGATAATTCGCTATCCAGAATTGCGAATATATCTTCTTTAATAACCTTCTATATTTAATTTATCAAATTAAATTGGTTTCGAATTTATAAAACAACGTTTATAAATCCTATTTCTATTTTTTTAACAACTTCGATTTATAAATCTCCTTTATAAATCAATTCGATAAATATTCCATTTAAAGGCAAAAATCCAATTTATAAGTAAACTTCTTATAAATCTTTTATTCTAAAATTCCATTCATTTTATAACTTCACCCTTTATAAATCTATAAACTTCATATCTTCACAATTTATAATTCTATAAATTTTCTATCTTCACAATTTAAAAACTCGTTTTAAAGTCCCAATAATTTTAATTGATAAATATCAATTTTTCTGTACATCTTTTATAATACTTCAAAAATCTCAATTTAACAATTAAATCAACTTTCATTTCAAAAATCACGCTTCGGTTATATTTCGCAAAAATCTTAACCTTTATAACTTTAAAAATTTTAACGTTTGTAAATTAATTCAAAAATTTAATAACGTATACTTACAAATAATCACTTTAAAAATCTCTTTTAAAGTTAAAATCGTTATTTTAAAACTTCAAAAATTGAATCCAATGATGCAACGCATCAATTAGTCCATCACAACATCAAACATCATATATCATCATATGATAACAGAATCTATATCAACATCTGTAAATAAATAAATACAGTTGAGGAATCCAGTTGGATCCCTCCAACCTGTTTCCCTGCATCCAAAGACGTTAGCACAATACCAATTCCACTTCGAGGTGGAATATCGCGGTATATGGGTTTTTTAAAAATATCCGCTTACTAACGGCGCAATAGGGTCTCATCCGCTATACGAGGCGGGAATCAATCAATCCAATATATACATATGCCAATATGTATATATTGCTATATATATAGATATATCCTATTATATCTAATATCACATCCAATAGCAATCATCAATAACTGCAAAAATTCCACTTTAAATTTTGAGTGAGAAGATCTCACCTTAGCTTTTTATTTTGCCATCCCATTCCATTTCTGCTTTGATTTCTCGTTTTGACCTTGTGTAAATAATTTATACAAATTCATCAATATTCGAATTAAATCGAACAATTCAATTATCATTTTATAATTTCAATTCAACTAATAATTTAATTTAATAAATTAATTTCCTTTATAAACATTTTACAGTTCATTTCACATTTTAAACAGTCGAATAGTACATTTCCTATTCCAAAAATTTAAACTTAACTAATTTCTCCAATAATAATTTCCTAGTAGCTAAAATAACTAACTATGTTAATTTAACAGATAAATCTCTATTTCTTTTTATCTACTGTAATTTTCTACATATACAAACTTATATCTATCTCTATAAAATTTTTAAGATGACCATAGTAGATTTACTATCATACATAAATATTCGAATTTATTTCCAAATTTTAATTGAATAAAATAAATCGTAATACCTTACTGCCGAAGGCAACCTAGGCTACCCAAACACGCGAGCCACCGCCTCGCTCTGGACGCCGCCGAGCATCATCCCTCCTCCGAGACCACTGCTTCGACGACGAGCCCACAGCAGTACGTGAAACCCCACTTGCCTCCATCACGAGTCATCGCTGTCGACAGCCACTTCTCGTCTACATCGCCCTAACTGATACGCCTCCCCACCGACTCCGATGCTCAGCCCTAATCGACCCCGCGCCCTGGCCTTCCTCTCGCGTACGCGAGCTTTGTGAACCCCAACCCAAAATCGACAGGACGAGGAAATCACCAAGACGTCGCATCCCACTTTGCTTCGTATTCCTCCTTCGCGACCTGCCGCCACCATTTCCCAGCGCCACGACCTCCGCGAGTCACTCGCGATGCTCGACAACGAGCCCTAATACGCGCGCCCTAGGATTCAAACGCGGCTATGATTTCTTTCCCCTAAATCTCAAATTCGAACGAGTGGAAGACTGACTTTGATTCGTGAGTGAATGTGAATGGGGAGAGAAGATAACGAAATTTTTATTCGTTCGAACGAAAGTGAGGATCGACCATTTTTTTATCTCGTTCTGCTTTGATTTGAAACCAGGGAGGGAGATGCGATATTTACAATCGAGTGAAGCAGGGTTTTGCACGATTTTTCTCGTGATACCAGGCGTGAATTTAGCCGTGACTTTAGGAATGCCGTCCTTTGTTTAAATTTTTAAATTTAAATTTAAATTCAATTTGTTTCGGTATACTTTTTAACGCGTTTATGTGACGTATTCTCACCCAACAACTCCGAACGATACGAAATTTATAATCCGGTGATAATTTAACGTTACGGACCCGATGGAACTGGTTTCGTCGAATTCCGAGACTGTGCCTCGGACGGCTATTTTTAAATTCGATTCGAACAATAAAATTCAAATCTGAACCGAACAGTTTCAAATTCACTTCTGAAAGTTTCTATTATTTTCAGTGTTATCAATATAAATTTTACAAGCGTTTGAAATATTTTTCTTTAGCTTTAAATTGAAGATTCAAATATTTATTCAACACTATATAGATTAAATTATAAAATTTAATCGCCAAATTCCAAGTTATATTCGGGATTCAAATTAAATTATCGTTCAAATATTTAAAATAAATTAAATATTCTCAATTTAATTTGTTCAAAATTCTGGGTCGTTACAGAGGCATAGAAGCCATTAAAGCTCCACGAAAGAAGAAGGAGAAGCTTAGAAAAGGAAGAAGAATGGAAAGTGTGTGTAAAAAAGTGAGAAAGTGTGTTGGTATTTATTGGACAAAATTGGATTAAAATAATATTTTGTAAAAAAAACAAAATACCCTTTACTTGTACTTTAAGCAAACTAATTTTTTTTCAACACTTTACATCACATTTCAAATCATTAGTTTAAGTCATTTTTACTCAAGTATCAAGTAAAGAATATAATAATTATGTTTGTTTGGTTTGATGTTTACTTTTTGACTTTTATAAAACTTTTTGCCTTTTTGTGCTTACATTTTGTTAATTACACTCTAGAATTTTCTAAGTATATTTAGTAAAAGTAAACTTGATTAGTGAATTAATTAAGACTTATACTATTTGAATATATGTTCATATATAAGAAAATAAAAGTGCAACAACGTTGCGACAACTTTAAATCGTCAAAACGTTGATTTTCGACAAAATGTTTTACGGTCGCATTTTGACGTTTTAGTTAAACTATTTATTTATGTAAATCCAATTTAAAAATAAATTTCTATAATATTATTTAAAAATATAAACACATATAAATTAACTAAAATAATTTATTTAACCGTTGAAACTTACTTTTCCAAAATCAGGATTTTGTCACTTTTGTCGATATAAAATATTATTCCTATTTTTGTGTATATTTCTCTTTGCAATCCTATCTTACATTATTTAAATCATAAAATGTTATATATTTTATGTTTAAAATGACTTTAAATAGTATATTTTAAAGTGGTCAAATTCTGAGTCGTTACATTCTCCCCTACTTAAAAGAATTTCGTCCTCGAAATTACAAGAATAGAAAAATATAACGAAAAAACAACAATTAACGAAAGTTAAGCACACCAAAAATAGTAATATCACCCATAACCCCGGTCGGAAGTATGGTGCCTTATCCTATCCATTTTATTTATCAAATTAAGGTAATTTCATTTCTAAAATTCCTAAGTTGATTTACTAACCTAGACAAATTTTAATTAGGCACCTAACTTAAGCTCTGATACCAAATGTGACGACCCAGATTTTTGTATCAGTCCAAATCGCCGAAAAACCCGTCCATTCTAAAACTACGAAAGAAAACTACCAACTTACTAGACAATATTTGACAAATATTCAATGTTACTAAATGTATAGGATACAACTTTCAATTGTACAAGCTATTAGAGTAATCAATTTAATCTACTAGTGTGCTTTAATACAAACCCAAATCAAATACTACAAATAACTGTAAATCTACTATTGCGCAACTCTAATGAGAAACAACAATATCCTTACCTATGAACTCAATAAACAATGTAAATGTGGAGCATGAAAGATATAACAACACAAGATAAATAGCAACCAATAAAAAAAATGTTATGTTATTATTGGGGCTGCATCACTATCACTTGTGACTGCCTACGTAACCCTATCTAATTGGGTACCCAAGTAGATACAGGATCAAGCCAACGTAGTTCTCCAACCGCAAGTAGGACTCATGGAGCCTACGATGCAACAAATAATTAATATGCAATTCCCAAACTACCCACTTAGGCTTAACCTTTAAATTTAGATATTCAAAATCTAATTAACTTTACGGAAATGATCACTTTGGAATTTATCCCCGAATTCTTATTTCAAAACGTTTGAAATATATATGTATATACCTTTTATATTCAAACTAATCCTTTACTTCAGAATCTGAAAACAAATCGCCTTTTTTGAAACGATATTAATATACAAGCATACAAAACTATATGCTACCTGATCGGGAGGTTTCTTGCTATAACAAGGCAACTGGGTCCCGGCCATCCGAAAAATAAATATAGATATGTATATCCCTCTACAATGAGAGCGGGCTATACTGAGGCTACATAACATATGCACCTCCCTTGTCCACCTTTTTAGTTATGGGTTACTCGAACCATCGGTAACATAACAAATCACTTTATATCCCGAAGTGGCAAAATCATTTACACTAATAATTACAAATACTTCTTATCTATAATAATTTACATTTCCAAATCCTTTCAAAAATCATTTTAAAACCATCGTTTTAGTCCTCGAAATTATTTATGTTTTATAAAATACTTTAACAAAATCATTCTTTATATAAACCACTTTTATATAAAATCACTTCAAAATATTTATTCTCAAATATCTCTATTTTATTTCAAAAGAAACCATTTCATTTAAAAGATAAAATATCTTTTATTTCCAAAATTATAATAAATTTCTTTTATTATAATTCCTACTTAACCAAATTTTTTATCGAACACCTTATAATCAAACTGTGAAATTCTAATCACAAGGTGTTCGTATTTAATCATTCTCAATTTATTGTCTACCCGGCCCATGCATATAAAAAGGTAAGCTACTCATAAACTGGTCGAGCCTAATTAAAACAATCAATCAATGAAATAAACACAACAATAAATGATAATTAATGCTTCATTCTATCAAATATTTATAACACTTTATTTTATCATGGGTTAAAACGGTTTGATATTTATTTTGGAGCATCCGGGCTTTCCCTTTGACGTGTTTCGTCCCTCGCCTAAGTCTTCTTGGATCTCACAGGCAAAACACATGTACTAGTCATTTCTGCATACCCCATTAAGTATTTAACTTCTAAATTTTAATATACTTAATTAACCATCCTAATAGTCAAACAAGAAAATACAACAATTGTTTTAGCAACCAAAGTAAACAAGCATTCAACAAGGGTTTTCTTGCAACACTTAACACTTAAAGTTCCTTCAAATTAGCAATGATTTCAACGAACTTAAAAGAAGAAATAACTCATTTTAGATTCCACTCCGTCAAATTTTAAGGTAAGGAACTCCCGATCTAAATTATACTACCTACCATTTTTTTGCTAACTTTGTCACTACGTATTTGACTATAGCTTCGCTACTATTTCCTAAAACTTCTTGAAATCTAGCTATAGCTCTGCTATCCTAGAAGTTGAGATGAAAATAGGTGGACATAGCTTTTAGGTGGGCATAGCCTTGGGTGGATGGATGGAACTTACTAGCTTGAACTTGACTTAAGTGGTATACCTTTTTGTCGATTATTTTTGCCATATCTTTGTTACGCTTTTGGAATTTTATTAAAGAGGCATAGAATCCATTAAATCTCTAAGGAAGAAGAAGGAGAAGCTTAGAAAAGGAAGAAGAAGAAGAATGGAAACTGTGTGTCAAAAAGTGGGAAAGTGTGTTGGTATTTATAGGAAAAAATTGGATTAAAATAATTTTTTGTAAAAAGACCAAAATACCGTTTGCTTATACTTTAAGCAAACTATTTTTTTTTAACACTTAACATTACATTTCAAATCATTACTTTAAGTCACTTTAACTTAAATATTGAGTAAAGAATATAATAATTATGTTTGTTTGATTTGATGTTTACCTTTTGACTTTTATAACACCTTTTGCCTTTTTATGCTTACTTTTTGTTAATTACATTCTAGGATTTTCTATGTATGTTTAGTAAAAGTAAACTTGATGAGTGAATTAATTAATACTTATACTATTTGAATATATATTCATATATAAGAAAATAAAGGTGCAACAACGTTGCGACAACTTTAAATCGTCAAAACGTTGATTTTCGACAAAATGTTTTACGGTCACATTTTAACGTTTTAGTTAAACTATTTATTTATGTAAACCAAATTTAAAAATAAATTTATATAATGTTATTTAAAAATATAAACACACGTAAATTAATTAAATTAATTTATTTAACCGTTGAAACTTACTTTTTCGAAATCAAGATTTTGTCACTTTTGTCGATATAAACAATTATTCCTATTTTGTGTATATTTCTCTTTGCAAATCCTATCTAATATTATTTAAATCATAAATGTTATATATTTTATGTTAAAAATCATTTTAAATAGTATATTTTAAAGTGGTCAAATTCTGGGGTCGTTACATTCTCCCCTACTTAAAAGAATTTCGTCCTTGAAATTACAAGGACAGAAAAATATAACGAAAAAACAACAATTAAGGAAAGTTAAGTACACCAAAAATAGTAACATAACCCATAACCCAGGTAGGAGGTATGGTGTCTTATCCTATCCATTTTATTTATCAAATTAAGGTAGTTCCGTTTCTTAAATTTCTAGGTGGATTTGCTAACCTAGACAAATTATACTTAGGCACCTAACCTAAGCTCTGATACCAAATGTTACGACACGGATTTTCGAATCAGTCAAAATCACCGAAAAACCCGTCCGTTCTAAAACTACGAATGAAAACTACCAACTTAATACACAATATTTGATAAATATTCAACAATACAAAATGTATATGATACAACTTTCAATTGTACAAGCATTGAGAAATCAATTTAATCTACTAGTGTGCTTTAATACAAACCCAAATCAAATACTACAACTAACTGTAAAAATACAGTTGCGCAACTCTGATGAGAAACAACAATATCCTTACCTATGTACTCAATAAACAATGTAAATGTGGAATAAAATAGCAAGCATGAAAGATACAACAACACAAGACAGATAGCAACCAATAAACAAAAAATGTTATGTTACTATTGGGGCTGCATCACTATCACTTGTGACTGCCTACGTAACCCTATCTAATTGGGTACCCAAGTAGATACAGGATCAAGCCAACGTAGTTCTCCTACCGCAAGTAGGACTCATGGAGCCTACGATGCAACAAATAATTAATATGCAATTCCCAAACTACACACTTAGGCTTAACCTTTAAATTTAGATATTCAAAATCTAATTAACTTTACAGAAATTATCTCTTTGGAATTTATCCCCGAATTCTTATTTCAAAACGTTTGAAATATATATGTATATACCTTTTATATTCAAACTAATCCTTTACTTTGGAATCTGAAAACAAATCGCCTTTTTTGAAACGATATTAATATACAAGCATACAAAACTATATGCTACCTGATCGGGAGGTTTCTTGCTATAACAAGGCAACTGGGTCCCGGCCATCCGAAAAATAAATATAGATATGTATATCCCTCTACAATGAGAGCGGGCTATACTGAGACTACATAACATATGCACCTCCCTTGTCCACCTTTTTAGTTATGGGTTACCCGAATCATCGGTAACATAACAAATCACTTTATATCCCGAAGTGGCAAAATCATTTACACTAATAATTACAAAGACTTCTTATCTATAATAATTTACATTTTCAAATCCTTTCAAAAATCATTTTAAAACCATCGGTTTAGTCCTCGAAATTATTTATGTTTTATAAAATACTTTAACAAAATCATTCTTTATATAAACCACTTTTATATAAAATCACTTCAAAATATTTATTCTCAAATATTTCTATTTTATTTCAAAAGAAACCATTTCATTTAAAAGATAAAATATCTTTTATTTCCAAAATTATAATAAATTTCTTTTATTATAATTCCTACTTAACCAATTTTTTATCGAACACCTTATAATCAAACTGTGGAATTCTAATCACAAGGTGTTCGTATTTAATCATTCTCAATTTATTGTCTACCCGACCCATGCATATAAAAAGGTAAGCTACTCATAAACTGGTCGAGCCTAATTCAAACAATCAATCAATGAAATAAACACAATAATAAATGATAATTAATGCTTCATTCTATCAAATATTTATAACAATTTATTTTATCATGGGTTAAAACGGTTTGATATTTATTTTGGAGCATCCGGGCTTTCCCTTCGACGTGTTCCGTCCCTCGCCTAAGTCTTCTTGGATCTCACAGGCAAAACACATGTACTAGTCATTTCTGCATACCCCATTAAGTATTTAACTTCTAAATTTTAATATACTTAATTAACCATCCTAATAGTCAAACAAGAAAATACAACAATTGTTTTAGCAACCAAAGTAAACAAGCATTCAACAAGGGTTTTCTTGCAACACTTAACACTTAAAGTTCCTTCAAATTAGCAATGATTTCAACGAACTTAAAAGAAGAAATAACTCATTTTAGATTCCACTCCGTCAAATTTTAAGGTAAGGAACTCCCGATCTAAATTATACTTCCTACCATTTTTTTGCTAACTTTGTCACTACGTATTTGACTATAGCTTCGCTACTATTTCCTAAAACTTCTTGAAATCTAGCTATAGCTCCGCTATCCTAGAAGTTGAGATGAAAATAGGTGGACATAGCTTCTAGGTGGGCATGGCCTTGGGTGGATGGATGGAACTTACTAGCTTGAACTTGACTTAAGTGGTATACCTTTTTGTCGTTTATTTTTGCCATAACTTTGTTACGCTTTTGGAATTTTATTAAAGAGGCATAGAATCCATTAAATCTCTAAGGAAGAAGAAGGAGAAGCTTAGAAAAGGAAGAAGAAGAAGAATGGAAAGTGTGTGTCAAAAAGTGAGAAAGTGTGTTGGTATTTATAGGAAAAAATTGGATTAAAATAATTTTTTGTAAAAAGACCAAAATACCGTTTGCTTATACTTTAAGCAAACTAATTTTTTTTAACACTTAACATTACATTTCAAATCATTACTTTAAGTCACTTTAACTTAAATATTGAGTAAAGAATATAATAATTATGTTTGTTTGATTTGATGTTTACCTTTTGACTTTTATAACACTTTTTGCCCTTTTTATGCTTACTTTTTGTTAATTACATTCTAGGATTTTCTATGTATGTTTAGTAAAAGTAAACTTGATGAGTGAATTAATTAATACTTATACTATTTGAATATATATTCATATATAAGAAAATAAAGGTGCAACAACGTTGCGACAACTTTAAAACGTCAAAACGTTGATTTTCGACAAAATGTTTTACGGTCACATTTTAACGTTTTAGTTAAACTATTTATTTATGTAAACCAAATTTAAAAATAAATTTATATAATGTTATTTAAAAATATAAACACACGTAAATTAATTAAATTAATTTATTTAACCGTTGAAACTTACTTTTCCGAAATCAAGATTTTGTCACTTTTGTCGATATAAACAATTATTCCTATTTTGTGTATATTTCTCTTTGCAAATCCTATCTAATATTATTTAAATCATAAATGTTATATATTTTATGTTAAAAATCATTTTAAATAGTATATTTTAAAGTGGTCAAATTCTGGGGTCGTTACATTCTCCCCTACTTAAAAGAATTTCGTCCTTGAAATTACAAGGACAGAAAAATATAACGAAAAAACAACAATTAAGGAAAGTTAAGTACACCAAAAATAGTAACATAACCCATAACCCAGGTAGGAGGTATGGTGTCTTATCCTATCCATTTTATTTATCAAATTAAGGTAGTTCTGTTTCTTAAATTTCTAGGTGTATTTGCTAACCTAGACAAATTATACTTAGGCACCTAACCTAAGCTCTGATACCAAATGTTACGACACGGATTTTCGAATCAGTCAAAATCACCGAAAAACCCATCCATTCTAAAACTACAAATGAAAACTACCAACTTAATACACAATATTTGATAAATATTCAACAATACAAAAGGTATATGATACAACTTTCAATTGTACAAGCTATTGAGAAATCAATTTAATCTACTAGTGTGCTTTAATACAAACCCAAATCAAATACTACAAATAACTGTAAAAATACTGTTACGCAACTCTGATGAGAAACAACAATATCCTTACCTATGTACTCAATAAACAATGTAAATGTGGAATAAAATAGCAAGCATGAAAGATATAACAACACAAGACAAATAGCAACCAATAAACAAAAAATGTTATGTTATTATTGGGGCTGCATCACTATCACTTGTGACTGCCTACGTAACCCTATCTAATTGGGTACCCAAGTAGATACAGGATCAAGCCAACGTAGTTCTCCTACCGCAAGTAGGACTCATGGAGCCTACGATGCAAAAAATAATTAATATGCAATTCCCAAACTACCCACTTAGGCTTAACCTTTAAATTTGGATATTCAAAATCTAATTAACTTTACGGAAATTATCTCTTTGGAATTTATCCACGAATTCTTATTTCAAAACGTTTGAAATATATATATGTATATACCTTTTATATTCAAATTAATCCTTTACTTTGGAATCTGAAAACAAATCGCCTTTTTTGAAACGATATTAATATACAAGCATACAAAACTATATGCTACCTGATCGGGAGGTTTCTTGCTATAACAAGGCAACTGGGTCCCGGCCATCCGAAAAATAAATATAGATATGTATATCCCTCTACAATGAGAGCGGGCTATACTGAGACTACATAACATATGCACCTCCCTTGTCCACCTTTTTAGTTATGGGTTACCCGAATCATCGGTAACATAACAAATCACTTTATATCCCGAAGTGGCAAAATCATTTACACTAATAATTACAAAGACTTCTTATCTATAATAATTTACATTTTCAAATCCTTTCAAAAATCATTTTAAAACCATCGGTTTAGTCCTCGAAATTATTTATGTTTTATAAAATACTTTAACAAAATCATTCTTTATATAAACCACTTTTATATAAAATCACTTCAAAATATTTATTCTCAAATATCTCTATTTTATTTCAAAAGAAACCATTTCATTTAAAAGATAAAATATCTTTTATTTCCAAAATTATAATAAATTTCTTTTATTATAATTCCTACTTAACCAAATTTTTTATCGAACACCTTATAATCAAACTGTGAAATTCTAATCACAAGGTGTTCGTATTTAATCATTCTCAATTTATTGTCTACCCGACCCATGCATATAAAAAGGTAAGCTACTCATAAACTGGTCGAGCCTAATTCAAACAATCAATCAATGAAATAAACACAACAATAAATGATAATTAATGCTTCATTCTATCAAATATTTATAACACTTTATTTTATCATGGGTTAAAACGGTTTGATATTTATTTTGGAGCATCCGGGCTTTCCCTTCGACGTGTTCCGTCCCTCGCCTAAGTCTTCTTGGATCTCACAGGCAAAACACATGTACTAGTTATTTCTGCATACCCCATTAAGTATTTAACTTCTAAATTTTAATATACTTAATTAACCATCCTAATAGTCAAACAAGAAAATACAACAATTGTTTTAGCAACCAAAGTAAACAAGCATTCAACAAGGGTTTTCTTGCAACACTTAACACTTAAAGTTCCTTCAAATTAGCAATGATTTCAACGAACTTAAAAGAAGAAATAACTCATTTTAGATTCCACTCCGTCAAATTTTAAGGTAAGGAACTCCCGATCTAAATTATACTTCCTACCATTTTTTTGCTAACTTTGTCACTACGTATTTGACTATAGCTTCGCTACTATTTCCTAAAACTTCTTGAAATCTAGCTATAGCTCCGCTATCCTAGAAGTTGAGATGAAAATAGGTGGACATAGCTTCTAGGTGGGCATGGCCTTGGGTGGATGGATGGAACTTACTAGCTTGAACTTGACTTAAGTGGTATACCTTTTTGTCGATTATTTTTGCCATAACTTTGTTATGCTTTTGGAATTTTATTAAAGAGGCATAGAATCCATTAAATCTCTAAGGAAGAAGAAGGAGAAGCTTAGAAAAGGAAGAAGAAGAAGAATGGAAAGTGTGTGTCAAAAAGTGAGAAAGTGTGTTGGTATTTATAGGAAAAAATTGGATTAAAATAATTTTTTGTAAAAAGACCAAAATACCGTTCGCTTATACTTTAAGCAAACTAATTTTTTTTAACACTTAACATTACATTTCAAATCATTACTTTAAGTCACTTTAACTTAAATATTGAGTAAAGAATATAATAATCATGTTTGTTTGTTTTGATGTTTACCTTTTGACTTTTATAATACTTTTTGCCTTTTTATGCTTACTTTTTGTTAATTACATTCTAGGATTTTCTATGTATGTTTAGTAAAAGTAAACTTG
This sequence comes from Allium fistulosum, assembly GCA_030737815.1. Classification (NCBI taxonomy): domain Eukaryota; kingdom Viridiplantae; phylum Streptophyta; class Magnoliopsida; order Asparagales; family Amaryllidaceae; genus Allium; species Allium fistulosum. Next base: position 86,409,869 of record CM060901.1, on the reverse strand, counting down.
ATGAGTGAATTAATTAATACTTATACTATTTGAATATATATTCATATATAAGAAAATAAAGGTGCAACAACATTGCGACAACTTTAAATCGTCAAAACGTTGATTTTCGACAAAATGTTTTACGGTCACATTTTAACGTTTTAGTTAAACTATTTATTTATGTAAACCAAATTTAAAAATAAATTTATATAATGTTATTTAAAAATATAAACACACGTAAATTAATTAAATTAATTTATTTAACCGTTGAAACTTACTTTTCCGAAATCAAGATTTTGTCACTTTTGTCGATATAAACAATTATTCCTATTTTGTGTATATTTCTCTTTGCAAATCCTATCTAATATTATTTAAATCATAAATGTTATATATTTTATGTTAAAAATCATTTTAAATAGTATATTTTAAAGTGGTCAAATTCTGGGGTCGTTACATTCTCCCCTACTTAAAAGAATTTCGTCCTTGAAATTACAAGGACAGAAAAATATAACGAAAAAACAACAATTAAGGAAAGTTAAGTACACCAAAAATAGCAACATAACCCATAACCCAGGTAGGAGGTATGGTGTCTTATCCTATCCATTTTATTTGTCAAATTAAGGTAGTTCCGTTTCTTAAATTTCTAGGTGGATTTGCTAACCTAGACAAATTATACTTAGGCACCTAACCTAAGCTCTGATACCAAATGTTACGACACGGATTTTCGAATCAGTCAAAATCACCGAAAAACCCGTCCGTTCTAAAACTACGAATGAAAACTACCAACTTAATACACAATATTTGATAAATATTCAACAATACAAAATGTATATGATACAACTTTCAATTGTACAAGCTATTGAGAAATCAATTTAATCTACTAGTGTGCTTTAATACAAACCCAAATCAAATACTACAAATAACTGTAAAGATATTGTTGCGCAACTCTGATGAGAAACAACAATATCCTTACCTATGTACTCAATAAACAATGTAAATGTGGAATAAAATAGCAAGCATGAAAGATATAACAACACAAGAAAAATAGCAACCAATAAACAAAAAATGTTATGTTATTATTGGGGCTGCATCACTATCACTTGTGACTGCCTACGTAACCCTATCTAATTGGGTACCCAAGTAGATACAGGATCAAGCCAACGTAGTTCTCCTACCGCAAGTAGGACTCATGGAGCCTACGATGCAACAAATAATTAATATGCAATTCCCAAACTACCCACTTAGGCTTAACCTTTAAATTTTGATATTCAAAATCTAATTAACTTTACGGAAATTATCTCTTTGGAATTTATCCCCGAATTCTTATTTCAAAACGTTTGAAATATATATGTATATACCTTTTATATTCAAACTAATCCTTTACTTCAGAATCTAAAAACAAATCGCCTTTTTTGAAACGATATTAATATACAAGCATACAAAACTATATGCTACATGATCAGGAGGTTTCTAGCTATAACAAGGCAACTGGGTCCCGGCCATCCGAAAAATAAATATAGATATGTATATCCCTCTACAATGAGAGCGGGCTATACTGAGGCTACATAACATATGCACCTCCCTTGTCCACCTTTTTAGTTATGGGTTACCCGAATCATCGGTAACATAACAAATCACTTTATATCCCGAAGTGGCAAAATCATTTACACTAATAATTACAAATACTTCTTATCTATAATAATTTACATTTTCAAATCCTTTCAAAAATCATTTTAAAACCATCGGTTTAGTCCTCGAAATTATTTATGTTTTATAAAATACTTTAACAAAATCATTCTTTATATAAACCACTTTTATATAAGATCGCTTCAAAATATTTATTCTCAAATATCTCTATTTTATTTCAAAAGAAACCATTTCATTTAAAAGATAAAATATCTTTTATTTCCAAAATTATAATAAATTTCTTTTATTATAATTCCTACTTAACCAATTTTTTTATCGAACACCTTATAATCAAACTGTGAAATTCTAATCACAAGGTGTTCGTATTTAATCATTCTCAATTTATTGTCTACCCGGCCCATGCATATAAAAAGGTAAGCTACTCATAAACTGGTCGAGCCTAATTCAAACAATCAATCAATGAAATAAACACAACAATAAATGATAATTAATGCTTCATTCTACCAAATATTTATAACATTTTATTTTATCATGGGTAAAAACGGTTTGATATTTATTTTGGAGCATCCGGGCTTTCCCTTCGACGTGTTCCGTCCCTCGCCTAAGTCTTCTTGGATCTCACAGGCAAAACACATGTACTAGTCATTTCTGCATACCCCATTAAGTATTTAACTTCTAAATTTTAATATACTTAATTAACCATCCTAATAGTCAAACAAGAAAATACAACAATTGTTTTAGCAACCAAAGTAAACAAGCATTCAACAAGGGTTTTCTTGCAACACTTAACACTTAAAGTTCCTTCAAATTAGCAATGATTTCAACGAACTTAAAAGAAGAAATAACTCATTTTAGATTCCACTCCGTCAAATTTTAAGGTAAGGAACTCCCGATCTAAATTATACTTCCTACCATTTTTTTGCTAACTTTGTCACTACGTATTTGACTATAGCTTCGCTACTATTTCCTAAAACTTCTTGAAATCTAGCTATAGCTCCGCTATCCTAGAAGTTGAGATGAAAATAGGTGGACATAGCTTCTAGGTGGGCATGGCCTTGGGTGGATGGATGGAACTTACTAGCTTGAACTTGACTTAAGTGGTATACCTTTTTGTCGATTATTTTTGCCATAACTATGTTACGCTTTTGGAATTTTATTAAAGAGGCATAGAATCCATTAAATCTCTAAGGAAGAAGAAGGAGAAGCTTAGAAAAGGAAGAAGAAGAAGAATGGAAAGTGTGTGTCAAAAAGTGAGAAAGTGTGTTGGTATTTATAGGAAAAAATTGGATTAAAATAATTTTTTGTAAAAAGACCAAAATACCGTTTGCTTATACTTTAAGCAAACTAATTTTTTTTAACACTTAACATTACATTTCAAATCATTACTTTAAGTCAATTTAACTTAAATATTGAGTAAAGAATATAATAATTATGTTTGCTTGATTTGATGTTTACCTTTTGACTTTTATAACACTTTTTGCCTTTTTATGCTTACTTTTTGTTAATTACATTCTAGGATTTTCTATGTATGTTTAGTAAAAGTAAACTTGATGAGTGAATTAATTAATACTTATACTATTTGAATATATATTCATATATAAGAAAATAAAGGTGCAACAACGTTGCGACAACTTTAAATCGTCAAAACGTTGATTTTCGACAAAATGTTTTACGGTCATATTTTAACGTTTTAGTTAAACTATTTATTTATGAAAACCAAATTTAAAAATAAATTTATATAATGTTATTTAAAAATATAAACACACGTAAATTAATTAAATTAATTTATTTAACCGTTGAAACTTACTTTTCCGAAATCAAGATTTTGTCACTTTTATCGATATAAACAATTATTCCTATTTTGTGTATATTTCTCTTTGCAAATCCTATCTAATATTATTTAAATCATAAATGTTATATATTTTATGTTAAAAATCATTTTAAATAGTATATTTTAAAGTGGTCAAATTCTGGGGTCGTTACATTCTCCCCTACTTAAAAGAATTTTGTCCTTGAAATTACAAGGACAGAAAAATATAACGAAAAAACAACAATTAAGGAAAGTTAAGTACACCAAAAATAGTAACATAACCCATAACCCAGGTAGGAGGTATGGTGTCTTATCCTATCCATTTTATTTATCAAATTAAGGTAGTTCCGTTTCTTAAATTTCTAGGTGGATTTGCTAACCTAGACAAATTATACTTAGGCACCTAACCTAAGCTCTGATACCAAATGTTACAACACAGATTTTCGAATCAGTCAAAATCACCGAACAACCCGTCCGTTCTAAACCTACGAATGAAAACTACCAACTTAATACACAATATTTGATAAATATTCAACAATACAAAATGTATATGATACAACTTTCAATTGTACAAGCTATTGAGTAATCAATTTAATCTACTAGTGTGCTTTAATACAAACCCAAATCAAATACTACAAATAACTGTAAAAATACTGTTGCGCAACTCTGATGAGAAACAACAATATCCTTACCTATGTACTCAATAAACAATGTAAATGTGGAATAAAATAGCAAGCATGAAAGATATAACAACACAAGACAAATAGCAACCAATAAACAAAAAATGTTATGTTATTATTGGGGCTGCATCACTATCACTTGTGACTGCCTACGTAACCTTATCTAATTGGGTACCCAAGTAGATACAGGATCAAGCCAACATAGTTCTCCTACCGCAAGTAGGACTCATGGAGCCTACGATGAAACAAATAATTAATATGCAATTCCCAAACTACCCACTTAGGCTTAACCTTTAAATTTAGATATTCAAAATCTAATTAAATTTACAGAAATTATCTCTTTGGACTTTATTCCCGAATTCTTTTTTCAAAACATTTGAAATATATATGTATATATCTTTTATATTCAAACTAATCCTTTACTTCGGAATCTGAAAAAAATTGCCTTTATTGAAACGATATTAATATACAAGCATACAAAACTATATGCTACCTGATCGGGAGGTTTCTTGCTATAACAAGGCAAATGGGTCCCAACCATTCCAAAAATATATATAGATATGTATATCCCTCTACAACGAGAGCGGGCTATACTGAGGCTACATAACATATGCACCTCCCTTGTCCACCTTTTTAGTTATGGGTTACCTGAATCATCGGTAACATAACAAATCACTTTATATCCCGAAGTGGCAAAATCATTTACACTAATAATTACGAATACTTCTTATCTATAATAAATTCCATTTCCAAATCCTTTCAAAAATCATTTTAAAACCATCAGGTTTAGTCCTCGAAATTATTTACGTTTTATAAAACACTTTAACAAAATCACTCTTTATATAAACCACTTTTATATAAAATCACATCAAAATATTTATTCCCAAACATCTCTATTTTATTTCAAAAGAAACCATTTCATTTATAAGATAAAATATCTTTTATTTCCAAAATTATAATAAATTTCTTTTATTATAATTCCTACTTAACCAAATTTTTTATCGAACACCTTATAATCAAACTGTGAAATTCTAATCACAAGGTGTTCGTATTTAATCATTCTCCATTTTTTGTCTACCCGACCCATGTATATAAAAAGGTAAGCTGCTCATATACTGGTCGAGCCTAATTCAAACAATCAATCAATGAAATAAACACAACAATAATGATAATCAATGCTTCATTCTATCAAATATTTATAACACTTTATTTTATCCTGGGATAAAGCGATTTGATATTTGTTTTGGAGCATCCGAGCTTTCCCTTCGACGTGTTTCGTCCCTCGCCCAAGTCTTCTTGGATCTCACAGACAAAACACATGTACTAGTCGTTTCTGCATAACCAATTAAGTATTTAACTTCTAAATTTTAATATACTTAAGTAACCATCCAAATAGTCAAACAAGAAAATAAAACAATTGTTTTAGCAACCAAACTAAACAAGCATTCAACAATGGTTTTCTAGCAACACTTAACACTTAAAGTTCCTTCAACTTAGCAATGATTTCAACGAACTTAAAGGAAGAAATACCTCACTTTAGATTCCACTCCGTCAAACTTTAAGGTATGGAACTCCCGATCTAAATCATACAACCTACCATTTTTTTGCTAACTTTATCACTACGGATTTGACTATCACTACACCAAAATAGGTGATTCCCAACGAGTATAACTGTCGCAAACAGTTTCAGCAACGCTTATTAGCGTCGCTGTAGGGGCGTCGCAATTTATTGCCAACGCTTATAAGCGTTGGCGAGTTTAGTTTCCCAACGCTTATAAGCGTTGGAAGGTTGTATCCGCCAACGCTTATAAACGTTGGTATGTATTATTTAGCAACACTTATAAACGTTGGCAAATTAACCATCCAACATTGTTTAATTTTCTATGCTGACGCTTATAAGCGTTGGTAAATTTTAATTGCCAACGCTTATAACGCTGAATTATTTTCATTCTCAATATTGTCAATTATTTTAACATTAATAAACAATTAATAACTAACATGATATGCATTATTATACTACATTCAATAGGAACCCAAAATTTACAATATTAATGATCAAATAACAACATATATTTCATAGTCAACTATTTCATAACAATGTCAACTACTTCATAACAAGTACAATACATAATTTCATACAACACACATTGCAACTCTAAACTTCTTCCTTAATCACTCCCCATGTTGCACAAGTCACCCACCAAAACAGTCACTTTCATAGCAGCCTGCACAATCCGACTCTATTGCTCCTCCTGCCTCACATTTTACTGCCCACACTTCATATCTTTACAGTCACTTCCCTCTCCTCACAACAGCATGACCACCACTCAAAATTGCCATCACACTTCATACTGCCTCGTAATCCTCAGACCAAATATTTCATACTGTTGTCTGCAAAATCCCAAAACAAAATTTCATTTCTTCAACATACCATCCCCGGTGCATCACCTCCCAGTGCATCTACCAACAAACATACTTTCCTTCAACATACTTGCTTGTCAGTCAAACATACTTGCCTGTCATACTCCATAACAACAGTTACCACTCCCTCTGAACCACCTTCCTGACCACCCTTCACCATCCTACAAATTCTTGCTCACTGCAACCTTTTAACCAAAATCGACAGCCAAAATGCTTCAACCATCAATCATTCTTGCAGCATACCACTGCATCACTATATCACTGCAACCACGCGATCTACAAATCCAAGCCACAACTCGACATCCTTCTACAACACATCGTCTCCGAAAAGCACACTACTGCCTTACAGCCTCCAACCCGAACAACCTTCACTGCATACAAACCCTCTTCCTCTTGCTCCACATCACTGCATAACATACCCTTCCACTCAACCTACTTAACAACCCCTGTCCCCAACTGTTCCTCACTGCCATTCATCTCACTCTTCAACTCTTATTCATCAGAAATAGCCACCAGTGCACATCATTCCCTTCTAATTACTGCACATGTACCCACCAAACCAAATTCACTAACCAACAGCCTCACCACTGACCTACTTGCAAACTAACAGCCTCGACCAAGCTCCTGCACACCACTTCACAGATAAACGCCATTGCCACCACCTACTTCACTCTTCTTCTCAAAGCTGCATTCTCAACCATACAACCAGCAAGCATCTCCTCTACCAAACTCACAACTGCTTTCACAAACACAACATCGAACCTGAACATACCATACATTCATTCAACCCAATCATAATTTTAATTTTGATGTAGAATATATTGAAGATGTCCAATTATAATTTTTAACTCAAGACTAGCCCTGAGTTAATGGGTTAGTGGAACCAGCTTGCATGCACATGCACAGGTACTAAACACGTCTAAAAGAAAAACAATGTGGGTCAGTGGAACCGGGTTACATGCACATGCACAAGTACCAAACGCATTTAAAAGAAAAACAATCTCCATGAGATTTATATTGAAATTACTAAACTTAAATTTGAAATGCTTACTTGGTTTTGAGTGGATAATAGGACATTAAGAAGTTCCGTGTTAGCTACCACAGTTAAAGGAGGCATCTGACTCATGATGCCAGGTGTACAACACATGCTGCACAAATTGGAAAAAATAAACATTACTATAAAAAGGAAAATTTCATTCTTGAGTGTAAACAAAAAATGAATCGCCTAATACTTAGTTTGAATGGCTGAAATATTATTGCACGCGTGATATAGCAGCTCAATGTTTTCTTTTACCTATATAATGAAATCACGTTAGAGAATATCCAAAAACCATGATTTTTGTTTGATAGTTTTTGAGTAGGATGACTTAGATCAAAATTTCCACACTAATAAAACACTTCTACGTTATATTTAACAGTTAGTCCTTCAGTAATACGCTATTGCTTTATGATAAAATGAAGAAAAAAAAGGTAAGGATGTAACCGGTGCACGATGCTACTGCTATTTCAAACTGACGATATCAAGTATTAATAAAACAAAGCTACCATGAAATAATATAGGATACTTTATGCATAGTTATTTATCAGGCAATTTGAAAGAACAGTTTGATACAGAATTTATATTAATCAGTATGTTGACAATGCTAATAATTTATATACCTTATATGAAACTAGATTGCTTAAAATCTGATGAAAAATTCGACTATTTTCATCCATCAGTTGTTGTGTAGAAATATCCATAATTGGAACTGCACAGAGAAAAATGAACAGGATGAATTATGCCACAAAATCCTATGCATAACATGCAGCATTTTTGTAGAAATAACAATTTGGTAACTTATCATTTAGTTCAACTTTGTTGTAAACTACGTGAAGTATAAATTTTGTTAGTTGTTTAAATTGTATCCATATATCTTAATGATACTTGCATTTATCCTTTTACTAAAAAGATATACAAAGCTAGTTGCTTTTCAAGAAAAAATAATTAATATTGGAGAAGAAAAGTGCTTAAGCCATAGAGAGAGAAACAATTGAGATGATTCTCAATAACATAAGCTTAAGTGGATTTACTTTGGTTGGGAGACTAGGCCAAATTCACTAAAGGAAAAATGCTTTTACTTAAGAATAAATATGTACTGTAAATGATTATATCCATTGATGAGTTCTTCCAAAACTACAAAACGAGCTGCATAATATTTTTGGACAAATATCGGTGTAGCGAACAATGCTAGCCGCCTTACATGTTCAACCATGTGCAACCAAATTTCTTTATATCCATTAAATTCCATTGTTATTTTGCTGGTTATAAATTTGTAAAACATCTTGGGTATATCGATAGTTTTTTGCTTGTTCGAATAAAAGCAGGGGAACTATTTTTTTTATGAAGGAATTTGTTCAATGATGATTAGAAGAGGAAAAATATTAAGTACAAGTACATGTATAATAATTTGTAATGGTACCTATTCTACCATGTTCTTAATTATTTTGCTTAAACTATGATTATAATTATTTTGTTACTTGCTAGCTCTGACTATTTTTTGAGTATCAACTACAATTTATGATCAACGCAGCTGTTTTTATTTTAATATAAGTGTAATAATATAGATACAATTAAAATTAACTGTTGTTTATTTAGCAAGTACAATCCTCTATTGCATGATTATAGATGATTTTATTAGGGAACTTTTACTACAAGGTTTGCAAATAAGCGTTGTCAATTGAACAAAATATGTGTTACAAAATGGCTGTTATGGTGTAGTGAGAAAAAACTAAACTGACCAAATTTATAACAGGCATCACAAAGCCCATATTTGTGGTAGCAAATGGAACGCAAAATAGATTGATTTTCTGTACAAATCCTTAAGCTTCAACTGCATGATCATCTCTTCCTCTGGTTCTTTGTAATGTTTAAGCATTTTCCTGGCCTAATAATTTGACAAGCAAGAACATAAACTAAAGTACAAATAACGCTATCCATAATGAAGTGCGCCAACATTTTAAGAAAATAAACAGAAAACTACAAGTCTTAGAACCAGTCTGGGAGTAAAAGAGTAGAACCCAGCGTAAATAGATAAACACAAATACTCACTTACAAAGCAATTTATGATCAAAGGGACTTGAAGCAATGTGGCTGGCAAAGACGGTCGATTTCACATATTAGCTTCCTTCTTGGTCCAATAGGAGCAAAACCCATGTCCTTAAGGGCGCTCATACTGATAACATTCGCCAACTGATACACCCCAACCTTTTTCCTTTCTAAAACATGAATGAACCGTTGTAATTCCTTGTATGACATCAACCAGTTTCTAAGTCCACCGAGCTCCTTCAATTTTCTTTCCAAATTATGAGCTCTAAGCCTCTTGTTTGCAATGCTCAGTGCCGCAATTGGCAATAATGGCATTGGAGGTTTCGACTTCATCGAAAGAGGCAGATCTCTGGGACAGTGGCCTTAGTTTCACCAGCCAAAGTACCATCATTAGGCAGTGGGTCTTTGTTTTTGTCCTTGTTGGCTAGAGAATGTTTCTCTTTCCTTTTCTTTTCAACTACTGTACTAATTGACTCAGTGGTGTCTGGAACTGGAAGTGTGATTCTTGTTTGTGATTGTTCTGGAGGTGACGCTGGAGCAATGAGAACTGTTGTCATTTGGTTTTTGACCACAACCCAACTATCTTCATTGTCCATTTCGCACTCTGTTGAAGAAGATGGTGATATTGAAACTTTTGTATTGGACAGCATATCGGTATTCACAAATCCAAGATTGTCGTTCATTTCTTTACCGATCATGAAGAGCTATAGTAACTGCTGCCACAATGCATATTGTAAATGAGTTAAACATCATGTGAACAAAGACAAGCCATCATGCGCATGCGCACAACATGAGGAGGGATATAGATTTCCTTTCTTATGAATCCCTCCTCCATTTCCTCCTTCATCCTTTTTGCCAAAAAAAGAAGAAGAAAAAAACAAATTGTAGATGAATTTTTGTAGATGCATTATATTAATTACCAAGATCTATGCAAAATTTGAAATCGTTCATACAATTTTAACTTTAAAAAATGCAAGGGTATATGGAACATCGAAAATAGTTATTTTAATCGTCGACCCAGGATATTATTTTAAAAAGGATGGAAGTTTTGGAACAAATTCAAATTTTGCATAGATTATCTTACTAATTAACATAATGTATCTAAAAAATTCACTTTGGCTGGAAAATTTTCGCTTTGATCCAATAATTTTTCACAGAAAGACAGTTCATCTTGGATGTTTTCCTTTCTCTTTTAAAAAAGAACACACACACTTTATTCTGTATTTCTGAATGTACAACTCTAATTATTTTCATTTTGTATGCACATAATTGAAAAATGAAAGCGTGCCTTTGAAGCTGGCAAAAATTTCTAATGGTTTAAAGGTGTTTGCAACTGCACATAAAATGCTTGGCTCTGTACACTTGAAGCCGGTTCTCTCTGATCATAAAATGAGATAATTGCAATTGCGATGCAATGTAATAGGTAAAACAGAAATGGTAAAATAACATACAGGATAAGTCATGGCGTAACTCAAACTATAGTCTATATTAAGGCACAAAATATGAAATACATGAGAAATTAAACTGACTTCATACAAGCGATACCAATTTGTGCTTACAGAATCTCAATTCCACCCAAAATTATTTACAGCTAGTAAATGAACTAAGATTAACGGCTTGCGGTTAACAGTACGAGATAACATATGCAGTTTCCATGACATAAAATAGAAGATTTGAAGAAACCAGACCTTTTTAGCTTTGAATTAGATGGCGCCGATAATTTCCTTGACTTACTATATGAATCCAGACGCTGATTTTTTGGATTGCATAGGGACCTCAGACTTATTTGAACCACCTAGTATAGATAATTACAACACTTGGAAAGGAGGTGCTAACATGTCAGTCCATAGTAAAATAGAAATGTGATGTTGAAGCTTCTGTACAAATCCTTAACCTTCTATCCTCTCCATATCCATTCGCTTTTTACAAGTTTATATGGGATAAGCGTGGGTAGGGTAAAATAGTTAGATTTAGGGTTAAGTTGCAGACGGAGAGTAGCGAAAAGATTGGGGAAAATGGGATAAGCGTGGGTAGGGGGAAGCATGATATGTTATTCAATTACAATTTTGCCCTAGTATATTTCAATTAACTCCAATTAAACCAAGGCTTACAACGAAAATAAGTGTCGCCGTATTTAAAAGTGTAAATTTTTATTTTCAGTAACACTTATATTGGATAGCGACACTTATTAGCGAGACTAAAATGCAACACATATAAGTGTCGCCAAATGAAAAAAAAAGTGTTGCCAAATGGCTGTTTTGGTGTAGTGTATAGCTTCGCTACTATTTCCTGAAACTTCTTGAAATCTAGCTATAGCACCGCTATCCTAGAAGTTGACATGAAAATAGGTGGAGATAGCTTCTACGTGGGCATGGCCTTGGGTGGATGGATGGAACTTACTAGCTTGAACTTGACTTAAATGGTATACCTTTTTGTCGATTATTTTTGCCATAACTTTGTTACGCTTTTGGAATTTTATTAAAGAGGCATGAAATCCATTAAAGCTCTAAGGAAGAAGGATAAGATTAGAAAAGAAAGAAGAAGAAGAATGGAAAGTGTGTGTAAAAAAGTGAGAAAGTGTGTTGGTATTTATAGGAAAAAATTGGATTAAAATAATATTTTGTAAAAAGACCAAAATACCGTTTGCTTATTTACTTATACTTTTAGAAAACTAATTTTTTTTCAACACTTAACATCACATCTAAATCATTAGTTTAAGTCACTTTCACTTAATTTTGACTAAAGAATATAATAATTATGTTTGTTTGATTTGATGTTTACTTTTTGACTTTTATAACACTTTTTGTCTTTTTATGCTTACTTTTTGTTAATAACAGTCTAGGATTTTCTATGTATGTTTAGTAAAAGTAAACTTGATTAGTGAATTAATTAATACTTATGCTATTTGAATATATATTCATATATAAGAAAATAAAGGTGCAACAACATTGCGACAACTTTAAATCGTTAAAACGTTGAGTTTCGACAAAATGTTTTACGGTCACATTTTGAGGTTTTAGTTAAACTATTTATTTATGTAAAAAAAATTTAAAAATAAATTTATATAATGTTATTTAAATATAAACACGCAAAAATTAATTAAAATAATTTATTTAACCGTTGAAACTTACTTTTCCAAAATCAAGATTTTGTCACCTTTGTCGATATAAACAATTATTCCTATTCTGTGTATATTTCACTTTGCAAATCCTATCTAATATTATTTAAATCATAAATGTTATATATTTTATGTTTAAAATCACTTTAAATAGTATATTTTAAAGTGGTCAAATTCTTGTTCGTTACATTCTCCCTTACTTAAAAGAATTTCGTCCTCGAAATTACAAGGACAACAAAATATAACGAAAAAACAACAATTAACGAAAGTTAAGCACACCAAAAATAGTAATATCACCCATAACCCTGGTCAGAGGTACGATGCCTTATCCTATCCATTTTATTTATCAAATTAAGGTGGTTTCTTTTCTAAAATTCCTAGGCTGATTAACTAACCTAGACAAATTTTACTTAGGCACCTAACTTAAGCTCTGATACCAACTGTAACGACTCGGATTTCAGATCAGTCAAAATCACCGAAAAGTCCGTTCGTTCTAGAACTACGAATGAAAACTACCATCTTAATACACAATATTTGATAAATATTCAACGATACTAAATGTATATGATACAACTTTCAATTGTACAAGCTATTGAGTATTCAATTTAATCTACTAGTGTGCTTTAATACAAACCCAAATCAAATACTACAAATAACTGTAAATCTACTGTTGCGCAACTTTAATGAGAAACAATAATATCCTTACCAGCGAACTCAATAAACAATGTAAATGCGGAATAAAATAGTAAGCATGAAATATACCACAACACGAGACAAATAGCAACCAAATAAACAAAAAATGTTATGTTATTATTGGGGCTGCATCACTATCATTTGTGACTACCTACGCACACCTATCTAATTGGGTACCCAATTAGATACAGGATCGAGCCAACGTAGTTCTCCTACCGCAAATAGGACTCATGGAGCCTACGATGCAAAAATTAATTAATATGCAATTCCCAAACTACCCACTTAGGCTTAATCTTTAAATTTAGATATTCAAAATCTAATTAACTTTATGGAAATTATCTCTTTGGACTTCATTCCCGAATTCTTATTTCAAAACTTTTGAAATATATATGTATATATCTTTTATTTTCAAACTAATCCTTTACTTTGGGATCTGAAATCGAATTGCATTTTTTGAAATGATACCAATATACAAGCATACAAAACTATATGCTACCTGATCGGGAGGTTTCTAGCCATAACAAGGCAACTAGGTCCCAGCCATCCGAAAAATAAATAAATAAATAAATAAATATATATATATATATGTATGTATATCCCTCTACAACGAGAGCGGACTATACTAAGGCTACAGAACATCAGCACCTCCCTTGCCCACCTTTTTACTTATGGGTTACCCGAATCATCGGTAACATAATAAATCACTTTATATCCTGAAGTGGCAAAATCATTTATACTAATAATTACTAATACTTCTAATCTATAATAATTTTCATTTCCAAATCCTTTCAAAAATCATTATAAAACCATCGGGTTTAGGCCTCGAAATTCTTTCTATTTTATAAAACACTTTAACAAAATCATTCTTTATATAAACCACTTTTATATAAAATGACTTCAAAATATTTATTCTCAAATATCTCTATATTATTTCAAAAGAAACCATTTCATTTAAAAGGTAAAATATCTTTTATTTTCAAGATTATAATAAAAAACTTTTATTATAATTCCTACTTAACCAAATTTTTTATCGAACACTTTATAGTCAAACTATGAAATTCTAATCACAAGGTGTTCGTATTTAATCATTCTCAATTTATTGTCTACCCGGCCCATGCATATAAAAATGTAAACTGCTCATAAACTGGTCGATCCTAATTCAAACAATCAATCACTGAAATAAACACAACAATAAATGATAATCAATGCTTTATTCTATCAAATATTTATAACACTTTATTTTATCTTGGGTTAAAGTGATTTGATATTTTTTTGGAGCATCCGGGCTTTCCCTTCGACGTGTTTCGTCCCTCGCCCAAGTCTTCTTGGATCTCACATACGAAACACATATACTAGTCGTTTCTGCATACCCCATTAAGTATTTAACTTCTAAATTTTAATATAGTTAATTAACCATCCACATAGTCAAACAAGAAAATAAAACAATTGTTTTATCAACCAAAGTAAACAAGCATTCAACAAGGGTTTTCTAGAAACACTTAACACTTAAAGTTCCTTCAACTTAGCAATGATTTCAACGAACTTAAAGGAAGAAATAACTCACTTTAGATTGCACTCCATCAAACTTTAAGGTAGGGAACTCCCGATCTAAATCATACTTCCTACCATTTTTTTACTAACTTTGTCACTACGGATTTGACTATAGCTTCGCTACTATTTCCCGAAACTTCTTGAAATCTGGCTATAGCTCTGCTATCCTAGAAGTTGAGATGAAAAGAGGTGAAGATGGCTTCTAGGTGGGCATGGCCTTGGGTGGATGGATGGAACTTACTAGCTTGAACTTGACTTAAGTGGTATACCTTTTTGTCGATTATTTTTGCCATAACTTTGTTACGCTTTTGGAATTTTTTTAAAGAGGCATAGAAGCCATTAAAGCTCTAAGGAAGAAGAAGGAGAAGCTTAAAAAAGGAAGAAGAAGAAGAATTGAAAGTGTGTGTACAAAAGTGAGAAAGTGTGTTGGTATTTATTGGAAAAAATTGGACTAAAATAATATTTTGTAAAAAGAACAAAATACCATTTACTTATACTTTGAGAAAACTAATTTTTTTAACACTTAACATCATATTTCAAATCATTAGTTTAAGTCACTTTCACTTAATTTTGACTAAAGAATATAATAATTATGTTTGTTTGATTTGATGTTTACTTTTTGACTTTTATAACTCTTTTTGTTTTTTTATGCTTACTTTTTGTTAATTACATTCTAGGATTTTCTATGTATGTTTAGTAAAAGTAAACTTGATTAGTGAATTAATTAATACTTATACTTTTTGAATATATGTTCATATATAAGAAAATAAAGGTGCAACAACATTGCGACAATTTTAAATCGTCAAAACGTTGTTTTCTGACAAAATGTTTTACGGTCGCATTTTGACGTTTTAGTTAAACTATTTATTTATGTAAACCAAATTTAAAAATAAATTTTTATAATGTTATCTAAAAATATAAACACACATAAATTAATTAAAATAATTTATTTAACCGTTGAAACTTACTTTTCCGAAATCAGGATTTTGTCACTTTTGTCGATATAAACAATTATTCCTATTTTGTGTATATTTCTCTTTGCAAATCCTATCTAATGTTATTTAAATCATAAATGTTATATATTTTATGTTTAAAATCACTTTAAATAGTATATTTTAAAGTGGTCAAATTATGGGTCGTTACATTCTCCCCTACTTAAAAGAATTTTGTCCTTCAAATTACAAGGACAGAAAAATATAACGAAAAAACAACAATTAAGGAAAGTTAAGCACACCAAAAATATTAATATCATCCATAACCCTAGTCGGAGGTACGGTGTCTTATCCTATCCATTTTATTTATCAAATTAAGCTAGTTCCATTTCTAAAATTCCTAGGTTGATTTACTAACCTAGACAAATTTTACTTAGGCACCTAACCTAAGCTCTAATACCAAATGTTATGACACGGATTTTCGGATCAGTCAAAATCACCGAAAAACCCATCCGTTCTAAAACTACGAATGAAAACTACCAACTTAATACACAATATTTGATAAATATTCAATGATACTAAATGTATATGATACAACTTTCAATTGTACAAGCTATTAGAGTAATCAATTTAATCTACTAGTGTACTTTAATACATACCCAAATCAAATACTACAAATAACTATAAACCACTGTTGCGCAACCCTGATGAGAAATAATAATATCCTTACCTGCGAACTCAATAAACAATGTAAAGGCGGAATAAAATAGTAAGCAGGAAAGAAACAACAACACAAGACAAATAACAACCAAATAAAGAAAAAATGTTATGTTATTATTGGGGCTGCATCACTATCATTTGTGACTGCCTACGTACCCCTATCTAATTGGGTACCCAATTAGATATAGGATCAAGCCAACGTAGTTCTCCTACCGCAAATAGGACTCATGGAGCTTACGATGCAAAAACTAATTAATATGCAATTCCCAAACTACCCACTTAGGCTTAATCTTTAAATTTAGATATTCAAAATCTAATTAACTTTATGGAAATTATCTTTTTGGACTTTATTCCCGAATTCTTATTTCAAAACTTTTGAAATATATATATATATGTATATATCTTTTATTTTCAAACTAATCCTTTACTTCGGGATCTGAAAACAAATCGCATTTTTGAAACGATATCAATATACAAGCATACAAAACTATATGCTACCTGATCGAGAGGTTTCTAGCCATAACAAGGCAACTAGGTCCCTACCATCCGAAAAATAAATATAGATATGTATATCCCTCTACAACGAGAGCAGACTATACTAAGGCTACAGAACATCTGCACCTCCCTTACCCACCTTTTTACTTATGGGTTACCCGAATCATCTGTAACATAACAAATCACTTTATATCCTAAAGTGGCAAAATCATTTATACTAATAATTACAAATACTTCTTATCTATAACAATTTCCATTTCCAAATCCTTTCAAAAATCATTTAAAAACCATCGGGTTTAGGCCTCGAAATTCTTTCTATTTTATAAAACACTTTAACAAAATCATTCTTTATTTAAACCACTTTTATATAAAATGACTTCAAAATATTTATTCTCAAATATCTCTATATTATTTCAAAAGAAACCATTTCATTTAAAAGGTAAAATATCTTTTATTTTCAAGATTATAATAAATATCTTTTATTATAATTCCTACTTAACCAAATTTTTTATCGAACACCTTATAGTCAAACTATGAAATTCTAATCACAAGGTGTTCGTATTTAATCATTCTCAATTTATTGTCTACCCGGCCCGTGCATATAAAAAGGTAAACTGCTCATAAACTGGTCGAGCCTAATTCAAACAATCAATCACTGAAATAAACACAACAATAAATGATAATCAATGCTTCATTCTATCAAATATTTAACACTTTATTTTATCTTGGGTTAAAGCGATTTGATTTTTTTTTGGAGCATCCGGGCTTTCCCTTCGACGTGTTTCGTCCCTCGCCCAAGTCTTCTTGGATCTCACATACGAAACACATATACTAGTCGTTTCTGCATACCCCATTAAGTATTTAACTTCTAAATTTTAATATAATTAACCATCCAAATAGTCAAACAAGAAAATAAAACAATTGTTTAAGCAACCAAAGTAAACAAGCATACAACAAGGGTTTTTTAGCAACACTTAACACTTAACACTTAATGTTCCTTCAACTTAGCAATGATTTCAACGAACTTAAAGGAAGAAATAACTCACTTTGGATTAAACTCCGTCAAACTTTAAGGTAAAGAACTCCCGATCTAAATCATACTTCCTACCCTTTTTTGCTAACTATGTCACTATAGATTTGACAATAGCTTCGCTACTATATTCCGAAACTTCTTGAAATCTAGCTATAGCTCCGCTATCCTAGAAGTTGAGATGAAAAGAGGTGAAGATGGATTCTAGGGAGGCATTGCCTTGGGTGGATGGATGGAACTTACTAGCTTGAACTTGGCTTAAGTGGTTTACTTTTTTGTCGATTATTTCGTCATAACTTTGTTACGCTTTTGGAATTTTTTTAAAGAGGCATAGAAGCCGTTAAATCTCTGAGGAAGAAGAAGGAGAAGCTTAGAAAAGGAAGAAGAAGAAGAATGGAAAGTGTGTGTAAAAAGTGAGAAAGTGCGTCGTCATCCACCAGTGTTACTATTTCTTGAGAATGGTCACCATTTGTCCCATAACTATCTTCTTCACTTTCAATTTCTTCATTATTTTTCTACTGCAATTCCACTTATTTCAATTTCTTCTTCATTCTTCTTTTATTCATCTTGTTCATTCTCTTTTTCTTTCTTTTCCTATTTTTTAATTTTAGTATTTTCTTTTTCATTTGTTTCTTCATTCCTCTTTTCAATTTCAATTTCATTTACAAGCTTCGGTTCAGTCTCTCTCGCAGTTGCTTCTTTCTTATCATCTACGTCTTTTTCATTTTTTTTCTTCAGTATCAATTATATTTTGTTCTGTTCTCGATTTTATCCTTTTTACCATTGAAGTTGGGGATTTTTTTCAATCCCTTTGCAAAATGTATATCGTTGACATTAAAAAAGCCGTAACGCAAAAATTAATGTAAGAAAAATAATGCTATATGGAACTATCATTTGCAAATTTGTATATAATAACATGAAAAAAGAAGACTATAATGTAAAAATTAACATATCAAAAAAATTTGATAAATGCAACTATCATTTTTCAAGTTTAAATATCTTTGACCTGAACGAAAAAACTGTAATGTAAAAAATTAACACAATAAACCAGAACCGCCATTTGCAAATTTTTATATCATTGACATGAAAAAAAGACCGTGATTTAAAAATTAACATAACAAAAAATTGATATGTGCAACTATCATTTGTAGATTTAAATATCTTTGACCTGAACAAAAAAAATTGTAACGTAAAAAATAATTATAAGAAAAAACTGCTCTATGAAACTGTCATAACTTAAATAACTTATTGTGTTCGTACCAGTGTGAACATGGAACATCCAGACATATGCCTTGATTTGAGCTTGAATATTTTTAAAAATCGCAATAGTGAATTTTGAATAGAAAATGACCATAATACTTCAAAAAGTTTTTCTTCATCAATTATAACACCGTTCATAACCCCATGGTAAATACTTTGGTTATCAGGAAAGAAAAAGGTTACCATTGCAAGAATTATTATTAATTTTGGCAAATCTATTTCATACTGATATTCTTGAGTTTCAAAGACATAATCTATTCTTGCAATGGTACTTTTTTTGTCATGTGTTCAACTTTTCAAAAATTTCTTAGCGAAAAATCTTTACAGCTATTAGGTATAGTTTGAAAAGAAGTTTTTGGTAATTGAAATATATATTTTCCTGGTAAAGGTAAACCAAACACAAGAGAATATTTTCTGTTAAAATTCTTAAACTTTTATTGTTGATTTTAAAGGTTTTATCTTCAACACAAAAGGTATCAATAATATAATCTAATGTAATAGTTGACTTTCTACATTCTTTCACACTTAATAAACCATTATACATGATATATTCTACTTGACTAGTTGTTAAACCTTTGCCTTTTTAATATTTTGAAGAACTTTAATCATGGCCATTACACTACACCGATATTGGTTGGTATCAAGTTCCTTTTCTGATTTTGACCTCTTTCTCCTTTTCATTTCTGTTTCTTATCTACAGGCATGGTAATTAAATATTATGCTTAACTATCATTTTACATATGTGGACCCTATAATTAAAATGCTGCAGTACAATATTATTTTTATATCCCATACATTCTAATAAAATGCTACAGTAAAATAACATTTTAAAATACCATGATAGTGGACTTAATATGGTACATAACTATCATTTTTTATGTCCAATACATCCTAGTACACTTTCTAATTAAAGTGCTACACTAAAATGTCATTTTGCATATGGCGATCATGATAGAGGACTTCACCAATAAAAATTTACGTTAAACTATCATTTTTTATATCCTATACATCCTAACAGGCTATGTAATTAAAATGCTACACTATAATGTTATTTTGTATATGGTGATCATGATAGAGGACTTCATACATAAAATGCTACGTAAACTATCATTATTTATATCTGATCCATCCTAATGAATTTTGTAATTAAAGTGCTACACTAAGATGTCATTTTGCATATGAGAATCATGATAGAGGACTTCATCAATAAAATGCTATATAAACTATCATTTTTATATCGAATCCATCCTAATGAACCTTGTAATTAAAGTGCTACATAAAATGTCATTTTGCCAACGATGATCACGAGAGGACTTCACTAGTAAAATGCTATATCAAACTATCATTTTTATACCATTTACATCCTGAAGGACTTTGAAATTAAAGTGCTATAGTAAAATGTCATTTTGCATATGGCAGTCATGATAGAGGACTTTATAAATAAAATACTACATTAAACTATCATTTTGTAATTAAAATATTATACTAAAATGTCATTTTTTATACGACAATCATGATAGAGGAATTCATTTATAAAATGCTATATAAACCATCATTTTTTATATCCAATCCATCCTAATGGACTTTGTAAATAAAGTGCTACACTAAAATGCCATTTTGCATATGGCAATCATGATAGTGGACTTTGTAAATTAAATGCTACGTAAACTATCATTTTTTATATCCATTTTATCCTAATGCACTTTGTAATTAAAATGCTACATTAAAAATTTATTTTGCATATAGCAGTCATGATAGAGAACTTAATAAATAAAATACTACATAAACTATCAATTTTTATATCCAATCCATCATACTGCACTTTATAATTAAATTGCTATACTAAAATGTCATTTTGCATACGACGATTATGATAGAGGATTTCATATATAAAATGCTATATAAATTATCATTTTTTATATCCAATCCATCCTAATGCATTTTATAATTAAAGTTCTACACCAAAATATTATTTTGCATACGACAATCATGATAGAGAACTTTATAAATAAAATGCTACAGAAATTATCATTTTTTATATCAAATCCATCCTAATGGACTTTGCAATTAAAGTGCTACACTAAAATATCATTTTGCATACGACGATCGCGATTAAGGACTTCATCAATAAAGTACTACATTAAACTATCATTTTTTATATCTTATACATCCTAATGGGCTATGTTCTTAAAATGCTGCACTAAAATGTCATTTTGCATACAACGATCACGATAGAGCTTCACAAATAAAATATTACATTAAACTATCATTTTGTATATCATTTACATCCTAAAGAACTTCGTAATTAAAATGCTATACTGAAATTTCATTTTTCATACAACACTCGTGATATAGGACTTCGCAAATAAAATTATACATTAAACTATCATTTTGTATATCATTTACATCCTTAAGGACTTTGTAATTAAAATGCTATACTAAAATTTCATTTTGGAATTGAAATAGTCTTACTGTATTTTAACAATATAAATGTTATATTAGTATATCATTTAGCATAAAATAGTCTAACGTGTTTCAAAAATAGAAATGATATATCGAAATATCATTTGACATGTAATTTATGCATGTTGTTTTTGAATCAATAATACTATTACTAAGTGTCATTTAAGCATTTGATAGTTGAAAATGAATTGTACACTAAGTAATGCCTTTGAAGGGATGACTTCATCGGCGATGTTCAGACTTTTTTGCCTTTCTTCTTCTTTAACGTTTTGCTTTTCCATTTGTTTTTTGCTCTCGATTCAGCAACCCTCGACTTCAATCTTTGAGTTTTTTGGGATTTAGGTTTCGATTGAGGTGTCAAATCAGGCTTTTTGGAATTTAGCGAGATAAGATTTAATATCCATTTTGACAACGGAATATTTGATTCTAACAGCGATGAACTTATCGACTTTGATCGCGTTTTCATTGATTTCTCTATTTTTTTTATTACTAAAGCCCTAGACTGTTTGAATGATGAAAGAAGTGGAAAACGGATTCTTTAGTGGATCTGAAAAAGTGTGTGTAGAAGAAGGTAGGCTTAGAAAAAGTGCGCGCCTTTGAGACAAAAAATAAAAACCATCATCCTTAAGAATAGAAATTATTATAAAATTTTCCTTTAAACTAAATTCCTCATTAAAATTCAAATACTTAAATAACTCTTAAATTTGAAATTTGAAAAGTAATAGTAATTAGGCTTGGGATTTAAATAATCGGTAAAATTAACTTTAACGTTAATGGTATAACTAAGGAATAAAATAAATAAATCAATGGCAGTATAAAACGTTCTCAAAATAATTACACCGGTTGGTTAATCACTAGCGGTCAACCGACAGCGTAAGACAGTCGATCGGTTAACGAAGGTGGCAGCTAGGGTTTTCTACATATGGACGTACCAGATTTTATTATTTTTAACTGACTTAAATCCGATGGTTCCGATGCATTCCAACCACTATAAATAGAGTCTAACACCCTCATTTTTATTCATTAATTATTTTAGGGAACCAAGAAAAGCTCTGTCAATCTCACTCTTCAAAGATTCAGAAAAGTTTTTTAGGGTTTCAAGTAACAGATTCTAGATGTTTATTATTTTATTTCTAATTCTGTTCTTCTCCAATCCCTTAATTTTTAAATCTAATCTATATATACAAATCTCTTACTATATATATCTAAAAAGAGAGATCTGAAAGAGATTATTGAAGGCATGACAATCCAAAAAAAGGAAGAGTTAAGGATCTATTTTGAGTGGAAATCTTAGTCTTTCTATTTTAGTAATTGTTGGATCTGACACATGCCTTGGGGAATTTTGATTTATAAAAACATCACATTAAAACTCCTAAAATTCCTCCAAAATGAAATGTCATTTCTTAGGTTGGAATCTCAATTGTTTTATATTAAAATAATGGAATTTGTGTATATTTTTCAATTTTAATATTTTTCCTTCTATTCCACTTCTTATCTTTTCTTTGGATCTGATTAAGGGATTTTGATTAGAAAATGGTGTGTAAGGTATGAATTCTTATTCGTAGGTTGCACCTTTTATTTCTATAGTTTGAATAGAGATTCCCTTTGTTTAATTTCATGTAAAAAGAAATTGAATAGACTATAAAAGTATTCAAATTTTCTAGTTTATACTGTTGATTTATTTCGTGGTTTTAATATAAAATAATTGGGTTTGGATTCTTTTTTTATACAACTGTTGATTAAATTTTGGATATTGGATTTATAGTATATGTATTATATTGAAAAGGAAATTGGATAATTTTAAAGATTTGATATTTAAATGCTAGTTTAGGACGTAAACTCCGCACGCTTAGAAATTTACCAAGTGCATGTGTGTGTGTGTATGATTAGCGTGAATGAGGTAAGATTATAACGGATTAATGATGTAGTTAATAGGTTATTAACTATTATTGAATTTCCCCTTGGGAAAGCGTTTAATTGTAGAGGAAAAATAAGAAGGTTTTCCTATGAGGCCTAAATAATGAATGTGATGAGATGTGTGATAATATGAGAGTTTTATAAATTATGACAGTTTTAGGAATGCGAGGTCGGTCGGAAGCATATGGAAGTCTACCCAGTAATCTGGCTACCATTAGTGTGTCTTTGGGGTTGATATGAGACATCACCTATAATAAGTAACTACGGATGACGCGAGGTTAGTCTCAAATTCTATAGAGTAAATCTACCCAGCTAATCTGGCTACTGGTGACTTTGAGTAATTGGACTAATGTGAGGCATCACTATGGAGTACAGTTCAATAATAAGAGGACCTGCTTTAAGGATTGAAGGTATTAAGTAGCTGTGTGAGTGCCTACCTTTTCTCTATGTAGGAAGTAGTAAATGGTCAGAGTTAATGGTTAGGCACGGTAGTGGATTTTTGAAAAGGATCCGCTCCTATATGAAATATTAAGTGACCAAAGAGATTTTGTTCAATGTTAGCTAGATAAGTACCGTTGAGGAGTTCGCTTTGGGATATGTATTAACTGACAGGACCTTCCTTAAATAAGGTAATAAATGGTCATAGTCTGTCTAATTCCTATTAAAAAGGTATTAAGTGACTTGGGTACTATCTCTTATATTGATAGGACATCATTGACGATAGATATCGGTTATTGGGTTGTAAGAGTAATAGTTGTGGAATTGGAACTGGAAAGCCTTAAGGCTTAAAAAGATTAAAGCTAATATATGAAACACATATTCCTATTTAAATTATACTATCCAAGTACTATTATAATAAGGCTCGGGTTTTTTATTCACCAAACATATGTTGTTCTAACTCCCTCCTCAATACAACACTAGTTAGGAAAGGCAATGCTGAAGGCATAGGCGAAGAGGAAAATTGTGGTAGTTTATTTGTTTATCTGCTCATGTTATTTTTTAATGTACCCATTAAAAAATAATGTTGTATTATGAAAATGTTGTACTATAGATATGTGACGGTTGTTATTGGTATTGTGTTATGGATTTTATGACATTTGGATTTTAAATGAAATGGGTATTGTTTTTATGATTATATTTTATCCTTCCGCTGTGAGTTATGAATGTGTAGATAAATAACTCTGTATTGTTCTTTATACCAACGAACATGCTGTGTTGGAATGAATCTAAGTTTTAATGAGACTTTTCTGAGTTGGAATTTAGGTTCATTTCAGGGTGGGTTATTACATATACTACATATAATGTTGTCACTTACTTTCCAAAGCAAGGAGGGGTACAAAATTTATAATTTGCATTATTCTCCATTTTAAGTTATATTTATATACACATAAATACACATACAACGTATACAAATTAAATGGTGAGATAAATCACCCAAATCCAAGCCAAACCAAGTTGTGGATAATCTCGCTATGAGTGCAACGAGCGAATACTGCATCTCGATTGGACCTCGTACGCAAGAGATATGGATTAAATACGGAATGAGATTAATTTAAATAATTAAATATATTAATCACTCAATTAATCCACAAACCTTTCTTCCCCAAATCACTACCCGAGATCGAGCTATAGACCATCGGAGCCCTTTCGATCACCACTAACATCCTCCACTTCCCGAGCTGAACTCAACAAGCCCTCCCCGTCCACTCCGATCATCTCATAAGAAAAGAGACCATGCTCCCCTAACCTTCTCAAATGTCATGATTCATTACCGATGACCGCATCTCCCTAAACTAGCCCAAATAGACACCTCTTTACACGAGAAACCCCATACCACCCTTACCTTCACCTAACTCCTCCCCAAGCCCCGACAAGCCCTAACCCTAATCAAGATGGAAAAAGGTCGAGCTCTGCCAAGCTTTGGCACATGCCACTTCATCATCATGGATGTGAAGCTCATCTCACCATGAGTCCAATAGATCCTGTCTCATTGCCTCCCGTGGACTGAAGCTTTAGATTAAATTTCAAAGAAGGAGGCGACTATTTTATTTCATGCTTATATGTAATAATATATATATTATATTTAATTTTCTCAAATAAATCATTGTATGTTATGAGCTCATACGATCACACGGAATGTCAGATTGCTATGAAACTCGTCGGTGTACATGACACTAATATTCCGGTCCTGATGACACTAGTCTCGTCACAATCCGAGACAATGCCCTAGGATGATAGTTTCATGCGTTTTGAGATCGTTTATCGATAAAACGATTTATGGTCACATTATCAATAGTTCTTCGAACTATTTAATTTTGTAAACATTTTTCTCAAATAAGTTTACCATCATTAGTTATTAATTAAAAGGTGGTCAACAAGGTTATAAAATAACATTTATTAACATTAAATCCAAGATTCAAATGTTTAAATAATTCAGATATTTAAATACGAAGTATTTGGAATTTCAGGTAGTTACATCTTGGTGCCCCAACAACCATGGGTAATATACTGCTCATATTTGGATAGCATTACATACTCTGGTCTCAACAGGTACATCAATATCTTTTCTCGAAACACCTTGACCATGAATGTTTAAAATAATATATTATATAATATTATGATAATTTTCTCATGATTACAACTTCTTGTATTTATTATCGCACAATATATCATTTAATTTTTTTCTCTTTATATACAAATTAATTACTTAATTAATTATATCTCCATATAATAAAGTATATAATAGAACCAAAGTACCTTTATTGCAAACAAGATTGGCTATAAAGTTAGGTACATGTAACAAATTACATAATTTCCATTAAGTCATACTCCTAACCCTCTCACTGAAAACAACCACTTCATCTTCACATCCAAATAACCCATCACTTCTTTGTATTTCAACCAATTATATCTACATCTATATAAACAATTTAATCATTATAGAGTAGAGTCGGCGCCTTCATCTGATATCATTCATATCGGAGATGGATGTGAATATGATGAACTTCAACTTGATGAACTTTATTGCCATTCGTCAAAGCTAGGCGAAGTTTGATTGGACTAGAAGCTGAGAGTACGGGGTGCTGTAAAGGTTGATCCTTAATCAAATGGTGGCTATGACATGTTGTACGAGGGTCTAGGATGAATGTGGTGGTGGCGAACACCAAGCATGACCATGGACTTTTGAAGCTTCAGCAATAATCAGTAGTAGCTTTAGGAAATGTATGATTGAACTCTTCTATAGGAGAGGGAAAGTTTGGCGGTGGTCGGGGCGGTTATATCGGTCGGTTAGTGTCACTCAACGGCGAAGGATAGTTCACGGTTGGGTTGGATTATGGGTTCATCTAATGGCCATCGAGGTGAAACTAATGGATATGGGATGGTGCCATTTGTGTAGTTGAGTGCAATGGTAGAAGGGTCCGAAGCGGTATCATAGGACATATCTTGTGCGTACTTAACTCATTTGAGACGCGGTTTGTGTTACTAGGATCGTCATAAAATTTAGAACACTTTGGCATAATTTGTTTACCAATTTGGAGAAGTCGGAAATTACAACATAAAATGATATTAATTTCTGGTAATTCCTTGAAATTTCATTTTAACGACTTTTTGATATAATTATAATTAACTATCCACTAGCGTTATAAGTATGAGTTCATAAACTTTAAAATGGGACAAAATGTGATTTGGAAATTTTGGTTAACCAAGGATTTTAGAATATAATTAATGAAGGGAAATAAATAAAAAAATAAATAAATAAATCATATCCTTTAAATATCATTTTAAAATAATACTTAAAAATTGAGAATGATCCTTTACTTAATGATCTTTTATTTTCAGAGGTCTAGACTGAGTTTCCAAAGGTCTTACGTTTGGACACTCGGGATATAAAAATGAATGCCCTACTTGAATAAAGCACCACTTTTATTTTCACAAAAATAATAGTTGGCTCATAGTAGAGCTTCAGTGTTATATACATACGTACATACTTGTACGCATGTCAACGGACCATGTTTGATCTGGGTATTTTAAAAATATGGACTTGAGTCTAATTACAATAATCAAAACCAAAGTACGGCCTAAACCCAATGGGTACTTCAAACCATTATCCAAGTCTGGTTTATTGGATTTTTCAAGCCCGTTGGATAATACTCGTATACTTAATTCACAACATTTATGCCGAAACCATACTTTTAACTCTTAGTTTTTTCAAAAATCATATACAAACAATATTAACTTTCAAATAGAATAGTGATGAAGCAAACTTTATAATAGAAGATTGCAAAAACATATGCATGCAAATAAATAAAACAATAGACAAATAAAATACACACTCACGATTTGTTTTGATGCGCATGACCCTAATGGTAATCAAATCAGACATGGATATTTAGAGCTAACACCGTATTAGTATTAACGGAGCGGTTTCAGATAGTTAGAATTCTTGTGAGAATTGATATAATGGATATTGTTGAAAATAATGAGAGAAGAATGATAACAAAGAAAGTTGAGAAATGTTGTATTATTTCTTTTGTTTTACAACTCAATATAATTCTGTACAGATTGATTTCAATATATAAGAGTAGTATTGGGCCGGTCAGAATACTTAAAGCCCATTACTGATAACTCAGTTCTACAAAGATAAAACTAGGGTTACACAGTCTTTTTATTCTAACTCCCCCGTTCAATTTTATCTAGGGTTTTCTTCTTTCTTCCCCATTTCTAGCGCCGTTGTCTTCAACTCTTAGATCCTCCTTTAATCGAGTGAAATTCTTTGTTGATAGAGCCTTCGTCAATATATCCGCTCTTTGAAACTGTGCTGGAACATGGTTAACTCTCAGCTTTCCCTCTAGAACCTTCTCACGAACGAAGTGCAGATCTATTTCGATGTGCTTCGTTCGTGAGTGTAGGATAGGATTTGATGAGAGGGAGACTAAGCTTAAGTTAGTGCACCAGATTATTGGGGTGTTTGTAGGATTAACTTGGATTTTGCTGAGAAGAGACATAATCCAAGTGATTTCTGTTGTGGTGCTAGCGATTGCTCTATACTCGGCTTCAGTACTGGAGCGTGAGATGGTGGCTTGTTTCTTCGAGCTCCATGAAATTGGGTTGCTGCCTAGGTATACACAGAAACCCATGGTGGATCTTCTGTCATCGGGATCGGAGGCCCAATCTACATCACTGTAAGCTTGTATGTTTAGACCTTTTTTGTTGTTGAGATGCAGTCCATGATTCATTGTTCCCCTTAGGTACCTTAATATACGTTTTACTGCTTTCCAATGATAACTGAGTGGATTGTGCATGAACTGGCAGACTTTGTTTACACTGTAACTTAAGTCTGGTCTTGTTATTGTAATGTATTGTAGTGCCCCTACAATACTTCTATATTCTTTTTCATTTGTAATAGCTTCTCCAGAGTCTCTTGATAGTCTAAGACTACTGACCATAGGAGTGGGAAGTGATTTTGCCTGATCCATATTTGCTCTTTTTAGAAGATCCTGTATATATCATTTTTGACATAGAAACATTTCTGAATCAGTTTTCCTACTGACTTCAATTCCAAGGAAGTAATGTAAATCACCTAGATCCTTTATAGAGAACATTTTGTCCAGATGTTCAACTGTTTGATTCATAGTTTGATTGTCGTTTCCAGTGATGATAATGTCATCCACATATACCAACATGTAAGTAACCCTTTCCTGCTTGCAATGCATGTATAAGGAGCTGTCAGATTTTGTTGGTGTAAATCCCAGAACCATTAATGTTGATATAAGTTTTTCATTCCATACACGAGGAGCTTGTTTCAATCCATAGATGGCTTTATGTAGCTTGCATACTAGATTGTTGCTGTCCTCCTTTTTGTAACCCTCTGGTTGCTCCATATATACATTCTCTTTTAGTTCTCTATTGAGAAATGCATTATTTACATCAATTTGTCTAATTTTCCATCCTCTGTGAAGAGCTATGGTTAGCATAATTCTTATTGTGGTTGGTTTGACAACTGGGGAGAATGTTTCATTGAAGTCAAAACCATATTGTTGATTATAGCCCTTAGCTACCAGCCTTGCTTTATATTTTGCAATACTCCCATCTGGTTTTCTTTTTACTTTGTAGGTCCACTTACATCCAACGATGTTTTCATCTTTGGGTGGTGGTACTAGACTCCAAGTTTTATTTTTGATAAGAGCACCATATTCATTATCCATGGCTTGTTTCCAGTTGCTATTTGTGATGGCTTCAGTGTAGTTTCTTGGCTCTGTTGAATCAAGTTGAACATTGTATATTTTTGGTTTGAATATTCCACTTTTTGATCTTGTAATCATGTGAAGTCCTGAAATTTCAGGTGGTGGCTCTTGAATATGTGTGCTTTCGTTGGTATGGTGAGATATAGATGAAGAGGGTTCTCCTTGACATGGATTGATGTCACTCTTTTGACTATCATTGTGGAAGGAGCTGGAGGAATCATGTGAGTCATGACCTGAACCAGTGTCACTGCTGGGTAGAGTGTGTTGTGACCCTTGGTCTCTCTGCACACTTCCATCTGCTTTATTCCATTCTGGTATAACAGGTATAGGATGTATTGTGAAGCTGTCTTTGTTGTGCACTTTCCTAGTTGCTTTTATATTTTTATCTGCAAATGGAAAAATATTCTCATTAAATACCACATGCCTTGAGACATAGATCCTACCATCATTGCTTAAACATCTGTATCCCTTCTGATTATTTCCATATCCTATAAAAGTGCATGGGGCAGACCTGAGACTCAGTTTATGCTTATTGTATGGTCTCAGATATGGGAAGCATAAGCAACCAAATGTCTTCAGGTCTTTATAGTCAGGTTTTACCCCAAATAGCACTTCTATGGGACTCAGATGCTTAAGAATTTTAGTAGGTAGTCTATTAATTAAGTATACTGCAGTGTTAAAGGCTTCTGGCCAGAACTTCATGGGTAAAGAAGCCTGTGCCAGTAGAGTCAAGCCTGTTTCCACTATATGTCTATGTTTTCTTTCTGCTATTCCATTTTGCTCAGATGTATATGGACAGGTTGTTCTGTGAATAATGCCTTTTCTCTCAAAATATTCCTTTAGTGGTTTATATTCACTGCCACCATCAGTTTGCATAATCTTGACCTCATTGCATAGTTGTTTCTCTACTTGAGTTATAAATTGTATTACAGCTTTTTGTGCATCTGATTTAAATTTTGGAAAATATATCCATGTGTATCTAGAAAATAAGTCAACAAAAGATATATGGTACCTATAGCCGTAGTCTGAACTTATAGGAGCTGGTCCCCATAAGTCTGTTGCTACTAATTGTAGTGGTTTACTAATAACAGTAGTTGAATCTACAAATGGAAATTTATGGCTCTTGCCTAATTGATAGTAAGTGCAAACATATGGCAGAGATACATCAACAGAGATATTATTGCTCATAAGAATTTGCTTTATAGTGTTTACATTGGGATGTCCTAATCTATAATGCCACTGAGTAAATGTTTCTGATTTATAACATGTGAATCAGTGCTATTACACCACATATTCCTAATATTTCTCTTTCTTGTATTCCCAGGATTGAGTTTGTATAATCCCTTGTCCAATTTACCCTATAACAATATGTCTTGATTTAGTAAATCCCTAACTAAGCAGAATTTGGGGTGAAACTCAAAATACACATTGTTGTCATCAGCAAATTGAGATACACTCAATAAATTCTTCTTAATTTGTGGCACTCTCAATAAGTTATTGAGATAAAGAAGTCTTTTACCTGGAACACTGCTGTTTCCAACATGTGTGATTTTTAGAGCTTCACCATTCCCCATATGAATGGAATGCATACCTGTATATTCTTTATTGCCAAGATTAAAATTCTGCAGGTTGCTTGTGAGATGGTTGGTTGCACCTGAATTTGGATACCAATCCTCTTCTGTTATCTCCTCAGATCTTGTAAGTCTTTCTGTGTTTAAGTTCTGTGTTCTTGAATTTTCTGAATGACTGCCTTGCCTTTGATCTATTTGTGCTACATTTGCACTGGAATTATAATTTCTCTGATTTGCTTGATTCTGTTGGCTTGGGTAGTATTCAGTGTTAAGTCTAAAGTAGCATTGTCTTGCTGTATGTCCAGGTTTTTCACAGATCTGACACTTTGTTCTGTTGCTATTCCATCTTCCACTTCTCCCTCTACCTCTCTGTGTAGTATTACCTCTTTGGTTGAAGTTTTCTTGCCTGAGATTTTGACTTTCTTGCTTCTTCCCTTGATTTCTATTTCTTGAATTTGATGCATAATTGAGAGATAATTCTGTATTGTTTTCTTTCCTTTGCTCAATTCTTCCTTCGTGTGCCAATAATATTGAACTAACATATTGCATATTGGGTAGATCTTGTTGTGATGAAATAATTGCTACTACTGACTCATATTCACTATCCAGACCATTCAGAATGGTTAGTATCTGCTCAGTGTCAGATACCTTGTGCCCTGCAGTATCAAGAATATCATAGTATGATTTCACCTTAGTTAGATATTCCCTCATTGACATGTTTTCTTTCTTGAGATTCTATAATTGCCTCTTATAGTACATAATTCTTGCAACTGACTGTGTGTTGAAGTTCTGTTGTATTGCAGACCATATCTCAAATGATGTTTTACATCCGACAATTTGTGAGAGAAGCCCTGAACTGATAGATTCCAGTAGCCATGCTGCTAGTAGACTATCATGTCTCTGATAGTTGATGAACTCCTTGTTGACAATTCTTTCTCCTATGGTGTATGTTATCATTCTTGCAGGAACAGTGGCTGTTCCATACAGAAAGTCTTCCAATCCATACCCTCTTATACTGGTTTCAACTTGATATTTCCATAATATGAAGTTATTTTCATCAAGAGTTGTTGTTACTAACTTATCTTTTGGCTTTATGATCTTGTAGGAATTTATTTCACTGGCTGATGAATCTTGATTTCTTGATCTTGACCCTTTCTGACTTTTAGCTCCACTTGTTGCTGATGATGTAGTGTCATCATCTCTAGCCATGATGGATTATGAGGAAGTGCTGTTGAGAGTTCTGATATGATTGTTTCTACGGTGGAGCCAACTTTCTTGGCTCAAGAATCTTGGAGGGACACTTTTAATGAGAATTCTTGATTCAGAAGCACGTAATCTTTATCTCTCAAATGATGAGATAGCAGAAAAATCTGAGAGCAACCAGGATGGTGAATGATGATACTTATCTGACACCTCCTTGGATGGCTCTATGATGATGCAGTGATTCTCTGATGAGAATCTGATGAAGATCTGACTTTGTTACTGTCGTTTGACAGATTTTGCTTGCTCTGATACCAAGTTAGAATTCTTGTGAGAATTGATATAATGGATGTTGTTGAAAATAATGAGAGAAGAATGATAACAAAGAAAGTTGACAAATGTTGTATTATTTCTTTTGTTTTACAACTCAATACAATTCTGTACAGATTGATTTCAATATATAAGAGTAGTATTGGACCGGTCAGAATAGTTAAAGCCCGTTACTGATAACTCAGTTCTACAAAGATAAAACTAGGATTACATAGTCTTTCTTATTCTAACTCAAATCAAAATCCATACCATTCACGGGCTTATCCAAGACTGTTCACCACATATCCACGATCTGCAAGTTCAATACGTTATTCCCGGACCCTGAAATATCCTTCATTTAAGTTCGGCTTTAAATATAAGTAGCATCCTTTCGCAAACATGCCCATAATCCCATGACAGCCCGTTTAGAAACGGGATCTTCATCAATTTCCTTTCACAGCAGTCACAGTAACCGTTCTAAACACGCTCCTAAAGTTCGTTGCCTTCAGTTGATATCATCTTGCTCGCAACACCGTCACTCTTCCTCAGCGCGAAGCC
Source organism: Allium fistulosum (assembly GCA_030737815.1). NCBI lineage: Eukaryota > Viridiplantae > Streptophyta > Magnoliopsida > Asparagales > Amaryllidaceae > Allium > Allium fistulosum. The sequence continues at coordinate 86,376,185 of CM060901.1, read as the reverse complement.
AGACAGTCCTGCAATGGCGTCTTTCTTTCCTTTCCTTTTCTTTTGGCCTTCTTTCTAAATGATCAAACATAATTACATGGCGTATTCCATTTTGGCAGTTCAAAGTTTTCGAAATGATGCAGAGAGAATCGAATTCAATGATAATTTCGTTCGTCATTGTCCACATACCTAGATCGCATAGCATAAATTGTACATTACGCAGAGCTTAAACATATAACCCATGGATATCATAAATTGCGCTTATTATTCAATATTACCCACAAAATTCTTGTCAACCAAACACATTAGTCTAAATTTGACAGTCAAACAACATCCGTCCTTCCCATCAACTCCTTTGATTCTTGGACGCAAAACGAAGAACAAGATAAAACAACACACGGTAAAACACAGCCCAACCTACCATCCAGTACACCATCTTCCACTTATCGCTCTCATCAGTACTTATATCCAACTGCCTCAATATATCTCCTCCAGTCACTACCCCAGTCAAAGTACCGTTGGCAAAGACCCTACCCTCCACGAACTCGTTCATCAGCAGCCCTTGGTAAGGGTACTTCATCGTCGACACCACGTTCATCCATTTCCACCCTCTAGGAATATCATCTCCACTTATGAAGTACCCGCAGAAGAGGAAAAATAGAGCTGTAAACGCAATCACGGCCGCGTATCCAAGTATGAAATTGGGCACCACAGAGCTGACGAACACCACGAAGGAGTTGGTGGACAGCAAGGAGACGTACAAGATAAGGAGGAAGTAGAGGAAGTTCCCATGGAGCTTTAGGGCGAACCAGACGATCCCGGCGTAGCTTGCCGACTGCAGAAGCAGAAACGGTAAATAAGTTATTAGTCCGGAGATAGTGTAGGTGGAGGCACGGTAGGCATTGTGGGAGGTTTCGCGGATGAAGATGAAGCGCTCCTGGATGAAGGCGGGGACGGCGTCGTTGGAGGAGAAGAAGAAGAGGCTCACCGTGAAGATCATGAAGCTAAGGCGGTCGGTGATGCCTTGGGCGTTGTCTTTTGGGTTTAGGAACATGGTCGCCATCATCCCGCCCATGACCATTAGAACCATCTGGCGTGAGAGGAAGAGTTCGGGCGTTCTTCGGATGTTCGTGAAGTTGCGTCGCATTAGGATGAATGTTTCCGTTATGTATGAGTTTGTGAATTTCGGGCCTAGTCCTAGATTTTGTTTGGTGCCTGAAATTGTCTGACATTAGATCTATATGACCACTTTAATAGTTGTAAGCCAACTATATAACACCTACTCATGCTTATGTAAAATGCTAAAATAAGAATAAACTTATGTGGACAAGGTATGTGGCCTAACCACATTTACAAGTTAAATCAACATGCACAACTTTAACAACATGCATATATTCACCATATATTAAAATAGAAGGTAATTAATACTAAGAAGTAAGAACTACCTAGGAAGTTAATTGGTTGTTTCCTACTATGGTTTTTCACTTGAAATGTACATCCAAGAATGTCCTACATGTATTTATGTAAATAGCCGAATACAATGCAAACTTGTTCGGAAATTGATGCTAAGATCGAAGATTTACCTATTCCTTTCATGTTTGCACTGACAATAGCTGCAGTATTATAGTATGATAAACAAACAAATAAATTCATGTTTACACTAATTAACCATTGGTGTAATATCATATATATAATTATGTGTATGAAGTAGAAAGCAGATGAAAACATGAATAATTATACTATTATTTCTTGCCTATCGATTCCATGATGTAGAAGAGAACAAAGGTTTACCTGTTGCATTCAAAGCGTTTGGGGTCATGTAATCGGATTCGTTAACGGTGTAGTCACTGCTATGAGGAGTGGGTGTACTAGATAATATCTCGTTTGAATATGTGTAGTATCCAAGTGATGGGCTGCATTGTGAAATACAAAAAGAAAAATCTTGAGAATATGTTCATTTTTTGTTTGTGTTTTTTATTGGAAAATGGATGTTCTAATATATTTAATTATACAAACCGGTTAGACAAAGAATCAAGAGTTCGAACTCAAAACTAACAAGCAAAGATCAAGGGTTTGAACTCAAAACTAACCATCGCTGACACTAATTAACATTGTTAAATAAAATAAAATAAATCATTTAACTTACCTTTGTTGGTTATGTGCTTTAGAATGATCCTTGCGAAACCGACTCGGAGTCATTCTCAAAGCATCCATCACCATGCTTTGGCTACCACTCCACGGAGACTTAGCCATTGAATATGGGCTCCTCAAACTATGATCAAAGATATCACTATCGCCCTTACTATTTTCAACATCTCCCAACCCATACCTCGATGGCGTCTGCATCGGCGTTGCAGACGCCAGTCCGACACGTGCCGGTTTGAGCCCGGTGAGGCAGAAGTCGGCCAAAGCGCGAACGCCAAGCTCGGACTGATCGTACTCCTGTATCACGTCCAGAAGATGCTCGATCGAGTTCTCCCCTTTGGGGACTTTACGACCCATGCGGTTCAAGTGATTCCCCACGTCGTTGGGGGAACCTATGAACATGAGCTGCCCTCGAGCAAGGATGACCATGTGGTCGAGCAGCGTCTGGATTCGGTACGAGGGTTGGTGTATTGTCAGGATGACCGTGCTCCCCGATCGAGCTATGTGGTGCACCCTCTCGATCACGCTGTGTGCGCTCGTCGAGTCCAGGCCAGAGGTCGGTTCATCGAGGAAGAGCAAGGCCGGCCCGTGTATGATGTCCACTCCGATCGAGACACGACGTCGCTCCCCTCCTGACACTCCTCTCGTTCCCTCGTCCCCTATGTACGTGTTCCTCGAAGTCTGCATTAAATTTGTGTTTTCAAAGGCATATACTACTTTTCTACAAATCTCAACCATTAAATTACTAACAGTGCATCTTAGCAGAATAAAATTTGCTAAAATACACCTAATACGTTAGACTTATGATCTAATGGCCAAAATCAACTGCAGTTTTGTATTTGTACATGTATGTACATGTACATGTATGTATATGGAAAACAAACTAACCGTCAACCCTAGTTGCTCAATGAGCCTCTCAACCCTCTGCTTCTTATCCTCTCTGGAGACGGACCCTAACCGAAAGTCAGCAGCAAACATGAGAGTTTCATAAACAGTGAGCATAGGGAACAGTCTATCATCCTGCATAATGTAAGCAGAAGTTCTCTTAATAAGACTAGGGCTCATTTCAGCCCCATCAAGTGAGACCCTGCCTTTCAAGCTCCCACTAGCTATCCGGCCCGCTAACCCATCCAGAAACGTGGATTTACCTGCCCCGCTAGGGCCCATCACAGCAGTAACGCATCCTTTTGGGGCGTACCCTGTAATCCTATGCAGCAGGTTCACCTCCTCGGTTACCCATTTACCGTCCACTTTCTGCTTCTTCGTTACTGTGTAGGTCAGGCTTGAAAATTCTAACCCGCCTGTAAAATTTCGGTTTTTACCGACGTCTATTACGGTTTCGTGCTTACTGCCTCTGTTATGGTTGCTCGCCATTGTTTGGTATGAGGAAGGTTTAGAACTTTGAAGAAGATGAAGATGTGGCTTAATAGGAAGGATTGGTGGTAGCTGGTGTTTTTGGAGGACTTTGGAGTTTTCATTGTGGAAGTCGCTCTTGTTTTTGTTTTCACTGATGAGGTTAGGAGTATGTATTGTGTCTATGCATGGATTGAGGTTATTTTAAGAAGGAAAGTCTTGTTCCAATTTGTTTATTTTGATCACCATGTGTTTTGGTTTATTCCATGTCCTTGTTGTTATATTATGGCAATATTCTTAAGTTTACATGAGAAATACAATAGCAACATCCGAAATGGACATAATATAAAACCAAATGTAGAAACATTTTATCAACTAGTTAGTGAATGAAACCTTGTTTGGATGTCCACCGTGAGAAATTATATTTCCCAATTGTACATATAAAGGTGTCGGTACTGATTTCTCATAAACTACTAGAAATATGCTCAATTTTCATTGTTATTGGTCATTGATGGAGCGTCGATGATACATCGACAAGTAGCATGGAAATTTCCACTACAACAAAAACACCCTTTAATAGCGTTTAAAAAACGCTATTAGAAGCTATTATAGCGTTTTTTCTTACGCTGTATATTAACATGTTGTAATAGGTCAGTGACCTATAACAGCAACATACAAAACGCTATAAGAGACGCTATGGACAAGGACATTTCATAGCGTTTTATGAGTGCTGCAAACATGACTTTTAATAGCCTTGGAAAGTCGCTATGAAGTGAAACTATAGCGTTTTCATGACTGCTATGTAAAAACAGGCTGGCACACATTTGAAATATACAACAGCGTCTATAAACGCTATAGAACACAATATTTTACAGCGTTATCTGCTGCAATAGTACATTATAAGTACAGCTACTTTCTATAGCACTATCATAATGCTGTAGTATATAAAACTGGAAAAAACAACCTTTCCATAGCACAGTTAAAACGCTATAAATGTTTATCCCTGCGGTTTTTTTACTAGGTACATCCAAGCTTACAATTCTACTAATATATTATAAAATTTCAAAAAACACAATTATCACATAATGATGTACGTAATCAAATGAAGACATAAGCCAAACCACAATATATATTTAAATATATATCCATAATATTTCGTACACAAAGTTTCAAATATTTGTGATCTTAAAAATAATAATACATACAACCATAGCTGACCAAAACGATACATACTAAAAGCAAAGACATATGAACGTCAATACAAAATACGTTAATCCAAGCATGACCGATTTGAAAGAGAATGAATGCAGCAAAATAATTTTTCCTTCCTTCCAGCTTGTAGTAACCCCGGTATCATCATACAGCACCTGTCAAAACGAATCACATAAGTCCACTTTCTTTACAATTAAATTCTACTTCCAAATTAATTAAATTGCACTTGTCCAATGCTATTAATCGGGACTGTTAAATAATCAAAATTGATTCAGATGTCCACAATTTTGCAATGAATAAGTTATTTATATAGCCATAAATCTATTAATATTACTTGATACCGGTTCTATTTTACTTGATACCAGAATGTAATGAATACTTTCCACTGGACAGAAGATAAAAGAATATAGATTGATATATGTTTACCTTTGGGACAGCCATTGGGTATTCTTCGGGCAAAAAAGGTTCAAGCTTAAAAACACTGCCTGGGTGATTAAAAAACAACAAGACCATGAATTATCATTTAAAATAATATACAAAATAGCATAATTACAAACAAAATAAATTTAGGAGTAATTCACCATGTCCTGTCTTATACTAAATATCTTACAACTTTATCCTCTGTGCATACTTAATGCATTTTATGATTTGTGAGTTAAGCTTTAAAAATGCAACTGCTTAAACAAGAGTTGGAAGAAATACTTATAGCCAGCCGTATCTCTGGCTCTTGCTGCAGCACGAAAAGAAGCAAACCCTGTGAAGCCATAAAAAAATTAATTAAATATTCACCACTAGATAAGGAACAAAAACATGCTAGTAAGTTATGTGTTTGCAGCTGCAGCATAAAATAATTGCCTCAGACATTTGCAAAAGGTGTAAGTTTTAAACTATTTGCAACTGCAGCATAAAATAATTGCCTCAGACATTTCTTTGTGGAGTCGGCAAGCATGATTTTGTCTTCGGGTTGGTTAGCACCACAAATGTCTCCAAGAGCATGTAAAGCAGCCTGAAAGTAATAAGAGTAATTTATTTATTCAAACTCTTTTTTTTGACTTGTTTAAAACCTCTGGACCGCAGTCGGAGCATGCAAAAGCCATCAGTTATGCCTAATACCGTGGAAGAGCATGAAAACAGGATAATAGTGGAAGCACTGACCCACGTCTTATCCGGCACCGTACCCGAAGCGGCCGGTGCATCAACATCGTATTCCGGTCCCATTATCCTGCCAGCAGTGCCCTGCACTCAATGCTGCCTTTTCGACTGCAACGGCTATGATCTGTTCACTGACTCTTTTGAAACGGAATCAAGTGCCAGAAATGGAGTTAAGCAGCGGAGGAGGGTGAAGAACAAGTACAAGGGAGTAAGGCAGAGAAAATTGGGTAAGTGGATAGCAGAGATATACGACCCTGCAAAAAAGGAAAGGAAGTGGCTTGGCACCTTCGCCATTGAAGAGGATGCGGCCAGCGCAATTGATCAGGCTGCAGTCCAGTTAAAAGGTGCTGCTACCAAACTCAATTTTCCACTCTCCACTCATAAGGTGGATGCTTCTGTTGCTCCCCAACTTTCTTTGGAGCAGCACAATCAGTCTTCAGATGGGGCCGTCAGTTAATACAGTGTATATAAACACTAATTTCTCTGTGCTCAAATTTATACTTTATTTATTTAAAATATTACAAATTTTGGTTAATTATACTGTTAATATGTTATGTTTTGAAATATGTAATTGCATTGTGAATGCTGTGACGATCATTCTTCATTGATATGTTTCCAAGCTCTTGAACAAAATACAAAATGGAATGTACGTAATCCTTTGCAATTTAAATAAATAAATTACATTTACCATATTGGGAAATCCTAATATCATAAACCCTATAATCAGTCAGTCAACTAATAAGAGTGTGGATAATACCCTATCCATAGTAAGATCGGGTACAAGATTTATGTAATCCTATAATTTGATGTGTTTCTCTGACAACAAACCACTAACAAACACATCTAATGTAATAATTGAAATACTTTGCATGGTGAAGTCTTTCAAACCTTCCTATTTGCCTTTAATAAAATTAAGAATTTAAGTTTAATAATGGATACATTTGTCATTTAAAAGAACAAAATGAACGGGTTTCCCCTCACTAACATTTTTTAAAATATATCTTTGCAAATCCTTTTCATATAACCATATACTATGCACCTGCATCCGCAATGGTTAATCTCAACAAAAAATCAGGATATCACAGGCACATGATTTCTATACATACAGGTGCTTATAAGAGCATGTAGTCAGGATAAAAATAAAAATAAAAAAGTTAAGCAATACTGCAAGAAATCGCCATAATAGGAAAATGGATAGTCACTCTCTCTCTCTCTGTGTGTGTGTGTGTTTGTTGAACTTGACACTCAAATATCTAAATATGTTTAAGAAAAAGTTGGATATGCACTCACCAGTCTTTTGCCACTACCTTGACGACCAAATGCAGATTCAAGTATATATCTTACAAGAGGAGATGGACTTTGAAGCAAAAAAACTGCTCCTTCGCTAGCTAGAATACGAACACCAATATTATTTTCCAAACAAGAAATAAATAAGACTATACCAAGAAAGATTCAACTACAATAAAGCTTTAGTCAAACAATTTCATAACTTTACTACAACCGAAAAACGATAATATGATATTGAATGGATAAAGAAGGTTAGAAACATTTTTTAATAACAGCAGTGCAATAAACGAAACTAAGAAATGAACATGTATGTTCTAAAAATTTTATAAAACAAAGAATGATGAGGAAACTAATTTATTTAGGTCTGTTAACATACCCATTTCGATTTGACCTAAAGCTTCAAATGCACTTTCACATTCATCACTATTTTGACCTTTTAGCAGCTTTAGTCTTTCATTGATGGCCAAAAGGACAGAGGTAACTCCTGAAAAAAATTAAAAAAAAAGAAAAAAATTAAATAAAAAAAATAGCTCTACATCTTAGCACAGTATCTAATGAAGAATCCCTGATGTAATGTAGAGAGGTTATCGGATTATAAATTAAGAAATCAAAAACCATACAAGTGCTTGACTGAAGATGTTAGAAAAAAGTATCCATACAAGCTTAACTTGACAGTACCTGATTGTATTAGTCAAAATCTGAAGCAATGTAGTCTTTGATAAGTATTGCGAGCTATGAGGGGATTCCACCAACTGTACAGTGAACATTAGTATTAACAGGACAATTTTGAGGCAGTTATGATACGTATGCCATGTCCATTAACTCAAACTACTTATTTATCTATCTATCCATGCATGGAAAATATATCCATTCACTATATGAATTCCAGAAATGAAACATATACTTCTCATATCATAAGACTCACCTATAAAAAAACCAGAATATCAGATCTGCTCTAAATAAGCATCGACATAATATAAACGCAAAAATGTAATGTACCACTTATGAAAACACGATAAATGTAATGCTCTACTATATTGGTTACTATTGTAGGCACCTTAAAATCATGACAGCAATGTTATGGCCAAGCTGTGAAACCACCCAGTGTCAATGGTTAAAAAACAAAGTAGTTATATCAAACCACCCATTGTCCATGGTTAAAAATCAAAGTAGCTTTATCAAATAATGGGGTTGATGAACAGACAATGTCTTACTCTTACAACCCAACATAACTTCCAAAATAGAATTTATTTCATATGTATCATAAGCAAACATTTATGCTCATATTGTCATCATTTTCATATATACCCACAAATTTGAATAAAATTATACTCTAACTTTCCAGTTATAGCTCGTTCAAGTACCTCTCTATTTACAGCGAACATGTGTATGTGTGTGTGTTATTACCAATAATGTACTTGGGTGCTGTTTGCGCCAAAAATGGTCACAAACCCCGAATGTTGTGAAAGCACCAGTGTATGAATACAAATCAGCAATATTCAAACACAAATCTCAGATCTAAACAAACAACAAACAGCAATCCAGAAATAATGAACAAAAACACGAGATTTATAGTGGTCGGCTATCTCCGGCCTACGTCCACTCCAAATTTTTATCTTTTATTGATCGATGCTTGAAGATTACAATTTCCTATCGCGTAGTACAACGGATTTTATGATTATAATCTGAATCTAAGGCAGCAATGGTGATCTGGAGTAAATCTGGCAGAGTCCGGGCGCTCTTTAGCTCTCAAAATTGTCCGACCCCTTTTCTGAATGACCAGGGGCTCTATTTATAGGTGTAGGAGGCTGATATTTCGCCTAAATTGAGGGGAGACCAGTTCTGGTACGTCAGGGGGCCCACATGCCCGAATACTGGGAATCCGGGCCCACTTTGGGATCGATTCGATCCTTGCTTCGAATCGATCAAGATTTGTTCCGATTGAGATGAAATTTGGCATGAACATTCCTTAGGTTGCCAATAAGCTACTGTGAAAATTTTATAGTATTTGGACTTATAGATCTCAAGTTATGATCGAGTCAAGATTGTAGTACCTCGGCAAGCACTCTGGTTCGAATCGATTACTTCGAGTCGATCACTTCGAATCGATCAAGCCTGCGCTCCTGCGATGGCGTGTCTCGAATTCTTAGAGTCGATCCACCTTTGTCGCCGTGTTGAACGAGTCATTCCAGATATTTCTCCGTGTTGAACTCCTATTCCCTTGCTTCGAACATACAACCAGTTCGTATCCTCCCGTTCGTATCGCTCTGATCATTTCCTTCGTATCGATCGATTTGAACACGATCGATACGAACATTGTCCTTGAGTTCTTCGAATCCATGCACTCACCCATCCTTCGTATCGATCTTTTACATCCAATTCGAATCCATAACTCCATGCTGCTTTAATCATTTCCCTCGTATCCATGACTTCGTATCCACGAAGCCAACTCCCAATGTATCCATCTCGAACGCCTCCTTCGTATCGATTGGTACGAATCCAGAATCCCAAAACTGCTACTTCCTTTTCGTATCGATCCAACGCTGATCGATATGAAGAACTTCTGCGCATCCATTCCATTATTCTACAATGACGCAAAGCGCACCGATTCGAAGCAAGCACCTACATTCCCTCTTGATCGATACGAACTATATAGATGCGAAGCCTGTAGCTTGAATCCATCCTGATCGATGCGAACAACATCGATTCGAACCAATATCCATCGATACGAAATGCGTCGATACGAACCAGTTTTCACATAATTTGACCCATCCATATATCGAGCATACGAACTCCGATTAACCTGAAACTTGAAACGTAGCCTCTCCTAGTCCTCATCATCATCTCCAATCGATTCCGTCCTGATCGGAGCTCGGCCAAATTTTGACGATATCCATTGCAGCCTTGTTTCCAATTGAACTCCAATCCTGATATCCATCCTTTCTTGTCGATTTGTTTGATATTCCGGCTTTGACCAAAAAGCGGGATAACAGGTGCTTAACTTATATAAAGCGAAAACAATATGCAAAAGCAATTTCGTGAAAAAGGAGAAGAAAAAATGTGTTTTCTAAAATGTTTCCCATGATCTGGGATATGACTGAAATAAGCCAGATGGCAACAAAATACTGATAAGATAGAAATTTTTAGGTAAACTTCAAAGGGTGGTGCACATAGTGTGATGTTATGCTTTTCTCCAATAAGGTTTTTCAATGTTGTACTATAAATAGGATCACAACCAAAACAACATCAAACTCAATTAAAAAAAGCCCGAAGGAACCAATGACTGCATCAATGATGTACTCTGCTACCATTTCAGGCATGCAATCTAACAGCATGGTAGCTCCTTTCACAGGACTTAAATCAAAGCGGGGTTTCATAATCTGACTTCTCAAACCTACTAAGCAATGGTGATAGACTGCAGTGCATGAAGGTAACAACTGTATTATTATAATTAAATCAATGTGGAGTAATGTAAAAAATGGTGTGGCCAATAGAAGGGGTGAAGAAATTTGAGACACTTTCATACCATCCTACACGGAATGATGCATAGCTGCTAAAACAGTTAGAGTATTTGATCTGACCTGGAGCTTTTTAGCTTGCGCTTGGCTGAGCATGAGTATTGATTTTAGGTATGGGCCAAGCATGAGGTGAAGTAGGTGGTGGAGCAGCTGGCTCTTGAGAGGCAGCACTGGGAAAATGAAGGCAGCTTGGAGTTATAACAGAGCAGCTCCGGGAAAGCTTGATTTTTTGATAAGTCAGAATACCGACATTTATGTAAATAATATATCATCAAACGAATGATCAACACAAGACAATTGGTTACATCTACTTATAACTATTATTATTAACATCACATGCCAATATAAACTAAAAATGTATTTCGATAGTACTAGCTGAAAGCATGTATTTCAAAACACGTGAATGGAACTGATTTATCAGCGCACCCCTATACTACTCTGAATTTTTTAGAGCAGGGTACACCGATAAATTAGATATCTTCATCTTAACTTGAATAAACCACAATCATTTATCAGCAAGTGGTTGTGATTTATTCTGGACATGTGAATGGAACTGATATATTGGTGGACACCTATTTTGGAAATTCAGAGCAGAAGAGCCAAACCCCTAACTGCAGAATCAGTTTTCCTCTGAATTTTTCAGAGTAGAGGTATATTGATTAATCAAATACCTTCAACTTGACTTGAATAAACCAAAGTCGTTTATCATTGAGCATCTGATGTATTCAAGACACATGGACTGATTTATTGCTCTGGTTTTAGGCTGGACAGTAAGACCCATAATAGGTCCTATGATACCATCTATTTTGATAAACCCAACGTTAAAAAAAATAATCACCCAAACCTCGGTTGCAATTAATGTAAACCAAACCATTTTCTATAGAATCCAACCTGTTCACCTTCACAGCTATGTGCATATCATTTGTATCAGTGTACACATCATAAGAAACTTCATCCACTTCCTTCTCTGTTAAAATCAAATAAAGTTTTGCCTAACCAAATCTACAGTCCTAACTTGATCTTGTAGTTTGCTAAGAGCCTCTATAAACAAATCTATTTTCTTCATTGGATTTTGATTGAATGAGTTGTAAGAATTGTACAGCACCATGCTTATATCATTAGCTTCTCCCAACCCCTTTTGTGAACAAATACCTATATCATCCATTTCTCCAACACCAGACTTATTATTAGTATCCAATGCAAGAACTTTGAACTGATTATTACATTCAATATCGAAACTTAGTTGCCTTAGTTTTATGAGAAATAGAAGTATTAAAACCCTTATCACCACTAACTAAATTAGTTGAATTATCCTTCAAGACAAGATCTTCCTTCTTCAACTTATTTATATCATTTGAAATCCCATTTGAAATCCCATTTAAAATCACCTTTTCACAATTTATATTCTTTAAAGAATTCAGATATTTTGAAATTTCAAATGATAAAAACAACTTATTCATGGTATCAACAACATTTATATCTTTTGATAAAGAATCGAAAAGTTTTTTCCAGACCAAGGACTTGACAACGTCCCCATTATTTTTCTAGAAAGTGGATTCCCTTTCCTTAGAATTCAACTCATCACCATTGGAAACGCAGTCATTTTTGAAAGTAGAAGAAGATGCAAACACCCTTTCATTGACATAAGCTTCACCAGATAATCCCTCTGTGTACGATTGAAAGTGCCAAAAGAGTTTATGGAAAGATACATCTTCTTCTTTTTAATCAAAGCAATTCTCAATATACAACTACCCTAATTTCGGATATTCCAAATTGAAGAAAGAAAACATTAAAACAACATTTACCAGACTAAAACTTGTTCACATGGCATTTCTTAGTAAAAAAAATGAGACAATTGAAGTCAAAGTATACAGTAGATAAAAGCATAAGTTTATTCTCATTTAAAACAAATGAAACAACTGAGGTTGTTGTAACTATTACGCTCCATTTAAAAAATTAGAAATTGAAAATATACCTAAAGTGCCAATTTCACGAAGTTGACAAATTGCTTCAGCTTCGTTGAGGAGTCGAACTTTGAGGTCACGCTTAATCGAAGTGGAGGAATCAAGCTTCGTTGTGGAATCATGCTTTAGCGATGTTGAAGAATCACGCTTTAGCTTCGTTTCGCTGAGGAAACGACTTCACGCTTAGGAATTGCGTTTAAGCGGAGGAATCGAGTTTCAGCTCAAGTAAGGAGGGATTCGTCAATGAAGAGGCACGTGACGGTGAATTTTGTCAGGTAGTCGGTCATGTAATTTTAGATTTGGGTAGTGAAGGAGAAAAGAGGGATTATTGGCGGCATAGGAATAGAACGGAGGGAATTGTAAATTGAACCGCCAATTTTTCGTTTTTGTTAATAATAGCTTGAACACATGCTGTCTTTTTACCCTAAAGGACCACTAACTACTTAATAATAGCATGTCATGTTTTCATGCTATATTTGCTTGCTATCAATAGAACATTTTCTTGTAGTGTTCCCACGACTTTTCTATACCTAGTCGTGAAATTTTGATGGGAAAACTTGGCGATGCGGTGTTGATGTGGGGAATTAATTCTCAATGTCTTAGAGACGTCGTTGTGTTTCTTACAATTTTGTGACGCCATCCACTTATTTGTATAAACATTCCTATTTTTCAATTTTAATAATTTGTTAAACTATGTTTAGATTATATTTTCAATTTTCAATATTTTATGATAATTTTTGTGTATAAAGTTTGGTTGTTATTTATTTTAAGTTAAAGAGTTAGAATTATATTAATGTTTTTGTAACATTCTTAAGATCGAGTATCAGTTGAGACTTAATGAAACGATATCATATATCTAAACTTCTCATATAATATTAAAAAATTTGTATAGTTTGACTTTATATATCATAATGCAAATAGGATATTTGGTTCAAGACATATCTGTTTTACGTTTGGAATTTTGAAAATCAATCCGTATAAAATCATTATTGATGTCCGAAAAGCTTGAATATATAATATCATTTTATTTAAACTCAATTTAATTACATTTAATCATATTTAATGTAAATTTGATACGACGAAAGATTTTCTAAATTAGAATTAGTTTTACATGAATAATTTTAGTTATTATTGTGTGTAATATAAACTACTGAACATCATATGTCCACGTATAATATTGTATAAAGTTTAGGATGAACATAAATATTTAATAAACTGGTCCTTATAAATACTATTATATTTATATATGCATACATATGGTTATAGGAGTTTATAATCATATGATATGCGCGCGCATGTATGTGTGTGTGACGGAGTTAGACTTAGAAGTATGTCCTATGAGCAACTTTGTAATTCATTAAATATATCCAACTCTATGTCGATCGATCTAGTTTATAATTAACATATTCAGTTTCTATCATATACTTTATTATATAGTGATATAATTAATTAAGTAATTAATTTAAAGTATATATATAAAGAAATCCTTAAATAAAATGTTATGTGATTGTAGTCGTAAATAGTTGTAATTGTGAGTAATTAATCACAAAATAAATAATATTTTATTTTAAATATTTCAGGTAGGATGTTTCGAGAAAGGATATCGATACATCCGTTGAGACCATAATATACAATGCTATCCAAATGTTGTGTAGTGTATTATTATGGCTATTAGGGGAACTAAGAGGTTACTTACTGATAGTTATTGGATAAATATGGAATGACTTACCTGAGAGTTTTCTGTTTGTTAATAATAACTAAGGTCAAACAAGAAATCGAGGTGATAATATTACACAGTTCTCTCGACTTGAGAATATTGTTGAACTTCAATTTGTGAATCGTGGCATGACGTTCATTGGATGACTATAATTGGGTCTTAGTTGAAGCATTGAAGTGAACATAATTCAATAGAGAATTCATCTCCTCGATTATATGAGGTTAGTATCATGCTAACTATAGTCAATTCATAGTCAGAGTGCCTTGCCAAACCAGTACGGTTAATAAAAAATGTTATTATTGAATCAAATACTTAGTTTAAGAATTAACTGAGTTGAATGTGGATGATATTGGAATTTTGACCAAAATCAAAGTTTATAAGTCTTAAAGTGGTATAGTGTTGACGAAGAGGATTGGTGCAAACAATCGTTACTAAAAGGTACCGCTTAAATGGTAAAATTGGATTTTATCGATAAAGATGTATAAGAGATAAATCATTCGCTCAAATTGTCACACTTCTTGCTAATGTGATGAGTGAACGTTAATATTCGAACAATTTGATATTAACCACTGACCAAATTTACACATACGCGTCAAACAACCATTTTGTTGATTTCTCCAAAATAACACTCGATTTAATTGATTTATAGATTATTATAAATTAATTAAATTAACATTTATGAAATATTAGTTATTATTTGAGGTGTTGGATGTTATTATTATTTTCTGGGTATTATTAGTAATTAATTGGGTGTGTATAAAAGTTATATATGTTTGTACTGATATAAGATATCGATATACATTTAAATATGATTTAAATGCTATTGATTGCTTAAAAGGTTCAACGTGTTTTGATGGTCCATTAGGCCCATCTAATGGCCAATCATAACTTGGTAAAAGAGGAGAGGGTATTTTGTTTTTAAATTCTAGATATAGATCTAAGAAGGAGAGTTTGTCTCCTCCCTTCCCCAATTTAAATAAATATATCTCCTTCATTTTTCTTCTTGAAAATTTGATCCCTCTTGGCTATATAAACCTCCTCCTCATGGCCAAAAATAACAAAAGCTCACACATCAAAACAAATTAATATCATGGTACTCCAAGCCGTTGAAAACTAGGAGGTCGATTCAAGTGGATCTAGGAGAGCGCATCAATCAACGAGTGTTCAAAGGAAGCATCCTAAAGAGGTATAAATTCTATTTTAGGTTTATATTATATTTGACATGTGTCCCTTATAGAACGATTTTATATGTACAATTGTTGTCACCCATAATTGTCCGATTTTATATACCATCGAATCATCTATATTGATGAAATTGTCATTAGATCCTTACATAAAGTCACATTAATGAGAAAACCTTTTCGATCATGTATATTGATAACAATTTAATTTTTATTTTTCAAAATAAATAAATCTATATAAATAATTTAAAAACCATTTGTACTTATTTTAAACACACACACATGGAGATATATATATATAATGCTTTCGGCTTAAATTTTTTTATTAACTCTGTATTTTAAGTATAATACAATTTGTATTTAAATTGATAATTATTTAACGATGTTTTAAATGATTCCAGTGCATATATACATTATGTTTTTATTTTATTAATTATTATTATTTTTGAATTATATAAAAAAATTCAAATCTATATTTTAAATATAAGACAATTATATTTAAATTAGTTATTTTTAGAAAATGTTTTAAATCATTTTAAAACATGTAGTATGTATTTGTTTATATAAAAATAATAATAGTTATGATTTTAAATTAAAATAATTCGTTTTTAACCTAACCAAAAAAGAATTTTTAAATATATAATTTATTTTAATGATTGTTTATTACATGATGTATATATATATATTAGTTCTTTTATGTAATTAATTCGTTTATATATTATATAATAATGATGATTTTTTTATTTCGGCAATATCATATTTATAATATATATATATATATATAATGATTATTTAAAAGATAATTTATATATGTTATAAATTTAAACGTATTTGGTGCTATTCATGGGTTTGAGTTTTCTTTCCTTTCATGGCCTCTCCCTTTCGTCCTTTTTTTAGTTTCCCGCTTCTTTCTTCTTCCTCCATTCCTCCGTACGTCCCCTACACTGAGAACACTGTCTCTTCCATCCCTCCACCTCCGGATCCTTCCTCTTTTCTGTTGACTGCTCCTCTAATATCCCTCCTTGTCTCCAATCAACCCTTGCTTCCGTCTCCCTATCCTGTCACTGTTTCTAGTTCGCCTTTTCTTCCCTCTCTCAGCCGTTGCCACCCTCTTCTGCTTCTACTTTGCCATGGAATTCTCTGTTCAAGGCAAGACCGTGTAACGCAGGGAAGTTCTCCCCGGTTGCTTTCCCTCTTGTTTTCGAGGGAGACGCTCTTGTTCCTCCACGTGAGGTAATACAGGCAGGTAATGATGTTTGGGGACAGTATCTTGTTGGTTTTTTTCTTGATAAGCCTTTTACTTATTTAGTGGTTTTGAATCATCTAAAGAGGGTGTGGAGGTTGAAAGGCTCGGTCCAGGTTAAGTCTGATGGTAACTTGTTCCTTTTCAATCTGTCTTCTGATGAGGACAAAAGGAAGATCATCCAGGGTGACCCAATTTTTATAAGGAACAAATTGTTTATTGTCAAGCGGTGGGATCCAACCATTGGTAACAGTATTAGAAATATAAAGACAGTACCAGTGTGGCTTAAGCTGTCTAATATACCCTTATATTGTTGGTCACATTTAGGTATAAATTGGTTGGCTACCAGACTTGGTAGATTCCTCTGTATGGATGAAACCATGGAAAAACTAGAAAGGATTGGTTATGCTAAGTGCATGGTGGAGGTAACTGCACATAATGGGTTGCCCGAGTCATTCCCAGTGAAGTTGTTGGATGGCTCGGAGCAAGTTGTAAGGATGGACTACTTGTGGAAACCTCGGATTTGTGGGGAATGCAAGGAATTTGGGCATGATATGCAAGGATGTTTGGTTGTGAAATGCAAGAAGGATAAGGGAGAAGGAGACAAAATTAAAGAAGATAGTGGTATATGCAACACTGTTGTTAGGAACAGAATTGAGGAAAGGGGTATTGATGTGGAAAAAGAGAATGAAAGGAAGGGTGGGTGGAGAAAGGTACCATTAAGAAAGGAAAGGATAGTAAAAGGTGGTAGAAGGGGAGGGAATGTAAGTGATAATAAAAAAACAAGGGTAGGATACAATCAGTTGGAAATGTTTCTGTGGTTAGTAATAGTCTCGTAGTAAGTCCTGGTAATATGGAAATTTTGCCCGAAGCAGGTCCTTCTAACTCTGATTCTAAGACAGAGCTAGGGGAAAATCCCAAAGTAGTTCCAATAAAACTAGCTTGTATACCCGAAGTTGAAGTGCATCCGAATCCATTTGCTAATCTACAGAGTGATGATTCAGGGGATGGTCCAAATATGGAAATAAACAAAGAAATAGAGGAAGGGGAATTTATTCCATTACATTCAATTGCAGAAGAATCTAATCTAATTCATATTCCTGGAAGGAATGATATATATTCTAGTTTGGGAGATAAATATAAAAATACACGGCATAGTAATAGGACAGACATAATTCCTTCTGACCAACCAACTTCAAGCATTCAGGTTTCACATGCAAAGGTGATAACAAAAAGCAAGGAATTGTTGCCATACGAGGAATCCTTTCTGCACAACATTGAAAATAATGTCCTTGAGCTCTTTAACAATTCTACTTCCATTGTTCCTCCTTGATTCTCTGGAGCTTCCTCTTCACATCCAACTTCACCCATATTTATCTCCACTCCTTATTCTTTTCTGGGTACCATCCCTGGTTAAGTTTCACCACCACCTATTCTAAATTCTGGTAGCCCTAGATCTTTGAGGTCGTCCTCCTTATCTACTAAGTTAAATTCTGTAAGAAATAATCCTCCTTCGACAAGGAGTAGGGTAGGAGTGACTCATTAATCCCTGTAGTTAATTATGTTGAATAAAATTGCTTCTTGGAATATTAGGGGTGCCCACAATCCTGTGAAGCTTGATCATGTTAAATCTTTGATTAATGAACATAACATCAAAAAAAATTCTATTTTGGAAACCAAGTTCTTTCTTACCTTATCTATCAAAGCTGCTAATTATATTAATCCTGCTTGGGATTTTAACCATAACTTGAATGATGCCCCTTATGGTAAGATTCTCATTGTATATGACCCCAGCACTTTTAATCTCATCCCTATTCTTACTACCTCACAAATGATTCATCTTCATGCAACTTTCCTGCCAAATCAACTATCCTTTTATATTACCTATATTTATGCTCACAATGTTGTTGCCTCTAGGCAATCCCTTCTTAGTACCCTCCCTTCTGTTAGACAAAACTCTCACCCCTGACAAGTGTTAGGGGACTTCAATTGTTGCTTCAACGTACATGACAAAATGGGAGGCCTTCCTCTTTTACCAAGGGATATTGCTCCATTAAACATCTCAATTTATGATTCTGATCTCCTCCCCATTGTTCATTCTACTGTAACATAGTCTTGGAACAATAGAAGTCGTTCTGGGATAAGAACTTATATTAATATTGATCTTTCCTTCTGCAATGCTGCTGCTTTATCGAATTGGCCACCCCTCTCTGCTTTCCTGCCATCTACGAGATAGATCGATGAAATTGCAATCGGTGGATTGATGAATACTGCGATGCCTGAATTCGTTGATCCGAAGATACCGAATTCTAGCTATCTCTGACTCGTTGATCCGAAGATACCGGGAAAGAGATCTACGATTCTTCAACGTTGATCTTGCGCACAAGATACCGTGAATCGGCTTCAACAAACGAAGATTCGAGCACACTCGAATAACGTAAGTGGAGATAGGAGACTTCACTCGACTACCAATTAGAAGAAAGCACAAAGCAATCAAAATGGAAATTTTATTCAAAAGTCAACAACCAACAACAATGACATTACATCCCTATTTATAGGGTTTATGACACAACACAAAGACTTAAAGAAAATTACAACACCATCAATACACGCGACTTAAGAAATGCAGTGACTCGGCTCCTTCTTCGCGTCTGAAGATGACTCGGTAATGGTTCACTAACCCGGCTACGACTCATAGAATGTCTCGGCTACGACTTATCAAAGCAGTTCGCGACTTAAAATAATCATCAGCCTTTAGAGATAACACGGTAACGACTCAAGCTATCTCGTCTTCGACTTAAGCTATGTCTCGGTAACGACTTATGGAGGATAACTCGTTCGCGCCTTATAAAGGAGGAAGGCAACTTACGGTTTAGGGACTTTGAATTAGGTCATGCACGACCTAATTTGAATCGCGAAATAGGAATTTATCCCGGCAGAGGGTGGTCGCGGTAGGGAATTTTGGAGCAGGTCGAAGCTATTGGGGGTGACTCGTGAGTCGTGATGGGGTTTAAATCGTGAGTCGTTGTGGAGTTTTTGATGGGATGAGTCGGGTTGATGGGATGAGTCGTAGGTCGGTGACGATTGGAGATGGAAGTGGAGGTAACGACTCATGGGTTGCCGCGACTTATCGATAACTCGGTGATGACTCATGGTTTCATCTTCAATTTGGTTCGCGACATTGATAAGTCGCTCGCGACTCATGGAGGAGGCAGATGAGTCGCTCGCGACATATGGAGTTTGTCGCGACTCAATTCCATCGCAATTCATGGCAGCGCGATTCAAGGCAGCTTCAACTGTTGGAATTAAGGTATGCTCTGCATCATCCTCCCCTGGTTGGGAGAAATTCTTCCTCGAATTTGCACTTTCTGCATCCACCACAACAAACTCATCCCCATGATATGGTACGAGATGTTTAACATTGAATACGTCAGACGTATACACATCATCTGGCAGCTTCAATTTATACGCATTTTCATTAATTCGTTTTACGACTTCCACAGGACCAATTTTTCTGGCTTTCAATTTGTTATAAGCGCCCACTGGAAAACGATCTTTTGTTAACACTGCATAAACCAAATCACCTTCTTGAAATTTAACACTCCTTCGCTTCAAATCTGCAGATCGTTTATACTTCTCATTTGCTTTCCCCAATTGTTCCTGAATGATTTTATGACATTCCGCCAATCCATCGACAAAATCAGCAGCTTTCTTAACTGTCTTCTTTGATTGTGGTACTACCGTTAAATCCAACGGTCCCTTCGGTAAGCTCGAATAAACAATCTGGAATGGACTGAACCCAGTACTTCGATTAACAGCATGATTATGAGCAAACTCTGCCTGGCATAACTTCATATCCCAACTCTTCAGATTGTCTTGCACAAGACATCTCAACAAATTTCCCAACGATCTGTTCACAACCTCAGTCTGTCCATCCGTTTGCGGGTGATAAGCACTACTAAACTTCATCTTCGTTCCCACCATCTTCCACAAACTTAGCCAAAAATGACTTAGAAAACGAGTATCCATGTCCGACATAATCGATTCTGGCAACCCATGAAGTCGATATATCTCTTTGAAAAACAACTGAGCAACATGAACAACATCCACCGTCTTCTTACAAGCTATAAAATGTGCCATCTTCGAAAATCAATCCACTACCACATAGATGGAATCGTTTCCTCGCTGTGTTCTTGGCAGCCCCAACACAAAATCCATACTCACATCAACCCATGGTTTAGTCGGTACCGGTAATGGCATATATAAACCAGCATTGGTCGCAGTTCCTTTCGAAACCTGACAAATATGACATCGTTCCACAAACCTCCCCACTTCTTTCCTCATCGATGGCCAAAAGTACGATTGTGAAATCAACTGTAAGGTATGGTCTCTCCCAACATGTCCTTCTTCATGTAGCTCTTTTACAATCTTCATTCTCAAACTACAATCAGGTATACACAATCGATTTCCTTTGAACAGAAAACCATCCACCATCACGAATTCATCCGTCTCTCCTTCCTTCACTTTCTCTACAATCTTTGCAAAGTAAGGATCATCGGCAAATAATTCTGGTAACATATCAAATCCCGTCACTTCAACCTTCAATGTAGTTAACAAGTGATTTCTTCTACTCAACGCATCAGCCACACGATTCGTCACTCCCGACTTGTGTTTCACAACAAATGTAAACTGTTGTAGATATGCAATCCACGATGCATGTCTTGCTGAAATCTTGTCCTGCCCTTGTAAATGCTTCAACGCTTCATGATCAGTGTAAAGAACAAACTCTTTCTGAAATAGATAATGTCTCCAGTGTTTGATAGATTGTACAACAGCATAGAATTCCACATCATACGTACTGTACCTCATCTTCGCTCCTGACAACTTCTCACTGAAATATGCAATTGGACGCCCCTTCTGACTCAACACCCCTCCAATTCCAACTTTGGATGCATCAGTATGTAGTTCAAATACTAACTGAAAATCCGGTAACACTAGAATAGGTGCAGATGTCAACAACTCCTTGATCTTCTCAAAAGCACTCCCTGCTTCCTCTGTCCAAACAAACTGCTTTCCTTTCATGACTGTAACAGGTGCCATCACACTACTAAAGTGTGGAATAAACCTTCTATAGAATGAAGCCAACCCGTGAAAACTACGAACTTCAGTTATCATCTTGGGTTCCGGCCAATTTCTAACTGCTTCGACTTTACTCTGGTCAACCTGTATACCTTCCTTCGAAACAACATATCCCAGAAATAAAACACTCTTTGTCATAAAAACACATTTCTTTGTAGCAGCATAGAATTGTTCTTCTCGAAGAATAATTAATACTTGCTTCAAATGTTGAACATGTTCTTCGGTACTAGCACTGTAGATCAGAATATCATCAAAGTAAACCACCACAAATTTCCCAATGTATGGCCTGAAAATATGGTTCATCACCCTCATGAATGTACTTGGTGCATTCGACAGACCAAACAGCATTACCAGCCATTCATACAATCCTTCCCTTGTCTTGAATGCTGTCTTCCATTCGTCCCCTGGTCTAATGCGAATCTGATGATAACCGCTCTTCAAGTCAATCTTAGAAAAGATTACGGACCCACTGATTTGATCCAGTAAATCATCAAGCCTCGGCATCGGAAATCTGTATCTGACTGTGATCTTATTCAATGCCCTACTATCTGTGCACATCCTCCACGTCCCATCCTTCTTGGGTACCAATAAAGCTGGTACAGCCTAAGGACTCAGACTCTCCTGCACACGCCCCAAGCAATTCTTCCACTTGTCTTCGCAATTCCTCATGCTCTTTCGGACTCATTCTGTAGTGTGGTCTGTGAGGTAACACGGCTCCTGGAACTAGATCAATTTGATGTTGAATGTCCCTCAACGGCGGTAACTCCGTTGGCAACTCCTCTGGAAATACATCCTCAAATTCTTTCAATACTGGTTTAACTTCTTCTGGAATTTCAACTTCTTCACTGCTCTCATGCCCAATTAACAAGAATACTTCCGGCTCCTCTTCGACTTCTTTAACAAACTCCTTCAAAGATAATAAAGTTTTCAGCTCTTCAATCTCTTCTGACTTACTTTCTCCTGGTTGTCTCTTCTTCGGAACTAAGATAATATTCGTTCCTTTGAACATAAAACTGTAGCTATTGGTCCGACCGTCATGTTGTACTGCTCGATCATACTGCCATGGTCTTCCCAATAGTAAGTGGAAAACATCCATCTCTACTACATCACACCAGATTTCGTCTTTGTATTTCTTCCCAATAGAGAATGGAACTCGAACTCGTCTATCCACTTTCACTTCTCCTCCCTTTCTCAACCATGCTAACTTGTATGGATTAGGATGTTTCTCTGTCTTCAACTTCAATTTTGTCACAGCCTCGGTTGAAATGATATTGTCACAGCTTCCTGCGTCAATCACAAACTTACACACCTTCCCCAGTATAGTACATGTCGACTGAAAGATATTACTTCTCAACCAACTAGCTTCCTCCTGCTTCGGTGTCAAACATGATCTCCTCAACATTAGATTACAACCTTCATCTCCTGACGCAATATCCTGCTCATCCTCCTCAACTGGACTAGAACAATCTCCATCAACATCCTCATCCTCAGCTTCTGCAATCATGGTTCTCTTCTTTGGCTTTGGACACTCATTGCTTTTATGACCCAATTCCTAACAATTGTAACATTTAAAACCATTGTTAACTTTCGCCTTCTCAGCCTCCTTCACCACCGGTCTATTGATAGGTTTAGAAACATTAGAACTCCCACTAACACCCTTCACTTGATTGTTAGAATTAGTAAACACACCACCTCCTCGTCTACCCTGCTTCTCCCAAGCCAACGCTTTTTGATGTGCTTCTGCCACAGATCTTGGATCGAACATATTAACCATATCCTGGATCTGCATTCTCAATCCCCCAATAAATCTAGATGTCAACTGTTCTTCTGTTTCCATAATATCATTCCTTGCAATAAGCTGGTAAAACTCATCTGCGTAATCATTAACAGCTTTTGTGCCCTGCCTCAAATTCTGCAAACGTTGATACATTAACGATTGATAATTGTAAGGTAAGAACGTTGCTTTCATCAATTTCTTCATCTTCTCCCAAGATTCAATCTTTGACTTCCCCATTCGTTCACATGTAAGTTTTGTTTGCTGCCACCATGCCAAAGCTCTACCCCTCAACCTTGTAGCAACCAACTTCACTCTACGATGTTCTGGATCTTCTTTGAAATCAAAAATTTCTTCAACATTAGCCACCCAATCCAAAAAATCCTCAGCCTGCATACCACCTTTGAATTCTGGAATTTCAGTTTTCATCCCAGATTCCCACTTGTGATCGTACTCCGACTGATTCCTTCCTCGTCCACGTCCTCGTCCATGAACACTACCACCATCATACTCTTCTTCACCATCCGATGTATATCGATGTCGATCCTGACCACCAACATCTCTACCACCACCATTTCTTCCACCAACATTCCTACGATCTACATTCCTTCGATCACGATCATTCACATTTCTATCACGATTTCGATCTTCAATATTTCTATCACAATCTCGATCCACGCTTCTATGATCACTATCAACACTTCTCTCCCGATTGGAATGTGGTGAAACTCTACTTCTCCCATGGCTCGATTCAGGTGAAACCCTTCTTTGATTTTGACTCATTTCAAGCATCATTCTCTCTAATCGACCAATCCCTTCAGTAAGCTTCTCATTGAAATTCTCGTTGATTCGTTGCTCCATTTCATCGGCCTCTTCTCTTCCGTACAAAGCATTAATATTGCGATGAAGTTGAACTCGTCTTGGCGACATGATTGAATACTTCCCAAACACTTCAACAAATTCACACTTCAAGTTTCAAACACCTTTCGAACTTTGATCCAAAATGAAATGGATCGAAAACTCCAACTTTGTTGCAAAATATGATGAACACGATGAACACAACTTTCAAAACTTCAAATTCTCGGCTCCAAGACTCGATTTAGCTATGATTGGCTAAAACAAGCTCCGATACCAAATGACGCAGCGGAATAATCAAAACAAGATAGATCGATGAAATTGCAATCGGTGGATTGATGAATACTGCGATGCCTGAATTCGTTGATCCGAAGATACCGAATTCTAGCTATCTTTGACTCGTTGATCCGAAGATACCGGGAAAGAGATCTACGATTCTTCAACGTTGATCTTGCGCACAAGATACCGTGAATCGGCTTCAACAAACGAAGATTCGAGCGCACTCGAATAACGTAAGTGGAGATAGGAGACTTCACTCGACTACCAATTAGAAGAAAGCACAAAGCAATCAAAATGGAAATTTTATTCAAAAGTCAACAACCAACAACAATGACATTACATCCCTATTTATAGGGTTTATGACACAATACAAAGACTTAAAGAAAATTACAACACCATCAGTACACGCGACTTAAGAAATGCAGTGACTCGGCTCCTTCTTCGCGTTTGAAGATGACTCGGTAATGGTTCACTAACCCGGCTACGACTCATAGAATGTCTGGGCTACGACTTATCAAAGCAGTTCGCGACTTAAAATAATCATCAGCCTTTAGAGATAACACGGTAACGACTCAAGCTATCTCGTCTTCGACTTAAGCTATGTCTCGGTAACGACTTATGGAGGATAACTCGTTCGCGCCTTATAAAGGAGGAAGGCAACTTACGGTTTAGGGACTTTGAATTAGGTCATGCACGACCTAATTTGAATCGCGAAATAGGAATTTATCCCGGTAGAGGGTGGTCGCGGTAGGGAATTTTGGAGCAGGTCGAAGCTACTGGGGGTGACTCGTGAGTCGCGATGGGGTTTAAATCGTGAGTCATTGTGGAGTTTTTGATGGGATGAGTCGGGTTGATGGGATGAGTCGTAGGTCGGTGACGATTGGAGATGGAAGTGGAGGTAACGACTCATGGGCTGCCGCGACTTATCGATAACTCGGTGACGACTCATGGTTTCATCTTCAATTTGGTTCGCGACATTGATAAGTCGCTCGCGACTCATGGAGGAGGCAGATGAGTCGCTCGCGACATATGGAGTTTGTCGCGACTCAATTCCATCGCAATTCATGGCAGCGCGATTCAAGGCAGCTTCAACTGTTGGAATTAAGGTATGCTCTGCATCAAAATGGGAGGCCTTCCTTTTTTGCCAAGGGATATTGCTCCATTAAACATCTCAATTTCTGATTCTGATCTCCTCCCCATTGTTCATTCTGCTGTAACATATTCTTGGAACAATAGAAGTCGTTCTGGGATAAGAACTTATATTAATATTGATCTTTCCTTCTGCAATGCTGCTGCTTTATCGAATTGGCCACCCCTCTCTGCTTTCCTGCCACAGCCCATTTTATCTGACCATTCCCCCTTCTTCTTTCTCTTTTTTACCAGGCTAGTAGAGGAAAGAAAGCTTTCGGATTTTATAATGCTTGGGTTTTGGACCCTGATTACCATAATATAATTGCTAATGTTTGGTTTACCACTATTCATGGAAATCCAATGTTTATTCTGTGCGGGAAATTGAAGGCTACAAGGAATGCACTTCGAAAGTGGGCTAAAGACAAGTATGGGGATGGATCTCTCCCCTCCAAAAATATCAAAGCCCAGCTAAATCAGGCTCAAGTGCTGCTGGATGAGGATCCTACCGATCCACTCCTTGCTCAGAATGAATCCAAGCTTTTTCAACAACTCAATGAAGCCCTTCATGTAGAGGCTAGCATGAGAAGGCAACAATATCATCAGAAGTGGGTGAATGATGGGGACAGGAACACTGCCATTTTTCATGCTTCAATCAAGGACAATCGAGCTAGGGAATGCATTTCTACGTTGTGGGATGATGATGGGGTTCTACTTTCTTCTGAGGAGGATATTGATCATCACTTGCTTCAGTTTTTCTCTGATCATATAGGTAATTCTGCTAACTTTGTGTCTGATCTTGACAGACTGAACAACATATCATTGCCCTTGCTAAATAATTCAATGAAAAATATGCTGGTGAATAGAGTTACTAATCAGGAAATTAAAAAGGCATTATTTTCTATGAACACAAACTCTTGCGGAGGGCCTGATAGGTTTAATGCGGTGTTTTTCAAGAATAGCTGGAAAGTGATATGTGATGATTTCTATGCTGCAATTCATAATTTTTTCAACAAGTTTAAGCTCTTGGGTGAAGTTAGTGCAACAAATTTAGTCCTCATCCCAAAGGTCAGCCCTTCGATAAATGCATCATCCTTTAGGCCAGTTTCATGCTGTAATGTTGTCTATGAATGTATTTCAAAAATCCTGGCTTCTAGACTTGTTTTGGGTCTTCCTCTATGTACATCAAGGGTGACCAAGTCCGATTGTCTTCCTTTGTTTGAAACGATAACAAACAATTTGAATGCTTGGACTACCAGGTTCCTTTCTATGGCTGGTAGGATGGTGCTCATTAAGTCAGTATGCTTTTCTATGGTCTTTTACTCGGCCAGAACCTTCATCCTACCCACTAAACTGTTGAACGTGATCAGAGCTGCCATGTTTAGATTTTTTTGGACCGGATCATTTCATAATAGGAAGTTGATTCCTGTTTCTTTCTCAACAATGGAAAGGCCAATTAGGAAGGGATGGCATGGAATCATAAACATTAAATTATGGAATAAAGCTGTAGTGAGTTCTCATGTAAATGCCATCTTGGTGAGGAAGGAAAGTTTGTGGGTGCATTGGACTTGGAGATATCACATAAAGGATAAATATTTTTGGTTGATGGAAGTTCCTCAAGGAAGCAGTTAGATTTGGCATAAAATTCTGGGAATGAGAAGAGATCTACTACCTCACATAAAATACATATTGTCTCCAGATAGTAAAGTGAGCTTTTGGAGGGATCCATGGATTGGTTATAGCTGTGTGTTGGCTAGGATGTTGTCACAGCATGATATAGGTTAATCGATGATAAGTATCAATGCAAGATCCATTGTTTTTGTTTCCCTTGGGAAGTTGCAGGCTCCTCACTCTAGTAATCATGTTGTCAATTCCATGTGGAGTAATTTGGCTGATCATAATTTTCTTGTTAGACAAGTTGATGTTCTTTCCTGTAAGGGTAGGTTACATAGCATTGGTGTAGTATATGAACTCCTCAGCAAGGTTGAGGCCATGCCTGCTTCTCTATGGGATAAAGTGTGTTGGATATCACATTCGTCCAGTACATATAATCTTTTGTTCTGGAGGACTTTAAACAAAGCATTGCTGACTAAAGAAAAACTTGTGGCTGTTGGTATGGAAGTGGATCATTAGTGTGTTTTTTGTAATTTGATTCCGGAGAGAGTTGACCACCTATTTTATGAGTGAGGGTTCTTGATTAATATGTGGTGTTCCTTGATGAACAAGGCTGGAATTAATGGTATCATGGGTATCACCGTGTCTGACTGGAATGTGCTTCGAAAGGCAACTAGGTGGATAATGAGAAGATGGGATATAGTGTTCTTTGTGCTTAAAATATATTTGAGAACTGTTTGGAAGGAGAGAAATTCTCGATGCTTTCGAAATATGGCCACGTCGGCTCAGAGTCAGACTATCTGGCTGAAATTGATGAGTGATATAGCGTTTAGGATTCGTGCAAGTAAGCACTGTTTCTCTCCTCATCGGCTTGCTTTGGAGTTAGCTGAGTGTTTGTTATTGCTAGGAGGCTTTGACTTTTCATGTGCATGATGTGTGCATGTTTGTGCACGTACATGTTGCGTGCGATTGAGTGCTTCTCTTTTATTTCCTTTGTGTTTTTTGGTTTGCCTTTGCCTTGTCTTCTCTGTATGTTTGTGGGTTTTTGTTTTCTTCTCCTTTCCTATGGCATAAAGCATGTTTTATGTCATTCTTTTTTTTTCTTTCATTGAAATAAAATCTGGTAGGAGACCAGTCAACCTCACTAGCTCTACAAAAAAAAAGTTTGAAATTTAAATAGTTTACTTGGTAAAATTAGATACTTTGGATATTGAATTTAAAACAAAACCTATTGACTTGGTCAAAGTCTACTCAAATATTTTAGCTTTTTTATTTCATTTAATATATTTACTAATTTTGAAATTTATAGATATTTATAAACAATTTTTTTTTTGTGACAACCATTGCACATATAAATGGAAAATACATGCATTATAGAGGCAAACCCAATATCTATATACATATACATTAACTATGTACACATTATAATGTTGCACGTGCACACTATACGCATATGGGTATCTAAGATATACCTATTTAATATACACGCACATATAACATTATTTAATTAATACATTTATTAATTAAATCAGAAAATTAAATAAAATTGGATTTTATTTAAATATTCTAGATTGAATCTGGTACTCCTAGTTAGACTTCATAGGCCCATTAAGATTCAAAATAAAAAGAAAAGAAATCCTTCTAGCTATTATGACCTGACCTTGCCTACTTTATAGCAACTCAGCTTTTATAGACTGCGTTTCTCAATGCTTTTCATCCATGCCTCATCTTGATTGGCTTGCACAACAGAACAATCTTTTAGGATTGAAAGAAACTTTATTTCACTTAAGTAATGTATAAAGTGTAATTTTTTATGTATGTTCTATCATTTTTGTTGATCATTTACGTACTGATGTTATATTCTATAAACATCTATGCCCACTAATGTAAGTCACTCATCAAACTTCTTGATGAATTTTGGATTTTAGTGTAATAAAACAATGAGTGCCCGGTTCCTTCAATATCCTATACGGTCAAAATTAGCACCTTTATGGCCGACTAATAAAGTCTTCCAATCATTTGGTTGTCCAAAATAGTAGTGTCCAGGCTTGGGATTAGATAATCAAGTATTCTCCTTACCTTGCCTACTGGCCTGGCATAATGATGGAGTATGTCCAAAAGGTTGGCCTAATTGTAACGGCTCAAACTGATTTGGTATTTAGGCTAATTTTCAAAATTCGATTAGAAAATTAAAATATATATTTTGAATTTAAAAGTTAAATTTAAAATGTAAAATAAATTTTACAAGAGTTAAAAAATATTTTTTAAAAAAATTGTATTTGAATAAATTAATATTTTCAAAATTATTTAAATAATTTAATTAATTGGATTAGTTAAATAATTAATTAAAATAAATACATATACTGATATATATATATATATGTGTGTGTGTGTGTGTGTATCTGTAAATGTTATAGTTATATATATATATATATATATATATATATATGAAACTTCCTAAGATGATTAAAAATAAATATTTTTGAATTTATTAAATTATTTAATTAAAAAATGTTTTAATTAAATAAAAGAATTATTAAATATAAATTACCCAATTGTTAATTAATAAAACACACACACACACACATATATGTATATATATAAAACTATAAATGTTATAATTAATATTCATCTTAAATTTTTTATGATAAATGAAATAAAATTTTGAATTTTAAAACAATTTAATTAATTTGTTAATTAAATTAATAAATAAAAGTTAATCAAACATTTTTTGATTAATGATGTTATTTGCCTTTTATACCAAGCGGCTTTCAAATGAATATGCACATCAGGATAAAGACCAAATGGTTCAGGAACTTGGGAGCATCCTTGGAAGGAATATGGAAGTGGCTTCAAGAGTTCGGAGTGTAAACAGAGCTAAGAAAACAGGTTGGTACCGACCTATTTTTAGGTCGGTACCGAGCTCTTTCCAAGCACTCTGAAGAGCTCTAAAGTCTTGGTCTATGGATAGCTGTCTAGTTTGATTGTCCTGGGGCCCATTTATGAAGGGGTAGTTGAACAACTCCAAGGAAGATCTAAAGAAAAGAACAAACACTGAAGATGTAAGTACCTCTCGACAATGACTTGATTTCTAAGAAAAAAGTGCTTAAAGCTTTACGAATTGAAGGTAGAAGACAGAGTGGAGGAAGATGGCATAACTTACCATCATAAAATCAGGTCGATAGTGAGATGATTTTATTGGTCAGGGGACTTTGTCTTCCCTCATGCATTCTCGGATATGAAGTTAGACTTGTATTTCAAGATCCGACGATTTTGTTGGATGATTTCTCTATAAATAGCAAGCATATGACAACTCAAAAAGGATTTTTGGTACTTTGTCTTCTTTACTCTCTCTCTCTCTACACGACTTTACCACAAAGGAAGCTACTTTTGTTGTTCTAGGCTGCTAGATCAGTATAACCCTTGTAATTGTGACAAAAATCTCTAAGCAATAACATTAAAGTGGACTTATGCCTAAGGTTTGCCAAACTACTATAAAAATTCTAGTGTCTTTTGCTTTGTTCTCTCATTTTATTGCTAGATCTCTCTATTTCAATTCATTTTAAGGTACTGTGCCACTTTTTTACTCAACATTTTTGGTATTTTCACTAAGAATTGAACTCAAACACAGATCTAGCTGACTATTGTGGATTAAAGTGTCCAGGAGTTAGATCCAAAAGGTTTTCATCAAAAGATTTGAAGAAATTTCATATTGGAATCAATGGCACTAACAAGGAAGTCTGGTAGATCTAGAGTAGTTGCTGGTGGAGACGAATGAGCTTCCTACCATGATGAAGTTACTAATTGACTGACAGTAGCGTTGCCAAGACCATCTGCCCCTCAGGAGATGGTAACAAGAGTGGAATTAAATAAGATGATGGCGGAGTTAAATCAAAAGACGGTAGATAGTCAAAAGGCTCTACTTAACCAAATGGATGGTAGTATAGCCTTGCTGACCCAGTAGTCGCAGAGGATTAGGAGGAGCATGAGAGAGGCATCACCAGTTGGATTTGAAGAGGAGAATTCATCTGCTTCTGGTCAGAACAGAAGGGATGAAAAGAAAAGGAAGAAGGAATAGACTACTGGAGTAGCAGGGAGAAGTGCTGGAGGGACTGGAAGAGGCCTTACTAAGGGAATTTAGATTGGTACTGACCAGGATCAAGTCGGTACTGACCTGAATTTGAGGCCCTTAAGGGGGCAGGGAGCCGAGGCGGTTAACTTATCTGATTCCAAGGATGATTTGCAACATGCTGGTGATGGGGAAGGACTAGATGTTATAGCTCAGAATGTTAGTGCTTAAATATCCGCTATAGAACTAACTAGATGCCAACGAAGAACCGAAGGAGTGGTTCTCCCAGAGACTGGAGAACCTTGATGTCAACGGGCAAACTAAGACTGTTTGTGGAGTCAAATACTCGATGTAGCTCATGATAGTCGTCCTTCGGAGTACCAGGCTAGTGAGGAGCATATAGCGGACATAATTAAGCAATTATTAAAGGAACATGAATGGAGAGAGAATGAAGGTATGGGTTCTGTGCCTAATAGAACTCCATTCATGGAGAATATCTTAAGGGAAGAGTATCCTAGGAAGTTTACGATGCTTGCAATATCATCGTATAATGGGACTATTGACCCTAGGCGACATTGGTTTACATACGAGTGGCACATGGATGGTGCCAAAGCGACAGATGCAATTCGATTAGGTGTTTTCCTATCTTTCTAGATAGGATTGCGTCTATGTGGTTTACTCGGCTCGCATTGAAATCCATCTCGACTTTTGATGAGTTAGCAAAGAAGTTTTTGGAGCAGTTCAGTCTCCACACCGCCCAACCTAAGGATGTGATGTCCTTGTCGAGCCTTTCTCAGGGACCTTGGGAGTCATTAAGGAGGTTCTTTAATAGGTTTAATATTGTAGTTTCTAAAGTTAACAATCCAAATGAGAGTATGGTGTTGATGGCATTGGTCTGGGGCATACATCTGGACACAGGCTTTGGGAAATGGCTAAGGATGAAGCAAATAACGACTATAGAAGAATTCCATTGGAAGGCAAACTAATTCTTACGTTTGGAAGAAGCAAGTCAACTTTATAGGAATACTGTGGTAGAAAGTCGAAAGAAGTAATTCAAAGTAATATAGCAATTAAACAGACCAGCGAGAGCTCCAATAAAGTGGCCATGAATGTTGGCTGGTAATCAAAGGAAGAGAAATCAGGGTGCTAGGGGCAGGTAGAATGATGCTAAAAACGTCCAAGGAATATGAGGCCGGATGGGAATACGCCTCTGAACAATACACCTGAAAACACATACCTTGCCACACAAGGCACGAAAAGGTGTAAGAAGTCACCTAAAAGGGAGGAAATTGAAGAAGAAAGGTGCTCCGACAAGTATTGTCGCTTCCATGAAACTCATGGGCATAATACGAACGAGTGCATACATCTTGGAGATTTCATTGAAGAGTTGATAAGAAAGAAGAAATTGCAATAGTATGAAAGAGAGCCGTAGGATGGCAGAAAAAATGCTAGACTCCAAGAGATGGATGCCCAAGGGAACCAACCTAGACCTAGTGGAGAGGAGCCCGGGTGGTTATATGGAAGGATAATTATTGACATCATAATTGAAGGACCTCGTCCAACAGAGAAAATGGAATGAGATGGAGCGGTACGCGAGATTGTTGAGACATCTACCACAAGAGACCTGTTTCACCATTGAGGACGGGGCTCCGATTAAGCAGTAAAGGTTGATGACTAATGATGTCATGTTTTGGAATAGGGATTTTGATAGGGTTGAAGCGCCAACCTTTGACTCCATGGCAATTACGGCCGTTCTATGCCCTACCACGGTTCATCGGGTCTTGGTGGACAGCGAAAGATTGACAAATATTCTATTCAAAAGGACAATTAATCAGATGAGGATAAGTATGAAGGATGTCAAGCCTTGTAAATCCAGGATTCAAGGATTTACTGACGAGGTAAAGCAACCCATTAGGACAATTGGTTTACCTATGGAATTAAGAGATGGAGACCGCCAGATTGTGCGGGTTCAGAAGTTTGTAATTGTGGATGAGTATTCGACAGACATCTTTTTGGGTCATTCGACCATTACTGGTTTCAGAATAGCACTAGCTCCTTAATGCTTGATGCTTGATGATGAAGTTCCCTATGGAGAATGGATTTGGATTGATTAAAGGAGACTAGAGCACTGGTCGAGAATGTTACAATCCCAAGCTTAAAGAGGCAAAGCATTGAGAAAAGGAAAAAAAATGTAGAGAAAGCATTTTTCATTAAAAACATGGATGCATAGCAATTAAAGCCCATGCCCTGGCTCAAGAACCGTATTAGGTTTTATAAGTCAATGGATCCCAAGAAGAAGTCAGAGGAAATGCAAGCAACACTAGCTGAGCCGACGATTAACGTATTGGTCAATATGGATGATCCTACTCGGTTTCTTAAGATCGAATCTTAACTCATCACAGGACTAAGGAAGGAATTGGTCAGTTTTCTGTTAGAAAACTTGGATGTGTTTATCTGGATACATTCAGATATGTGCGGGATATCATCGGAGATAGCGTGCCACGCACTTAATGTGGACCCGAAATATCCACTTGTGAAACAGAAGAGATGCAGTCTAGGTCCAGAGCGATCCGATGCATTGATGGAGAAAGTGGATAAGTTAAAGGAAAATGGCTTTATTCGTGATGCTTTGTACTCTGAATGGGTATCAAACCCCGTGTTGGTCAAGAAAGAAAACAGAAAGTGGAGGACATGTATTGATTATTCGGACTTGAATAAAGCATGCCCGAAGGATAGCTTCCTTTTGTCCAGGATTGACTAATTGGTAGACGGGACCACCAGATATGACTTGTTCTCTTTTATGGATGCTTATTCCGACCATAATCAAATACTGATGCATTGTGACGCCCCACCTCTATACCCACGCTAGCCAAGAACACTACGGTGTAGTGCTGTCAACTAGCACGGAGAATAAGGCTGTTGAGGAGCGACCATCCGTGTAATTGCTTTGTGCGAGCACCGATATGTCAGATAGTATAACATGCATTTCTATTTCAGGAGGAAATCCGACATACCGATACAAACTCAAAGCTACTACACAGTGGCTATAATAGTTTAGGACAATAGATATAAAATAACACAGATAACATAAATGCGGAATACAGATGGAACGAAAAGTCTCATATATACAATAACTGATATCAGTTACAATACATTTGACACAATACAAATGATACAACTACAACTGTCGACTCAAGAAGTTATATATACAAGTACATTATCGACTAATATACATGAATACATTATCATCTTAAAACAGACACACTGACTACTACAACAAGACGAAGACCACTTCAAGTGATATAAAAAGTCTTCATAGCTCTAGCAGCAACCCAAAGCTAAAAATCTACAACCTGTAAATACTCGGCCTGACCCGAGTATTACATTCAAAAGAAAATAATACTCGGATCAGTCTAATTCAAACTCAGTTATTAATGCACGGAAGCAATAATAATCAAATATCAAATGGACGACAGTCAGAGAAATCTCGTATACCCAACTTCTCGATAAGAGAACCGGATAACGGTAGATATAACACTAAATAGTGTTAATCCGCAAAACAGGAATCCAAAGCAGTTTAAACAATTGAAATGTCAATTTAAAATCTGTCAATTCAGTGTGGCTGCAGTGCACGCACGCGTGCACCGCCTCGCCACAACAGAATATAAAGTCACCACAAGGGACAAGGGTAAAACTGCTACGAAAATGCAGCCACCACTTGTATTTAAGGGCAAGGCTGCATCAGTGAAATGAAACAGTGTATCCCGTGAAAGAGACAACAAGTGAAACAAGTTCAACATGTCGCAAAGCAAGGCACAGGAAAATAGCAAACTGAAGGCGAGAGCACCAAAGATATGGCACTACAACACTCAACAGAAAAGACGCAAATCAGCCTCATTAGAAGATAAAGTCATCAGTGAAGCAAAATGACAAAATGGAAATGATACAAGGCATCAATGCAATGTATCAGATTCGAGAACAAGGCAGGCTGCAACTAATATTAAAAATTATGCCTGTACACAGTGAAGTGAGATACAAATGAAGCAGCATGACTGTACAAACCACATACAAAAGAGAATATGCTATGTAGTGAAGCAAAATAGGTCAAGGGTGAACACACGAGAAGTCACAGGTCAGGGATGCAAGAAGTCAGGGATCAAAGATCAAACATGCAACTGCAACACAACTACACAATATAGGAATGAATAAAATCAAGTCCAGATACTCAAAGGCAACAGACTCAAGTGACCAGAGTAGCTCAAGTCCAAGTAAATACATATAACCACATCAAACTGCAGCAGTGACTAAGTGAACAAGATGAAGACAGAAACAACATGCACCATTTCAAATACATGAAGACCATATTCAAGTGCATAGGTAGATCGAATACCCCATTGAAAATATAGTCACTAACAGGTACAACAAAGTGTACCAGAGAGACCAGTGAACACAACCCAAAAAGGCTACTGCTTCAAACTTCATACATACATATATAAGGGCTCGAAACAATGACAGTGACCAAAGTCATAAAAGAATTAAGTCCAGAAGCTATGCAACAGAAATAGTGAAGATGAGAAGGCAAACAAAACTCACGAACAAGTCAAGATAAATTCAAAAGGACTGTGGCCAACAAGCACTGCAATTACATGGACTAGATTTATCGAGTTAATCCACCCATATATGCATACACACAAACATATTTGTGTATATGCACACATATGCAGAAACAGGTGACAGTGCAAATATAATACAACAGCCCTCTCAAAGCAAATATTATACAGTGCAAACAACAAGCCAGAGGTGGGCAAGATGAAATGAACTCATAGGGACGGTGCAATCAAAAGCACATATATGCAGCAGCTACAACAAGTAGAGATGAAACAATGCAAACTACATAATGATCGAAGTCAAGAGTGTCAATGTGATCAAGTGCATCAGTGAACAAATGCATACAGATCAGGTACAACAAAGTGCATCAAAGAAACCAGAAGTGCAGAAACACTTCTGAGAGCATGGAAATGAAATCACGTAACAAGAGACCGAAGTCAATTTCTCAAATAGTTTGACAAAGAACAGAATTCACAGTATAGCCGAAATCACGGGACAACAAATCAGTGAAGTGGTGAAAAGGTTATCACCAAAAATCAATTACCAGATGGTTACAACATTACCCCGAAATCAAACTGAAAGTCAAGGTCTCGAAACGCATGTATAAACAGCACTTTGAAGTAGAGGTGGATGAAATCAAAATTCACCCATCAGTAAAACCCAATTTGGATTTGCAAAGCAAAAGGAATCGACCAACTCAACAACTTGAATACAACGAAAACCAACGAATTTTAAAACCCTAATACACATGAACATGAATTAGATGTGAGCGAAAATGAAGATCACTCACCTTTTTCTGGTCGAGAAGACGAGTCGAACTCGATCAAAGGGGAGAAGCCGCGAACTAAGCCATCTGTTGCGATCGAACAGCTCGAAGTGGAAGTGGTGACATCACTAAATCGAACGAAGCCAAGCACGAGATCCCTTCGACGAATTGAAGCAGACGTTCGAATTGAGGAAGAGTCGAAGCCGTGGTCCTCAAGAGCGATCGAGCGAGAACGAATTCGTGCCGCCATTTCCTTTTCTTTCGCTCGTATGATTTAGGGTTTACAATCGAAAGGAATGAAAGTAAAAAGGGGACGGGTTATCTTTTATAAATACGGCACCAAGAAGAATATGGATCAAGACGATTTTCAAAGCCCACAACCCTTTTTAACAAATTTTTAAAAGAATTTCAACAGGTTAAATTAAAATTCCAAACAGCGATTTGCTAGGAAAAGCAATCGTCTAAAGACGATAATTAATCGGTACGAAATACCGGGTTGTTACATGCATGTTCTGAATCAAGAGCACACAAGCTTTATAACAGTGCCATTCGGTCTAAAGAACGCAGGAGCTACTTAATAGAGATTAATGAATTCATTGTTCAGGAATCAGATCGGACGAATGATGGAAGTATATGTATATGATATGCTCATGAAAACACAACTATCTAGGAACCACATGGATGACCTTTTAGAAATGTTTGAAATGCTGCGAAAGTATGGGATGAATTTAAATCCGTTGAAGTGTTATTTTGGGATTGCATCGAGAAGTTTCTATGGTTTATCATGAATTCGAGGGGCATTGAGGCTAATCTTGAGTAGATTAACGCCTTAAGTAAGATATCTGCCCTAACTACAAAGAAGGAATTGCAAAGTTTGAATGGCAAGGTTTTCAAATTGAGTCGGTTTATCTCAAAGGCAATGGATAAGTGTATATCGTTCTTTGATGCCCTCAAAAAGGGAAAGAGAAATCTCGAATGGATGAAGGAATGTCAGGATGCTTTTGAGGTACTACCAAGGCATATGGAAACTCCATCAGTTCTGTCCAAACCTTTGGACGGGGGGATTTGTTCAAATATTTGGTAGTATATGCTCATGCACTAAGTGCGGCGTTGGTACATAAGGAGGCAAGGATTCAGAGGCTAGTTTACTACATCGGCAAGCGATTTACCAGAGCTGAAAAGAACTATTTGAAGTTGGAGAAACTCGTCTATTTCTTGCTGATTGCATCGATAAAGCTGCGACTATATTTCCAAGCTCACCCAATTAAGGTGCTAAAGGATCAACTTTTATAGCAGGTATTATACCAACCCGAGACTTTGGGAAGTTTACTAAAATAGAATATTGAACTGAGCCAGTATGGCATCACTTAAATGGACAGGCACTGGTGGATTTCATTACTAAATTTACCATACAATATGGTGAAGAGGGAGATGAAATGGTCACACATTCTTAGCAGAAACTGTTCATAAATGGAGCTTTCAATAAACTCAACTCTGGGGACGAAGTGTTACCGTGACTCTAGAAGGACGGTCGATTTGTTATGCATTGAAACTAGAGTTCCCCACGACAAATAAAGAGGTAGAATATGAAGTGTTAATAGTGGGACTCAGGATAGAAAAGGAACCGACAGTAAGAATGCTGCATATATTCAGTGACTCCCAGTTGGTGGTTTGCCCGGTGAAGAAGGAATTCTATGATAAGGGTACGAGGCTTGCCCATTACCTGATGAAAACACTGGAATTGCCGGATGATATAGAACATTACACGATTACACACATCCCCAAAGAGGAGAATTCAAAGGCTGACTCGCTGGCCAAATTGGCAAGCTCTAGAGATGCATAATTGTTGGGATTGGTTCCTATGGAGGTTTTATTGGGTTCGAATATCGACTAGATGGATATCGATTGGATTTTAGAGGCCGCAAAGGACAAGGAGTCGTGGATGACTTCGATCAAGGACTATCTACTGAATGGAACTCTCTCGAAAGGAAACAACGAACGATGAAAAATCCTTCGTAAAGTACCGTGGTTCTCGTTCATAATGCAAGGAGGAGTGCTATGCTGGAGAGGTAAATGACCCCCCCCCCCGCTTCAGTGTGTAACCAAGGATGAGGCTAGGAAAATCCTTTGTGGATGTCCATGAGGGTAGCTATGGTGATCACATCGGAGGGCAGACATTAGCAAAGAAGATACATCGCAACAGATACTTCTGGCCAACAATAAACCATGATGCTACCGAATACACCAAACGGCATGATCGATGCCAGAGGTTTGCAAAATTCCAAGTGCTCCATCCATAGAGCTTACGCAAATGGTTAGCCCATAGCAATTTTTGGTTTGGGAATTGATTTAAGCGGTGTTCTACCAAAGTCGAAAGGAGGAGCTAAGTACGCTATTGTTGCAGTGGATTACTTCGCAAAGTAGGGCGAAGCGGAACTGCTTGCCACGATCACAATGAAGAAAGTTATCAACTTTGTGATAAAGAATGTTATATGTAGATTCAGTGTACCCCAGAAAATTATAAAGGATGATGGAACTCGGTTTGTGAATACCAAGTTCAAGGATTTCTACAATCGGTACAAGATTGAGAAAAGCTTTTCGATGGTATCACACCCTCAGGCGAATAGACAGATGGAGACGGTGAATAAAATCATTAAGTCTATCTTGAAGAAACTTTTAACTAAAGCCA
This sequence comes from Allium fistulosum, assembly GCA_030737815.1. Lineage (NCBI taxonomy): Eukaryota > Viridiplantae > Streptophyta > Magnoliopsida > Asparagales > Amaryllidaceae > Allium > Allium fistulosum. Next base: position 86,336,513 of record CM060901.1, on the reverse strand, counting down.
CGGCAACTGGTCGATGATCTTGCGCTTGTATTATGGGCTTGTAGGACGACTCGCACGTTCGCGACCGTACATACACCATTCGCTTAGGCCTACGGATCAAATACCATGATTTCAATTGAGCTAGAAGTCCCTTCTCATCAAAAAATGTACTATGACTCTAAGGTTAATAATGAACTCCTACTTGGGTCCCTCGATTTGATTGATGAAAAGTGAGAAGAAACTGAATTAAGGGTAGCTACTCACCAAAAAAGAATAGCATGGCATTTCAATACAGAGGTTCGAAACCGTACCTTCAAGGTAGGGGATCTCGTTTTGAAACGAGTTCTCCCAACTATGGGACACTTAATCCGAATTGGGAAGGTCCTTATGCGATCGAATAGAAGCTTGGAGATGGAACTTTCAAGCTGGATACTGTTGATGGAATCTTAATTCCAATAGCATGGAATAGTGACCTGTTGTGATGCTATTGCACTTAGATTTGCTTAGTTAATTTTCTAAAAATAAGCCACCCTAGTGAATTAAGGGCGATGTAATAAGGCAGGACTTGCCATGTTTTTTCATTTATAAATTAAATTAGCTTCTTTCACCAATGCAACTATGTTCTTGTAAGCAAAATCTTATGTGCGATTAGTAATACAATCATGTACCCGGAGATAGGTATTGACTCCTTTGGTCTAGAATTAGGACAGAGGAGTATAGTCACAAGGGTCAATCGGATAATTTAACCCTATCTCGTTGGTATTGATGTTCGTCGACGGAAATTCTATCGGTTTAGAAAACCATCGAACGAATTTAAATTAAAATATAACCGCAAGCGCATGGCGTACACTTGTAGTACGTGGCGAATACGGGTCGATCCGTAGGGAATTGATGATTTTAAAAATATATTCAATCAAATTATAACAAAGTCGAGAGATTGTTAAGCTAGAAAAATGAGAAAACTAACAAACTAGCAAAAGAAAATATATAAAAATATGAGAGTTAAATGACAATTTAGAGATAAATCCACTCTCTAGATCATATAATTCAACAATTAATGAAATTATGATCTTTTTTGGTCATAAGTGAGTTTAAATGATGTGTTTATCATAAGTATGGCTCATTTGTGCTACATAAGCCATCAAACTATAACATTAAACCACTTACTAACTCTCATGAAAATGACAACAAAGTTGAAAATGAAATCTATTTTAAGTATGGCCTATTAACTATTGATTAGAAATATAGACCATCAAATTTTAATTTCAAATCACTTTCCTTTTCCATAATCATATTTTGATGAAGAGGCAATTAGTGTTAGTGATTGTTTAAGCATAGCCTATTTGATGTCAACAATATAGGCTATCAAATTCAAAGCAAAAACAACTAGTAAACCATTTCTATCATCATCATTAAGCACAAAAAGAGAGCATGAATTAACAAATAGTTGAAGCTACATAATTAGAGAGCTTCATTACCCCTAAATTGAAGGGGTTTAGCCTCTCATATTTGTCATTTGATTAACAAATATAGCTTGCAACATGAAAGCAAAAAGAAAGCAAAATGAAAGCTAAATGAAAGAAAACTATTCTAATTGCATAAAAGAAAATCTACACTACTAGCATGAAAGGAAATGAACATATAATTAAAAAGAAACACTAATTACATTGTATAAAAAAAGGAATTACATAAGATAAGAAATGGCTAAGTAGTCATGAAAAGAAAGAGAGCTTTGATTTATTTTCTAAGCTAAAAACTAACTAAAAGAGACTAAAGAAGAGAAGGGTTACATGAAACATAAGGGTATTTTATACATGTGTTAAACCCTAATTCATATTTTTGGGGAATGCCCAAAATACCCTCTTAGGAAGTGTGGAGGCCAAGTAATCATTAGCTTCAAATAATCCTCATTTAAGTGTACATGAAGCCATTAATTCCATAAGCATGTGCATTAGCCTCTAATTTGTACATTAAGGTAGGTGGGTAGGTGGGGTCCTCCATTATCTTCACTTTGAATTATTTCCATCTTCATTTGTTCTCTTCACTCTTGTGCATGCATATATCATCATGTAACCACTTGTAAAATTCACCAAATTTCCTACAAAACAACATAGAAAATTCCAAGTAATTTTTCACAATTTAATAAATGCATAAAAATGACCATTTTCCCCCTATATGAAGATGAATATGTGACAATTTCAAATAATTTGAATTTTGGTTTAAACAAGTTAAAATACCCAATATGATCATTTATTTAATTTAAATAGATTAAATATGGTGGTAAAAATATACACATTTACGTGCACATCAAATACCCCCACACTTATCTTTTTATTCGTCCTCGAATAAAGAAAAACTAAGATAAATCCGTTTTCGTAGGGAGCACGATTGCATTAAGCGTATGCAACAAGCCGTTAAACCTCTGGGTGTCCCCAGTAGGACGAGTGTTGTCTCGTGAGGGTTTTCAGCGGATACTACCCACAAAATCCAAATGCAGGATGAAAATATTTACAAAATGCAAGATTTATTTACAAAGACAAGAATGCAAGTTTTTAAAAATATATACAAATGAAGGGTTTACTTTTAAATCGACACAAATAAGTTAAATATAGGTTTTGGTCATTATCTTGAAATTTTAAGTCATTTACTCGTCAAATTTTTTAACAAAAATCAAGTTATCATAACAAATAGACAATAGTTTAACTCGTTGTTTCGATTGATAACAAAGTGTAATTATAAAATGGATCCTTAGTTGATTATCAAAGTTTATCAAAGTGGTAATTGTATTTCTTTTCAATAACAAATCAAATCAAATAAGTTAAAATAGTGCTTGGCTTTCATTTGCTTACTCTCTCCATTTTTTTCTTTTGAAATTTTTATTGATATCAACAATATTTACATATGCCTAACTCAGATAAACTGAGGCCAGATATACTGATCATGCACTGCCTTTCGGGCTTACGTGAGAAAGGTACAGAGCATGGCGAGTGAACACACGAGTGTGAACACCTATTGGCTGTAGTCGTTATTAAAAAGAATTTTTATATATATACACCTAGCTTAGATAAACTGAGGCCAGATATACCGATCATGCACCGCCTTTCGGGCTTACGTGAGAAAGGTACAGAGCATGGCGAGTGTACACACAAGTGTGCACACCTGTCAACCGTAGGTGTTAATAGAAAATATTTACATATATACAAATGTCTTTTTTTTCTTTTTCAGATTTTTTTTATAGAAAGAGAGAGTTTTTGCAAAATCATCTTAGCACCACTTAACTTAGAAGACAAAAAAAATGTTATATGCTTTACTTTAAATCAACCACTTTTTTTAAAACAAAGATTTTCAATTAGGATATATTTCTTAATTATCACGTATGAATCTTCCTATATACTAGTTAAACCACTATTATTTATAATCAAACTTCATTTTTATTTTTGTTAAGACGAATAAATTTTCAAAAATTTCAATTTAATAAACCAAAACCATATATTTATCTTATAGTGTTTCTTTAAAAATAAATTAAAATGCTTAAAAAAAATTTGTTTGTTTTTTTGTTTTTGAGATTTTTTTTTAAATTTTGGAAAAATTGAAAATGATGGTGAGTCTCCCCCAACACTTGATTTTGACTGTGTCCCCACAGTCAACCCAAGTGGAAGGAGAAAAATAAAAATAAAAACATTACCTTTATTTAAATGAAAATTAACGGTATTTACACGAGATCAGAAAGTATATCGTCAAAAAGTAAATGAAACGGTCTTCCAAAGACCGATTCATTTGTCTCGTCAAGTATACGAGACACAACTCAAGCTCAAAAACCAAATCGTAAAAGATTTCAAAGTTGAATGTTGATTTGGAAAAACGAATGTCGTTTTATTGAAAATCATACGAGTTGTTTTATTTTCGATGATTTTTAGGGTCGATAAAACAATTGATTGAAATTCAAGTTTGTTTTCACCAAATTGAAATTCAAATTTATCATTGAAAACTTCTTCAAAATTATCGATTTCAAAATCAAAATGGTGATGTAAATCTTCCCCTTCAGAATTCGACAACTCGTTTTCAAAAAGACCAAAGAAATTGTGTTCATTGAATTCGTCTTCCTTATTTGGATTATCAACAACTTCATTGCGTATCTCAAGTTCAAAATCCAAAGTTGTTGTATTCAAATTTTCAAAATCGAGAAAGGAAGATCGAATTTTAAATTTGGTTCCACACCCTCAAAAGAATTGAAATCCAACTCTATTACCGTGTTTTCAACAACTTTACTAAGATTGTTATTTTCAATTTCAAAAGTTGTTATTTGGAAATCGTCGATTTGGGTAAAAGATGGATTATTGTTTGACTCGTCACACGTTGGAATTTGATTTTGTTTTTCATGTTGTTTCATATATGTTTCAAACAACGAATCCGTGTGAACGTCGTAAATTTCGTTCATTTGTTCAACAAAATCCAATATATAGTTATTAACTTGAGAATTTTCGATTTGGATTTGTTGAGAACAAAAATTTTCAATTGTAACGTGGTTAAGATTATTCCCGTTGCCAAATTCGTTTGAAAAATTATTTCCATTTTCATTTTGGAGTTCGAAATTGAACTGGCATGGGTTATAATCGAAATCGTTTGAATTTTGAATTGAATTCAAATTTTGATTATTTTGAAAATTTGATTTGAATCATTGCCCAAATATAAATTATACAAATCGTTTATCATTTGATTTTGTTGTGTAGAGATTTCAAGTAAAGATGAAATGCTCTTTTCAAGACTTGAGGGTTAGTCATCATTTTGAAAATTTTGTGGTTCAAAATTCGAATCATTTAAGCAATAGTTGTTGTTAAAATATCCATACGAATTTGGAGTTAAATCATATGGATTATATTGATTTTCACAACTATTGTAAAATTCACGTAAGTGGGGAAACTCGGACATTTTCAAGAATGTTTTTGGTTTTTTTTATAAAGGAAAAATATTTACAAACAGAATTTATTTTTCAAAATGGAAAATTGATTTTTGTTTTGTTTTTTTTTTGGTTTTTCAATTTTTTTTGTTTTTGAAAAGGTTTTATATTTTTTTTGGATTTTTTTTTATTTTTTATTTTTTGGATTTTTTAAATTTCAAAGAAAAAGGATTTAAAAATTTCCAAGGAAAAGGAATATTTACAATTTTTTTTAGTTTTGGATTTTGAATTTTTTTTTAAATATGCATGAGCGAATGCAACTAAATGAATGCAAAGTTAATTACAAATGATTTATCCTAAGTTAACCCAAAATTGTATAATCACACATTGTCTTAATTCAACAAGATAGTTCTCAGCCAGGTAACGGGCAGGGGTTATCGGTGCACCACGAATCACCATAGCAATGCAACCGAAGGTTTAAGTACCTTCAGAGGAACAACCACTATAATATTTACGAATCACCGTAATATTTATAAATGGTTATTACTCTGCCGTAGCCTAGACACCAAGAAATTAAATTGTTCAAAGAAGACAATTTGTCAATATACAATTAAGTGTCATCTAACCGTTATTAAAAAAAATTCTAGGATGAAATGCAAAGCAGAAATTAAACGTGTATTAACAATGCAACTACGAATGGATTTTTTTGTTTTTGTTTTTGTTTTTGAATTTTTTTTAAATAAAAAAAATGCAAGCAACCAACAATGCAAGACAAAAAACAATAGATATATACAATGCAAGGCAAATAAAAAGAAAATTATAAATACGCAAGTAGTTTTTTTTGGCAAGCTCAGCACGCAAGCAATTTATTTTAACAAGCACTTGTACTCCTTCTGCAATTCTACTTTGGCAACCTGAAACTAAAACAAAGTATATACAATTTTTTTATATCAAAGGAAGACTAAAACAAATGAAAAAAAAGAGAACAAACTAAACCCAAACAAATTCAAAACAACCGTACTTTTTTTTTCAAATTCCAATTTTTTTTGGGAAGGAAACTTAAAAGTAGAGTTTTACTTTAAAAAAAATTAAAAAAGTCAAAGAATAATTAAAGTAATTTAAACAAAACAAGAATTAAACAAAAGAGGCCCAGTCCAATTGCCTTAACAATCCACACTTATTCCAAATAAAACAACTCACTACTAAGTGTTCTTCACAGTCATCAAAACAACCAACAACCAAGACGTGCTTCTATCAAAAATAACAATCGAAGAAAGTTCAAAATTCGCTCAAACGTAGACCAAAAATTTTTCTTTCTGGTCGTGGTCACGATTCGAGATGGAGTTTGTTGACTGAAGACGGTAGGGTTGCGTTAACTCGCGGCTGAATTTGGGGATGAGGCGAATGTGTGATTCTGGTCACGATGGATGGTTCGAGTTTGATTTCGTGATTGCCGAGGTGATTGGTGAAGATTGTGGTTCGATTGTTGGAAGTGATGAGATGGTTGTTCATCGTGGTCGATGGTGTTCACGATTTGGGGATTGGGAGGCAGTCGCTTAGGGGTAAGGGGGTTCGATTCAGGCGATTGAAAGTATGTAGGATTTGGCCGCGATAGAGTGACTAAAGCATGAAGCAGCAGTGGTTACAGCTGTTGTAGTTGATGACTGCAGGGATGAGGCAGTGTTTTACGATAGTGGCAAGGTATAATTGAATGGAACAGAGGCAATTTCAGGCATTGATGAAGTTATTAAGATGTAGGCAGGAAATTCGATTGGAAGAAGGGGTGTTCGGGTAGTCGAGTTTGAGGATGTTGTGGTGTTCGATGCCGTGATGTGTTTTTGGTTGTTTGTAGGCGATTGAAATATAGTTGAAGGCAGGAAGTTGGTAGAGGAGTGGGCGTAGTGAAAGACTGCTGTGATATAGCGGCAATTGTAGTCTGAAATGGTTTAGTATGTAGATAAGGTAAAGTGGTGATTCGACAGTGCAGTAATAGTGGCTTTGTATGATGGTAGGGTAGTCGAGGCAGTGTAGTGAATTGGAAGTTTTAGAAGTGGATGGTTAATGCAACAGTTGTGGTTGTAGGTGGTCCTGTGGCATGTTGGTTGTATGAGAATAGAGAAGTAGAAGTTTTTATGTATGATGGTAAGCAAAAGTGGTTTGACAGAGGTTTGCAGTAGGATGTTTTGGCAGCAGTAGTTAGCAATAATGATGAGCAGTTTAAAAGTGCTGTGAAGTGGATATTGGAAGTCCGGTATGTTGTCTGGAGAAGTAGTGATTCTGCTGTCGTATGGGATGTGCAGTGGGGTGTCGGGGGAAGTCTGTACTTGTAGGCAGTGGTTATGAAGTTGGAATGAGGACAGTAGCAAGGAGGGTAGGAGGCTGATGTGTGGCACTGTCAGCTATGGAGTGATGGGCAGAGCTGTGTAGCCGAAGTTATAAATGCACTGCAATGTGATGTATGTAGTAGCAATTGTAGATGAAGACAGAATTGGAGATGCACTGTTTGATGGATGATACGGAGCAAGGTTTATGAAGCTTGTATGTGACAATATTGTGATCAGGCGGGTTTATGTGGAAGGAATGTAGAGGCACGGTACACAAGCACAATTTGATGTTCACAGTGAAAGTTGATGGTGGATGAAAGGCAGAGGGTATGGGAATGCAAGTTGACAGAGGCTGGTTTTTGTGCAGGGTTAGATGTTGAACAGTGCTGAACAAGTGCACATTGCACAGTGCATTGTGTTGTTTTTTTTTCTTTTTTTTAGGAAACGCAATGTAAAAACAAAAGTGGATGCTTGTAAAAAGAAATGAAATAAAATTTGTTTAACTTTTGAAATGAAATTGTGATGTGATTTTTTTTTGGTAGAAGTGCTAATGCAAATGGAAAACTAGATCAACATGCACAAGACAAATTGGAAACAAAAAAGAAAAACTAAAACAACAAACACACAATTTTTTTTTGTATTGCAAACAACACACAAAACAAACACACAAAAATCAAACAAAAATAATTCGAAGAATAGAAAATTAAAATAAAAACAATTCCCCGGCAACGGCGCCAAAAACTTGTTCGTCGACGGAAATTCTATCGGTTTAGAAAACCATCGAACTGATTTAAATTAAAATATAACCGCAAGCGCACGGCGTACACTTGTAGTACGTGGCGAATACGGGTCGATCCGTAGGGAATTGATGATTTTAAAAATCTATTCAATCAAATTATACCAAAGTCGAGAGATTGTTAAGCTAGAAAAATGAGAAAACTAACAAACTAGCAAAAGAAAATAGATAAAAATATGAGAGTTAAATGACAATTTAGAGATAAATCCACTCTCTAGATCATATAATTCAACAATTAATGAAATTATGATCTTTTTTTGGTCATAAGTGAGTTTAAATGATGTGTTTATCATAAGTATGGCTCATTTGTGCTATTAATTAGCTCAACATAAGCCATCAAACTATAACAAAACCTTTAAACCACTTACTAACTCTCATGAAAATGACAACAAAGTTGAAAATGAATTCTATTTTAAGTATGGCCTATTAATTGATTAGAAATATAGACCATCAAATTTTAATTTCAAATCACTTTCTTTTGCCATAATCATATTTTGATGAAGAGGCAATTAGTGTTAGTGATTGTTTAAGCATAGCCTATTTGATGTCAACAATATAGGCTATCAAATTCAAAGCAAAAACAACTAGTAAACCATTTCTATCATCATCATTAAGCACAAAAAGAGAGCATGAATTAACAAATAGTTGAAGCTACATAATTAGAGAGCTTCATTACCCCTAAATTGAAGGGGTTTAGCCTCTCATATTTGTCATTTGATTAACAAATATAGCTTGCAACATGAAAGCAAAAAGAAAGCAAAATGAAAGCTAAATGAAAGAAAACTATTCTAATTGCATAAAAGAAAATCTACACTACTAGCATGAAAGGAAATGAACATATAATTAAAAGGAAACACTAATTACATTGCATAAAAAAAGGAATTACATAAGAGAAGAAATGGCTAAGTAGCCATGAAAAGAAAGAGAGCTTTGATTTATTTTCTAAGCTAAAAACTAACTAAAAGAGACTAAAGGAGAGAAGGGTTACATGAAACATTAGGGGATTTTATACATGTGTTAAACCCTAATTCATATTTTTGGGGAATGCCCAAAATACCCTCTTAGGAAGTGTGGAGGCCAAGTAATCATTAGCTTTAAATAATCCTCATTTAAGTGTACATGAAGCCATTAATTCCATAAGCATGTGCATTAGCCTCTAATTTGTAATTTAAGGTAGGTGGGTATGTGGGGTCCTCTATTATCTTCACTTTGAATTATTTCCATCTTCATTTGTTCTCTTCACTCGTGTGCATGCATATATCATCATGTAACCACTTGTAAAATTCACCAAATTTCCTACAAAACAACATAGAAAATTCCAAGTAAATTTTCACAATTTAATAAATGCATAAAAATGACCATTTTCCCCCTGTATGAAGATGAATACGTGACAATTTCAAATAATTTGAATTTTGGTTTAAACAAGTTAAAATACCAAATATGATCATTTATTTAATTTAAATAGATTAACTATGGTGGTAAAAATATACACATTTACGTGCACATCAATTGACTATTTCCTAGAGATAGGCAAGGTCAATAAGAAATATCCGGAGTCGGGTAGCTAAAAGTTCCAAGTTCCAGAGATAGAAACTGCTACGCAGTTGAAAATTTAATAACTGTGCTTATGGCCTAGCAGGATGTGCAAGGCCGAGGATAAGCGAGGATGGTTAGGTGATTCTCTTGGTTGACACTCGAAGATAGGTAAGATTGAGGGCGGTTACCCAAAGATAGGCACCCTAAGCACCAATTCCTGGAGATAGGAATTGGTGTATAATCAGGATTTCCATGAATGTGCTTGGAGCCCAGTAGAACATGCTCGGCCGAGGATAAATGAAGATAGTCATTAAATGCTTTCGATCAACACCCAGAGATAGGTGAGATCGTAAATGAGTACCCGGCAATAGGTACTATCAGATTCCTTTAGCCTAGGATCAGGACCAGGAGAGTATAATCGAATAGGGGTAATCATATAATTTTTCCCACGTTGTTAATCTTCCGCCGTTGCTTGAAGATAGGCCAGATCAAGGAACGATGCTCGGCTTCTGGAATCTAGAACGCCAAATCCCTAAGACAGGACTTGGTAGGTAGTGAAATTACAAGAAGTATGATCCCACTCACGGCCCAACAGGACATGCTTGGTATAGGTCAAGTGCAGAAATCAATGGGTAATATTGGTCCTGCTCGGTTATTGAAAAAATCGAAGACGTCAGGATAATAATGTTTGAACCACCGTTCTCCGAAAATAGGGAATGGCACAGAACTCAGTTTATTTATAACTTATTAATGGTCAAAGGAGACTTAACCTAAATTAAACTTGAACAGCCATAGAGTTGGTTTAATATTAGTTTTTCTTAGCCAAACGGAAACATTTTGGCAATAGTAAATGAAACTGGATAGTAGAATATAACTAAATCAATTATAGGAATTTCATTCATATATGTAGAGTTACAGTAAGTAAGAGCATTGTATAGACATGGGCGTGCATAACATGGATGGATTGTTGTACAAGCAGTTGTATTATATATGCAGGCAGTTGTATATAAGCAAGAACAAAACATAAAATGCAGAAATGTAAATGGAATAAGGATTGAAACAGAAAAACATTCTATCATTACATTCAACCTTTATATGCAATGGATGTGGGGGGCAGTCTAGCACAGGCTCAACCTACATACAAAAGGATAACAAAGAGTACAACTAAAAAGAGGAAAAAGGAATCTATCTCATCATCATTTAAGGACAACTAAGGATCCTACTTCTTATGTGTCGTCTTCTCCTTACCACCCTTGTTGTCTGAACCATCGTGAGGTCTCTCTTAGCCCTTCTCACCCTTATGAGTGCTGCCTTCGGAGGGAGTGATGTCTGCTTCGGTAATACTGATAGTAGGATCTTTGGACTAGTCAACTGGAGGCTTAGATGTCTCTGTAGTGGCACCAGTGATACCGCCCTTTGGAGGCCTAATGGCTATAGAAAGGATTCTTGCAGAAGGCTTTGGCTTCTCAGGACCAGCAAGTTTGTCGCGTCCAGGCTCGGTCTTGATTTTCACTTTGGAAACGTCAATCTTCAACCTCTTCACCATTGAAATGTGACCAATTGGGCCTGAAGCACTGGTGATAATGATGTCTTCTCCCAAAGACCATGAAGTGTCGCCCAATCCCTCTAGAGCTGCAAGTTTCTCCAAATTAGGACCAAGAATGAAGCTAGAGGGAAGGATTAGAACAACCAGTCCTATAGTAATGAAGGTTGACTCGGTAGTAATGACAGTGGGACCCAAGCCCTATGTGATTAGTGGTGGAGGAGGAGGAGGAAGCAACGTGTGACTTGTGAGTTCACAAATGGAGAAGTAAAGATTAGTAACAGTCACAGGTAAGAACTGAAGGATCTCGAACACTAAGGAGATGAGGGATATACCTTCGCTGGTTAGAGCCTCTTTAGTAGGTGATACAGTAATCCACCCTCTTCTGTAGCTAGTAGGGTGGGTTGAGAGATGGAAATCGGAATGTATGGTTCATTGAACGTAGTTACTGCAAAAGGTGGAATAACCTGGGTGGCCTCGAAGATGGCCCTCTTAGACATTGGAATCTTCACTATAAGCTCTTAGATCCTTAGAGATGGTGATTCTGCATGGCCCGATGTACTTTGGACCAGTAGGAGCTTCAGTGGTAGCTTTAACAGCAGCGATGTCTTCTATGACTAAGATAGCTTTTCCCTATTTAAGTTTTTTTTAATGTAGTCAGCATCGAGGTACTTAGCTTTCAATTCATCTTTGGTAAGGCCATCACCGGTTGCTTCCGCATGTCATGGTACTTCTTCCTTGGCATCGACAAAAGTTACAACATAAGTACTTCCTAGCAACTTCAAGTTCTTGTATTGAATAACGTTGGCAAAGAATTGTTGAAGGGTAGAGTTCAAATCTTCCTTTCCCTTGGCCCTCGTTTCCTTTAGCTTGATTAGCTCGTTCATGGTTGCAGCATCGTTGACTTAGGCCTCTAGTTTCTCAGTTTTTGCCAGGAGCAAAGTGGATTCAAGCTTCTCCTTGTCAGTTTGAAGTTCCTGATCTCGGCATTATAACGACCCACCTCGAAATGGGCCTAATTTTTTACTCAAAAAGGCCCATTGAACCTTAGGCCCATCCTTAAGCTGGTTGTTGGTTGGTAAAATTGATACAAAGAACAATACATAGAGCTATATATCTACACATTCAGAATCTCATAGCAGAAGGATAAAATATAATATTAGAAACAATACCCATTTTATTAAAATTCTAATGTCAAAGAAATACCATATAACAACGCCAAATATCCGTAGTGTAATATCTTAAAATACCTCAACAATTATAAATGGGTACAGTAGAAATACAAAAACAACATAAGTAGATAAATAGATAATTTCCAGAAGTCACCTCATCACCTTCACCTCCATAATTTACATTGTCTTCTATAACCTATGTTGTAATGAGGAGGGAGTTGGACCAATAATGTTTGGTGAATAAAAACCTCAAGCCTTTCTATAATAGTACTTGGGTAGTATAATTTAAATAGGAATATTTCTTATGCATCCTAATTACATTGTAAGTTTTTTCAACTACAAGCCCTAAGGTTTTTCCAGTCTAATTCTATAATCCATATCCTTTCAACCTAATAACCCATCTTCAACTATAGGCCAAAGGCCATTCCCATTCCCACGCATCTACTGTCAATAATGTGCTAACAGTGTAAGAGATAGTACCCAAGCCACTTAATACCTTTTCAATGGGATCTAGGCAGACTGACCATTTCATACCTCATTTTAGGCAGGTCCCCGTCATTTACTACCTATCCCAAGGCGGACTCCTCTTTGATACTGTCTAGCTGATATCGAACAAAATCTCATCAGACTACTAAATACTTCTTTATGGGAGAGGCGGACCCTATAATAGCTAAACATCAAAACTTCTAAATTTATACATGTCCAATTCCATATCAACAAACATACCATATATCCAACATTCTTAATTCAACAATAGACTTGTATAAAAATAGAATCCATACCAAATTTATTTTATACAAAAACAGCAGAATCAACATAAAAAGAATTTATAATTCAAATCCTTTTATGCTCTATTCAACTTCTACATATACAAATGAAAGAGGAATAATTTTTTCTCATTTAAATTACGGAAATAGGCAGTGGAAACTATGAATAAAGAGAATCCATACCTTATACGCCATTTCCTAACTTATTTCTTTTCAAAAACCCTTAATCAGATCTAAAGAAAAAGATGAGAAGTTTGAATAGAATGTAAAATATTAAAATTGCAATAACTATACAATTCCACTATTTTAATGTAAAATAATTGAGATTCTAACATAAGAATTGACATTTCACTTAAGGGAATTTTGTGGTTTTCGTTTGATGTTTTCATGAATAAAATTCCCCAAGACATATAACAAATCAAAATTTTACTATATAATTACTAAAATAAGATAAACTAACATTTCCGATCAATCAAGGTCCTTAGCTCTTCCTCTTGGATTTTTTATGCCTGCTTTAAATCTTTTTCCAATTCTCTTCCTTTAGAAATATGCAACAAGTGGGTTGTTTATATATTAGATTTGGAATTTTAGGGATTATAGGAGAATAGAATTAGAAATTGTATATTAAACACCAAAAATTTCTTACTTAGAACTCTAGAGAATTTCTAAATCTTGAGGAAGAAAGAAACAGACAGAGCTCTACTATATTCCCAAATAATCTGTGAACAAAGGTGAGGGGGCTAGGCTCTTATTTATAGTGGTGAGAAAGCCCCAAAGCCGTTGGATTTAAGTCTGTGTAAAATAATATAATCCAGACCGGCCATGGTCTTTCTTAACCCTGGCCGCCACAACAGCACTGGTCGATTCCTCCTATCTAGGTGGTTGATCGGCCCAAAGTGGTGGTCGACCGGCAGTGTTAATTTGGGAACGTATATTTGTTTGTCGTTTATTTATTATTTAATTCCTTAATTAATATTTAACGTTAACTTTTATTTAACGTTTACTTAACCCCCAATTCTAACTACAGTAAATTTTTGAATTTTGAACTTTAGCATTAATTATTTATTTAAATCTGAATTCCATTTAAATTCATTTGAATCCCAAATGTCAATAACTTTTTCGCTTGAGTTCTGTTTTCAAAACTTTATATATGGAAATTGATCATAAAATCGCCATGATCGCAATGGCACAACATTCATGGCCAAATTATAACATCTTTAAAATTCCATTTTTGGCCATATTATCAATTTATTATTTCTTTTCTTATTAGTTAATTTTTTTAATTTACGGGGTGGTACATTCTCCCCCCTTAAAAGGATTTCGTCCCCAAAATCCCTAAGGGCTGGATAGCATGACGCGCACTAAGCATCTATGTTATAAAACCATGTTATCAACACAAACATCTACTCAACCAAAAAGTGTAATGATTATGTATGTAGACATACTATAGGTGAGCCAATCCTAACGTGAATGCAAGTGCCTTGACATATAGACATGTATGCAAAGATCCTAAGCATGCAAAAAGTTTTTTGAGTGCAAAAGTGACAGTAAAAAGTGCAGCAACCATCCCCTACCATCCAATCTAGCAAACATGATGCAACCAAAACCTAATTTGGAGAGAGACAGTTTACTAATGAAAAGCTCGAGATGAGAAGTCATCATCTTCTCTTTAATTTTCCATGAGCTTTCCGACAGATTATCTTCCCATTGTACTCGAACCAGCCCAATTTCTATTTTTAGAGCTTCCTAGTTCTATGCTCCACTATGTGCATGATGGCACAAGGTGCTATCGGCCCTGTTTCAATGTCTTTTAACCGATCAGGCTCTACCACGGTGGCTGTGATATTAAGGCGCCTCCTCAAATGGGAAACGCGAAATACGTCATGGACTCCTGCCAACTTATCCAGTAGCTTCACACGATAAGTAATTCTTCCTATCCTTTCCAGAATTGGGAAAGGCCCAACAAATCTTGGTACCAACTTTCCGAATCTTACAACCTTCCTAAGAGGAGAAAATCTAACAAACACCATGTCTCTGCCCTCAAACTCCAATCCATTCCTTCGCTTATCCGTATATAACTTATGACAATCCTGTGTAGCCTTCATTCGCTGCCTAATCAACTCTATCTTTTTTCGAAGTCTCGCAAATTAAATCTAGTCCAAGTAAAAAAAATCACTACGCCATAAATGGCCTACTGCAACACAAAAAAAATGTTGGCTCAGGCCCGAAAAATGTTGCCATAGGTCTATGGCAACACTTTTAGGGTGATGCAATTTTTGCCGTTGCCTTAGACCTCAAAGGCAACATTTTGACTATCTAAGGCAACATAAGTAATATTGTTGCAATAGAACCCTATTTGGGTCTATGGCAACACCCATAGGTGCCTGTAGCAACATTCAAAAATGTTGCTATAGATATTGATTTTCTGAATTTGTGGGGCCCACAATATAGAGCATATTTGATTTTTTAATAGAAATAAATATTTATTTAATAAAATGCTATTTGCATAGAATTTGATATTCAAACAGTAATTTATTTAAATAAATTTTTTATTTCAACATTTGAAATAGTACAAATTCCTGACTCCACTATTTTACAATTCAATGATATATAACACTGATATTCACATATACAGATATTCCTCACTACATCACTCAGTTCACTCATTACATATGCAGTTTCAATTTATACAGACACCGACACTAACAAATATATGCCGAGCCGAAGGCGAGCCGAGTGCCGAGCCAAAGGCGAGGCGAGAAGCGGGTCCGGGCGCAGCGCCGGCGGGGGTCCGGGGCACCGCAGTCCCGGCGGGGGTCCGGGGCACCGCCCGATTCATTCGATTTCGGAAGATCGAGCCTTCTTTGAAACGACGTAAAATGATGCACAAATGAACACCTCCTGCGAATTTGAACACCTCCTCGATGATTGACTTTTGCAACTCTTTCATGGCTTCTTCTGAATCATCCGACCTTTTTCCAGCCATCATTCTTAGCTCTGCCTTGGTAAAAGACCTGAAACCATGATAAATAAAAATTGACATTTCATCGAACATGTTGCATGTTAATAAGTAATACATTACCCTTCATCGAACATGTTGCCTAATCACCTAATCACAATCGCTGGCATAACCACCCATTCCTTCCTTCCACAAAACAGTAACAACAACCTACCATTCCACCACCAGCTTTCTTTCACCAATCCAAACTGCCTTAACCCAAACTCCTCCCTGCTACATTTCAAGCAACAACAACCTTCTCAAGCAACCACTGCATACTTCATTATCCAAACCCCTACCAGCAAACTGCATTTTCTTCCAAACTACCATCTCACAACCAAAACATCCCAAACGCGCAACAACAAACAAAGCTCTAACCTATCACTTCATATACTTCAACCTCCATCACACCTTCATATCCAACTTCTGCAAACTGCGACAACCAGATTCACCATCCAGCTACAATCAGCCACAAACTCCTGCCCCTATCACCTAACGAACTCGAACCATTTCTGCACATAGCACAACAAATCCCTTCCTCTACAATCTGTCACAACCAATTCGCATCTCCTCACTAACCCTATGCCTTCACCATCACAACAAACACCTACCTGCCTTCTCTGACAACCCGAACTACCCCTACACCCTAACTTCCTCACCAATCAAACTGAAAACCAACCTGTTAAAAACTCCTCCAAATCGCGAACCCACCAGCGCCTCCCATATCAAATTCACCAACCGCAATTTCAGCAACCCATCGACCAGAACTACCTTAAATCACCATTGGCCTCACCTCCATCGCTTGAAATTTCAATCGCAATCACCCACTACCGTAACCCAGTCCAATCATGACCTAACTCCAACAACAATCGCCGATTCACAAGCCGAACAGACATTTCCAGATCTCGACAGCAAAGCAAATGGGGCTCGACATGTAGGCAAACAGCAGCGAAATTGGAGGTGAGAACGAAATGGGGAACGAAGCTTGTCTGAGATCACTACCAACCTTTGAAAAAAGGACGAGATTTTGTTTTTGGAAGAAAAAAAAGAAACGAAAATATGATTTGAAAATTAGGGATTTGGAAATTGGGGGTGAGAACGAAAATGATATGAAAGTAAAGCGGGAGAACGAAAATTTGGAGCAAATTGTAGTGGTGATCCAGTTTAACAATCGGATTAAATGTAGACCGTTGGATCGTGTTCACGCGGATTGCTAATTTTATTATTTTTTTAATCTGAATACATCTATAGCAACACTATATAAAAATGTTGCAACGTGTTACACTTTTTTAGCTAGAGCAACACATTTTTATGGCTAAGGTAACACCATAAATACAACGTTGCAGTAGGACCAAAATTTTATATCTATCGCAACATTTTAGCTGGCAACACCTTGCAAAAATGTTGCAGAAGGTCATTTATGGCGTAGTGAATCTATGGTTTCCCACCAATAATTGGACGATTTGCATGACCTCCCATAAAATGCTTCAAAGGGTGCCATGCCAATCGTAGCTTGTGAATATTGTTATACGCAAATTCGACTAAAGGTAGGTGTTGCTCCCAGTGTCCTTTGATGCAAGCTCTCAACAAGTCTTCCAAGATTATGTTCGCCGTTTTAGTTTGACAATCGGTCTGTAGGTGGTAAGCAGCTCTAAGATCCAACAAGGTTTTTAAAGCTAACTGCAAACTCCTCAAAAATTTGCTAGTAAATAAGGGGGTCCATATCACTAATAATGCTAACCGGAATTCCATGAAGTTGAACTACCTCCTTATTGAGCTAAAGATGTTGCGGTCCTATTACTTCTAATGGGAATAAAATAAGCGCCTTTTCGCAAGCCTATCAACTATAACATTATTGCCGTTTTGGCTTCCACGCAACCCACATAAAGTCTATTGGTATATGCTCCCATTTCTAATTTGAAATATCCAATGGTAATACAATCCTTCGGATTTCCTTACTCGGGCTTTATCCTTTGGCACGTCAAACATTGGAAACAAATTCAGCAATCCCATTTTTCATTCTTGGCCAATAGAAAATTCACTTCATATCCATGTACATCTTATCTCCTTCGTGGTGAATGGTCATTCTTGAATGTTGACATTACGCAAGCACTTCCTCCAACACATTATTAATCTTAGAAACACAAAGGTTTCCATCTCTACTCAAACATCCATTTTCGCCTACTATATATGTACCTACATAGGAAAAATGCTCTCCTCTACTTAACTTGCCTAAAATGTCTACTATCGTTGCATCCTTCTTTTGCTCTAGCCCAATGCGGTCCATTAATGCCAACCTGACCTCCATTGCAGCTGAATAGTCTATAGTGGGTTCTGTTAGCGGTTAGAAAATGAAATTCGAGAGGAACTCCTATTATCATAGTTAGTGTCCCTATGAGTTCTCCTTATTTATACTATTTTCCAATATATTTATATAGCGGTCAAAGCTCATCTGAACCATCAACACAGTGATAAAACTAGAACATATCTCATTTCTTATCATACGCCTCTCCAATAACCTAAGGGAAACAACTAGCGGTTACAACACAAAAACTCTAAAAGAATATTTTGATTGAAGCTACCATTTATCATCAACTGGTATTAATGATGTGATGGTCCTCACACTCCTTAAATTAAGATGGACATTCTTAGTATGTCATTCCACTGTCACCTACCTTCTTTAATTCTCTTTCTTGGTTTCTAATAAATCCATCTATTACTTCAGTTAATATACCCGGTTATGGTATAAATGTGCATCCCCATAAATGTTGTATTAAATTCCCTAATCAATCTCTATTTAATTCCTTTTAACTCTCCAACAATTACAAATTTGTTGCCCATTATAATCCGTCCATAAGTCCTAGTCCTATAATTTCTATGCTGTTAATAACTAATACGAATATAGTCGTAAATTACGCTATTTATATATTTTTATTTTTGAACGTGGTTATACGTATGTGTGTGTGTATTTCTTATTTCTAATTATTAATTTCTAAACTAGGACATTCCCTTTCATATTTTAATTTACCAGCTTATCTCTACTATTAATAATGAGAATTCCATGAATAGAATTTAATCGTATCTTTTTGAATTTCCCAAAATACCTTTTACATCTCCATAAAGAAATATTGATGATAATTGGATCATTGGTTGTTGGTCAAGTTGCAAATTGTAATACAACTGTATTAGCTAAAATTATTTGAACTGTCTCTCAGTTTGCATGTCGTCTGTTCATAGGCCATATTTTTAACTTCACAGCAACATCTCATCTCAATTAGATGGTATTGGAACTACTTCCTTCTTCATCCCTTAGCTTATATAAAACAATAGTTAATATATCTTGGACGATGTGTGACTAATTAAAATAATTGAATGTGTTTATTATTGCTGCAGCTCTCATAATCCATTCAAAGTATAATCTATATAATAAAATTTCTCGGTTTTAACTGCACGCATAAACAAAAGACAATACAATCATGATTAAAAGCAATAAAGACATCTAATGGCTAGGAATTGATAGTTGTACCCACGATAAATTGCATGATCTATTAAGAAATACCTCTTCCATGCATTATTTCATGCCCAATAGTCAGTTTCTACAACTACTCCCACTTCCACATGTTAATTTATCCAGTACTAATTAATTCAGTCGTTTCTTTCACGTATATAAACTCTCTCTCCTACAAAATATTCAAAGTTTAGAAAATGGTTATCAAGCTGTTGTTTCCCAAATAGTTCTTATTCCAGACCTACGTAAACCATGAATTCATCCTTGCATTTATTTGTAGAATTTATTGGTAATTTTGATGGTACTTTCATCTTAATTGTTGTTTGCCTTTATACTGTCAAAATTGATGATTTTGTCAACGAATCCTACTTTTTCATGTTCATCTTCTTTACATTGTCATATCCTTTTTTTTATGTATAGGTATGACGCAGCGGATAATTCAAAACGACCTTCAATCGATGAAAGTAGCAGTCGATGGATTGATGAATACTGGAATGCCCGAATTCGTTGATCCGAAGATACCGAACTCTAGCTATCTCTGACTCGTTGATCCGAAGATACCGGAAAGAGATCTACGATTCTTCGACGTTGATCTTGCGCACAAGATACCGTGAATCGGCTTCAACAAACGATGATCCGAGCGCACTCGAATGACGTTAGTGGAGATAGGAGATACACTCGACTACCAATTGAAATTGAAAGCAACAAGCTAACAAAAGAGAATTTTATTCAATATTCAACAACCTTTACAAATGACTTCACTTGCCTATTTATAGGCTACAACACACAAGCAGAAAAATATAATTCCTAAGTCGGCAACCGACTTAACAACGCCTCCGACTTAACATAAGTCGTACACGACTTAAGCGCAAACAGTTACAAAACATACAAAAGCTTCAAAGAAAAAATACAAGTATTTAACTCGGCAGCGACTTAATCTTCCTTTTCGCGACTTAAGGGTAACTCGGCAACGATTTACTGGTAGCTTATCTCGGCAACAAATTTACTGGAAGCTTATCTCGGCAACAAATTTCGTCTTCTTTCGCGACTTTAAGGAATAGCTCGGCAAAGGTTTCGCAATCTTCAGATAACTCGGCAACTTCTTTTCGCGATTTAAGGGATAGCTCGGTATCTTCTTTTCGCGATTTAAGGGTTAGCTCGGCATCTTCCTTTCGCGACTTAAGGGCTAGCTCGACTGCGACTTTGGGATAGCTCGGCAACGATTTAGGGTTAGGTCGTAGCTTGGCATGAAGGTCGGCAATTGGAGTGGAGCTTAGCTCGGCAATGGGAGTGGGAGTTAGGTCGGAGGAGTTTATCTCGGCGAATGGAGATAGGTCGGCAATGGGAAGGGATAGGTCGGCAGAGGGTAGGTCGGCAGAGTTAGGTCGTCTTCGATCTTTGGTAGGTCGGTCGCGACTTACGAAGGTAAATGCTTCATCATCCTCCCCTTGTTGGAAAGAATTCGTCCTCGAATTCAC
The DNA here is from genome assembly GCA_030737815.1 of Allium fistulosum. NCBI lineage: Eukaryota > Viridiplantae > Streptophyta > Magnoliopsida > Asparagales > Amaryllidaceae > Allium > Allium fistulosum. Next base: position 86,315,515 of record CM060901.1, on the reverse strand, counting down.
ACCCTTGTCTCCTTCGACAAATTCCTCCCCATAATATGGAACCAAATGTTTAATGTTGAAAACGTCTGCAGTGTTAATATGATCTGGCAACTTTAACTGATAAGCATTGTCATTGATTTTCTTCAAGATTTCTACTGGTCCAATCTTTCGTGCTTTCAACTTGTTGTAAGTCCCAACTGGAAAACGATCTTTCGTCAATACCGCGTAAACAAAATCACCCTCTTTGAAGACTACACTCCTTCGTTTCTTATCCGCCATTTGTTTGTACTTCTCATTTGTCTTTTCCAATCGTTCCTGAACGATTCTATGGCACTCCGTCAACCCTTCAATAAAATCAGCAGCTTTCTTAACTGTCTTCTTTGATTGTGGTATTATCGTTAAATCCAACGGGCCCTTCGGTAAGCTCGAATAAACAATCTGGAATGGACTGAACCCAGTACTTCGATTCACAGCATGATTATGGGCAAATTCTGCCTGACATAACTTTACATCCCAACTCTTTAGATTATCTTGAACAAGACACCTCAACAAGTTTCCCAACGATCGATTAACCACCTCCGTTTGTCCATCAGTTTGCGGATGATAAGCACTACTGAACTTCAACTTTGTTCCCACCATTTTCCACAAACTCAACCAAAAGTGACTCAGAAATCGAGTATCTCTATCCGACACAATAGATTCTGGCAATCCATGAAGTCGATAGATCTCCTTGAAAAACAACTGAGCAACATGAACAGCATCTGCCGTTTTCTTACAAGCAATAAAGTGTGCCATTTTCGAGAATCTGTCCACCACCACATATATGGAATCATTACCACGCTGTGTCCTCGGTAATCCCAACACGAAGTCCATACTCACATCAACCCATGGTTTATCTGGTACAGGTAATGGTATATATAAACCAGCATTAGTCGCAGTTCCTTTCGAAACCTGACAAATATGACAACGCTCCACAAACCTTTCCACCTCTTTCCTCATCGATGGCCAAAAGTAGGATTGTGAAATCAACTGTAACGTACGATCTCTACCCACATGGCCTTCTTCATGTAGTTCTTTAACAATCTTCATTCTCAAGCTACAGTCTGGGATGCACAAACGATTTCCCTTAAACAGAAAACCATCCACCAACACAAATTCATCCGTATTTCCTTCCTTTACTTTTTCAACAAATTTCACAAAGTAAGGATCTTCTTCAATCAATTCTGGCAATAATTCAAACCCTGTCACTTCAACTTTCATTGTCGTCAACAAATGACTCCTCCTGCTCAAAGCATCAGCCACACGATTGGTTACCCCTGACTTGTGCTTAACGACAAAAGTAAACTGTTGCAGATATGCAATCCACGATGCATGTCTCGCCGAAATCTTGTCTTGCCCTTGCAAATGCTTCAGTGCTTCATGATCAGTATACAGAACGAACTCCTTCTCAAATAGATAGTGTCTCCAGTGTTTAATAGATTGTACAACAGCATAAAACTCCACATCATATGTACTGTATCGCATCTTCGCTCCGGACAACTTCTCACTGAAATATGCAATAGGACGCCCCCTCTGACTCAACACCCCTCCAATCCCAACCTTGGATGCATCAGTATGTAGTTCAAACACCAACTGAAAATCAGGTAGCACTAGAATTGGTGCAGAGGTCAAAAGATCTTTGATTCGTCCAAAAGCAACTTCGGCCTCCTCCGTCCATGCAAACTGTTTACCTTTCATGCAATCTGTAACAGGCGCCATCACACTACTAAAGTGTGGGATAAACCTTCGATAAAATGAAGCCAACCCATGAAAACTACGAACTTCTGTTATCGTCTTGGGCTGCGGCCAATTTCTGATCGCCTCAACTTTACTTTGGTCAACCTGTATTCCTTTCTCTGAAACAACATACCCCAGAAATAAAACACTATGCGTCATGAACACGCATTTCTTCGTTGCAGCATAGAATTGTTCTTGTCGCAATACCATCAGCACTTCTCTAAGATGATTCAAATGTTCCTCTGGACTCCCACTGTAAATAAGAATATCATCGAAATACACCACCACGAATTTTCCAATGAACGGTCGAAAAATTTGATTCATCACCCTCATGAAAGTACTTGGCGCATTGGATAAACCAAATGGCATAACCAACCATTCGTATAGACCCTCTCTGGTTTTAAAAGCAGTCTTCCACTCATCTCCTGGTCTGATACGAATTTGATGATATCCGCTCTTCAAATCAATCTTAGAAAAGATAGTAGCTCCGCTTATCTGATCCAACAAATCATCCAACCTCGGCATTGGAAATCTATATCTCACGGTAATCTTATTCAATGCTCGACTGTCAGTGCACATCCTCCACGTCCCATCCTTCTTGGGTACCAACAAAGCTGGTACAGCACAAGGACTCAGACTCTCCTGCACACGCCCCTGTTCAAGCAATTCCTCTACCTGCCTCCGCAATTCTTCATGTTCCTTCGGACTCATTCGATAATGTGGTCTGTGTGGTAATACAGCACCGGGAACAAGATCTATCTGATGTTGTATATCCCTCAACGGTGGCAACTCCGTTGGTAACTCATCTGGAAATACATCGTCAAATTCTTTCAGAACTGGTTTAACTTCTTCTGGAATCTCAATCTCTTCACTGCTTTCTCGTCCAATCAACAAGAATACTTCCGGCTCTTCTTCAACTTCTTTAACAAACTCCTTCAAAGTCAATAAAGTTTTCAGCTCTTCGATTTCCTCCACTTTGTTTTCTTCTTGTTGGCGTTTCTTCGGAACCAGAGTAATCTTTGTACCTTCGAACATGAAACTGTAACTGTTGGTCCGTCCATCATGTTGTACTGCTCTATCAAACTGCCACGGTCTCCCCAGCAACAAATGACAAACGTCCATATCTACGACGTCACACCAGATTTCATCTTTGTATTTCTGCCCAATTGAAAACTTCACACAAGCTCTACGTCCAACTTTCACTTCACCACCCTTCCTCAACCAAGCTAACTTGTACGGTTTAGGATGTTTCTCGGTTTTCAACTCCAACTTCTTCACCGCTTCTGTAGAGATAATATTATCGCAACTCCCAGCATCAATAACAAATTTACAAACTCTTCCCAGAATAGTGCAGGTAGATTGAAAGATATTGTTCCTCAACCAACTACTTTCCTCCTCTTGCTTCGGTGTTAAACAACTTCTCCTCATCATCAATGCATACCCGTCATCTCCTGACAGTAAGTCTTCCTCCTCAACTGGTAAAGAATTAGAGCATTCAGCTTCTTCATCCTCATCCTCAACCTCAGCAATCATTGCTCTCTTCTTTGGCTTTGGACACTCATTGCTTTTATGACCCAACTCCTGACAGTTGTAACATTTGAAACCGTTGTTAACCCTTGCCTTCTCAACCTCCTTCACCACTGGTTTACTGATAGGTTTAGACACATTAGAATTTCCACCAACACCCTTCACTTGATTATTGGAATTCGTAAACACACCACCTCCTCGTCGTCCCTGCTTCTCCCAAGCCAACGCTTTCTGATGTGCTTCCGCCACAGATCTTGGATCGAACATATTAACCATATCCTGAATCTGCATTCTCAATCCCCCAATGAATCTAGATGTCAGTTGTTCTTCTGTTTCCATGATATCATTCCTCGCAATAAGCTGGTAAAACTCATCCGCGTAATCATTGACAGTCTTTGTGCCCTGCCTCAAGTTCTGCAAACGTTGATACATCAAAGATTGATAATTGTAAGGTAAGAACGTTGCTTTCATCAATTTCTTCATTTTCTCCCAAGATTCAACTTTTGACTTCCCCATTCGTTCACGTGTAAGTTTAGTTTGCTGCCACCATGCCAAAGCTCTACCCCTCAACCTTGTAGCAACCAACTTTACTCTACGACGTTCTGGAACTTCTTTGAAATCAAAAATTTCTTCAACATTAGCCATCCAATCCAAAAACTCCTCAGCCTGCATACCACCTTTGAATTCTGGAATTTCAGTCTTCATCCCAGATTCCCACTTGTGATCGTATTCCGACTGATTCCTTCCTCGTCCACGTCCTCGTCCATGAACACTACCACCATCATACTCTTCTTCACAATCCGATGTATATCGATGTCGATCCTGACCACCAACATCTCTACCACCATCACGTCTTCCACCAACATTCCTACGATCCACATTTCTCCGATCTCGATCAGTCACATTTCTATCACGACCTTGATCATCAACATTTCGATCACAATCTCGATCCACGCTTCTATGATCACTATCAACACTTCTCTCTCGATTTGAATGTGGTGAAATTCTACTTCTTCCACGGCTCGACTCAGGTGAAACCCTTCTCTGATTTTGACTCATTTCCAACATCATCCTCTCTAATCGACCAATCCCTTCCGTAAGCTTCTCATTGAAATTCTCGTTGATTCGTTGCTCCATTTCGTCGGCCTCTTCTCTTCCGTATAAAGCATTAATATTGCGATGACGTTGAACTCGTCTTGGCGGCATGATTGAATTCTTCTCAAACACTTCAACAAAATTACACTTCAAGTTTCAAACACCTTTCGAACTTTGATCCAAAATGAAATGGATCGAAAACTCCAACTTGATTGCAAAATATAATGAACACGATGAACACAACTTCAACACTTCAAATTCTCAACTCCAAGACTCGATTTAGCTATGATTGGCTAAAACAAGCTCTGATACCAAACTGACGCAGCGGATAATTCAAAACGACTTTCAATCGATGAAAGTAGCAGTCGATGGATTGATGAATACTGGAATGCCCGAATTCGTTGATCCGAAGATACCGAACTCTAGCTATCTCTGACTCGTTGATCCGAAGATACCGGAAAGAGATCTACGATTCTTCGACGTTGATCTTGCGCACAAGATACCGTGAATCGGCTTCAACAAACGATGATCCGAGCGCACTCGAATGACGTTAGTGGAGATAGGAGATACACTCGACTACCAATTGAAATTGAAAGCAACAAGCTAACAAAAGAGAATTTTATTCAATATTCAACAACCTTTACAAATGACTTCACTTGCCTATTTATAGGCTACAACACACAAGCAGAAAAATATAATTCCTAAGTCGGCAACCGACTTAACAACGCCTCCGACTTAACATAAGTCGTACACGACTTAAGCGCAAACAGTTACAAAACATACAAAAGCTTCAAAGAAAAAATACAAGTATTTAACTCGGCAGCGACTTAATCTTCCTTTTCGCGACTTAAGGGTAACTCGGCAACGATTTACTGGTAGCTTATCTCGGCAACAAATTTACTGGAAGCTTATCTCGGCAACAAATTTCGTCTTCTTTCGCGACTTTAAGGAATAGCTCGGCAAAGGTTTCGCAATCTTCAGATAACTCGGCAACTTCTTTTCGCGATTTAAGGGATAGCTCGGTATCTTCTTTTCGCGATTTAAGGGTTAGCTCGGCATCTTCCTTTCGCGACTTAAGGGCTAGCTCGACTGCGACTTTGGGATAGCTCGGCAACGATTTAGGGTTAGGTCGTAGCTTGGCATGAAGGTCGGCAATTGGAGTGGAGCTTAGCTCGGCAATGGGAGTGGGAGTTAGGTCGGAGGAGTTTATCTCGGCGAATGGAGATAGGTCGGCAATGGGAAGGGATAGGTCGGCAGAGGGTAGGTCGGCAGAGTTAGGTCGTCTTCGATCTTTGGTAGGTCGGTCGCGACTTACGAAGGTAAATGCTTCATCAAGGTACCTTTAACTTATGTATATCACGTACTTATTTGTTTATGGTTTTTTGTATCCTTTTGAATTATACTGTTATGCCCATATACTATTTTTGAAAATGTGAGAATTAATATCTTAACCGTGTATGTTCAATTTAAGTAAATATTTTGACTTTTACTCACAATTTCTGCACTAACTATAGAAGAAGGAGGTCAAAAAGAGCAATATTCTAAGAAGAGATAAAGGAGAGTTTGTGATGTTGGATGTTAGGTATATGACTAGGGAGTGTGGAAGATAGAGCACAAAAGATGGAATACACTATGACAAAGTTTTTTATGATGCTTTCTTTAGATTATGGCTATTGTGTTGGTTGTTGAATCGCAGTTGTAGGGTTAGATTGAATCTCAAGTGATCCAGTTTGCATGTATTCAATTTTTCTTTGATTTTTGATATTGTGAATTTGGTTTCGTAGCTGATGATAGCTTATTGGAAAAATTTATGATACTAGCAAACTCTACTATGCATCGAGGGCATTGGGAGTGGATGAGGACATTGCACACGCTGATTATGTTATCTTACATAATGAAATTTACCATGGAATAGGTTGTTGGAGAAGTTGATGGAATGAGTCCCCTTTATGAGATGACGATGCAAGGCATTGATACCAAGGTACATTCAACGTTCACAACATTAGTTCATCTAAATTCATCATGAAGGGAACTGATCATATTCAGATTTGCTTTAGGTGGATACTTAGTTGCTTCAGTGGACATTTTTCTAAGATTGAAGCCTAAATAGGTGATTGAAATTTGATTTTTCAAAATACTAAATAATCGCTAAAAGCTTGATCAAGTATCTTATATGTTAAGATAGATCAATATAACTATTTTCTGTTGGAACATATTGTAAAATAACTTATTTTCCACAGAGGAGCACATAAACTTTAATTTTGAACATTTTGTTTTGGATTTGATGGCTGAAGTATGAAGTCGTCCATAAATTGAAATGTTATTAGTTGTGTATAAGAACCAGAACCATTGTTACTTTTGATTAGTTGTAATTAGTTTATGCTTTACAAACTTCTATAATTTTTTATTTTTATTTTATTTTTTTTGAAAAGGCTTATGTTATTATTCATGCACTGTGTTTGAAGTCCGTGGTGTTTTGTGTATGTTTTTCATCTGTAATTTTGTACTGGATTTCATGATATTTTGTTGTTGGCCAATATTGCTATTTGTTTATGTTGATGCAGTTAATGTTCTGATATTTTAGAAGTTGTTTATGTTGTAGTCCAGTTTGCTGCTAGACTGTTCACTGCCTCAGTAGTACTATATAAATCCCACCGCACAAAGGTCGATGAATCGTTGCAAGCCAATTCAGGTGTCAGGCAACCTACCATACCTCCATATATCCCAACTCCACAACATGCATCCTGTATGTTTTTAAACCCCGTAAATTGAATACAGGAGCATGGTTATGATTTCAGAAGTTGACATGTCCATATATTATCATAGTATGAAATTACTAATGTATGAAGATTATACAAATTATGATAACCGATAATGGTAACTTTTGCCATTGTAAAAAAAAGGTATGGGCACGTTGTAAAACTATGAATGATATACATAGTAAATTGTGCTTTTGCTTGACATTCAGCTTCAACTTAAAAATAGGAAGAGGTAGTTCTTAAATAAATTGGAACTGCAGAATACAAATTTCTGCTAAGAGTCTGCAAACCAAACTTTGCAAGTTTGCCCAAGGTTTGTCTGTAGTACTAAATTTCATATTCTTAAATATGGTAAATAATATATTTTGCAGTCTTTACTTAAAACGTTACTTTCTATCACAGAATTATGTAACTATAATAAATTCAGCTAACTCAGTGTTTTAGACCTACTATGTTGTTAGTTAAAAAAATCATAAATACAATAGGAAGAGTTATTATGAATAGATTAGGAGGAACATGAATTGATAATCGGACCCATATATATTTCTGGAATATGCATGCAGGAATCTAACTTTCAAAACATGCAAACCTTAAATAGTTTAGAGAATTTAAACGCAAAGCATATAAGTGACATTGTATATGACATTTTTTGATAAAATGGTAGCTATTGTTGCTAGAAAGCAAGCTTTTTGGGGTTATCTATTTCCACAAGCCTAATGCCTATTGTGGTTAGTTTACATTTTTGGCATCTTTTTTATTTTTTATTTGCGAATAAATGAGAGAAAATTTTGAAAATAATAACTGGAAACTTTTTTGTTTAATTTAGTTTTGCCAAAGAATTGAAGCATAACAATTTATGTGAAGTTAGTGTAACCATTTACTTATCGGCAAAGAGTCTTTAGCTTCTAATTACGGTAACGTGGTATACATACTTCACTTAATTTAGCAAGATATAAATAAACATGAATTAAAGCTTAAAACTTGGTCTAAATCCAGCATGTATATACGTTTAAAAAAGATGACATTTTATGGTTCTAATATTCAATATTCACCGTATGACTCAAATTTGAAGGTCTGAAATTTGAATTATTGGATCACATGTGCACAAATATGCAAGATGAGAAAGAATTCAAATACTACCTATTTGTGCCTACTTTGGATGACATTGTACTCTTAGGAGTAAAATCACAATGAGTTTATTATTTTATCTATTGAATTCTTCCTATTTTCGATTGTTAACAACATTTCATTTAGTAAATGTAATATATCTAATTAACTATGAATTTGGATACATATTCACTAAGGAAGTGTTTACTATATCTATAAACAAAACTTTGTATATGCTTCGAAAAATGCTGCAAAGTGCATTGTTGAATTAATACATGCCCATTGAGATTAAATGCAGGCCCACTTGGACGTGCTTATATACTTGTCATTCCAAAAAGGATTACCATTATAATTTTCCATAAATTAACCAAAAGTGATATCTTTGTTTCGTTTAAAATTACAAGGAATTATTTATTTTCTTTTATAGGCAATGTAAACTATGGAAAAAAATATTCATATCTTACATGTCTCTTCCCCTTTTAGGTATATCCTTTATTAATTCAAATGATATGTTTTTATACATATTTTGGAATTGGATAATTTATGAAAATTACATGCAAACAAATCAAAACATAGAAATTCACATTTCAAGTAACCTGGGTAACTTAATTTACAACCCAATTATAGATCTATAATATCTTTACAACTTTACAAACATTCTATATAGATCTGAAATATCCTTACAACTTTACCAATATTCTACAATTACATATTGGGAATGATTTCAAATTTCCAAATCAAGTTGTACATATTATTCTTATTTTATTCATATCATAAAACATTTACCCCGTCTTACCTACGTAGTGGTCTCCATCTACTCCATAAAAAAATTGGTTTAGTTCTTACCCTTCTTAAAACGAAATTTTCACACTCATGAAGTACCTAACCCAAAACCTTTATCTTTGAATATATAAACTTAGAAACCTTTTTATCAATTTCAAAAATTGCTTAGTCCCCAAAAAGGCGCCATGAAAATTTTTCCTTTTTCTAACCAACTTTACCACTTTAAAGACTTTCTATAATAGAGATTTATATCTTTTCAAAGTAGGATTTTTAACTCAAAACATTTAAAATTCAATTATTAAACCAAACTATTATTATTTATTATTTATATTTTTTTTTCAAAAACATCTTTTATAACTTTGAAAAGTGGAGTAGACAATGATAACTTCCATCCTATTATATTCCTATTACGTATGCTATCTCCGCTTCCATCTATTGACGGAGAATTTAAAGAATATGAGGGAGAGTTCTAAAAGATACGTGTAATTGCTGCATCTATCTAAGCGTCTACCTAAAAATATCTGTAATTACTACATTTTTATGGAATTTATCTATTCTTCCTACCCTATTCCTATTGATTTTCTTCTATATTATTTCTAAATAGATTACTAATCCTACTTTATATAAGTTCCTAATACTATTTCTATCCAGATCTCCCAACATTGCCTCTGTTTATATTTCTCCTACCTAAATGGCTTCTACTTCAGCTGTTATTCTCCGTATTTTCGTTGCATAGGAATGTTTCTCCCATCATAGTTATCGAGCATTCTTACCCTTCTATTCTCTATACCTTAATTTAATTAGTGGAAATTATCCACAAGGGCCTCTTTAGCAAGTGCAATTAGTTTCTAGGACACACAACTGAAATAATTACTTTTAAGGGCAAAATGAAAATAGTTAGTTTCTAATGCCTAAAAACCTTTGAAATTATGTCCTTGAAAGTAATTGGACAGCTGACTTTGTCCTTAAAAATAATTATTCTGCTGACTTTGGCCTTGAAATTAATTTCTGTGCATGTGTGTCCTAGAAATTAATTGGACTACAAAGTTTGTCCTTCTAGTGAAATGCCCCATTTGATTAAGTATCATTTCTATTTATTCACCCTTTAAAAAAATTAAATGAAACTTTAAAATTTATAAAAATAGGAAAGATTATCGAGCGAAACCTATGCTCTATTTTACATTTATTTCAAGAATGAAATATCACCTTATCAAAAATCTTTAAACCAAAACTTTTCGACTCAATCAATTTTAAACTAAGAATTACCAAAGCCCTTTTAATCGAAAACTTTTGACTCAACAAAATTTTAAAATATGAATTTCCAAATTTTCTTTCTTTTTCAAAATAACTACTTTTCAATAAATCCTATGAAAAACCCATTCAAAACATTGCAAGAAACCTTCAAAATCTTCTTGTTGAATTCTTTCACATGGGGTTGGACTTGGAAATGGACCCTTATTGTTCTTTTTTTGGACTTTCCTCCTTCTTACTCCTTAACTCTTCTTCGTCAAAAGTTCGACTATCTTTTAATGGTTATTAGTGCACACCTTCTTGCGGGAACTTTCTCCACTCCTTCAACACACCTTAATGTCAGATGCTTGCAATATATATTTTCTTACTTCCCATTTATTTGAATGAAATATACATATTCTATCGGCAGACCATCAAAATCTGCAATCATAAACTAACCTAGGCCTAACAAAGGAGTTCAATACCATCCAACCTTTGGGATTCTCCTATATTTCTTGCTCATGCTCTTCTTGGTCAATGCCTTGTGATACGGCCTACACTTTAATCAGGTAATCGGGGTAGTGAATACATTTAACTTTATTTAATAGCCCAACTCATAATTGCTTCATCCATCCTTTCGGAATATGGTTGCAACCACTTCTATAGTCGAAATCTATATGGTTTGGCGTATAATATATATATATATATGGTCACTGAAAAATACTTTCAAAAATAACAAGTACTCATATGTATACCTATACTTATTGATCAGACAACCTAAGCTCTGATACCAAATGTAACAATCCGCCTCAAAATGGGTATAATTTTCGATCCAAAAAAGCCTATCAAACCTTAGATCCATCCCAAAGCTGGTTGTTGGTTGGTAAAATTGATACAAAGAATAATATAGAGCTATCTATTACACATTCAGAATCTCACAGTGGAAGGATAAAATATAATATCAGAAACAGTTTCCATTTTATTTAAAATTCAAATGTCAGAGAAATACAACACAATACCACATAATAACGCCAAATATTCGTAGTGTAATATCTTAAAATACATCAATAATTTTAAATAGGTACATCAAAAATACAAAACAACATAAGTAGATAAATAAATAATTGCCACAAGTCCCCTCACCGCTTTCAACTTTGTGATCTACATCATTTTCTTTAACATGTGTTGTAATGAGGTGGGAGTTAGAACAACAATGTCTCGTGAATAAAAATCTTGAGCCTTTTTATAAAGTAATTGGGCAGTATAATTTAAATAAGCATATTACTTACACAGCCTGATTATATTGTAATTTTTTCCAATTACAAGCCCTAAGGCTTTTCCAGTCCAATTCTATAACCCATATCCTTTCAACCTAATAACCCATCTTTAACTGTAGGCCAAAGGCCATTTCCAGTCTCATGCGTCTACCGTCAATAATGTTCTAACAAATTAAGAGATAGTACCCCAGTCACTTAATACCTTTTCAATGGGAACTAGGCAGACTCTGACCATTTAATACCTTATTTTAGGCAGGTCCCCTTCATTTACTACCTATCCCGAGGCGGACTCCTCTTCGATACTGTCTAGCTGACATCGCACGAATCTCATCGGCTCACTTAATACTTCTTTATGGAAGAGGCTGACCGTATAATAGATACTTAATACCTCAAACCCAAAGCAGATCCCTTCCGAGATATCCACTACCATGCCTAACTGCTAAACCTGACCCTTTAATACTTCTTAAATATGGAGGAGGCAGGCCCTCAATCAACCACTTACTACCTTCAACCTTGAAGCATGTCCTACGTATTATGACCCGTAACCCAAATGATGATGTCTACATTAATTTGACTATTCATAGGTATTGGTAGCCAGATTAGCTGGGCAGGTTTTGTCCTATAGAATTTAGGGTTAACCTCGCGTCCTCCATGGGTACTTGTTATAGATGATGTCTCACATCAACCTTAAAGTCACACTATTGGTAGTCAGATTAGCTGGGCAGACTTCTGTGTGCTTTCAACTGAACTTGCATCCTTGTAACTTAGTCGTAATCTACACTCACTTAATATACTAATATACACTAATGCGCATTCCCTATTAAGGCATTATAAGGAAAACCCTTATTTCGCCTTAACTATCAATTTTTTTCCTAAGTGGGATTTAATACTTAAAATATTTATTACGCACAATATGCTATTAATTATACGTTATTTGTATGCTAATACACACATATGTGCCTAAAATATTTCTAATGGTGTGAATATTACGCCCTATACTAATCGTTTAAATGTCAGAACTTCTAAATCTATACAAGTCCAATTCCATATCAACAAACATACTATATATCCAACATTCTCAATTCAACAACAGACTTGTGTAAAAATAGAATCCATGCCACTTATTTTATACTAAAATAGTAGAATCAATATCAATAGAATTCACAATTCAAATTCTTTTACGCTCTATTCAACTTCTACATATACAAATGACAATGGGAATTTTTCATTTAAATTACAGAAATAGGCAGTACAAAATATGAATAAAGAGAATCTATACTCTTCCTATCTTATTTCTTTTAAAAAATCCTTAATCAAATCTGTTAACTCGCCTTTTGGCAAGGCCGTGGACATGGAGATTTAACTAAAATCAACATTGTTACCTGGCTACAAGATGATAGTTGCAGAAAATATGATCGGGCTCCAACGAGTATCGAGTTAGCAAAGGATTGGAAGTATGAAGGCTAGTATGGCTCGGTCAAGGGTGGAAAGTCACGAGTGGCTCGGCCTGAGTGGGTTGGTAGATGTGGCTCGGTGGTGATCTGTTTAGTCATTTCTGGTTCGTCATTTCTGGATCGTCATTTCTGGTTCGTCATTTCTGGTTCGTCATTTCTGGTTCGTCATTTCTGGGTCGTCATTTCTGGGTCGTCAATTCTGGGTCGTCAATTCTGGTTCGTCATTTCTGGTTCGTCATTTCTGGTTCGTCATTTTCGGTTCGTCATTTTCGGTTCGTCATTTCTGGGTCGTCATTTCTGGATCATCATTTCTGGTCCGTCATTTCTGGTCCGTCATTTCTGGTCCGTCATTTCTTGTCCGTCATTTCTGGATCGTCATTTCTGGTTCGTCATTTCTGGTCCGTCATTTCTGGTCCGCCATTTCTGGTTTGTCATTTCTGGATCGGCATTTCTGGATCGGCATTGGTGTTGATGGGCCCGGATCATTCAAGAAGCCCAGAAACTCATGATTTGCCTATAAATACAACAAGCGGGGCTTCAGAAAAGGGATCTTCATTCGGTTTCTCTTTTTCTTCCTCATTAAGGCTGCTCTGCCATAAGTGTTTTAAAAACTCCAAATTGTAACTGTAATTGATTATCATATCAATAAAAAAGAAAATTTTGGAGTGAACGTAGGCCAGAGTCAGCCGAACCACTATAAATCCACTGTTTTTCTGCTTTCTTTTTAATTTTTACTGCTCTTCATATTTATACTCTCTACATACACTCTATATGTTATCTGTGACTATTGGTTGGTGCTTTCATTTACATTTGGGTGTTAGTGACCAATTTTGGCGCTAACATTTTGGTGCTTTCACTGAGAAAGCTAGCACTCAGGGATTTTGGAACTTGGATTCTGGAGACTATGGCAAGGCAATCGACCAAGAGACAAAGGACGGAAAGGAGTCAGCAAGAGGAAAGTCAAGAGGCTTCCTCTAGAGCTAATCAAGCCTCGATCTATATCACTAGGGACGAAATGCAGGTCATGATGAATTCCATGCAGGAGCAGTTGATGAAAAGGCAAGAGGAAATAATGCAGACCCTTCTCAGACAATTTGGACAAGTAGGAGCTGCAAGAACTCAGATCCATGGGAGCTGGATTAGAAGGACTCAACCGGCAAGCAGATGGAGTGGTTCAGCAAGGGGTAGCCCCAAATCGGCAAACAACTGTCAACCCGGATGAACCTATACTTGGAGGCATACCACCAAGTAATGCAGGGCGAATCCATGGAGGGATACCAGATGGCACGGCGCAGCCTGGCGCTAACAGGGATACAGGAGTGTGTGATGAGGAGTATGTACCGAAATTCCCTCGAGGACCTGGAGAGCAGTTAGGAAATGTAGATAGGGGGCAACCCTTGGTAGGTAACACTGGATTAGCCGAAATTATCAGGCGCACTATTCGCGGAGGTCTGAAAAACAGGGATTTGGAGGGAGTAAACAAAATTCCGTTTAACCGTAACATCAGGATGGCAAGGAATTCACCTGATTTCAAGCTGCCCACTCTGGAAGTATACAACGGTAAGACGGATCCCACTGACCACTTGATAAGGTATACAAGACATATGGAAGTGTTGGGGGCATCAGAGGAGGTTATGGCCCAATGTTTTCCTCTGTACTTAACCGATATAGCTGCTATGTGGTTCAGACAGCTGGAAGATGGATCAATCGGAGCATGGACAAAATTGGTGGATAGGTTTTTGAAACAGTTTCGAGTTCACATCAAAAGGCCGAAGAATGTGATGACACTGACGCCGGTGAAGCAGAAGATGGGAGAATCACTTAGGACATTTTTAACTTGGTTTAATGCAGCAGTTGCTTCAGTGGATCGGTCGGATCCATCAATGGTTCTAATGGCGACAGTATCAGGAGTCAGAAATAATTCAGATTTCAAAGTATCGTTGATACGGGATCCACCAATGGATCTCGAGGAATTCTTTCATGAAGCTGAAAGGTTTCTTTGACAAGAGGATGCATGTTTGGATATGAAGTCAAAGGAAGTAAACATGGTTAAGGACGGAGAACCGTCCAGTGAAAGCTCGGGTAAAGATAAGGATAAAGGGAAGAGGAAGTGCTGGGGTGAACCAAAATTCTCCACTTACACAGGACTGAATAAGACATTGGAACGAGTATACTTGGACACTCGAGATCACCTTCCTTATCGAAGGGCGGCAAGGAGGGAACCCTTAGAACGCGAAAGGGCATCGGGAAGGCACTGTCTGTTTCATGACCTGGACGGGCATGATACTAACAGCTGCATGCATCTAAAGGGTATCGAGGAGCATGTAAGGAATGGTCAGTTGTGGCAATATGTCGAAACTCGAAATGGGGCTGTGGAACAGGAGCAGCAACCGCCTACCTTGAACGATAATGGTGCAAGGCCTAGGAATGGTGGTCGGTTGGTCATCAACTAATCGTGATGGTTTGGAATAAGTAGCAAACTTTAGGCAGACGGCTGAGTCACTTACTCATGTACGGGGACGGAGACAACCCCTAGGCATGCTCTGAGATGATGATAAACTGTGCTGCTCTGGTTTGTGAAATCTGTTTTTTCTTTTTGGCTTGGACACTTTTTTTTTCTAGTTTGGTTTTGGAGTTTGGTTTGAACTCCTGGTTTTGTTTGTTTTCTGATTTGGATTTTAGTTTGGACGTTTTCCTTCTGGTTTGGACTTTTGATATGGGTTTATGGTTTTCTGGTTTGAATCTGGATTTCGGATTGGATTTTGATTGACCTTTTGTCTGGTTTTTGGCTAAAAGGTCGGCGAGCATGGACTATGCTCGGGAAGGGTCCAAAGCGACCACGATTCGGCCTAGGACTTAGGCCTCATATTATCTATCGGTTACAATTCCAGGTCGTCGAGTATGGACTATGCTCGGCAAGGGTCCGGAGCGACCAGGATTCGGCTCAGGACTTAAGCCACAACATTACTTAGCGTTCAGGGACACTAAACCGGGATCACCGTTGAGCAAGGCATTGCTTGACATAGGTCCTCGAGTGTGGAGTGCGCTTGGCAAGAACCCGGAGAGGTTATGCATCGGAGTTTGGTTTTGAATGGCTATGGATGACATATGGAATTTGGATGATGGATCAAAAGCTATTCAAAACATGCCTTCCTACCGCAAGGCATGTTTTGGGGGGCAAATGTTAACCCGCCTTTTGGCAAGACCATGGACAGACGGATTTAACTAAAATCAACAGTGTTACCTGGCTACAAGATGATAGTTGTAGAAAATATGATCGGGCTCGAACGAGTATCGAGTTAGGAAAGGATTGGAGGTATGAAGGCTAGTATGGCTCGGTCAAGGGTGGAAAGTCACGAGTGGCTCGGCCTGAGTAGGTCGGTAGATGTGGCTCGGTGGTGATCTGTTTAATCATTTCTAGTTCGTCATTTCTGGTTCGTCATTTCTGGTTCGTCATTTCTGGATCGTCATTTCTGGATCGTAATTTTTGGTTCGCCATTTCTGGTTCCTCAATTCTGGTTCGTCATTTCTGGTTCGTCAATTTTGGTTCGTCATTTCTGGTTCGTCAATTCTGGTTCGTCATTTCTGGTTCGTCATTTCTGGTTCGTCATTTCTGGGTCGTCATTTCTGGGTCGTCATTTCTGGATCGTCATTTCTGGGTCGTCATTTCTGGGTCGTCATTTCTAGATCGTCATTTCTGGATCGTCATTTCTGGATCGTCATTTCTGGATCGTCATTTCTGGTTCGTCATTTCTGGTTCGTCAATTATGGTTCGTCAATTATGGTTCGTCATTTCTGGTTCGTCATTTCTAGTTCGTCATTTCTGGATCGTCATTTCTGGATCGTCATTGGTGTTGATGAGCTCGGATCATTCAAGAAGCCCAGTAACTCAGGTTTTGCCTATAAATACAGCAAGTGAGGCTTCAGAAAAGGGATCTTTATTCGGTTTCCCTTCTTCTTCCTCATTAAGGCTACTCTGCCATAAGTCTTTTGAAAACTCTGGATTATAACTGTAATTGATTCTCATATCAATAAAAAAGGAAAATTTTGGAGTGGACGTAGGCTAGAGTCAGCCGAACCACTATAAATCCACTGTTTTTTCTGCTTTCTTTTTAATTTTTACTGCTCTTCATATTTATACTCTCTACATACACTATATCTATTATCTGTGACTGTTAGTTGGTGCTTTCATTTATGTTTGGGTGTTAGTGACCAATTTTGGCGCTAACAAGATCCAAAGAAAAAGATAAGAAATGGAAAAGAATGTAAAATATTAAAATTGAAATAACTATACAATTCCGCTATTTAGTATAGAATAATTGAATTCTAACATAAGAATTGACATTTCGCTTAGGGGAATTTTGGGGTTTTGGTTTGATGATTTCATGAACAAAATTACCCAAGCCATATATCAAATAAAATTGTAGTAAACAATTACTAAAATAAGAAAAACTAAGATTACCACTCACAAAAGGCCCTTAGCTCTTCCTCTTGTATCTTTTTACATCTGCATTAAATCTCTTTCCAGATCTCTTCCTTTAGATATATACAACAAGTGGGTTGTACATAGACTAGATTTAGAGTTTTAGGGATTGGAAGAGAATATAATTAGAAATTGAATATTAAACACCTAAAATTTATTACTTGAAACCCTAGAGAATTTCTGAATGTTGAGGAAGAAAGAAACTGACAAACCTCGGTTACGTTCCCAAACAATTTGTGAATAAAAGTTAAGGGGCTAGACTCTTATTTATAGTGGTTAGAAAGCACCGGAACCATCGGTTTTAAATCAGTGTAAAATAATATAATTTGGACCATTCATGGCCTTCCTTAATACTAGCCGCCACAGCAGCATCGGTCGACTGCTCCTATCTAGACGGTCGACCGCTAGTCGACTGACCCAAGGTAGGTGGTCAACTGGTAGTGTTAATTGGCGAATGTATATTTGTTTGTTGTTTATTTATTATTTAATGCCTTATTTAATATTTAACGTTCACTTGACCCCAAAGTCTAACTATTATTAATTTTGAATTTCGAACTTTAGCTTTATTTATTTAAATTTGAGTTCCATTTAAATTAATTCGAATCCAAAAACTTCAAACATCAATAACTTTTTCGTTTGAGCTCCATTTTCAAAACGTTATATATGGAAATTGATTAGAAAATCGCCATGAACGCAATAGCACAACTTTCGTGGGAAAATTCTGACATCTTCAAAATTTCTATTTTTAGCCTTATTATTAATTTGTTAATTGTTTTCTTGTTAGTTAATTTCTTATTAATTCACAGGGTGTTACAGGCTTCCTTGTCCTTGAGAGCCTTCTCTTTCCCTAGGAGGGTCACGTCCTTGGTTTCGAGCTATGTTTTGAGAGAGACATTATCTCCATGAGCATTTTTTACTAGGTTTTTCATTACAATCTCGGCCTGATTGAGAGCCATTTTCATTTCCTCAACCGAGTCTTTGGCCTTCTTTCTCTGATGTCTGAGCCGCTTCTCTTTCTTCTTCAGCCTTGGCCAAGTCCTTTGATACTCCTCTATAATTATGTCATAGCTTTTCTTTTATGACTCAAACAATCGGATATTGGTTTGATGAATTCGGTTGATGTTAGAAAGGGTGAAGCAAAGTTTCTTCTATTTATACCCCTAGTCTATAAGCTCTTTGATCCCTCCGACCTTACAGTTCTCCTTTTCCCTAGGAATACCATTAAGGTCACAATCGAACATGACCCCAGTAAAGCAAAGGTTTGGGAAGGCAACATGCATCTGACTCGACGGGGCTGGAGGAAGAGTTAGATGAATAGAAACTCCTTTTGATTATGGGGGTAAAGGAATTATGGTAATCAAAGAAAGTGATGCTAGAAGTAGTTGTTGTAAAGGAAGCTATTGTTGAGATCGATAAGGAGGAAGGCTTGAAGAACCACGGCAGTCACGTGAATCTTTGTATCTTTTCCCATGGTCATAAGATTCTCTCTCCTAACTTGTTTTTTCTTCATATCCCTTTCTGCCTAATAGTCGCTTTCCACCTTGCATTCCCTTTCTTTCCTTCGAGCTCTCTCTTTATCTATTTCTCGTTCCCTGCGAGAGCTAGAGTGAGGCGGTATAGCTTGGGAGTTAGTTTCATTTGCTTGAAAACACCATAGTGAAGATAGCCAAATCGGTCTCTGCCTATTGTACCTAAAATGAATGAAAGGATTGTATTAGTTTCGGAACGTCGAAATGTGAGTGAATGCAGGGTATGTGTGTTCGTGATCCTAGAAGTGTGTGGAGTATTGGTGTCCCCCTAAGTACTCTACGACCTATGTTCGAAAGGTAGTAAAGACGAAGTTTTGCCTTCTTTAGCTAGGATGCCCTCGAATAGGAAGTAGAATCCAGGAGAGCAGTCCTTTAGAAGATTGTTGATATGAATGTCGAGATCACTCAATGAATCGAAGAAGTTTTCTGAGTGACTGGTTGAAGGAGTTTCCTTGGTTATTGGCATCGTACTCGGTTCTGTAGATTGATAAGATGTCTTGACCATAGTTAGCTCCAGACATACCGTGATAAGAATTTTGGTGCCCTTTGGAGACATCTCTCCATACAACTCGTCTCCTCCTTGATCGAAGTCAATTTCATCATCGCCTTCTTCATCACCTCCATTTTCTACTTTCTCTTCTCCTTCTTGTCACCCGTCTCCTTCTTCATGAATTGTTTCCATTTCAACCCTTTCTTCCCCTTCCACTTGTACTTCAATGGCGATGTGCACCTCCGCTGCTCTATCGACGAATTCGCCAATGTTTGTCATGCTGGATGGGCCTTCAACACCCCTTTGGATACCTTTACTGGGGCTATGAATGGGAGAAGAAGACCTGGTTGGCATCCCCAAACAACTTGGTAGAACTTTGGTAGGAACGACAAAGCATTCAGGATGAAGAAGATTGCATTGTTGAAGATTCTCATTCATCAACAAGTAGGCAGTGGTACAGAATGGAATATTGATTCTCTTGAGCATTTGTAGAGTCTCAGAGTGCTCTTTAGTCATGACTCGAGCAGGGATATCTATGAAGAAAGTGGAGAACAATTTAAACACTTGGGCGGGTGTAACACCCCCACCTATATACTAATCCTCTCCAAGGGTACTACGAAGTAATGTTGTCATATAATACGGGGAGAATGAGATGATATGGGGTACACACATGAATATTCATCTAGGCTAACACTGGTACGTTTTTAAATATCGAATATAACTCACCATAAAATATACATAGTATCGGTACAAAGTAATAAACACACGTGCTTCCTAGATTGAACAATACACAATATATAGTTTATTTTAGAGAGCACAGAGTCAAAATCACAGTGATAATGTATAATACTAAATATACATGGTATGTCCAATATACATCACTTAAATATACATATAAGTGTTGATAGAATACAAGAAAATAAACTATTATACTTCATACTAGCCTCTGTTATGCCGAAAACACAAGATAGTCTCACTGTCCTTGTATCCGAAATGTTTCGAACTGACCTGGGTATTACGTAAATAACACACGGGTCAGACTATGTCTAAATCAATGGCTCAAAATACATATGTAACTCAATATATGCAGGGTGTCAAAATGTGATAAAACCATCAGAATAATTCATGGAAACGTCTATAATATTAATATATATATATAGGAAAATATGCATGGTTTGTAATTAAAATATCATTGGCAATCCCAGAGTATCACATGACATCACATACCACAAAACTATGCACAAAGATGGCACCACCCCTATAAAAACACATTATATCATAAATCACAAAATTAATATCGAATAGGTGAATCATCCACATTCACAATTCATCATCAAAATCCAGAAATCATCGATAAATGAGATATCACCAAGAATAATCAGGCTAGCACATGGAATGGTCCTAATATATCTCTCAATCTCCTTAATAAAATATCAACATCAATAAAAAATATAGAAACATAGGCCGCTTATCAAAGAATCATATATAATGAATGAAATGAGAATCCACTATACTCTGAACACTTATCACATCACAGGTATAATCTCATCTCCTCATATAGAAATAAATAGTGACAAGAATTGACTACATGATAGACATAAGGTCCCAAGTAGAGTCATATCATAATGTACTGGTTATACCACCCATATATACAGGGCCAGTCCTATGGTTATGGTTGCCCTAGCTAGATAAAAGCTATTTTTATTATTTTTCCGCCCCAAATTTTTTAAATAAAAATTACAATAGTTTTTTTTATATAAAATGTGACCAAAATACAAATTAGCAAGCATTAAAAAATATAAAATCCAAAAAATGATGGTAAAGTTACAATCACAATTTCACTAGCAAAAGAAAAATTAACTGCTAACAAAAAATAAGCATCATAACTAGCCGATATTAGCCAAATTAGCTATAACTATTAGGCACTAACACCTTTTTTTTCCAACAAAAATTTCTTGTAAATGAATCTTAATTAATAACATAGAATTTTACTATGAAATGAACTAACAAAACACTGATTATCTTCACAGTGATAATGAATGCACTACCAATGAATGCACTAGAATTTGTTTTCTCCCTCATGAAACACTGATTCACAGTTGCAGGAAGAACGGTGCCAAAATCAGCAAGGTTGAATTTGAAACAAAATTAAGGCAAATCATACACAAATTAAATTAAGTTATAAATGATAAATCAATTAACACATTAAAGTCAGTTACTCACATGGTTTAGGGGGGAAAAATTAAGGCAAGTGAATGGCGGCTTTGAGCCTTCGAGGGAGCGTCGGCGGACAGAGCTCGAAGGAGCAACTGGCGGCTTTGGATTCGAGGCAGCATCGAAATCATTTAGTTCGAGAGAGAGTTGAGCTTTGGCGATTGTCACTGGCTGGCTGTGCGCAAATAACATTTTGAATTTTTTGATGCCCCGTGGTTTGATGTTGCCCTAGGAAAATGTCTCAATTGCCTATGCCTTGGCCCGGGCCTGCATATATATATATATATATATACTTAGTATGGTATATAAATAATATGTACTTATCTTTTATTGTGTGTAGAACCAAAAGGGAGACTGATAGCTACCCGCCCACTCCAGGAGACATGGGCTACCCATTCGAATCTGCTCCTACAGTCTTCAGTTACCTCCCTGGTAATCGTGACAATATCCACCTAATGAGCTCGTCAACACGAGATCTCCTAGTCATGACCCCGGATCACGCCCCTATGGTAACAGACTGCTGGCTTAGGTGATAAAAAAGCGCTAGGGTTACCCACTCTAAGGGCTAACCACCCTTCACTAAAGTTCCATGATGTGCATCTAAGATAATAAAAGTGTCACAGATCTAGGGTGCAACCCCACGACAGGCACCAGGGTGTATTTTGGCCATCTGGTTCCCTCTAACTCCAAATCATATCCAATGCAGTTCATGATAGACGGGTAGATAATATCAATGAATATATATAGGTACACCCCCATAACTTAACATCCATGAGTTTGCTCTACCCCAAGTATCTCCTCACATAAGTATAATCACAATATCCCAGTTCTCGTCACTTGAGTGACATCTAATTACAATGAATAACCGAATAAGTATCACATCGGCATCCTATGCCACCATGTGATGCTCAATAGTTTATTTTATGCTCATAAACTACGCTCAATCTTCACAATATTCTATATAAAGAGTCCAAAGAGTAACTGAAGAAATATTACCAAATGTCTCATACCAGACGGTATTATAACCCCGTTTATTTAGATTCCTCACTACCCAGAATTAAAATCATCATAAATAAAAATATCACAAAACAACAATATCACTAATCCATACTAAAGGATGTCATCACTGTATCATATCAAAACACTAATCAAATCAACATCAACGATGAATCATTCATATGAATCAATTCAATATAAAAGAAAGGAGACATTAGAAAAGTAAAATAAAATAGATTAATCAAATATATAACAATTAAATTAATATTTGACAATAAATCATTCAAAATGTCCAATTCAATATAACGAGATGAGAATAGTAGAAATTCATGATAATCATTTTAGAATTGAATTGGATATTTAAATAAACTTTAAATTATTAATTACATGTTTTCTTTAATCAAATGTAAATATAAACATAATATGATTCTAATTAAACTTATTAATCACAAGATTCTCTTTTAAAATATTTCTCATTTTTCGAAATTTATACAAATCTTTAATAATTATTTTAAACACAAATTAATAATTTTAATTATATCTACATTCTAAATTTTAAATAAAAAATTTCTCATAAAATTATATATTTTACTTCGTTCAATTTCTAAAATTTATTTTCAATGCAAATATAATTTATTTACTATTAAAATATACACTTGCAAAAATAGCATAACGTGGGACTTGAACCCGGGTGGGTTAGCTAAAGGGCACAAGTCTTTACCATTGTGCCACACATGCTATTGTGCAAGCAATAGTACCACCGATCGACATGTAGCGGTCGACCAGTTGGAGCTTAGCGGGTCAACCGCATGACCCACCCCTGTCACAAATTCTAAAGCATAACTTAACCTTTTGTCTTTACTTCCTTCTCCTTCTTGATGTCTTTTTCATCAATTCAATGCATACACAATCACATCCATTCATATAATAATCCAAACACATATATATTCATACAATTGTAAGATTTAGGCATAGGTACGTGATAAGAAACTCACCTGAAAGCCTTTTACTTCCTGTTCCTTCTTGCACTTCACTATACTTCACCAACTTCTACAATTTGATGATTAAAACCTAAATTTTGGCTTGCTAATCTGGTGTAGAGAAATGTCAAGAAGCTTGAAATAGACTATGGCAATTTAAAGGATTTATTTAGATTTTATGTTGATTTTCAAAGTGGTGAAATATAGTTAGGTTTTTTATTTTCTAAAGATTGGAAATATAAATGTTTAGGTAATATTTGTATTTGAAGGTGAAGCCTCTAAAAAATTAGAAGTCTAGTAATGGAGAGATCATGAAACATGGTTTGGATCTTGGGCTTATTAATATTGGGCTTAGGTTTAGTGATTAATTCATTTCTTTCTTTCTCTTTTGTAACGACCTGCTTTTTCAACCCTCGAAAGTTAACACTCAATCATGGTATTCAAATGTCGAACATTCAATCACCGAAAAGGCAGATTGTTAGGGTAAAAAAAGAACAAACAGGGAAAACAGAATCTCACAGCGGAAGCGACATCGTATAATATAATAAAGACAGTATAAATTGTCACTTCAAGATACAAAGTACATCAAAGTTAAAAAAACCTCATCAGCTAGAAGTTATAACCTTATAATTGCTGATAAGTATATACATAATAATACAGCAGAAAATAAAATTATTACGACAGGTGAACATCCAGCTCTATTCCATAAGCTCGATGTCCCACCAACGACAACTTGGAAAAATACTCGGTCTAACCCAAGCATTATAATAAAATAACACATGGATCAGTCTGGAAAACCAGCATGAGAAAAGTCAAGTAATATGGCGAACATTTAATAATTCTGTGAGACCACGCCGCTAAACGCGAAATGGCTTTTTACCTTACAAGAACAACTTCCAAACAAGAAGAAATGGAAAACAAATCAGAACAACATTCCAAACAAGAAAGGATGAACACAGACAAGTTCAAAATCCAAACTTAAAGAATGAACAAAAATAATTAAACATCGAGAAGAGCTCCAAACACTTCTCGATGCAATCAAGAAAATAATTCAAAGATTTGAATCAAATAAGGGAAAGAGAAATTTTCCAACAATGACTAGGAGGGTGCTCCCCCCTTACCAAAAGTATACCTTTAGACAATACACTTGAGAGGGTCATTTTTCTATGACTCCTCTCAGGAATTCCAAGTTGGACCCAGCCAACCTTACTGAGTATCTGAGTATTTCACATCTCTGCAAGCATACAACCAAATCCAATCTGGAGTATACCATAATGGGAGTGACCCCACATAGCATGGCTCCCATTTACGTTTTGGTTTTAGTCATTTCCGACAAAGGTATCAATGTACAAATGAGCAATAAATCGTCTTAAATTAACGAAACCGAAGAAAGAAAAGATTAATTCCAAGGTTCGAATAGAAACAAGGAAAATGAATTTATCCAACATGACTAGGAGGGTGCGCCTCCTACACCGAAAGTATACCTCTAGATAAAATATACTTAAGAGCCCATGCAAAATACGCATCACTCTTAGGAACTTCCAAGCTAGACCCTACCTCACATGAGCATCCAAATATACTCACATCAATGCATGCATGCTACCAACAACTTTGTAGATAAATATGAATATATCCTAATGGGTGCGACTCACATGGCTTGGCTCTCACCTGCTCTTTGGTTTTAGTTATCCATAGTGTTGGATGCCAATGCTCAAAATGAGCGACAAATCATCTTAGATTGATGAAGCATAAAGAATGATATCAAAATTGATATTAAGAAATCAACTATCGAAAGAAACGAATGATTGCATATGGAAATAGATCGCATACACTTGTCACCAATAAACGAATTCAAGCTTTTAAGACAATTGATTCTTACTTATGCTTGATTTTCACATCATAAATATTTGTAAAACATTTTAAAATACTCTTTAAAAATATTCTTTTAAAGAGGCGAATTATATTTCTAAGTGTATTAAAAAGAAGGGCCAAAATCAATTGTCATTAAAATATTGTTTACTCTAAACCCAAAACAATTTACACTTAGTATTATTTTTAAACATTACTTTTTTAAAGAATTTCTCATCTTTAAATTAACACTTATAACTTTTAAAAGCAACATTTGTTATTCCAAAAAGTAATAAATAGATTTAAATACTTTTATTAATTTTAAACAATGTTAATTATCATGAAATTTAATTGATATAATTCTTTTATAAATTGTAAAACCACATTAATTATCCAAAAATGTAATTAATCAAATTTATAATCATTTATAAATTTAAACAACATTAATTATCCTAAAAGATAATAAATCAAACTTATAATTTCTTTTATAAATTTTAAATCAAAACTTAACCTTTATTTTCAAAATTCCCAAAATATTTGAAAATATAGTTTGAACAACTTTCAAAGTGCAAAAACAGGACCAAACATTTATTTAGTAAAAATACAAGCACGAGTTCAACACAAACTATGGTTTGAGGAGATGATATTTCATAAGTGATGGTATAGCGATAATTGCTATAACGACACTTACGCAAATTAAACAGTATGTTACAAATATTTCAACAAAATAACAATATAGACAGCATAGAAATATAAGGAAGGTCCATATACCAATAAATTAATAATGGCGAGAAACCCCTTAGGATCTCTCTACAAAAGTCTCATGTAGGTCACAGATATGTATATGTATTTTCGAAGTGTTCCGTAGCGACCTATTCGCTATGAAAACACTCGGACTTCTATTTTTTGTCCTCTACAACAAAATGGTTATTTATGTCATCTGCTATCAAGAGGGAATTCAAATCCAAATAAACAATTAAATAACAATAATCTTTTCACTTTGCAAGCACCGAACGATGATTTATTCTGCTTGATATATGGCCAAATAATCCATTCAATTTAATTATAGCAGAACGATGTTTTATTCTGCTAAATAGATGTCTAAATAATCTTTTCAATTTAGTTATAAAATCTAACAACAAAATATAACAACATAGAAATCATATAGTTTATTTAAAGGTGTGTAAACTCGCTGAAATTTCAATGAACGCTTTCGCGTTCCAGTTTGGTCTAAAATCGAACGACGTTCGATTTTAACACAAAATTTCTCATAGCTCCAGATTCAACAAAATTAGTTCTAGCATGAAGTTAATGTTCCTATGAGTCCAATGCAACTGATCACGTTCGAATCCGACCTCGTATGGAAAAGTTATTGAATTTATAAGATTCGGGATTAACTAAATTTATTAATCATCATCATTAGAAATTAATTACCAATAATAACTCATCTTCCCCAAATCATAATTCGATTTCCCTCCCAAACCTTTCGTGCACCCAGATACCACGTACATGCAACTAACTCACCTCGAATTCCCACTCCATGCTTAACGATACGATAAGCTGACAGCTCCAACGCGTCCCTCTCTCCGGGCACTTTGCGACGGTGCCAAACTCGACACGGCCGCACCCCCACAGTCAAAAGTGACCTAATGGTCGAGCCCCAACTCCCTTATAGTGCGATTTTCATTGGCCAACCATAGCCCAACAAATCAACCCCACCGAAGCCCATCACCAACAAAAGAACAACCGTATACCCCAAATCGCCTAACTCCACCTCAAACTACGTCGAAGTCAAACCCTAGGTGACGCTGACAATAGTCAAACACGGTGAAACTCGATCGCACGCTACAAAACCCATGCCAAATCGAAGATCTCTACAATACGATCTTATATAAACTAGTTTTGTGATTTTTAGTGAAGTGTGGTTTGAGAAATTAATTTTTGAATGTTCGGCCGTTATTTTGCTCTATTGGGAATGAAGAATGAAAGAGAGGAAGAAAGATTGAAAAATGAAAATAAGTGTTGACTTCTCTTTTTATTATTTTTATAAAGAATATTCCTTACTAAAATCACAAGTTAAACACGATGCTCAAGCAACCCAAATTCCACAAGCCAAACACAAGTTTCAAGCAACCTATCATATCAAGCAAATCAAAGTTGAAAATTTGAATTTTGATTTTATTTTATAAGTTTTGAAAAGTAGGCTTTTGCGGTACTCCGCTTCCCAATATTCCGTCCGCATACAAACCGTAAACGACTGAAATAAAAATACGAACGTGCACTACAATGCAACACGATCACAAATTAACAATAAAATGCACAGATTATTTTATTATGTGAAATTTTCAGAATACCATCGTTTGCCGCAAAATACATCAAACGAAAATATAATTATTTTCCAAATTAAAAATTGTGAAAAAAAATCTATAAATTCATTTAAAAGTACATCAATAAAATCGAATCGTTTTATTAATAATTGATTTTCATATTATTTATTCAAACCATTTATTATTTATTAATAAATTTACAAAATGGATTCACCATTATTATCTATAAATTCAAAGGAGTTAAATAAGGCTATAAATCTAGTTAATTAATATTTAATTCAAAATTAAAATATTTAAATAATCTCTAAATTTGAATTCAAGTTATTAGGCTTTGAAAGCTAATTATTTCAATATTTAAAATTAATTAAATATTCAAAATCAAAACAATAAAATTCCGGGATATTACATTCTCCCCCCTAAAATAATTTCATCCCTGAAATTCCTAAAGGAAGAAAATGTCTCCAAACCCTTAGTTTAAAACTATTAATTAAAATAAGTTATTAAACTTAATTTCAAAGTCTTATATGTTACGGAAAATTTCGGCAGCACCTCCTTTACGCGACTGGTCGGGAAACTACAACTCGCCACAACTGGCCCAAATCATTCGAAAGAAAACTAAAGCCAAGTTGCCTCCCATATCTGGGGCATAAAAACATCAATCAATCAAAATACCAATTTCTAAAACTACTACGTACCTCTTTTTTGCTTGATTTTTATTTTTGCAAGCAACTTATTATCTCGATGCAAATGCAAGTGTGTAAGAAATCAAATAGCAATCTCTTGCTCCCCTGTACTTACATAATTCAAAAGAGAATCATGCTGGCAAAGAGCAATAAACAAGCTATTTATATCATAAGTTATAGTGATATAACAATATAACAACCATATGCAAAACAAGTATAGAGAATACTCTGTAATAAAATACTATGCATCCAATCTTTTTAAAAGATAAATATAGAACTAAATGCCCGGTATTTTTCAAAATATACTTTCAAATTCCTCCAAAGGCAAATAAATCAAAACCGAAATCAAGCATGACAAGGAGGGGGTTCCTCTTACCGAAGCCTGGTATAACTCTAAAATCAAAACAACTCGGAGAATCCAGTGGTATTCTAGTTCCTCCTAAAAAAACAACCAGAGTAAACAAATATACATGACGAGTCTTCCAATCGGAAAACTCTCAATCATCCAACTTTAGTCATAACAAAATATTTGAAAAACCACTTCATAAAAACTCCTTTCAAATATTCAAAAATAATGATACTTCACCATGGGTTTCAAAATAATATATTTATTATTTCTTTCATAAATTCTTTCGAAATCACTTTTTCAAAAGCACCGGGATTTAAGTCCTAATAAAAAAAATTAAAACCGTAGTCTATAAAATTATACTATCAATCAAATCAAACTCCATAAAGCAATAAACGAACACTTAACATTATTTAAAATGTTAAATGACTTAACATACAATATTTAGAATTTTTCTTAGATTCGCAACTTTCTTGATCGTCCAAGGATATAGATAAATTCCTAAGCAACCAAACATAATATACAAATATACTCAAGCCCGTATGATATACATAAATCATCCGTATGCTATATTCGATCTGACCACTTGCTCGGATACATAAGCTTTACTTTTGAACTAGTATTGCTCCCTCGAGCTCCCTAGTTCGGACTCCAATCAGGTTCCTTGATTGAAAACCTCCATTCTCCTTACAAGGTCATATACTATGATATAAACCTCAGTATCATATCAAGAATACGAATCAAGTGTTCGCTGACAAGAATCAAGTGAGAAATCCTTTTTCAGACTAGTGTGAATCACCCCGAAGTTATGTATTCGAATCCTAAATCAAAACCGTGCAAATAAAATGATTTGCATATAACTTACGCACTTAGTTTTTATTAGTTTCATAACTACACCAAACTTTTCTAAATCATTTTCATTTTCATTTCTAGTATTTCATTAAATACTAAAATTATTCATAAATTATTTCATAAATTTACACATAAGTTTATAAACATTTTATAAAGACACGTCTTTATAAAATGTTAAATTAAAAACTTACTCCACATTTATTTACTCATATAGTGCTCTTATACATCCCAAGAGTATATACAAAATGTCAATTTTAATTTATTTTTCAAAATTCAAATGGCGGCCTAAACAAAATATGGGTTTTTAAAACTGAGTCAACCCTTCGAACCCTTTACCTTAGAGTGTTCTAAGGAAAGATGTTTACAGGTTGGTTCAATATCACCAAATAGTTTACACAACTTAGACGATTAACAAAAACTATGGTTTTAATGTAACTGGATTTTTATCCAAGCAGAAATCAATAGGAGTTAAAACGTTGGGACAATGACCAAACAACTTGAAATCTTGGAAGCACACCTGTATAAGGTAGAGAAACACCTCAGCGAAATTTGAACGGATATGGAGCCAACGCCTGATGTCGGTACCGACCTCTAGAATTCTGTGGTGACTTCTCATACCTTCATGATTCTCACTCATACTTTGCATGAGTCCTTCTTTGCCTATTTTATGTATGCCCAAGAGATATCAAAGGATTCTAAACAACCAATTACCAAGATTGAAGAGCTAGCAGTTAGAACAGCAGAACAAACCAGTAATGCAGGAGCTATCATCAACATCAATCATCCATCCACTAAGACAACACGGGACACCTCAAAATGGAGTAGGATGAAGGATGCAAAAGAAACTAGACCAATTGGAGTTAAGCACACATGTCGTTACCGACATGAGAGGTCGGTACCGACATGTCACATCAACTCAGTTGGTCTCACGACTTCTCACACACTTTTGGGTCGACTTATGGAGTTTGCTCAAACTCTCATTCTGGCCTAATACGACTGCTACCACTATAAATACAAATCATAGAGCAACAAAAAAGGATCTGGTTTCTGCCATCACTACGTGGAAGCTCCATCTCTTCTTCAACTCTTTCCTCTACACAATAGTCACCATAGCAGCTACTCTAGGCAATTCTAGGACTTAGAATTTGTCTAACCCCTACACTTGTGAGTTATTCTTCATCAAATCCTTTGTAATCTTAATCAAATCAATAAGCAACAAAGCTATAAAGTGGACGTAGGCCAACGATTGTCGAACCACCATAAAATATCGTGTATCTCTTTCTCTATTTATTTTCTTTTATTATTACTATTATCTGTTGGATCTAGGTCTCACAGGTTCCCTACAACATATTCTTCGGTGTTGATCCATTTTTGGTGTTAACATTTTGGTCGTTTCACTAAGAAAATCTGAATCCAACCTTAGATCTAGCTTGCTATTTTGGGTCAGAAGAGATCCAACAGTTAGATCCAGGGAATTTGATTCTAATATTCATAGACTTTTCATTGGAGATCAATGGCACCTAAAAAATAGAGAACCACTTCTGAAAGACCAACGGAAGCAACAGTCGGTGGTGATGATGCAAATCCCCAACAAACTGAAGTGAACAATGCTAACAATTATCGAACATACATTAATACTGGAAATCTAGTTCTAGGTTCCTCTGCTCAATAGGATATTGTGACTAAATGAGAGCTTAAGCAAATGTTAACAAATTTAACCAAAAAATAGCTAAGAGCCAAAAGTACCTCATGGATAAGATTGATGCTTTGCTAGCGCTACAGCCAACGAGTACTCCAAGAGCTAGACAAGAAACTGCAGCTGCTATGGAACAAGAGAATTCCTCTGTTTCGGGCTTGAAAAAAGGAAACTATAAGCAAAAGCAGAAGGAGGTTATTGGTGAAGCTGTAGGAATCATAATTGAAGGTAATGGAAGTACTCCTCCTATTGGAAAGCAGCAAGTTGCAAATCCAAATCTTGGAGTGAACACTCATCAAGTCAAGTGAACAACGCAATGCTTGGTTCTGACTCTAAAGATGTCATGCATCTTTATGATGATAGATTGGAACTGAACGCTAATGTAAATAGGAAAAATACTGGAAACGAACTTCAAACTACCCCAGGAAGACCAACCGTGCGCCAACGAGACCCTGTAGGAGTGGTTCTTCCATAAAATGGAGGGCCTAGGCCTCGTTGGCGAACCAAGAATGTTTGCGGAGTCAACCACTCGACGTAGCCCCTGACAGCAGACCCATAGATCACCGTGCTAGCAAGGAATACATCGATGACATGGTCAAACGGTTATTAGAGGAGAGTAGGGGTAGAAAGAATGAAGTCTGGGGTTCCACACCAAGCCTAACTCCATTCACTGAAAAAGTTCTAAGGGAAAAATATACTAAGAAATTCACTATGCTGACTATATCATCGTATAACGGAACTACAAACCCTAAACAACACTAGTACAAATATGAGTGGCATATGTTCAGAGCAAGGGCGATAGATGTTGTCTATTGTAGATGTTTCCTTATCTTCTTGGAAGAAGTTGGTTCCATGTGGTTGACTAGACTTGCACCGAGATCTGTTTCCACTTTCGACGAATTAGCAAAATGATTTCTAGAACAATTAGACTCCATACTGCATGACCAAAAGATGTGATGTCTTTATATGGCTTTTTCCAGGGACCTAATGAGTCACTGAAATCTTTTATGAACCCGTTCAACATCGTAGTTACTGAGATGGATTAACATGGAACAACCCACTACCATAGAGGAATTCCACCAGAAGCCAAACCACTTTCTAAGACTAGAAGAGGCAAGTAAGGTCGAAGGCAAAACTATCGGTGAGCAACCAAAGGAAATGGTTTAGAGAAATATCATAGTTAGCAGGATGGAAACAGTTCTGGAGCTACAGGAAAGAATTCAAATCAGAAGAAGAGGAATCAGAACTCTGGTAGGCGCGATGGAAATGAGAGACATCTAAGGAATCTCAGATCTGAGGATTATACGCCATTGAACGATAGCTTGGAGAACACTACCTTGCCACTCAGGGAACTAAGTGATACAACAAACCGCCCAAGCGGGAGGCATCGGAAGAACAAAAGAAATCGAGGAAGTTTTATCACTTTCACGAGACTCATGGGCATAACACAAATGACTGTCGGCATCTGAAGGACTTAATCGAGGAACTAATAAGGAACAACAGGCTCTAACAGTACGTGAAAAAACCATAGAATTATGACCAACCTGCTGCACCCCAAGTTCCAAGCAATCAAGGAATTCAGGCCGGACCTAGCAGAGAAGGGACTCATCGGACTAATTATTTATACCATCATTGGAGGATCTCACCCAACGTAGAAGCGTTAGGGTGAGATAGAGCAATATGCTAGTTCTTTGAAGCACGCTCCTAATGAAACCTGTTACTCCATTGAAAATGAATCCTCGACCAAACAACAGAAGTTGATAACTGATGATATCCTAATCCGAAACTAGGACACTGAAGGTATAAAGGCACCAACTCTCGACCCAATGGTGGTAATAATTGGAATCAGGCGGCAGTTGTGGGTAGTGTTGGTTGATAGTGGAAGTTCAGTTAACAAACTTTTCCAATAAACATTCGATCAGATGAAGATCAGCATGAATGATGTGACCACTTATAGGACGAAGATTCAGGGATTTATGGGCAAACCAAAATAACCAGTTGGGACGGTTGAATTACCTATAGAACTTGAAGAAGGAAAACGAAGGGTGGTTCTTATCCAAACCTTCATGATAATTGATGAATTCTCAACTTACGACCCTTTCTTGGGCCGATCTACCCTTGCTGATTTCAGAATAGCTTTGGCTCCATGGTGCCTTACAATGAAGTTCCCATTGGAAAATGGGGTTGGAGTGGTAAGTGGAAACAAAAGAGCAGCAATAGAATGCTACGTTGCCGATTGCATGAAGCCAAACGACGTGAGAAGGGGAAGAATATCGAGAAGACTCTCCACATCCGTGACATGCAAGCATAGCAATTAAAAAACATCCCCTGTCTCGAGGACCATAGTTGTTCCGATAAGACTATGGACCCTAGGAAGAAGAGTGTAGGGGACGAACGGGCAGCACCGGCGGAGTTTACGGTTGCTATCCCTGTCGACATGGACGACCCAACTTGAGTCTTAAAGATAGGTTCACAGCTTGGAGTCAAGATGTAAAACAAACTAATAAAATTTCTTTATGCCAATCTGGATGTGTTTGCTTGAACGCATTTTGAAATGTGTAGAATATCACCGGAGATAGCATGTCACGCAGTTAATATCGACCCCAAGTTCACACCAGTAAGGCAGAAGAGACGCAGTCTGGGTATGAAGCAATCTGCTGCATTGAAAGAAGGAGTGTATAAGCAGTTGGCCAATGGATTTATTCGTGACGCAACATATCCTGAATGGGTGTCAAACCTTGTACTAGTAAAAGATATCGAATGGGAAATGGCAGACTTGTGTCGACTACTCAGACTTGAACAAAGCTTGTCTAAATGATAGCTTTCCCCGGCCTAGAATCAACATGAGCTACTCTTGCTTATGAATGCAAACTCAGGGTAAAATCAGATTATGATACATGAACCCGACCAAGAGAACACCAGCTTCATTATCGACTTGGGACTATACTGTTATCGCATAATGTTGTTTGGCTTAAAGAATGCTTGTGCTACTTACCAAAGATTAGTAAACGCAATGTTCAAGAATCAGATCGGACGAACGATGGAGGTATATGTGTATGACATGCTTGTGAAATCATAAGTATTTGGAAACCGTATGGATAATCTCTCGGAGATTTCTAAAATCCTTCAAAATTATGGGATAAAATTGAACCCTTTGAAGTGCTCGTTTGTTGTTTCATTAGGAAAGTTTCTCAAATTCATAGTAAACGCTATGGGCATTGAGGAAAATCCATAACAGATTGCTGCATTACAGAATGTCAGAGCTCCATATACGAAAAAGGAGTTGCAAAGTCTGAATGGGAAGATCACAACATTGAGTCGCTTCATATCCAAAGCAATGGACAAGTGTATACCATTCTTTAACGCATTAAAGAAGGGTAAGAATAACTTCGAATGGAATCAAGGCTGCCAAACAACATTTGAGGAATTAATTCGACAAATGGAGACACCACCAGTCCTATCTAAACTAGTAGATAGGGAAGATCTATTCATCCACTTAGCATTGTCAGCCCATGCGCTAAGTGCAGCACTTGTGTGTGAGGAGGCAAGGATTCAACAACCCGTCTATTACATCAGTAAATGATTCACTGGAGCTGAACAAAACTACCCAAAGTAAGAAAAGTTAGCGTATTGTTTGCTGACAACATCAAGGAAGCTGGGGTCGTACTTCCAAGCTCACCCCATCAGGGTATTAATGGATCAAACCTTAAAGCAGGTACTTTACCGACCCGAGACTTCAAGACGACTTCTGAAATGGAATATTAAGTTAAGCCAGTACAATGTGACTTATCATCCCCGAAGAGTGATTAAGGGATAGGCATTGACTGACTTCATCACCGAGTTCACAATTCGGGATGATGAGGAGGCGGACACAATGGTTGTAGCATCACAATGGAAGTTGTTTATCAACGGTGCATCAGACGAATTTTGCTCAGGAGAGGGAGTTGTGCTTGATACTCCCAAAGGATGATTGATCTTTTATGCTCTAAGTTTAGAATTCCCTACGACTAACAACGAGGCGAAGTACGAAGCGTTAATAAGGACTGAAGATTGTGAAGGAACTCGGAATTAAAGCTCTCCATATATACAGCGACTCTTAGTTAGTCGTCTGTCAAGTGAAACGAGAGTATCAGGCTAAGGGTGCGATCCTCGCCCCTTACCTGTCAAAGGCATGGGAATTACTCAATGATATCAAACATTGCATGATAACTCATATTCCTAGGGAACAAAATGTGAAGGCCGATCACTTGGCTAAGCAGGCCAGTTTCAGAGATGCACAATCGCTATGATTGGTTCCAATGGAAGTATTATCGGCCCCCAACATAGATCAGATGGATGTCGACTGGATTTTGGAAACCGCGGAAGAGGAGGATCATGGACGACGCCGATTAAGGATTACCTACTCAGAGGAATACTCCCAAGGTACCAGAATGAATGAAAGAAGCTCCTTCGAAAGGCACCACATGCGATTCATAATGAAAGATGGAGTACTATACCGGAGAGGGTTCTCCACTCCTTTACTCAAGTGTGTGACCAAGAATAAAGCCAAGAAAATCATCATGGAAATTCACGAAGGCGGTTGCGGTGACCACACCGAGCGACAAACGTTGGCGAAAAAGGCTCTCCGCTATGGATACATCTGGCCAACAATAAACAAGATGCGGTAAACTACTCCAGACAATGCGGTCAATTCTAGAGATTTGTGAATATTCTGTGAACCTCATCAACGAAACGAACGCAAATGGTCGGTCCAATAGCAAAAGAAGGAACTAAATATGCCATCGTTGCAGTCGATTACTTTACATAGTGGTCATACCAGAACTACTTGCCATAATAACTACTAGAAAAGTAATAACATTGTAACTAAAAACATTATTTGCAGGTTTGGAGTACCACAAAAAATCATTATGGATAATGGAATTCGGTTCAAGAATGTTGAATTCAAAGATTTCTGCAAGCGTTATCGGACCGAGAAAAGCTTTTCCATGGTAGCGCACCCACAGGAACGGGAAGGTGAAGCTAATGAAAAAAATCATCAAATCAACTATAATGAAATGGCTGACAAAATCTAAAGGGAACTAGGTTGATGAACTTCTGCTTACAATATGAGCTTACAGGACAACACACAAATCTACGACTTGATACTTCCCCTTCACTTTAGCTTATGGTTCAGAAGCTATGATACCAGTGGAACTAAAAGTCCCCTCTCATCATAGAAGGCATTTTAATCAAAGAGAAAACGAGCAACTACTACTCGAATCACTTGACCTGATCGATGAGAAGAGCGAAAAGTTGAGCTTAGAACTACTGCTCACCAAAAAAGAGTACCACGACATTTCAACACCAAGGTTTGAAACCGTAACTTCGAAGTGGGAGATCTTGTCCTGAAATGGATTTTCCCGAGTATGTGAGTATTTGGCCCAAATTGGGAAGGCCCTATGTAATCGGCCAGAAATATGGAGATGGAACATTTAAGCTGAATACGTTTGATGGAATTCTGATTCCCCGTGCTTGGAACAGCGACTCGCTACAGCACTACTATATTTAATACTTATCTATGTATTTTTTATTTTTGCAAATAAGCCATCCAGGGACATTGGGGGCATTGTAAATAGCAAGAACTTGCCTTTCCTTTTATCAATAATATATCTCTCTTCTTGAACAAATGGAACCATGTTCTTGTAAGCAAACCGCCGACTCAACGGGGAAAATGGACTCAAACCGTCGGATCAACGGAGAAAATTGATCCATGCCATCGGAGAACTGGCATTGCTTCGGCAATGTCGGAAGGCCCACCTCCTTGTGCGCCACCAATAAGCCGCACGACGCTGCTTGAACCGATGGAACTATGTTCAACTATGCAAAACTCCATGTGCGCCACCAATAAGCCGCACGTTGCTGCTTGAGCCGATGGAATCACGTTCAAGTATGCAATACACCTTGTGCACCACCAATAAGCCGCATGTCACTGCTTGAGCGGATGGAACCATGTTCAAGTATGCAATACACCTTGTACGCCACCAATAAGCCGCACACCGCTGCTTGGACCAATGGAACCGCGTCCAAGTATGCAAAACCCTTCATGCGCCATCAATAAGCGATACGTCGCTTCTGAAATTGATAGAACCATGTTCTTGCAAGCAACACACATCCTACAAGATCGAGAAAATACTTCCCAATCTCCTGACGGGGAGTATAAACCCTCGAACCGTCAGATCAATGGAAAAAATCGATTCGGAATTTCCTAAGTATCAGCGCTGCCCTAGCAACACTGAGAAATCCTTTTCTTCTTTAGTAATCGATGTTCCCCCTATAACACTGGGAGCTCATCCAAACTTTCTAAGTACCGTCATTGCACCGGCAGCATTGAAAAAGTTTCCTATCACAGGATTGGTTGAAATCAGCATTGCTCCAGCAATATCATGAAAGTCCAAATCGCAAAATCAATGGCAACACTGGAAGAAAGTCCAAGTACTTGAGCTGTTCGAATGTTTCCGAAGATAGGAACTGATGTGCGAACAAGACCTCAACACTGAACTTGGAAGAATCCAGTTACAGTCAAGGAACGAAATGCTCGGAATCGAGAATCAGGACCACAGGTTCCCGAAGATAAGAGCCTATTGAATAACCCAAACTGTGGGTAACCGAACGAGTTGCCGAAAACAACCGATATCTAACTAATTGCTTGAATCATGAGTTCGGAGTAAC
The DNA here is from genome assembly GCA_030737815.1 of Allium fistulosum. Lineage (NCBI taxonomy): Eukaryota > Viridiplantae > Streptophyta > Magnoliopsida > Asparagales > Amaryllidaceae > Allium > Allium fistulosum. The sequence continues at coordinate 86,277,376 of CM060901.1, read as the reverse complement.
CAGCCCTATGGAATATGGGGCATGCATACACCAATGCATGGTTGGCATAGGCTAAACCGAGATACACTATAGTTCTGTTATGCCGAATGGAGTATTTTGGCAATAGTAATGGTGCTAAGTAATGTAATATGCTAAATAATTGCGGGAACACCATTTACATGCATAGAGTTATGGTAAATAAAGATATGGCATAGAAGCAGGAGTATATGAGATAGGAAATTGTATTACGGGCAATCATATTATATACACAGACTCAACAAACAGCGGGGGTTGTTCCCGCACAACGCCTGCCAGTTTCAAACATCACATAACAACAAACTAAACAAAATAGAAAGTATGGACTATGTACTTGTACAGACTCGATGACTCAAAAAATATACAAAAATCATAGATACTCCCCTCCACTGGAACTCGGTCACATCATTATTTCTTCCCACTGGGGCCACCTTTACAGTCCTTGCTCGGACGAGTCAGAGTCTTCTTCCTCTTACTCTCCTCCCATGGTAGGACCAGACCCCTCAGAACCTCCCGAAGCAGCATCTCCATCTTTTGACATCTGAAGCCTAATAGTAGTCGGAGTCTTGCGCTTTGCTTCCTCCTTCTCCTTCTTCGCCTGCAGCCCTCTCTTTTTCTTCTCCAGTATCCCTGCCATCGTCTCCTTATTAGTTGGTTCTGACTCATCGGTCACTACCACTTCTTCTTCCATAGACAAGAGACGTCCTCCAGGTTTTGCAGTTCCATTATTTGATCAGAATTGGGCCCAGACCTGGAGATTGAAACAGGAATTATACCTGAAGCCACTGAAGAGACAACGGTGGAGGAGGTAAAGATGGTAGAGGCTCCCGAGCCTTGTGTAGCTGGAGAAGGAGGCGGGAGAGACGATTGACCTATAAGTTGGGAAACACAGTTGTATAGTTTAGTATAGGACTTCGAAGTGAACTGGAGCTTTTGGAGTACTAGAGAAACGAGGGAAATACCTAAACTGGGAGTTTGTTCGTGAACTTGAATTCGAAACTCCTGCTCCGGTCCTTATTTCAGTAGGTCGCTCGACGGTTGGAGGGAAGTATGGTTCATGTAGAGCTTCGGAAGATGGAAGCATTTGGGCGGCTTCAAAACTGACAGCTATGGATCTTGGAATGGTAGTTTCTTGCCCTTGAGATTTAGGAATAGATATTTCACCCTAACCCGAAGAGCTTGGGCCAGCAAGAGCTTTAGTGGTGGCATCAGCAATCCTTTCTATTTATAAGCTATATTATAAATGTACTTATACAATTTCATTACCTTATTATGAAAACATTCGATTAATTTACATTTTTGTTATTGTAACAATTCTTATTGTAATTAGATTTCAATTCAATCTAATTATCGAACGCTCCGTGAAGTAGAGTTCACAAAGTATTCGTTTTTAGTTTAATTCAAACAATAATCGATGGTTACTAAATATGACATCTCCTAACAAACAACATTCACTAATAATCATACAGGTTTATGAAAGTTATCATTATATATATATATATATAATTTAGGTAAAATTATTTCATTTGCTTGATTTTAAAACAATATTGTGTCGACTTACCTCGTTTAAGTGTTTAGAAACCCCTATCGATAACATGGTGCCTCATGTACTGACCAGAATTTATAAACAACTCAATAGATAAGTAAACACAATATAAAACATTTTATAACACTAACAAGTACGCGCTCTCATATATATACACTCAAACAAACTCATTCTAGGGTATTACTGCCATATCTCTAATGAGTCCAACCCCACCAAAGCTCAGGTTATCGCTAAACCAAATCTCTGATACCAACTGTGATGACCCACATTTTGGAAGGTTTAAGTCGACAATAAACCACACATGTCCAACTCAAAACAATCTGAAAAATAGATAATCAATGAGGTTAATTAAGAAAAATAAGAAAAGAAGAAAAAAAACATAGAATCTCGCAGCGGAATGACAAAATATAATAATCAAATAAACAGTTCATAAAGCTGTTTATACTATACATTTGATTAAAATTTACAACATCTATCAGAACAACATGATGCAGGGAAATAATACTGCAATAATATACCAAATCTTCGTCTTCATCCTCCAGAATAAATGATCTTCAATGCACTGAAAACTCAGGGCTGACCCAAGCATAAAGTAAAAAAATATACTCGAGTCAGAACTAAAATATTCTTATGTAAGTGTAACATCCCTCTACTTTGAGGCCCAAAACTAATGTCTATAGATGCTGCAGTCATACATAGTTATTAATCCTCAACGACCAAATACGGTAGTGTTAGATTCATTGATACAAGGAAACACATGAATATGGAAAAAATTTAAAACAGGAAACAAAGTCCACATTCCATTTCAGATTCATTACATAATCCCAGTACGCAGACCACGTTCAGATAACATATAATTAATATAAAATACGCCAAGAGCGACATGTAACGACCCTGAATTTTTGACATTTGAAACGTGAATATTTAATTGAGTTTAAATATTTGAATGATAGTTTAATTTGAAATTCAAATATTTGAATGAATTTGGTAATTAAATTATTGAATTTAATTATTAAATCTGGGTAAAAATTTGAATCTTCAGTTTTAAGCTGATAAAAATATTTCCAAGGCTTAGATAATTCATATTTATGACACTGAAGATAATAAAAGCTTCAGAATTGAATTTGAAACTATTTTGTTCAGTTTTGAAATTTTGTCGTTTAAATTGAATTTAAAAATAGCATTCCGAGGAATAGTCTCGGAATTCGACGAAACCAGTTCCATTGGATCTGTAATATTGTATTATTATCGGATTTCAATTTTCGTAATGTTTGGAGTGATCATTTGGCCGTACGATAAGCAAACGCGCTGAAATTAAATCGAAATTCAATTTAATAACTGGATCCAAAAAAGCTATCTTCTCCATACGATCAAATTTGGACTCGAAAACTTTTCCATTGTGTTCGGAATAGGCGTATAACATTACAAACGCCTAGCGGCACGCCTCGATAGGAGGTCAAGATTTTGAGTTACATTTATCAGAACGGTTTGAATTTGAATTGGATATTTATATTAGTCCAACCACAGTTGAAATTCTTTCACCATCAGCACTTTTTCAAAACACTGTTTACCTGTTCAGACACGCAACCATCTTTTCTTATTCCCCCTTTTTCAGCTGATATCACGCAAACATCTTTTCCTCGTTTCTTTTTACGCAATGGCTTCAGATTCAGATTCATTTATGGCTGACCCTTCAAAAATCTCGTTCAAATCAAAGAGAATGTCTGCGTTCAAAATGAAATCAAATTCTCAAAAAAAATTATATGTGAATCGCGCCTGTAGATTCATTTTCCCCTTATGTTCAAATCAAAACAAAGAATCCATGGCAGCCTCATCCAAATCAAATCAACGCAGTTCGAATTCAGGAATCTAGATCCTACTCGTTGTCGAGCGCGAGCTCGTTCAAGAGAGGGGACTGGCGAAGTCGAAGTCAGTTGCTCGCGAATTTGGGAGACTCGAAGGCGGGGATAGCGAAGCGTCGCTGGTGGTAGTAGGCACTCGATTTCGAGCACGAGCGCGTGGGAGGCTGTGGGTTGTGGTGATTTCAGTAGTCACGATTTGGAAGGGAGTTGAAGTGGATATCGTGGCTTTGGCTATCGATGGCAACAGCTTGGAAGCACGCTGTAGCGTGCACTTGTGGGGGAGAAGTCGAGCTCGAGTTCGCAGGCGACAGTCATTAATTATGGAACAGGATTGTCGAATTCGAGGAGAGGATGGCTATGTCGGGGTTTGTTCGATCCATTTCGGGTCGACGAGTTGAGGTTCGATTTCTTTCGTTTTGGTTTGTTTCTGATAATTTAATTGAAACAAGTTATGGTTACTTAAATTAAATTCTTGTAAGAAGAAAATACATATATAAAATGTAGTTTTTAAAATTCATTGTATATTGCTGTTGTCGATTTTAAGAAAACAGAAAATTAGGTTATATGAATATATGATAGGAAAATATAACAGTAATATTTAAAAAGAAAATTCTGTTTTTATTTATACATGTAGGTAAGTAAGATCTGAACAGAAGGTATGTGTATAAGATTTTGAAATTAATTGAATGTTGAGGAATTTATTAAAATAGATATTTGAAAATCTATAATTTATTTTCATTAATGTATAAGTAGATTTCAAAGTATAAATTAAAAGTTCTAGAAATTGGTTTGCAATAAAATCATTGAATAATTAAAATTACAAAATGAAAATTTGTTATTCGATTTTTTTCGAATTTTAATAAATTGTATAATTATTTATACAAGGTCTAAAACGGTGAAGAAAACAAACCTGTCGAATGTCTCTGCACCGAGTTGCTCCGGTATAGAGATTTATATCACTCTTCTTGTGATGGGAAGTCCGGATGTGATTAGGAATTATCCGGATTGCAAGGGCTTCTTTGGAAGTGCCTTCGGTTCCGTTCGATCCCGGAACAGACTTGTATGGATGTGTGTCTGACGTTACACTTTGAGATGTAAAGCTGGTTTCTATCAAATACATTTCTGTTGGTGGCGGAGAATTTATTCTCTTAGCTTAACACCCTTCTCTGATACGTACGAGCTAAGAGGTTATGTAGTTGATGGTTACTAGTGATACATTCCCAATTTGGTAATGTGGCATACGAAGTGTTGTTGATCATTTGTTGATCAAAGCATGGCTTTGTGAAAAAGCGTAGCTTTGTGGACGAGACTTCGTCGAGCCTCACAACCCGATAATGGTCGAAACAGGATTGTTGCGGCAAGGTTTTAGGGGTCGCGCCCGGTATGTCATTTCCTTCTGGATAAAAGGTGATATCATGGTATGGAGCCTAGATATTTTACCTATGTTGATGCTGCAAATTTATTATACTTTGTGGTTGTTGCTTTGTGGTTGAGGATCCTCGGATAAAGGTCGGTAACGACCGGGGGAATGGCATACTTGTGTGTTAGTTACCTAGTTACAGCTGTACAGCGTGAGGTAGCGTCGGCCTTGTGTTTGCAGAGATCCGGTTAGGTTCTCGGGGCGCCTTTCCAGAGTCGTTTCCATTTCGGTGTAAGGAAGTTCCTTTGCCTGACCATTTGTTGGAAAATCCAAAGAAATAATACGAACCTTGTACGGTTTTAGTTGTAGGACCTGCCATTTACTTATGGTGGTCACCACTGTTTAGATGGTAGCTATAGTAGGCATAGTTCGGAATGTCTATGCTGGCTAAGATTAATATTATACTTTCGAAATGTTTTCTACACTATGCACTAGTAATAATATCCAATGATTTTGCGCAGTAAGCATGTTTGACTATCATAAGAAGAAATCTCCTCCAATTCTGCGTTTGCATTGTGTGTGTGACGGGAGGTCTTATGGTAGTTTCATTTTCCAAAAGCATTGCGAATCAATTTTATTTTCTTTGTGAAAATAACTGTTTTACGATCTCACACCAGTCACCATGACTGACTCGGAGTTTATTGTTCCCTTTCTAAACTCTAGGTGCCCATAATTTTCCACACGGGCAGCCTAGAGTTATGTTATCAGGATATTCAGGATATTCTAGAGCTTGGGAGGCGAGCTGGATGGCGAGACCTACTCCCGTACTTGTTTATTTATTCCGCTGTGTATTCTATATGAGGACAAGTTTATATAACTGTCCATTGTTGTATTGAGTTGTATATTGACTCTGATTGATGTATGTATAAACCGATATAGTTCTTTGTTTAAAAGACTAGTGATTATCTATTATATATTGTTCCGCTGCGAATGTGAGATTCTGATATTGTTTCTGTTTCTGTTTTTCTGTTCTTTCTTTTCTTCTGTCTTCTTCTACCTCTTCTTTTTATCCCTAATGGTTCGGTTTTCCGGCATTCGATTGCGCAACATTTGATACAGTGGATGTATTAATGTCGACTTTCGAGCGTCAAAAGATCGCAACCGTTACATGTGGTATCAAAGCTGTTGGTTAAGCGACAACCCTGGCTCTGTTGGGTGTTACTCATTAGAGATAGAGTCAGTATTACTCTAGAATGAGTGTGAGTGTAATAATAGATATGAGCGCGTATTTGTTAGTGAATACAAAATTTGTTTTGTATTGTGTTGACTTATCGGTTGATTGTTTATAGATTCCGGTCGGTGCAGTCTGGCCAACTGTAATCGATAGGGGTTTCTAAACTCTTAAACAAGGTAAACTGACACAGTATTGTTTTAAATAGGGTAAATGAAATAATTTTGCCCAAAACTATTTTTGTGTAGAAAGGAAATCATTTTCTATAAATTATAGTAGTATATGGATGCTTGGTTGTTAGGAAGTGATAATATTGAATTATTACCATTATTATATGGAAATTGAATAAGAAATAATGGTATAACCAAAGATTTGAAGATAAATTCATTTAAAAAATGAAATTTATAGATATGAATTGAAAGTGTAAGGAAATAAAATTCATATACGAATGGGATTTGTAAGTGTAAATTGTAAATGTAATTTATAATTTGAAATAGAATTCCAGAAAGATAATTGAAAATAAAATTCATTAATGGAATGAAATTGGTAATGTGAATGTATAAATGAGTTTTATAAATTGAAATGAAATGTGAGTAATTGTTTAAAAAGACTCTGGAATTTCTTTAGAATATTATGGAATGTAGATGAGTTTGAATACTTATAAAAATATTCGAAATTTGATTGGAATAAGATTCAAATTGAAAATGAATGAATTTGTGAATGAACAAATGAAGCTACATTTGTAAATAAGTGAATTGGAAATTGAAAAATGAAATGAGATTTGATTAATCAAGTTGAATAAAAATCCAAACTCGGAAAAAAAAAGAATAAAATGGATTAAGTTCAAGTAAACTAACTTGATAATTTATTAATTCATGAAATAATGAATTGGAAGTTGGATTAGTTAAATTAAAATTGAATTGTGAGTTGAATCAAAAATGGTTGGAATTTGCATATAAATTCAAGTAGTAAAAATAAATTGAAAATTTCCTTGTCATAGATAAAGTAAATTCAGGATGAATTGAATATGGAATTTGAAATCCAGTTTAAATATAAGTGGTTATTAACCAAAATGGTGAATTGGAAGTAAGTATGGAAACCATATAGAATATTGATATTGAACTAAAGAAGTAAATGATGAAATTCTTAAGTAGAATTTGGAGTAGAGTAAATATTCTAAATTAATGAAGATTAAACTGAAAAATTGTGAAATGGTTTTCAATGAAATTTGTTTGGTTAATGAAATAAACCGAATGTGAAAATGAATGCAAATTGAATTGAATGGAAATGATGAGTGATTTAGTTGTAAGCGACTAAAGTTGAATTGAAACCATATAAATTGCTAATGGGAATTATTTTGAATGTTTTACTTATGAAAACTATGTGTTTGCTATTGAAATAAATGAAATGTTAATAGATTTCCTATATATGTCACTTACGTGTTTAAATTGAGTAAGTGCAGGTTTTTGGAAGCCGTTTGGCTGCATTTTGATTTCGCGAAATGCTTAAAAATAAGCCGCTTTGCTTAAAATGCTAATAAGGTACGCCTACGCAATACAAAATAGGAAATATGAACTGTTTTTTCTTTTCCGACCGTGTGGGTCGATGTATACATATTTATATCTTTTGTCAAATTGCAAAAGCTCCTCCGTACAAAGGAGACTCCGCCAAAATTTTCTGAAATTTTTGGGAGTTAGAATTTTTTTTGAAATTTTGGAAAATTTTTGTTGACGGAAAATTGATTTTCAAACTATAATGGAAACGTAGGAATTGAACTAGAAAATGAAAACCATTGTTTTGGTCGAAGTTAAAAGTATTGGAAAAAGTGAACATCGAGTTTTCACTAAAATGAATTTTTGGTTTTTAAAGATAAAATGAATTCAAATAGAATTGAAATAGTAAATTGAATTCAAATGGAATTGAAAATGCAAAGTTGAATGGAAATGAATATATAACTTTGTTTGTGGAGTGAAAATAAATAATAGAAGTATGTAAATACTTATGTTGAATTTAAGAAGCGAATGGAGAAAATTCTTAAGTAAATTTGGGATTGGGAACACGCTAAGTAAATTTAGCCATTGTTGTTGAGTAAAGTATACAGGGATTGTAAAGGCTATAGGAAAATGAAATTGGATTTTGATTTCGAAGATAAATTTGAATTTCTCAACAAAAGGTATGTGTTTAAAATTTCAATATGAAATTTGATTGGGTTTCTGATTTTGCCACTTGGCATTTTGTTTTCTATTGGGATTTGGGAGTCCTAGGGACATTTTGTAGTTGTACCGAGCTAGCCGCGCAAAGGAGGCACTGGCGAAATTTTTTCGGAAATTTCGAGAGTTAGAAAATTTTTGAGCAATTTTGGATAATTTAAAATTTGAATTTAAATTTAAATTTGAATTGTGAAGTAAATAAAGTTGTTTGGAAACTATGGTTAAGATTTGGACAGTTAGTTGAAGTAATGATCTTTAATAAAAAGATTTGGGTTGAGAATTTGATAAAACCGTTTGGTTTTGGGAAAATAGTAAATGGGGATTGGGTCATTCTTCTTTACTTGTAATTTCGGGACGAAATTCTTTTAAGGGGGGAAGATTGTAACGATCCTGAATTTTTGACATTTGAAACGTGAATATTTAATTGAGTTTAAATATTCGAATGATAGTTTAATTTGAAATTCAAATATTTGAATGAATTTGGTAATTAAATTATTGAATTTAATTATTAAATCTGGGTAAAAATTTGAATCTTCAGTTTTAAGCTGATTAAAAATATTTCCAAGGCTTAGATAATTCATATTTATGACACTGAAGATAATAAAAGCTTCAGAATTGAATTTGAAACTGTTTTGTTCAGTTTTGAAATTTTGTCGTTTAAATTGAATTTAAAAATAGCATTCCGAGGCACAGTCTCAGAATTCGATGAAACAAGTTCCATTGGATCCGTAATATTGCATTATTATCGGATTTCAATTTTCGTAATGTTTGGACTTATCGTTTGGTCGTACGATAAGCAAACGCGCTGAAAGTAAATCGAAATTCAATTTAATAACTGGATCCAAAAAAGCTATCTTCTCCATACGATCAAATTTGGACACGGAACATTTTCCATTGTGTTCGGAATAGGCGTATAACATTACAAATGCCTAGCGGCACGCCTCGATAGGAGGTCAAGGTTTTGAGTTGCATTTATCGGAACGATTTGAATTTGAATTTAAATTGGATATTTATATTAGTCCAACCACAATTGAAATTCTTTCACCATCAGCACTTTTTCAAAACACTGTTTACTTTCAGACACGCAACCATCTTTTCTTGTTCCCCCTTTTTCAGCTGATATCACGCAAACATCTTTTCCTCGTTTCTTTTTACGCAATGGCTTCAGATTCAGATTCATTTATGGCTGACCCTTCAAAAATCTCGTTCAAATCAAAGAGAATGGCCGCGTTCAAAATGAAATTAAATTCTCAGAAAATTTTATATGTGAATCGCGCCTGTAGATTCATTTTCCCCTTCCGTTCAAATCAAAACAAAGAATCCATGGCAGCCTCATCCAAATCAAATCAACGCAGTTCGAATTCAGGAATCTAGATCCTACTCGTCGTTGAGCGCGAGCTCGTTCAAGAGAGGGGACTGGCGAAGTCGAAGTCAGTTGCTCGCGAATTTGGGAGATGCGAAGGCGGGGGTAGCGAAGCACTGCTGGTGGTAGTAGGCACTCGATTTCGAGCACGAGCGCGTGGGAGGCTGTGGGTTGTGGTGATTTCAGTAGTCGCGATCTGGAAGGGAGTTGAAGTGGATATCGTGGCTTTGGCTATCGATGGCAACAGCTTGGAAGCACGCGGTCGCATGAACTTGTGGGGGAGAAGTCGAGCTCGAGTTCACAGGCGACATTCATTAATTATGGAACGGGATTGTCGAATTCGAGGAGAGGATGGCGATGTTGGGGTTTGTTCGATCCATTTCGGGTCGACGAGTTGAGGTTCGATTTCTTTCGTTTTGGTTTGTTTCTGATAATTTAATTGAAACAAGTTATGGTTACTTAAATTAAATTCTTGTAAGAAGAAAATACATATATAAAATGCAGTTTTTAAAATTCATTGTATATTGCTGTTGTCGATTTTAAGAAAACAAAAAATTAGGTTATATGAATATATGATAGGAAAATATAACAGTAATATTTAAAAAGAAAATTCTGTTTTTATTTATACATGTAGGTAAGTAAGATCTGAACAGAAGGTATGTGTATAAGATTTTGAAATTAAATTCTAAATGTTGAGGAATTAATAAAATAGATATTTGAGAATCTATAATTTATTTTCATTAATGTATAAGTAGATTTCAAAGTATAAATTAAAAGTTCTAGAAATTGGTTTCCAATAAAATCATTGAATAATTAAAATTACAAAACGAAAATTTGTTATTCGATTTTTTTCGAATTTTAATAAATTGTATAATTATTTATACAAGGTCTAAAACGGTGAAGAAAACAAACTGGAATGGAAAATGGATTGCAAATAAAAAGGCAAAGGTGAGATCTTCTCACTCAACCAAAGGGTTTTGTTAAATTTTAAATAGTTATATTTAAAATTATTGATTGTGTTGATTGATTGCTTGATTGTGATAGTATATATAGTAGTATATAGCAATATATATATACTGGAATATGTATATATTGGAGTTGTTGATTTCCCGCATTATATAGCGGATGAGACCCTATGCACCGCATAATAGCGGATGATATTTTTTAAATCCCATATACCACGATATTCCACCTCGAAGTGGAATTGGTATTGTGCTAACATCTGTGGATGGAGGGAAACAGGTTGGAGGGATCCAACTGGATTCCTCAAATTATATGAATTTGTTTCATATGTTGTATGAATTTGTTTCATATGCTGTGTGATAATTTATTTATAATCTGTGAATGATTATATCTATGATTGAATGTGTTAAAGGCTATAATTTAGCCGAATGTATTTTTGGTATAGTTGGATACTAGAAATAAATAAAATTAGATTTTTGAAATTAAAGTTGGAATTTTTAGTAAATTTCTTTTGAAAGAATTGGGTTAATTTAAAAGAAGTTTGAAAAAAATAAAGTTTTATTTTTGAATCATATTGAATTAAATTCAAAATATGGGGAAAGGCTTAATAAATGGGTTTTGAGAAATATTGTTTAAAAGTTGAAAATTTTATTTAAAAATGGAATTTTAAATGGTTTGGAAGAGATAAAGGAATTTATTTTAAAAATTGATAAATTTGGTTGAAATCCAATTAATAATTGATTTGGTATTTGAAAATAGATCTTTGGGAAATCGATATGAAAAATGATTTGGTGTTGAATAAAAATGGATTTTGTGTTGAAATAAATTTGGAAATCGATTTGTAAAATGATTTGATAATTGGAAATAAAATTAGAAATCGACTTGCAAATGATTTGGTATTTGGAGATAAACTTAGAAATCAATTTGTAATTGATTTGGGGTTTGAAATGAAATTTGAAATCAATTTGGAATTTGATTTGGTGTTTGAAAGTGAATAATTGGAAATCGATTTGAAAATCGTATATCAGTGAATATTTGGAAATTTAAATTCATAATGGAATTTATATAGAAAAGGGAAATTTGTAAAAAAATGAATGTTGATTTATTTTTATAGTGTGGAAATAATTTACGGTTTTGGAACGTAAATTTAAAATATTTGGAAATATATTCCGCGTAAGGAAATTGATTTGAAATTTATTTTCAAAAGTTGAAAGGTGAAAAGTGATTTGAAATTTGTTTTCAAAGTGATGAAGTGTGAAATATGATTTGAAATTTGTTTTCAAAGTGTGGAAATTATATATCTTGCGAAGATCTTTGAATTTAATAATTTGGAAAAAATTATTTAAATTGTTGATTGTGGTGAATGTTGTTTGATAGTTAAATAACCGACTATCAATATTTGCCTTTGAAGTGGCACTTAAATTTGTTTTTAAAACAAGCGCTCATTATTCGGTTAAGCCGGGAGAGGACTTTGTGTCATATAACCCATTCCGAATAGTGATACGTCGTGAATGGATAACATTTGAAGACCGGTGTGAAGACCGGGTATTTTCGAAAATGAAAGGACAACATGTCGAATGTCTCTGCACCGAGTTGCTCCGGTATAGAGATTTATAGCACTCTTCTTGTGACGGGAAGTCCGGACATGATTAGGAATTATCCGGATTACAAGGGCTTCTTTGGAAGTGCCTTCGGTTCCGTTCGATCCCGGAACGGACTTGTATGGATGTGTGTCTGACGTTACACTTTGAGATGTAAAGCTGGTTTCTATCAAATACATTTCTGTTGGTGGCGTAGAATTTATTCTCTTAGGTTAACACCCTTCTCTGAGACGTACGAGCTCAGAGGTTATGTAGTTGATGGTTACTAGTGATACATTCCCAATTTGGTAATGTGGCATACGAAGTGTTGTTGATCATTTGTTGATCAAAGCATGGCTTTGTGAAAAAGCGTAGCTTTGTGGACGAGACTTCGTCGAGCCTCACAGCCCAGTAATGGTCAAAATAGGAATGTTGCGGCAAGGTTTTAGGGGTCGCGCCCCTAGGGTATGTCATTTCCTTCTGGATAAAAGGTGATATCATGGTATGGAGCCCAGATATTTTACCTATGTTGATGCTGCAAATTTATTATACTTTGTGGTTGTTGCTTTGTGGTTGAGGATCCTCGGATAAAGGTCGGTAACGACCGGGGGAATGACATACTTGTGTGTTAGTTACCTAGTTACAGCTGTACATCGTGAGGTAGCGTCGGCCTTGTGTTTGCAAAGATCCGGTTAGGTTCTCGGTGCGCCTTTCCAGAGGCGTTTCCATTTCGATGTAAGGAAGTTCCTTTGCCTGACCATTTGTTGGAAAATCCAAAGAAACAATAGGAACCTTGTACGGTTTTAGTTGTAGGACCTGCCATTTACTTATGGTGGTCACCACTGTTTAGATGGTAGCTATAGTAGGCATAGTTCGGAATGTCTATGCTGGCTAAGATTAATATTATACTTTCGTAATGTTTTCTACACTATGCACTAGTAATAATATCCAATGATTTTGCGTAGTAAGCATGTTTGACTATCATAAGAAGAAATCTCCTCCAATTCTGCGTTTGCATTGTGTGTGTGGCGGGAGGTATTATGGTAGTTTCATTTTCCAAAAGCATTGCGAATCAATTTTATTTTCTTTGTGAAAATAACTGTTTTACGATCTCACACCAGTCACCATGACTGACTCGGAGTTTATTGTTCCCTTTCTAAACTCTGGGTGTCCATAATTTTCCACACGGGCAGCCTAGAGTTATGTTATCAGGATATTCTGGATATTCTTGAGCTTTGGAGGCGAGCTGGATGGCGAGACCTACTCCCGTACTTGTTTATTTATTCCGTCGTGTATTCTGTATTGGGACAAGTTTATATAATTGTCCATTGTTGTATTGAGTTGTATATTGACTCTGATTGATGTATGTATAAACTGATATAGTTCTTTGTTTAAAAGACTAGTGATTGTCTATTATATATTGTTCCGCTGCGAATGTGAGATTTTGATATTGTTTCTGTTTCTGTTTTTCTGTTCTTTCTTTTCTTTTGTCTTCTTCTACCTCTTCTTTTTAACCCTAATGGTTCAGTTTTCCGGCATTCGATTGCACAGCATTTGATACAGTGGACGTACTAATGTCGACTTTCGAGCGTCGAAAGATCGCAACCGTTACACGACATATGAAGATTCCCCCTTGGATGATCAGAGTATATAATAAGGGACTAAAAAAATTTGCCTTTACAATCAAACACACAGCGGAAATATAATAACTCTAATAACAAGCTTGCCTCCTGCACGTCCTCAGAAGCTTTATTCATCTAAAATAACACCGGGAAACCTTAACTCTCAACCTACTCAAAAACAATTGGGTACTCGAGAGTTAAAGGGGAAACAAAAACTTCAAGTTAGACATAAAGCCTGATATGAATAATAGTTTACCATTTCAAACCATTTAGATATCTAGTGAGACCACGCCGCTTAGCGGAATGGGTTTTCCCCTCACTGGTATCCTAAAACATTTATAAAACCATATACCGTGCTCCAGCATCCACAATGGTTAAAGCATAATATTTCAAAACATTATGATGACATGCAAAACAAGTAAATCAAATCTTGGTTACCCATCCCCATTCTTTCTGACTATCTGTCTCAATTATAGTTTCTAGGGTTACCATTAACCTATTAAATGTTTATGAGCTATCTGTCCAATTTCATAGTTTTCATGGGATCACTATGAACCTATTGATAACTCCAATATCGTTTCTAGTATCCTAGTTTTCATGGGCTAACTAGGAACTTATTGACTAACTGTCAATATCTTAATCCGGATATAGTTTTCATGGGCTAACTATAAACCTATTGGCCCCTGCCAATATCAGTCATAGTTTTTATGGGCTAACTATGAACCTATTGGCCCCTGCCAATATCTTTTGTTACACACAGTTTTCATGGGATTACTGCGAATCTATTGGCCCTTGCCAATACCTTTAATTAAGGTTTTAACATTTCTTAAGTTATATTCACTACTGGGATAACCTAATTGGTTATTCTGCCCTTCCCCAAAATACCATTATGGGTTAATTACAATGTGAATAAATACATGAAGAAGTAATCATAACAAAAAATAATACCAACTTCTGTGGTTTATTATCCTTGAATCGTCTATATATATCCTGGTTAATACCCTTAACCTTTATGATAAATGAAAACTTCTTCATTTCAAACCGTTTACTTGCTTATGCCATAGTTATTCCTATAAATTGAGATTAGGTTTATGCTTTGAAATCTTAAATCATCTCTTTCGAAACCAAACATACCTTTCGATGGTATCAAAACGTCCTTTAAAACAAAGCTTCGAAACAAATGAAAGTATCCCTTTCGAAAGTATTGGGTTCATTCTTTTTTAAAAACATCATTTGGGTCAAAATGGTTATATACGAAAGTATCTCTTTTGAAAGCCTTATAAAATCGTTTTAGGGAAAAAGTTGAGGGTGTCTGAACCATCTATTCGAAAGCATAAACCTTTAACTTAAAACTTTAAAGGATATAGTCGAAACCCCTTTCGACTTCATTGCATTTGAAACCCTTAACCCCTTTCGAAAGCATTTAGAAGTGGCTTAGCTTAGATTAAAATAGAGATAACCTTTCGAAGGCACTGATGGCTTTAATACACTCGGAAGAAAAATAGAGGCTGGGTTTCGACTAGGTCGAAACCAATCCTTTCGAAAGCTCTTATTTAAAGAAAAAGGTACCCCTTCAAAAGCTAATGCTTTAACATAATAAAGCAACCTTCCCCGAAAGCTATTTATATAAACCCTTTCAAAATCATATCTTTCGACTGTGTTGAAAGCTTTTTAGAAAAACATGGCAAGATCTTATCTATTGAAAACAAAATAGTGTTTCGACCCCATCGGAAGCAATCCTTTCGACACCATGGCTTCCGCCTTCCTTCCAATCCACTGTGTACCATCTAAGTGATACCTTTTGTATTAGTTTCGACTATGTGGGTTTTGGCTGGGATGGTGCGGAGTCAATGGAGACAAAAGGTATTGCTATTTGAGGCGGAACCAACTTTTTTGAATTAAAGGCTAAATTTTAGCCACTTTTAGTAATTGCTTTGTAACTACTTGCCTATTCGTAAACCTTTGATTGGCTGCCTTAAAACTTTTCAAATACTTTACATATAAAACTATTGCATTTAATCAGATCTAAATTAAAGAAATTATAATGTTTAAGCCCTTCCCATTAACAAAATCAAAAATCCCCAAAAACCACAGAAAATCTCTTTCATCAATCAAACATATTAAAATTACAGATGTGATGACCCGAAAACTCGGCCTTCGAAAATCGGCACCCGTACTTCACTTGTACTCAAGATGCCGCAGATTCAAACGCCGAATCTGGTTCACCGGAGCTTATAACACCATTAAGTATAACAACACAGCGGAAGAAAGAAAACAATGATATCATACACAACTCCAGTGAATACAATATCAAGTATGATATAGAACAATGATATCAATATGATACAACAATATCAGAGGTAAATAATGATACAGCGGAAATAACAGAAATGATAACTCCAAATGATTAGTCAGAGAATGACTCCAACAACTCCAACATCCAGCTTGAAACACCAACTCGATGCACCAAGATAAGCAACGTCAGTCGTCAGTGAACTCCAAACACTGAACTAGCTCCAACTAGTCTACTAAACCTGAATATCTAAAAAACCCAACTCTAGACTGCTCGTGTGGAAAATTGTGAGCACCCAGAGTTTAGTAAGGGAACAATAAACTCCGAGTCAGTCGTGGGACTGGTGTGAGCAACAAAAATAGTTTATCTTTGAAACAAACAACAAAGAGTTTTAAACATTGAAATCCGCAATGCTTTTGGAAAATGAAACTACCATAAGACCTCCCGCCACACACACAATGCAAACGCAGAATTGGAGGAGATTTCTTCTTATGATAGTCAAACATGCTTACTACGCAAAGAAAACTCTTTTAATATTATTACTAGTGCATAGTGTAGGAAAACCTTTCGAAAGTATAATATTAATCTTAGCCAACATAGACATTCCGAACTATGCCTACTATAGCTACCATCTAAACAGTGGGGCGCCACCATAAGTAAATGGCAGGTTCTAAAACTAATATCGCACAAGGTTCGTATTGGAAGATGGATTTCCAACAAATGGTCAGGATAAGGAACTTCCTACTGCCAATGGGATCGCCTCTGGCGGGACGTCCCGAGAACCTACCCGGCTCTCTGCCAACACAAGGCAGGGTTACCTCTGTAACTAGGTAACTACTACTCGAGTAAGCCATTCCCCGGTCCTTTGGGACCTTTATCTGAGCGCTCGGTAACCAACATCAAACATAATAAATAAAGTGTGTCCACATGAGTAAGTATCTGGGCTCCATACCATGATACCACCCTTTTCCAGAAGGAAATGCCATACCCTAAAGGGCGTGACCCTCATAACCTTGCCGCATATTCTTGTTTCGACCCATTTTCGGGTGGTGAGGTCCGAAGAGGTCTCATCCACAAAGCTATGCTTTTTCACAAAGCCACTCTTTGATCACAAATGATCAATAAATGATCAACACACAGCAACACTCAGTATGCCACATTACCAGATTGGGAGTATATCGCTGATAACCTTCAACTACATAACCTCTGAGCTCGTACGTCTCAGATAAGGGTGTTAAGCTAAGAGAATAAATTCTCCGCCACCAAACAAAAATGTATTTGAAAGAAATCTGCTTTATATCTCAAAATGTAATGTCAGACATGTAACCATACAAGTCTGTTCCGGGTTCGAACAGAACCGAAGGCACTTCCGAAGAAGCCCTTGCAATCCGGGTATTCACAATCCCGATCGGATTTCCCATCACTTAGGAAATCTCTATACCAGCGCGACTTAGTGCAGAGACAATCGATAGGTTATCCTATCGTTCTCGCAAATACCCGGTCTTCACCACCGGTCTTCAAATGCCATCCATATACGACGTATCATTATTCGGAATGGGTTATATGACACAAAGGTCCTCTCCCGGCTAAACCGAATAATGAGCGCGATATTTTAAAACATATGGATAATGGGATTTCAATTAAGTCACAACTTATTACCCAAAAATTTGCTTTCAAATGGTTTAAACAAATTACCATTTTCAAATCTTTAAACAAAAAGATTCATTTTAACAACCTTCAACGGTTTAAACAATTTCCACACTTTAATCTTTTAAACAAAAGATTCATTCACAGATTTTCCAAATTAATTTCCATTTCAATTGGATTAACTCATTAAATCTTTAAAACAAAGATTTAACTTATAGCTTTCAAAACAATTCCATTTTGAATGTTTTAAACAAATCATCATTTTAAATCTGTAAAAAAAAATAAACAGATCCAATTCATAGCTTTCAAAAAGAATTCACTCATAACTTGGAAAACCATTTTTCAATTCAAATTGAAATTCCTTTAATTCAAATTGGAAATCCATTTCTTATATATGAGCTTTTATCAGTTGAAAACAATTAGTTTTCCCAAATCATTGAATTCAATTCTAAATATTGAATTCAAATCTAAGTCAAATTATTAAAATATCAAGGTTTATTAAGTTATTTAAAATAACTTTTACATTCAAAACTCATTCACAAAGCTCTTAATTTCAATTTCCAAAACCATTTAGATTCAAGAATGCAATCTTTAAAATCATCAAAAATCTGCGACTTAACTAATTTCCACGTGAAATCCATATTTGTGTGTGTATGGTATCGTCTAGGGGTTTCACACATAATAGTGCAACATCATTCAATCATCACAGATCAAATACAGAAATATAATTGATAAGCGGTATTAACCATAACGCTTATCTGTTATTCACAGATCACAGATATATAAGTTACAGATAATAATTTACATTCATCCCAGATAAATGAACTACAGTACAGATCACACACCAATCAGAATATATCACAAAGCAGTACAGATCACAGATGTCAAATAATTTAACATTCAATAGAATCCAAACATTCACAAGTGAATTTATTAATCAACTGATTAATTTAAAATCAGATGTATTAATTATTTATCCGGGTTAATTATCATAATTTAATTGCAAATTATTTGAAAGAAATCCTCCTTTCAAATTTATCAGTTAACCCTTAATTATTAACTAATCAATTTTAATCAATGAATCAATTAATCTTAATTTATCAAATTAATCTTAATTAATTGCCATTATTAATTAATTCTTTAATTATTCACAAATAATTATACTCAGATTTAAAATCATCATTTAATTAATTACATCAGTAATTATCTATTAATTACTTCTCTAAGTAATTATACTTTCCCAAAATTATCAAGTGATTATTCTGAATTTACTTAAGAAATTAACTTGAACAAATTCAATTTAACTCAATTAATTACACTGAAAAATTAATTCCTCAATTATTTTCATTAAGAAATTACATTTCACAAAGGATTATTATTAAATTAATTAATCTTACTTAATGATCTTCATTAACCATTAGAATTTCTTTAACTGCTTTGCCCAAGAAAATTTTCCTATATTAATCATCATTGATTATAAATTGATTAACCAATAAGAATTCATAAATTAATCCTAATTATTTAATTAGTTAAATGTTAATTGTAACTTAATTAATTCTTCATTACTTGATTAATTTATTTATAATCGTTAATCAATTATCTTAACTTATCTAATCTTATCCAATTAATGATTCTTGATTCACAAATAAATTAACTTAATTACTCTTTAAACCTTAATTAAGTAATTTAAACCTTTAATTACTTATTTAATTAATCCAAATCAATAATTAATTAAATAAATAAATTATCCATTTTAATTAACTTAATAATTAAATTTCATTTTAAATTCAAATTTCTCCTTTCCAATACTTAACGATTTTAAATATTAAAAAAATTTAAATTTTAAGACTTTATTTCCCAAACTAAATTTTCAAAACTAAACTTGAATTCATATTTACACTTGGATTCAAAATTCATTGTAAACCCTGATTTAGAAATTTAAATCCCAGTTTAAATTCCAGAACAAAACAGGTTTGTAAACCTGAAATCAACATCTACCCGAGCTATATCAGCCTCTGCTTCGAGCCAACTGCCTCCTAACCTCGAGCTCTCCCCAAATCAACCCAAGGCACTTTCAATTTTGTTTAAAATTTGTTTAAGTTATCTTTATACCCGATACAACTTAAAACTACTCGAGCCAAACACAATTTTCCCCGTGCCATCCCGCTATCTCCTTGAGCACGACTTCGAGTGAAGTACTTCTTCTCCGATTCGACACCACCACCCTTTTCCAGATACACACACTTACACGTGCACGTGCACCACCCATCGGAGCAACTCCGATCAACCACGCCATCGTCAACAAGTCGATGACTTCCTCTTCCGATGACCTGACCACCCAGTTCGCCACCACAAACCCAAATTCGAAAACGAGGCAATCTAAACAACTCCTGGAAACATAGCCTCGCCAGAAAACGCATCGAACTCACGACGCCAGCTACTATACCACTTGAAACTCCAGCCACATCACCGCAAACCTCCCACGCAACCATCCCCCTCGGTGCGATCGCTCCAAATACTTCGTCGACGACGAAATTTGTTCGAGAATGACAGTAACCCAAACATACCCTTAAATCCTACCATCACGTCGATTAATCACCACAACAATTTATAAATCTAACCACTATTTTTCTGATGATCCTTAGATCTCCGACCATCTCCAGTTCCAATCACATCGTTTGATTCATTGCCGATCGACAGCGATTTACGAAAAAACGAATTCCGTTCAAGATTCAATTTCTTATAATTTATAAAACTAAAAATATTGAAATATTATTCTAAAATCATCGTTTTCACATGCGAATCAGCTTATACAATTTAAACTTGAAATTAACATGGTTGGGTTTTTTGATATTATACATTTTGACTGTGATTTAAGATTTTCCAGTAAACCTTTTACTAATTACACTTATAACTATTTTTAAAATTAAGTTTACACTCCTACCATCATCTTTTATTTAGAGATCAAAGCCTAAAATTGATTGTATATAGAGAAATTGAATTTATTTTTGAGTGTGCTTGAGCCTGTGTACAACAGAAACATATGTATATATGTATATACAGGTTATATCATATTTATATACATACAACCTTATTAAATTTCACCCAAGCAATCACATCCTTAACATTACTTCAATCATTCATCACTTCCATAAAGATATAAACATATTAAGGGTTTTAAAAGTGATGTTTGCTCACCTTGTTTTCCAGAGAAGAAGAACAGAGCTCTTTTATTTTGAAACAGGATTGAAATTTTCAGTTGAAACCATCACTTGATTCTCTGGCTTGTCTTGGTTTAATTTGTTGTTTTAGTTTGAATGTTTGGTTTGAGTTTATAAAACGGTGGTACTTATTTTCTCAGCTTGAAATGAACAAAAATGAGGAAAATCTTCATATATAGAAAATGAGTTGTACAGGTGATATTTTCTTTGAACTGGGTGATATGGTTCTTGTTTGTACTAAGGACATGGCTGGAGATGCTTGTATTAAATGCTTATGTCCTTTTTTTCAAGTGTTCATACATATCCTATTTGTTTCTACTTGAATATATCTTTGCTTGTTGACTTCGGCTGAGAAGATGTTAGTAAGTACTTTTTTTCTTTTCTTGTTTACACATATATTTATCTTTATTTGGTAAGTACATTTGTGTACATTTCCTTTCTTGCTTCATATCTTTGTGCTGCTGAGAAGATTATATGATGTGCTTGCATTAATTTTACTTTCTTTTGTTTCCTTTTTAACTTGTCTTTATATTTAAATGTATTATTTATTTATTTAATATGTTGTTAGATTTTAGCAAATGTTCTACTTTCTATTTTTATTAAAATTTATCTTATATTAATTTCTATTTCTAGTTTAAATATTAATTATCATTATTTTACTTCATATTTATTGTCTTATATTTATTTTATAAATTCAAACCATTATTAACCATCAATTCTAATATTTATTATTATCATTTATTTCTAACCCATTTATTTAAGATTTTAAATTCAAATCAAATATATATACATATATATTATTTCAAATTTACTCATATATGCTCAAATACATATATATTCACATATATACAATATTTATAATATTTTTAAATTTAAATGATTTATACAAAATTTATTTTAATTCGGGGAAACTCGAATCGATTTATCAATTAATTTCACAATTTTTATTCAAAAATTTGTTTAATTATCAATTTAAATGTAATTAAAATTCGGGGTCGTTACAGACTTCCCCCTTTAAAAGAATTTCGTCCTCGAAATTGCCAAGGAGACACAAAGATAGATGAAAAACATTTCATCAAATCAAACTGAATATCTATTCTTCATTTGGCTCACCAAATCAGAATATCAATAATAGATACAAGAACGAATCTATTGAATTCTTTCACACGATACTCGGGTTATCCGGATCTACGAAATATGTAGTGGCATCGGTCAGTTCGAAGTGATAACTAACCATTCGTAGAATATACTGGGACCCAAAGAATAGATAGATATATGAATACAATTTCGAAACTTTTAGTTTAAAACTAAAGTATACCTATCAACCATAACAAACAAAGCAACCAATTCATCCAAACAAACAATTTTGGTCCATCCGGAGTTTATGTCCCATTTTAATATATCGAATCTTCTTCCTGGATCTACCAGAAACTATCGAAGAATTAAGTAAAGATGACAAACAAAAGAGACTGATAGAGAAAATTTGTTTCCACTGTTGCAGGGTATTGAGCATTTATAGTCGTATTCCCCTGTCCCCTATCTCATCCTCTTCTTACACTCATACTCACTATCAGTGGATAGTAAGAGAATTTACTGAGGCTTTCGAACGGATATCTGAGGAATAATCATTCTAGGGTATACTTCACCCTATCTCTAATGAGCTACTTAATGTGTTACACTCCGGAGCTAAAGTTTTACCCTCAGCTCTGATACCAAATGTGATGACCCGAAAACTCGGCCTTCGAAAATCGGCACCCGTACTTCACTTGTACTCAAGATGCCGCAGATTCAAACGCCGAATCTGGTTCACCGGAGCTTATAACACCATTAAGTATAACAACACAGCGGAAGAAAGAAAACAATGATATCGTACACAACTCCAATGAATACAATATCTAGTATGATATACAACAATGATATCAATATGATACAACAATATCAAAGGTAAATAATGATACAGCAGAAATAACAGAAATGATAACTCCAAATGATTAGTCAGAGAATGACTCCAACAACTCCAACATCCAGCTTGAAACACCAACTCGATGCACCAAGATAAGCAACGTCAGTCGTCAGTGAACTCCAAACACTGAACTAGCTCCAACTAGTCTACTAAACCTTAATATCTGAAAAACCCAACTCTAGACTGCTCGTGTGGAAAATTGTGAGCACCCAGAGTTTAGGAAGGGAACAATAAACTCCGAGTCAGTCGTGGGACTGGTGTGAGCAACAAAAACAGTTTATCTTTGAAACAAACAACAAAGAGTTTTAAACATTGAAATCCGCAATGCTTTTGGAAAATGAAACTACCATAAGACCTCCCGCCACACACACAATGCAAACGCAGAATTGGAGGAGATTTCTTCTTATGATAGTCAAACATGCTTACTACGCAAAGAAAACTCTTTTGATATTATTACTAGAGCATAGTGTAGGAAAACCTTTCGAAAGTATAATATTAATCTTAGCCAACATAGACATTTCGAACTATGCCTACTATAGCTACCATCTAAACAGTGGTGTGCCACCATAAGTAAATGGCAGGTTCTACAACTAATACCGTACAAGGTTCCTATTGGAAGATGGATTTCCAACAAATGGTCAGGCTAAGGAACTTCCTACTGCCAATGGGATCGCCTCTGGCGGGACATCCCGAGAACCTACCCGGCTCTTTGCCAACACAAGGCCAGGTTACCTCTGTAACTAGGTAACTACTACTTGAGTAAGCCATCCACGGTCCTTTGGGACCTTTATCCGAGCGCTCGGTAACCAACATCACACATAATAAATAAAGTGTGTCCACATGAGTAAGTATCTGGGCTCCATACCATGATACCACCCTTTTCCAGAAGGAAATGACATACCCTAAAGGGCGCGACCCTCATAACCTTGCCGCATATTCCTGTTTCGACCCATTTCCGGGTGGTGAGGTCCGAAGAGGTCTCGTCCACAAAGCTACGCTTTTTCACAAAGCCATGCTTTGATCACAAATGATCAATAAATGATCAACACACAACAACACTCAGCATGCCACATTACCAGATTGGGAGTATATCGCTGATAACCTTCAACTACATAACCTTTGAGCTCGTACGTCTCAGAGAAGGGTGTTAAGCTAAAAGAATAAATTCTCTGCCACCAAACAGAAATGTATTTGAAAGAAATCTGCTTTATATCTCAAAATGTAATGTCAGACATGTAACCATACAAGTCTGTTCCGGGTTCGAACAGAACCGAAGGCACTTCCGAAGAAGCCCTTACAATCCGGGTATTCACAATCTCGATCGGATTTCCCATCACTTAGGAAATCTCTATACCGGCGCGACTCAGTGCAGAGACAATCGATAGGTTATTCTATCGTTCTCGGAAATACCCGGTCTTCACCACCGGTCTTCAAATGCCATCCATATACGACGTATCATTATTCGGAATGGGTTATATGACACAAAGGTCCTCTCCTGGCTAAACTGAATAATGAGCGTGATATTTAAAAACATATGGATAATGGGATTTCAATTAAGTCACAACTTATTACCCAAAACTTTGCTTTCAAATGGTTTAAACAAATTACCATTTTCAAATCTTTAAACAAAAAGATTCATTTTAACAACCTTCAACGGTTTAAACAATTTCCACACTTTAATCTTTTAAACAAAAGATTCATTCACAGGTTCTCCAAATTAATTTCCATTTCAATTGGATTAACTCATTAAATCTTTAAAAAAAAGATTTAACTTATAGCTTTCAAAACAATTCCATTTCGAATGTTTTAAACAAATCATCATTTTAAATCTGTAAAAAAAATAAACAGATCCAATTCATAGCTTTCAAAAAGAATTCACTAATAACTTGGAAAACCATTTTTCAATTCAAACTTGAAATTCCTTTAATTCAAATTGGAAATCCATTTCTTATATAAGAGCTTTTATCAGTTGAAAACAATTAGTTTTCCCAAATCATTGAATTCAATTCTAAATATAGAATTCAAATCTAAATCAAATTATTAAAATATCAAGGTTTATTAAGTTATTTAAAATAACTTTTACATTCAAAACTCATTCACAAAGCTCTTAATTTTAATTTCCAAAACCATTTAGATTGAAGAATGCAATCTTTAAAATCATCAAAAATCTGCGACTTAACTGATTTCCACGTGAAATCCATATTTGTGTGTGTATGGTGTCGTCCAGGGGTTTCACACACAATAGTGCAACATCATTCAATCATCACAGATCAAATACAGAAATATAATTGATAAGCGGTATTAACCATAACGCTTATCTGTTATTCACAGATCACAGATATATAAGTTACAGATAATAATTTACATTCATCCCAGATAAATGAACTACAGTACAGATCACACACCAATCAGAATATATCACAAAGCAGTACAGATCAAAGATGTCAAATAATTTAACATTCAATAGAATCCAAACATTCACAAGTGAATTTATTAATCAACTGATTAATTTAAAATCAGATGTATTAATTAATTATTCGGGTTAATTATCATAATTTAATTACAAATTATTTGAAAGAAATCCTCCTTTCAAATTTATCAGTTAACCCTTAATTATTAACTAATCAATTTTAATCAATGAATCAATTAATCTTAATTTATCAAATTAATCTTAATTAATTGCCATTATTAATTAATTCTTTAATTATTCACAAATAATTATACTCAGATTTAAAATCATCATTTAATTAATTACATTCAGTAATTATCTATTAATTACTTCTCTAAGTAATTATACTTTCCCAAAATTATCAAGTGATTATTCTGAATTTACTTAAGAAATTAACTTGAACAAATTCAATTTAACTCAATTAATTACACTGAAAATTTATTCCTCAATTATTTTCATTAAGAAATTACATTTCACAAAGGATTCTTATTAAATTAATTAATCTTAGTTAATGATCTTCATTAACCATTAGAATTTCTTTAACTGCTTTGCCCAAGAAATGTTTCCTATATTAATCATCATTGATTATAAATTGATTAACTAATAAGAATTCATAAATTAATCCTAATTATTTAATTAGTTAAATGTTAATTGTAACTTAATTAATTCTTCATTACTTGATTAATTTATTTATAATCGTTAATCAATTATCTTAACTTATCTAATCTTATCCAATTAATGATTCTTGATTCACAAATAAATTAACTTAATTACTCTTTAAACCTTAATTAAGTAATTTAAACCTTTAATTACTTATTTAATTAATCCAAATCATTAATTAATTAAATAAATAAATTATCCATTTTAATTAACTTAATAATTAAATTTCATTTTAAATTCAAATTTCTCCTTTCCAATACTTAACAATTTTAAATATTAAAACAATTTAAAATTTAAGACTTTATTTCCCAAACTAAATTTTCAAAACTGAACTTGAATTCATATTTACACTTGGATTCAAAATTCATTGTAAACCCTAATTTAGAAATTTAAATCCCAGTTTAAATTCCAGAACAAAACAGGTTTGTAAACCTGAAATCAACATCTACCCGAGCTATATCAGCCTCTGCTTCGAGCCAACTGCCTCCTAACCTCGAGCTTTCCCCAAATCAACCCGAGGCACTTTCAATTTTGTTTAAAATTTGTTTAAGTTATCTTTATACCCGATACAACTTAAAACTACTCGAGCCAAACACAATTTTCCCCGCGCCATCCCGCTATCTCCCTGAGCACGACTTCGAGTCAAGTACTTCTTCTCCGATTCGACACCACCACCCTTTTCCAGATACACACACTTACACGTGCACGTGCACCACCCATCGGAGCAACCCCGATCAACCACGCCATCGTCAACAAGTCGACGACTCCCTCCTCCGATGACCTGACCACCCAATTCGCCACCACAAACCCAAATTCGAAAACGAGGCAATCTAAACAACTCCTGGAAACATAGCCTCGCCAGAAAACCCATCGAACTCACGATGCCGGCTACTATACCACTTGAAACTCCGGCCACATCACCGCAAACCTCCCACGCAACCATCCCCCTCGGTGCGATCGCTCCAAATACTTCGTCAACGACGAAATTTGTTCGAGAATGACAGTAACCCAAACATACCCTTAAACCCTACCATCACGTCAATTAATCACCACAACAATTTATAAATCTAACCACTATTTTTCTGATGATCCTTAGATCTCCGACCATCTCCAGTTCCAATCACATCGTTTGATTCATCGCCGATCGACGGCGATTTACGAAAAAACGAATTCCGTTCAAGATTCAATTTCTTATAATTTATAAAACTAAAAATCTTGAAATATTATTCTAAAATCATCGTTTTCACATGCGAATCAGCTTATATAATTTAAACTTGAAATTAACATGGTTGGGTTTTCTGATATTATACATTTTGACTGTGATTTAAGATTTTCCAGTAAACCTTTTACTAATTACACTTATAACTATTTTTAAAATTAAGTTTACACTCCTACCATCACTTTTATTTAGAGATCAAATCCTAAAATTGAGTGTATATAGAGAAATTGAATTTATTTTGAGTGTACTTGAGCCTGTGTACAACAGAAACATATGTATATATGTATATACAGGTTATATCATATTTATATACATACAACCTTATTAAATTTCACCCATGCAATCACATCCTTAACATTACTTCAATCATTCATCACTTCCATAAAGATATAAACATATTAAGGGTTTTAAAAGTGATGTTTGCTCACCTTGTTTTCCAGAGAAGAAGAACAGAGCTCTTTTATTTTGAAACAGGTTTGAACTTTTCAGTTGAAACCATAACTTGATTCTCTGGCTTGTCTTGGTTTAATTTGTTGTTTTAGTTTGAATGTTTGGTTTGAGTTTATAAAATTGATGCAGGGGATCAGAAAGAAGAAGCAGGAAAACTCACATTTCGACATTTAAGTCGCTCCACGACCTACGCTAAGTCGCTCGCCGACATACCATTCCGCGACCCAACTCCACCACGCGACCTAACTCCACCACGACCTAACTTCCGCGACCCACGACCTAATTCCTACGACCTATATCCATCATACAAGCTCTCCGACCTATCTCCATCATATAACAACCTACCGAAAACCAAACGACCTAATCTCCAAATGCCTAAATCGGTCTACGACCTAACCAAACCACCCAACGACCTAAGTCACCTCACGCTACGACCTACTGCTCTCCGACTTAAGCCCTATGCCGCTGATCTCCGACCTAAGCCTATGTCGCTAGATCCACATCCACCCAACGACCTAAGTCACCTAGCGCTACGACTTACTGCTCTCCGACTTAAGCCCTATGCCGCTGATCTCCGACCTAAGCCTATGTCGCTGGATCCACATCGCATGCTCCAACCTAACCCTAAATCGTTTCCAAATAAATCACGAACGAACGAGCTTCCTTAAGTCGTCGAATTTCTTATGTCGTGAATTTCTCTTAGCTCGCTGCCCTATTTCCAGTTGAGTCGTGAGAAGATAAGTCGCGAACGACCTACGATTAAGTCGTTCATTTTTTTCCTTAAGTCGCGAGAAGAACTTATGCCGCTGCCGAGCTATCTTTAAGTCGTTTGTAGTTTCGTTGTTAAGTCGTGTACTATTGTATAGGTTGTTATTTGCTTATGATGTTACGATGTTGTATCTGTTATGTGTTGTAAGATTCTAAGTGTTAGGTCGTTCACGACCTATGAGTTGTGTTGTAAGTGTTGTGTTGTAAGCCTATAAATAGGCGAGTCTTATCATTTGTAAAAGGTTGTTGATTTTGAATAAAATTTCGTTTTGTTAGCTTTGTGCTTTCATCTAAATTGGTAGTTGAGTGTAATCTCCTATCTCCACTCTCGGATAATCGAGTGCGCTCGATTCAACAATTGCTGAAGCCGATTCACGGTATCTAGTGCGCTAGATCAACGTCAGAAGAATCGTAGATCTTTAAACACGGTATAGTGCGCTATCAACGTGTTTGAGATAGCTAGAATCCGGTATCGTTCGATCAACGGATTTGGGCCATTCAGTATCTTTACTCCATCGATTGCTACTTTCATCGTATCATCAATTTTTGTATTCCGCCGCTGCGTCATTTGGTATTAAAGCTAGATCGCAAGGAGTTTGCATAGATTTTTGGAGTTGTGCGAGATTTGCATCATTTGGAGAAGTGGGTTATCGAGATTTTGAAGAGATTTGTTCGTTTGGAGATTTTTGAAGTTTTCAACAAGTGGGTAGTTTTAATTTGAAGATTTTTAGATCGAAGTGAAGTTTTTGTTGGAATTTGTTGAAGAGTGATCATGCCTCTGAGAAGAGCTAACCGTTATCGCAACATTGATGCTTTGTATGGGAGAGAAGAAGCCGATGAGATGGAGCAAAGAATTAACGAAAACTTTAATGAGAAGCTTAATGAAGAGATTGGTCGATTAGAGAGGATGATGTTGGAGATGAATCAAAATCAGAGAAGGGTTTCACCTGAATCGAGCCATGGGAGAAGTAGAGTTTCACCACATTCCAATCGGGAGAGAAGTGTTGATAACGATCATAGAAGTGTGAGTCGAGATTGTTATAGAGATGATAATGATCGAAGATGTGAGAGTAATGTGAATGATCGAGAACGGAGGAATGTAGATAGAAGGGATGTTGGTGGTAGACGTGATGGTAGTAGAGATGTTGGTGGTCAGGATCGACATCGATATACATCGGATTGTGAAGAAGAGTATGATGGTGGTAGTGTTCATGGACGAGGACGTGGACAAGGAAGAAATCAGTCGGAGTATGATCACAAGTGGGAATCTGGGATGAAGA
This sequence comes from Allium fistulosum, assembly GCA_030737815.1. Classification (NCBI taxonomy): domain Eukaryota; kingdom Viridiplantae; phylum Streptophyta; class Magnoliopsida; order Asparagales; family Amaryllidaceae; genus Allium; species Allium fistulosum. Next base: position 86,247,674 of record CM060901.1, on the reverse strand, counting down.
CTGAAATTCCAGAATTCAAAGGTGCTATGCAAGCTGAGGAGTTTTTGGATTGGTTGTCTAATGTGGAGGAGATTTTTAACTTCAAGGAAGTTCCAGAACATCATAGAGTGAAGTTGGTTGCTACAAGGTTGAGGGGTAGAGCTTTGGCATGGTGGCAGCAAACCAAACTTACACGTGAACTGATGGGGAAGTCAAAGGTTGAATCATGGGAAAAGATGAGGAAAATGATGAAAGCCACATTCTTACCTTATAATTATCAATCGCTTATGTATCAGAGGTTGCAAAACTTGAGGCAAGGAACAAAGACTGTGAATGACTATGCTGATGAATTCTATCAACTGATTGCAAGGAACGATATCATGGAGACGGAAGAACAGTTGACGGCCAGATTTGTTGGAGGGTTACGAATGCAGATTCAAGATATGGTTAACATGTTTGATCCTAGATCTGTAGCGGAAGCACACCAGAAGGCGTTGGCTTGGGAGAAGCAGGGAAGACGAGGTGGTGGTGTGTTTACGAATTCCAACAATCAAGCAAAGGGTGTTAGTGGAAGTTCCAATGTGTCAAAGGCTGCTGCAAAACCAGTTGTGAATGAAGTTGCTAAGGCGAAAGTCAATAACGGTTTCAAGTGCTATAATTGCCAAGAAGTGGGCCACAAAAGTAATGAATGTCCAAAGCCGAAGAAGCGAGCTATGATAGCAGAGGTTGAGGATGAGGATGAAGAAGCTAAATGTTCCAATTCACCACCTGATGAGGAGGAAGAAGAAGTGTCAGGAGACGAAGGTTGTAATCTGATGATGAGGAGGTCTTGTTTGACACCCAAGAAAGAGGGGGATTGTAGTTGGTTAAGGAGCAATATTTTTCAGTCGACATGTACTATTCTGGGGAAAGTTTGTAAGTTTGTTATTGACGCTGGAAGTTGTGATAATATAATTTCTTCAGAGGCTGTGAGGAAGTTGGCATTGAAGCCTGAGAAACATCCGAAACCGTACAAGTTGGCTTGGTTGAGGAAAGGCGGGGAGGTGAAAGTTGGATGAAGAGCTCGAGTTAATTTTTCGATTGGGAAGAAATATAAAGATGAAATTTGGTGTGATGTGGTAGATATGGATGTCTGTCACTTATTGCTGGGGAGACCGTGGCAGTATGATAGGGCTTTGCAACATGATGGGCGTACCAACAGTTACAGTTTCATGTTTGAAGGCACGAAGATTACTCTAGTTCCAAAGAAGCGACAACAAGAAGAAAACAAACTAGAGGAGATTGAAGAGCTGAAAACTTTATTATCCTTGAAAGCGTTTGTTAAGGAGGTTGAAGAGGAGCCTGAGGTGTTTTTGTTAATTGGACGTGAGATTCATGAAGTGGTTGAGATACCTGAAGAAGCAAAACCAATACTGGAAGAATTTGAGGATGTATTTCCTGAAGAGTTACCAGCGGAGTTACCACCGTTGAGGGATATACAACACCAGATAGATCTTGTTCTAGGTGCTGTGTTGCCACATAAACCGCACTATAGAATGAGTCCGAAAGAACATGAAGAGTTGCATAGGCAGGTAGAGGAATTGCTTGAACAGGGACGAATACAGGAGAGTTTGAGTCCGTGTGCTGTACCAGCATTACTCGTACCGAAGAAGGATGGTTCATGGAGGATGTGCACCGATAGTCGGGCGCTAAACAAGATTACAGTGAGATATAGATTTTCGATGCCGAGGCTTGATGATTTGTTGGATCAATTAAGCGGAGCTACTATATTTTCGAAGATTGATTTGAAAAGCGGTTATCATCAAATTCGAATCAGACCCGGGGACGAATGGAAGACAGCATTCAAGACAAGAGAAGGGTTGTATGAATGGCTGGTGATGCCGTTTGGTCTTTCGAATGCACCGAGTACATTTATGCGGGTGATGAATCAGATTTTTAGACCATTCATTGGGAAGTTTGTGGTGGTGTATTTTGATGATATTCTGATATACAGTGGAAGTGCAGAGGAACATTTGCAACATCTGAGAGAAGTGTTGATGGTTCTGCGACAGGAACAGTTTTATGCTGCAATGAAGAAATGCGTGTTCATGACGCATAGTGTTTTATTTCTGGGGTATGTTGTATCGGGAGAAGGAATACAGGTGGACCAAAGTAAAATTGAAGCTATCAGAGATTGGCCGCAACCCAAGACGATAACGGAGGTTCGGAGTTTTCACGGGTTGGCTTCATTTTATCGAAGGTTTATTCCACACTTTAGTAGTGTGATGGCGCCTGTGACTGATTGTATGAAGGGTAAACAGTTTGCATGGACGGAGGAAGCAGGGGGTTGCTTTTGAGCGAATTAAAGAACTCTTGACGACAGCACCAATTCTAGTATTACCAGATTTTCAATTAGTATTTGAACTACATACTGATGCATCCAAGGTTGGGATTGGAGGAGTGTTGAGTCAGAGGGGACGTCCTATTGCATATTTTAGTGAGAAGCTATCGGGAGCGAAGATGAGATATAATACATATGATGTGGAATTTTATGCTGTTGTGCAAGCTATTAAACATTTGAGACACTATCTCTTTCAGAAAGAGTTTGTTCTTTACACTGATCATGAGGCATTGAAGCATTTACAAGGGCAAGAAAAGATTTCAGCAAGACATGCATCATGGATCGTTTATTTGCAACAGTTTACTTTTATTGTCAAACACAAGTCAGGAGTGACGAATCGTGTGGCTGATGCTTTGAGTAGGAGGAGTCATTTATTAACGACAATGAAAGTTGAGGTGATAGGTTTTGAATTATTGCCAGAGATGATTGAAGAAGATCCTTACTTTATGAAATTTGTTGAAAAAGTTAAGGAATGGAGTGCTGATGAATTTGTGTTGGTGGATGGTTTCCTGTTTAAGGGAAATCGATTATGTATTCCAAATAGCATCTTGAGAATGAAGATTATCAAGGAGTTGCACGAGGAAGGACATGTAGGACGGGATCGTACGTTGCATTTGATTTCTCAATCTTACTTTTGGCCATCAATGAGGAAAGAAGTGGAAAGGTTTGTGGAGCGATGTCATATCTGTCAGGTTTCGAAAGGAACTGCGACCAATGCTGGATTATATATGCCGTTACCTATACCAACTAAGCCTTGGGTTGATGTGAGTATGGACTTTGTGTTGGGATTGCCGAGGACGCAACATGGTAATGATTCCATTTATGTGGTGGTTGACCGATTTTCGAAAATGGCACATTTTATTGCTTGCAAGAAAATGGCGGATGCTGTTCATGTCGCCCAGTTATTCTTTAAAGAAATATATCGTTTACATGGATTACCTGAATCTATTGTTTCCGACCGAGATACTCGATTTCTGAGTCACTTTTGGTTGAGTTTGTGGAAAATGGTGGGAACGAAGCTGAATTTTAGTAGTGCATATCATCCTCAAACAGATGGGCAAACGGAAGTGGTAAATAGATCGTTGGGAAACTTGTTGCGATGTCTTGTACAAGACAATTTGAAGAGTTGGGACTTAAAGTTGTGTCAGGCAGAGTTTGCTCATAATCATGCTGTTAACCGAAGCACTGGTTACAGTCCATTTCAAGTTGTATATTCAAGCTTGCCAAAGGGGCCGTTGGATTTAACGATAGTACCACAACCGAAAGGAGTGATTAAACGGGCGTCAGAATTCGTTGATGAATTGAAAGATTGTCATAGAATCGTTCAGGAACGTTTGGAGAAGACAAATGAGAAGTATAAACGAGCTGCAGATAAGAAGAGAAGAAGTGTGGAGTTCAGTGAGGGTGATTGGGTGTATGCCGTGTTAACAAAGGATCGTTTTCCAGTGGGTGCTTATAACAAGTTGAAAGCCCGAAAGATTAGTCCGGTCGAAATTATTAAACGGATCAATGAAAATGCTTATAAGTTGAAGCTACTAGGGGATGTTTACACTTCTGATGTGTTTAATGTGAAACACTTGATTCCGTATTATGCTGTTGATCAAGAAAGTGCGAATTCGGGGACGAATTCTTTCGTACCCGGGGAGGATGATGCAGGGGATCAGAAAGAAGAAGCAGGAAAACTCACATTTCGATAGTTAAGTCGCTCCACAACCTACGCTAAGTCGCTCGCCGACATACCATTCCGCGACCCAACTCCACCACGCGACCTAACTCCACCACGACCTAACTTCCGCGACCCACGACCTAATTCCTACGACCTATATCCATCATACAAGCTCTCCGACCTATCTCCACCATATAACAACCTACCGAAAACCAAACGACCTAATCTCCAAATGCCTAAATCGGTCTACGACCTAACCAAACCACCCAACGACCTAAGTCACCTCGCGCTACGACCTACTGCTCTCCGACTTAAGCCCTATGCCGCTGATCTCCGACCTAAGCCTATGTCGCTAGATCCACATCCACCCAACGACCTAAGTCACCTCGCGCTACGACTTACTGCTCTCCGACTTAAGCCCTATTTCGCTGATCTTCGACCTAAGCCTATGTCGCTGGATCCACATCACATGCTCCAACCTAACCCTAAATCGTTTCCAGATAAATCGCGAACGAACGAGCTTCCTTAGGTCGTCGAATTTCTTATGTCGTGAATTTCTCTTAGCTCGCTGCCCTATTTCCAGTTGAGTCGTGAGAAGATAAGTTGCGAACGACCTATGATTAAGTCGTTCATTTTTTTCCTTAAGTCGCGAGAAGAACTTATGCCGCTGCCGAGCTATCTTTAAGTCGTTTGTAGTTTCGTTGTTAAGTCGTGTACTATTGTATAGGTTGTTATTTGCTTATGTCGTTAGGATGTTGTATCTGTTATGTGTTGTAAGATTCTAAGTGTTAGGTCATTCACGACCTATGAGTTGTGTTGTAAGTGTTGTGTTGTAAGCCTATAAATAGGCGAGTCTTATCATTTGTAAAAGGTTGTTGATTTTGAATAAAATTTCGTTTTGTTAGCTTTGTGCTTTTTTGGTAGTTGAGTGTAATCTCCTATCTCCACTCTCGGATAATCGAGTGCGCTCGATTCAACGATTGCTGAAGCCGATTCATGGTATCTAGTGCGCTAGATCAACGTCAGAAGAATCGTAGATCTTTAATCACGGTATAGTGCGCTATCAACGTGTTTGAGATAGCTAGAATCCGGTATCGTTTGATCAACGGATTTGGGCCATTCGGTATCTTTACTCCATCGATTGCTAATTTCATCGTATCATCAATTTTTGTATTCCGCCGCTGCCTCAAAAATGGTGGTACTTATTTTCTCAGCTTGAAATGAACGAAAATGAGGAAAATCTTGATATATAGAAAATGAGTTGTACAGGTGATATTTTCTTTGAACAGGGTGATATGGTTCTTGTTTGTACTAAGGACATGGCTGGAGATGCTTGTATTAAATGCTTATGTCCCTTTTTTTTCAAGTGTTCATACATATCCTATTTTTTTCTACTTGAATATATCTTTGCTTGTTGACTTCGGCTGAGAAGATGTTAGTAAGTACTTTTGTTTTTTTTTCTTGTTTACACATATATTTATCTTTGTTTGGTAAGTACATTTGTGTACATTTCCTTTCTTGCTTCATATCTTTGTGCTGCTGAGAAGATTATATGATGTGCTTGCATTAATTTTACTTTCTTTTGTTTCCTTTTTAACTTGTCTTTATATTTAAATGTATTTTTTATTTATTTAATATGTTGTTAGATTTTAGCAAATGTTCTACTTTCTATTTTTATTAAAATTTATCTTATATTAATTTCTATTTCTAGTTTAAATATTAATTATCATTATTTTACTTCATATTTATTGTCTTATATTTATTTTATAAATTCAAACCATTATTAACCATCAATTCTAATATTTATTATTATCATTTATTTCTAACCCATTTATTTAAGATTTTAAATTCAAATCAAATATATATATGTATATATTATTTCAAATTGATGCAGCAACGTACCTGGATTTGAAGACGAAACCCCACGACCTAATTGCCACGACCTACACCCAGGCATTCTCCGACCTAACATCACCACAACTTAAGTGCTCCGACCTAACAATGTCGCGACCTACCAGACTCTCCGACTTAACAGTCCACGACTTAACCCCCCACCACGACTTACGACTCATCACCACCACGACTTACGACTCATCACCACCACGACCTAATTCTTACGACCTACCGAAAACCAAACGACCTAATCTCCATTCGCCTAAATCACGAACGACCTACGCTAAGTCGCTCGCCAACATACCAAGGCTCCGCGACCTAACTCCATGCCACGACCCATCCAGTATTCCGAAGCCACGACCTAAAACCCCCGATTTAACTTCAATCGTCCCCGACCTAATTCCACTTCCACCAAATCCATTTCCACGACCTAACTTGTCCCACGACATAACACTTCCCGATCTAATTCCTACTATCGCGGCCGAACTTCCCTAACTCGCAAGATGATAAGTTGTGAGATAATTGATAAGTCGGGAGATGAAGTTGATAAATCGCGAGTTGGTTTTGATAAGTCGCGAGGCTTATAAGTCGGATGTCGACTGTTACTTTAGGTCGTTAAACACTGTTGTTAAGTCGGAAATGACTTAAGAGTTGTAATATTTTGAGTCGTGTTGAGTTGTAACTTCTATAAATAGACCGGTTGGGTCATTTATAATAGTTTAGTTGATTTTGAAATAAAATTTCCTTTGTTAGCTTTGTGCTTTCATCCAATTGGTAGTCGAGTGTGATCTCCTATCTCCACCTTCGGTCAATCGAGTGCGCTCGATTCAACGATCGTGAAGCCAATTCACGGTATCAAGTGCGCTTGATCAACGCTCGAAGAATTGAAGATCTACTTTCATGGTATCGTGATCGATCAACGTGACGTAGATAGCTAAAATTCGGTATCTTCGAATCAACGAATTTGGGCATTTCAGTATTCATCAATCCACCGATTGCTACGTTCATCGATCTATCTTGTTTTTATATTATCCGCTACGTCATTTGGTATCAGAGCTAGAGCGCAAGGAGTTTGCGTAGATTTTTGGAGTTGTGCGAGATTTACATCATTTGGAGAAGTGGGTTATCGATATTTTGAAGAGATTTGTTCGTTTGGAGATTTTTGAAGATTTCAACAAGTGGGTAGTTTTGATTTGAAGATTTTTAGATCGAAGTGAAGTTTTTGTTGGAATTTGTTGAAGAGTGATCATGCCTCCGAGAAGAGCTAACCGTTATCGCAACATTGATGCTTTATATGGGAGAGAAGAAGCCGATGAGATGGAGCAAAGAATTAACGAAAACTTTAATGAGAAGATTAATGAAGGGATTGGTCGATTAGAGAGAATGATGTTGGAAATGAGTCAAAATCAGAGAAGGGTATCACCTGAATCGAGCCATGGGAGAAGTAGAGTTTCACCACATTCAAATCGAGAGAGAAGTGTTGATAGTGATCATAGAAGCGTGGATCGAGATTGTGATAGAAATGTTGATGATCGAAGTCGTGATAAAAATGTGACTGATCGAGATCGGAGGAATGTAGATCGTAGGAATGTTGGTGGAAGAAATGGTGGTGGTAGAGATGTTGGTGGTCAGGATCGACATCGATATACATCGGATTGTGAAGAAGAGTATGATGGTGGTAGTGTTCATGGACGAGGACGTGGACAAGGAAGAAATCAGTCGGAGTACGATCACAAGTGGGAATCTGGGATGAAGACTGAAATACCAGAATTCAAAGGAGGTATGCAAGCTGAAGATTTTTTGGATTGGTTGTCTAATGTGGAGGAGATTTTTGACTTCAAGGAAGTTCCAGAACATCGTAGAGTGAAGTTGGTTGCTACAAGGTTGAGGGGTAGAGCTTTAGCATGGTGGCAGCAAACTAAACATACTCGTGAACGGATGGGAAAGTCAAAGATTGAATCTTGGGAGAAGATGAAGAAACTGATGAGAGCTACATTCTTACCTTATAACTATCAGATGCTTATGTATCAAAGATTGCAAAACTTGAGACAAGGGACGAAATCTGTGAATGACTATGCTGACAAATTTTATCAGCTGATTGCAAGGAACGATATTATGGAAACAGAGGAACAATTAACAGCTAGATTTGTTGGAGGGTTGCGAATGCAGATTCAAGATATGGTTAACATGTTTGATCCCAGATCTGTAACGGAAGCACACCAGAAGGCGTTGGCTTGAGAGAAACAGGGAAGACGAGGAGGTGGTGTGTTTACAAATTCCAACAATCTAGTAAAGGGTGTTAGTGGAAGTTCTAATGTTTCGAAAACTGTTGCAAAACCAGTTGTGAATGAGGTTAGGAAGACTAAAGTCAATAATAGTTTCAAGTGTTATAATTGCCAAGAGATGGGCCACAAAAGTAATTAATGTCCAAAGCCGAAGAAACGAGCTATGATAGCGGAGATTGAGGATGAGGATGAAGAAGCTGAATGTTCCAATTTACCACCTGATGAGGAGGAAGAAGAAGTGACGGGAGACGAAGGTTATAATCTAATGATGAGGAGGTCCTGTTTAACACCAAACCTAGAGGAGGATTGTAGTTGGTTGAGGAGCAATATTTTTCAGTCGACATGTACTATTGTGGGGAAAGTTTGCAAATTTGTTATTGATGCTGGAAGCTGTGATAATATAATTTCTTCAGAAGCGGTGAGGAAATTGGCATTGAAGACTGAGAAACATCTGAAACCGTACAAGTTGGCTTGGTTGAGAAAAGGCGGGGAGGTGAAGGTTGGACGAAGGGCTTGTGTGAATTTTTCAATTGGGAAGAAATATAAAGACGAAATCTGGTGCGATGTGGTAGACATAGACGTATGTCGTTTGTTGCTGGGGAGACCATGGCAGTATGATAGGGCGGTGCAACATGACGGGCGTACCAACAGTTATAGCTTTATGTTTGAAGGCACAAAGATCACGTTAGTTCCCAAGAAGCGACAACAAGAAGAAAACAAACTGGAGGAGATTGAAGAGCTGAAAACTTTATTATCCTTAAAAGAGTTTGTTAAAGAAGTTGAAGAGGAGCCTGAGGGATTTTTGTTGATTGGGCGAGAGAGCAGTGAAGAGGTTGAAATTCCAGAAGAAGCGAAGTCAGTTCTGAAAGAATTTGAGGATGTATTTCCAGATGAGTTACCGAAGGAGTTACCGCCACTAAGAGACATTCAACATCAAATTGATCTTGTTCCGGGAGCAACGTTGCCGCACAGACCACATTATCGAATGAGTCCGAAGGAACATGAAGAATTAAGGAGGCAGGTGGAAGAGTTGCTTGAGCAGGGACGTGTGCAGGAAAGTTTGAGTCCATGTGCTGTGCCAGCTTTGTTGGTACCAAAGAATGACGGGACGTGGAGGATGTGCACAGACAGTAGAGCATTGAATAAGATTACTGTGAGATATAGATTTCCAATGCCGAGGTTGGATGACTTGCTAGATCAATTGAGCAGAGCTACTATCTTTTCGAAGATTGATTTGAAGAGCGGATATCATCAAATTCGTATCAAGCCAGGTGATGAGTGGAAGACTGGTTTTAAAACCAGGGAGGGTCTATACGAATGGTTGGTAATGCCCTTTGGCTTATCAAATGCACCAAGTACATTTATGCGGGTGATGAATCAGATTTTTAGACCATTCATTGGGAAGTTTGTGGTGGTGTATTTCGATGATATTCTGATATATAGTGGGAGTCCAGAGGAACATTTGAATCATCCGAGAGAAGTGCTGATGGTACTGCGACAAGAACAATTTTATGCTGCTACAAAAAAATGCGTGTTCATGACGCATAATGTTTTATTTCTGGGATATGTTGTATCGGAGGGAGGAATACAGGTTGACCAAAGTAAAGTCGAAGCGATTAGAGATTGGCCACAGCCCAAGACGATAACAGAAGTTCGAAGTTTCCACGGGTTGGCTTTATTCTATCGAAGATTTATTCCACACTTTAGTAGTGTGATGGCGCCTGTTACAGATTGTATGAAGGGTAAACAGTTTTCATGGTCAGAGGAAGCAGGGGATGCTTTTGGGAAGATCAAGGAGTTGCTGACGTCTACACCAATTCTAGTATTACCAGATTTTCAGTTGTTGTTTGAGCTACACACTGATGCGTCAAAGGTTGGGATTGGAGGAGTGTTGAGTCAGAGGGGACGTCCGATAGCATATTTCAGTGAGAAGCTATCAGGAGCGAAGAAGAGATATAGTACGTATGATGTGGAATTTTATGCTGTTGTGCAAGCTATTAAACACTGGAGACACTATCTATTTCAGAAAGAGTTTGTTCTTTACACTGACCATGAGGCGTTGAAACATTTACAAGGGAAAGACAAGATTTCATCGAGACATGCATCATGGATTGCATATCTGCAACAGTTTACATTCGTTGTGAAACACAAATCGAAAGTGACGAATCGTGTTGCGGATGCATTGAGTAGAAGAAATCATGTGTTGACTACAATGAAGGTCGAAGTGACAGAGTTTGATGTGCTACCAGAGTTATTTGTTGAAGATCCTTACTTTATGAAGTTTGTAGATAAAGTGAAGAAAGGAGAGACGGATGAGTTTGTGATGGTAGATGGTTTTCTGTTCAAGGGAAATCGATTATGTATACCGGATTGCAGTTTACGGTTGAAGATTGTGAAGGAATTGCATGAGGAAGGTCATGTGGGTAGAGACCGTACATTACAGCTGATTTCTCAATCTTATTTTTGGCCATCAATGAGAAAAGAAGTGGAGAGGTTCGTGGAGCGATGTCATATCTGTCAGGTTTCGAAAGGAACTACGACCAATGCTGGATTATATATGTCGTTACCTGTACCAACTAAGCCTTGGGTTGATGTGAGTATGGATTTTGTTTTGGGTTTGCCTCGAACTCAAAGGGGAAACGATTCCATTTATGTGGTGGTTGACCGATTTTCGAAAATGGCACATTTTATTGCTTGTAAGAAGACGGCGGATGATGTTCATGTTGCTCAGATATTCTTTAAAGAAATATATCGTTTACATGGATTACCCGAATCTATTGTTTCCGACCGGGACACTCGATTTTTGAGTCACTTTTGGCTGAGTTTGTGGAAGATGGTGGGAACGAAGCTGAACTTTAGTAGTGCATATCATCCTCAAACAGATGGGCAAACGGAAGTGGTGAATAGATCGTTGGGAAACTTGTTGCGATGTCTTGTACAGGATAATTTGAAAAGTTGGGACTTAAAGTTGTGTCAGGCAGAGTTTGCTCATAATCATGCTGTTAACCGAAGCACTGGTTTCAGTCCATTTCAGATTGTATATTCAAGCTTGCCAAAGGGGCCGTTGGATTTAGCGATAGTGCCACAATCGAAGGGGACAGTTAAACGGGCTGTTGATTTTGTTGATGGATTGACAGAATGCCATAGAATCGTTCAGGAACGTTTTGAGAAGACAAATAAGAAGTATAAACGAGCTGCGGATAAGAAGAGAAGAAGTGTGGAGTTTAACGAAGGTGATTTTGTGTACGCGGTGTTGACAAAGGATCGATTTCCAGTTGGAACGTACAACAAGTTGAAAGCTCGAAAAATTGGTCCATTAGAAATTTTGAAGAAGATCAATAATAATGCATATCGGTTGAAGTTGCCAGATCATATTCACACTGCTGACGTTTTCAACATTAAACATTTGATTCCGTACCATGGGGATGAGCTTGTTGAGGAAGAGAGAAGTGCAAATTCGAGGTCAAATTTTTGTCAACAAGGGGAGGATGATGCAGCAACGTACCTGGATTCGAAGATGAAACCCCACGACCTAATTGCCACGACCTACACCCAGGCATTCTCCGACCTAACATCACCACAACTTAAGTGCTCCGACCTAACAATGTCGCGACCTACCAGACTCTCCGACTTAACAATCCACGACTTAACCCCCCACCACGACTTACGACTCATCACCACCACGACTTACGACTCATCACCACCACGACCTAATTCTTACGACCTACCGAAAACCAAACGACCTAATCTCCATTCGCCTAAATCGCGAACGACCTACGCTAAGTCGCTCGCCGACATACCAAGGCTCCGTGACCTAACTCCATGCCACGACCCATCCAGTATTCCGAAGCCACGACCTAAAACCCCCGATTTAACTTCAATCGTCCAAGACCTAATTCCACTTCCACCAAATCCATTTCCACGACCTAACTTGTCCCACGACATAACACTTCCCGATCTAATTCCTACTATCGCGGCCGAACTTCCCTAACTCGCAAGATGATAAGTTGTGAGATAATTGATAAGTCGGGAGATGAAGTTGAAAAATCGCGAGTTGGTTCTGATAAGTCGCGAGGCTTATAAGTCGGATGTCGACTGTTACTTTAGGTCGTTAAACACTGCTGTTAAGTCGGAAACGACTTATGAGTTGTAATATTTTGAGTCGTGTTGAGTTGTAACTTCTATAAATAGACCGGTTGGGTCATTTGTAATAGTTTAGTTGATTTTGAAATAAAATTTCCTTTGTTAGCTTTGTGCTTTCATCCAATTGGTAGTCGAGTGTGATCTCCTATCTCCACCTTCGGTCAATCGAGTGCGCTCGATTCAACGATCGTGAAGCCAATTCGCGGTATCAAGTGCGCTTGATCAACGCTCGAAGAATTGAAGATCTACTTTCACGGTATCATGATCGATCAACGTGACGTAGATAGCTAAAATTCGGTATCTTCGGATCAACGAATTTGGGCATTTCAGTATTCATCAATCCACCGATTGCTACGTTCATCGATCTATCTTGTTTTTGTATTATCCACTGCGTCACAAATTTACTCATATATGCTCAAATACATATATATTCATATATATACAATATTTTTAATATTTTTAAATTTAAATGATTTATACAAAATTTATTTTAATTTGGGGAAACTCGAATCGATTTATCAATTAATTTCACAATTTTTATTCAAAAATTCGTTTAATTATCAATTTAAATGTAATTAAAATTCGGGGTCGTTACAGCAGACCTAATTTCTTCCTGAAATTCTCGAAATAAATTTTAAAGCCAATAATATCGTATTTTCCTTTAGAAATTCACAATAAATTTTCCATAGCTTGGAATATTCTAAAAATCAAAACCCATCTCCAAAATTATGTTTTACTTAACATAAAATTTTTCCATGGCATTCTAACAACATAGACTCTCGGTTTTACATCAAAACCGTGCAAATTCATATGTGAATGGATTAAAATATACAAAATATAATATAGTTCATGCATATCATCATAAAAACAAATTTAATGATAAATCCAAAAACACATAATCATATAATAAAATAGAAATGGTATGAAATTATTATTCACCTTAAATATGATAAGGAATTTGTTGTTGATTAATCCTTCCTAGCTTTGATCCTTAGCTTTAGATTGAATTCTTCCTCTTTTCCTCCTTGTTAATGGGCGGCTCTAATTTAGGTTTATGGTTTTCATTTGTGAAAGTGAGAAAAATGAAATGTGAATGGGAAATTACAAAGAAGTATAGTCGTGTATAATAAAGTGGCTATTTACTAATATGTCCATGTGTAAATTTGATTAGCCTATAAACCAATTTAAGCCCATTTAGTTTATTATTAAACACAACCCTATATATATATATAATTTATTCAAATCTCAATCCACTTATCATCATTATTCTATTTAATTTATCTAATTAAATTTCCTGAATAATGTTATCAAAAATTAGGGATGTTACAGTAAGTCAAATCAATATTACGTATACCATTAATGTAATAGCGTCAGAGATGTTTACAGGGTTTTACATTTCCTATCCAGTATATAACTTGAATGCAATAACTCAAGAGATGTTACGGGATTTTCCATCTCTTAAGGATCCATCAAAATATCTATATATAGTAGAATACGTTATATATGTAGTGTCTAATCAATAAAATAAATATTTTTCTTAGCGTTAAGGCTTTACATTAATCCCCCTTAACGTATTTTTAAGCATTGTCGTACAGTTTGCATATAACACCCCAGTACCACATCGGGGGATAGGGATGCGCCATGATACGACACTAAACCAAACTCATAGTAGTCTCATATAAGGATAAAAGTATGATAAGGCATGTGAGGCTATTCCCAAGGTAGGATACTACCAGTTCGAGTCGCAGGACTGGTGGTAACGCAATGTAGCCAAGACCGCCCACCGCATCCATCCATCCCATATCGAGTGGAAAGGGAGGTCATTCCAAATCAAGGTGCACCAATCGAAACCAACATCAAAAGTAATATTATGGACCGAGTCCAAAAAGAAAATCAAAGAATAGATGTCCGCTAGAGGTAGTTACCCTCATTGGCCTGTCAAGCCGTCCTATTTTATCATTTCAAATTGACATAAATGTCGAGGCTATCCATCATCGTTCTCTTTCTTCAAATCCAGCAACGTACACCAAATCCAACCACTTCATTCTGGAGTCTCCTCCATATACACAATTGTTAAAGTGGTTCCAATATTGACAGAGAGTATGCCAATAAGAGGCCCCGGTCTCTTTAACAGCCAAACGTCATTGTACACACCGGTTGGTTCTTTTACATTTAGAAAACGATTCATACTTGATATCAAAATATCATATTCACTTCAAAATATCATTTATTTCAAAATTATCATATTCACTTCGAAATCAATTTCATTTAAAAAATCATTTCGAATTTCGACTTAGGTTATAACTTTGTTTTAACTAAATTCGCATTTAAATCCACGATTTAAATATAAACAGTTTCTAACATGAACAGTTTGAATTTTTGAAAAAAAATTGAATAGTTAAAATAGTTTGAAAAAAAAATTAAGATAGTTAAAATAGTTTAGATATTAAAATTGTTTATATATTAAATGATTTGGAAATTTAAATAATTTGAAAATTTAAAAAGACGAATTTTAAAACAGTTTATAGTAAAATAGTTTATAGTGAAAATAGTTTCAAATTTAAAACTGTTTCTTTCCACTTCCAATAAATCTGGACTCAGGTCCAAATTTAAATCAAACCGATTCAATTACAAACCTTTCGATTCAAATCATCTTCAATCTCAATTCAATTCAAATCGACTCAATTTCGATTTAAATTCAAATTAACTTAATTTCATTTTCAATTCGAATTAACTTTAATTTTGAAACGTTCATTTTTAACTTCAAATTCGATTCAATGGTTCAAATTTCAATTCAATTCTTAATTTTAAACCATTTCAATTTATATCGATTTCAAGTCCAATTTCAAGTTACTAATTTAAATCACTTAAATCAAATTTAAACTTCAATATTCAATTTAAGTTTCAAATCTTCAAAATAATTCAATTCCGAGACCAAAATTTGGAATATCAATTTAAAACACCTTTTACTTAGATGAATTCCAAAGTTCGAATAAAGTTCAAATCTTTTAAACAAACCAATTTCCATAATTCAAATCATGTTTCAATTATAACTTCAAATTTCAAATTTTATTCTTTAAACAATTTCTTTTAACCAATTTCTATTTCAATATTTCAAAATTCGAATTTGAAATTAATTCAATCTTTATAAATTTGATTTTTATTTCTTTAAAAAAATCATTTAAATAGATTCAAAT
The DNA here is from genome assembly GCA_030737815.1 of Allium fistulosum. Classification (NCBI taxonomy): domain Eukaryota; kingdom Viridiplantae; phylum Streptophyta; class Magnoliopsida; order Asparagales; family Amaryllidaceae; genus Allium; species Allium fistulosum. The sequence goes on along the minus strand of CM060901.1, from coordinate 86,232,131 downwards.
TCAAGAATTTAAAACCATTTAATTTGACCAATCCGGTGTCCGTATATAATTTTCTATCCGATAGCCAAGTGATCAATTATTTCGATTTTAATTTCAGGGATGGATATATATCATTTCAATCCAAAATAAATATCACAGGTATATATCATTTCAAAATATTTCTTAATTTATTCAAAATAATTCCAATAACAGATTGTATGCCGTCAAGTAATTTATAGGGTGATAACAAGATATATATAAAATAAATAAACATCCAATCATCCAAAATATCAACCAATAGTCATCCATCACAACCAACATCCAAAACAGTCAATATATCACAACAGTTAACTAGTTATCAATATCGGGTGTTTAGCTAACAATTTAATTTCAATTTCATGTTTAACTGTCGAATTAAATTCCTATCAGTTAAATTCGTATGTCAATTTAAATGCCAGTTAAATTACTAAAAACAGTCAATAAAAATAAATCACTTCATGATTTAAATTTAACTAACATCAAAATAATTTAGTATTTCGTGAGTGGGTTTAATCACTCACCTTTATTTGAACTGAAAATTTTCAAATTCAAATAAATACGAATCCAACTTTATGTCGTAGCCTTCGTCGATACGATCGCAACGCGACCCGTTTCGCTCGAAACAGACCTCGTATGAAAAAGTTACGAATTAAATAGCATTTGAAAATAAATATACTTAATTAAAAAATAAAAAAATAAAACCTTCTCCACCTCAACGCTAATCACGCACGCACACAGAACTAGTCGACCTCGTTCGCTTGCCTTTTTACTTATTTATCCGCCGATCGAACGCCAACTGCGCCTCCAATCGACTACCGCCTACCGCGCCCCAAGTCGCGCAACCCGCCTGTAGCCGCCACCCTCCACCATGCTCCTTGCGCTCGCGTATGCGATCGACGATTGCGAACCCATGAACTGCAGCGAACTTGAAGCCCAGGTCCTAGCGAATCCACAAGCTTCTGGCTCGATCCAACCGTTGGATGCGTAGAGGAGATCGAGCTCTACAACTTTACTTTTGGTGGCATTCGATTTCGTTGAACGGATTTGGAGAAATCAAGGGAAGAATGTGAAATTTCGACCGTTCAAATGAATGAACGGTTGAAGTAATAGGGTTTGCAAAATAAAGATAGGATTAAGGTTATTTATATAAAATTAACCCGACACTAAAACACCCCACACCTCTTAGTATACCCAAAAAGGACACACTAAAGATGTGGTGCGTTATAGGTATTGCTAAAGCATCACAGAGACTAAGATTCACAAGACAAATAAATAAAAACAGCAGAAACATTTAAAATACTTATCATTACTTCATAAAATAAGTCATAAAAACATAATATGTCTTAAAAACTAAATACACATGTCTCGTGAAAAATACAATCTCAGCCACATCATCAGAGTACATAAACAATAAAAATCATCCCTCTCATAAAGTACCATCACATCAAAAGCCAAATGAAAAGAAAACTGAAAAGAAGAAGAAGAATACATGAAGAACTCCAGGAATGTATCTCCAAGAAATCTGAATCTACTATCCTCGACTCTGCTGGCCTATGGGGGGGAAAGGGGGAAATAGAGGAGTGGGTCAGACAATAAGTCTGGTGAGTGAAAGTAATTACTAGCATTTCTAAGCAAGATAAAGATAATAGACTAAGCAATAGTTCTAGTATGGAAAGAAATACTGAGAAGATAAAACTGGGGTAAAATACTGTTTTTGATTCTGTTTGGCTGTTTAATTGTGATTGTTTGGACTTGTCTTAAACTGCTGTGATTATGCTGAAACCCTAATCCTATTTTAATTAGGCTGAAATCCTAATTCTACCCGTTGATCGGCCTTCTATCTCTATTGTGCCACTGTGAACCAATCATGTTGGTCACAGCAAAAGACACATGTTTAGCGCTTGGAACGCCATAGCGAATTATTTACCCTAATCGATGTTGCACGCTCGGTCATCGCCGATACACACTAACTGTCGGCCCCTATTTTGACCTCTTATTTACCCTAATCAGCATAAGCATGCCCAGCCTCACCTAACTGTTGTGAGACCATCAGTCCTAGTCTGAAAGGGAATGCTGCCTGTAAGGTTCCTGAACTCGGCCTTCGAAAATCGGCACCCGTACTTCACTTGTACTCAAATGTCATAGATTCAAACGCCGAATCTGGCTCCCCGGAGCTTATAACATAGTAAGTATAACAACACAGCGGAATAAAGAAATCAATGGTATCATATACAACTCCAATGAATACAATATCCAGAATGATATACAACAATGATATCAATATGATACAAGAATATTAGAGATAAATAATGATACAGCGGAAAACAGAAGTGATAACTCCAAATGATCCTCAAAAGAGAATGAGTCCAACAACTCCAACATCAAGCTCGAACCACCATCACGTTGCACCAAGCTAAGCAAGGTCGGTCATGATCTCCAAAAACTGAACTAGCTCCAACTAGTCTACTAAACCTGACTATCTGAAAACCCCAACTCTAGACTGCCCGTGTGGAAAATTGTGGGCACCCAGAGTTTAGGAAGGGAACAATAAACTCTGAGTCAATCATGGGACTGTTGTGAGTAACAAAAACAGTTTATCTTTAAACAAACAACAAAAGAATTTTAAATATTGAAATCCGCAATGCTTTTGGAAAATGAAACTACCATAAGACCTCCCACCACACACACAATGCAATCGCAGACTTGGAGGAGATTTCTTCTTATGATAGTCAAACATGCTTACTACGCAAAGAAAAATCTTTTGATATTATTAATAGTGCATAGTGGAAAACATTTCGAAAATACAATATTAACCTTAGCCAGCATAGGTACCATTATATTATGCCTGCTATAGCTGCCGCCTGAGGAGACAGGTTATACTACTGCAATCGTAAAGGGCTCGTATTGTTTCTTTGGGTTTCCAACAAATGGTCAGGCTAAGGAACTTCCTACTGCCACATGGGTACGCCTCTGGAGGGACGTCCCGAGAACCTACCCGGATCTCTGCCAACACAAGGCCGGGTTACCTCTGTCACTAGGTAACTACTACTCGAGTATGCCACCCCCCGGTCCTTTGGGACCTTTATCCGAGGCCTCGATCACACAGCAACAATCACATAGTAAATGAGATTGGAGCAACCACATAGGTAAATATCTGGGCTCCATACCATAATATCACCTTTTTCCAGAAGTAAATGACATACCCTAAAGGGAGCGACCCTCATAACCTTGCCACATCTTTCCTGTTCGACCATTTCCGGTTTGTAAGGTTCGATGAGGTCTCGTCCACAAAGCTATGCTTTTTCACAAAGCCACGCTTTGATCAACAAATGATCAACAAATGATCGGCAACACACAGCAACACTCAGCATGCCACACTACCAAATTGGGAGTATATCACTGATAACATTCAACTACATAACCTCTAAGCTCGTACGTCTCAGAGAAGGGTGTTAAGCTAAGAGAATAAATCTCCGCCACCAAACAAAAATGTATTTGAAAGAAATCTACTTTATATCTCAAAGTGTAATGTCAAACATACAACCATACAAGTCTGTTCCGGGTTCGAACAGAACCGAAGGCACTTCCTAAGAAGCCCTTGCAATCCGGGTATTCACAATCCCGATCGGATTTCCCATCACTTAGGAAATCTCTATACCGGCGCGACTGAGTGCAGAGACAATCGACGGGTTATCCTTTCATTTTCACAAATACCCGGTCTTCAACACCGGTCTTCAAATGCAATCCATATACATCGTATCACTATTCGGAATGGGTTATATGACACAAAGTCCTCTCCCGGCTAAACCGAATAATGAGCGCAATATGTTAAAACATATGGATATTGGAATATCAATTAAGTCACAACTTATTATCCAAAACTCTCTTTCAAATGGTTTAAACAGATTACCATTTTAATCTTTTACAAAAAGATTCATCTCACAAAGTTCACCGAGTTTCACAAAGATCCATTCATAGATTTTCAAATCGATTTCCATTTCAATTTGGATTAACTCATTAAATCTTTAAATCAAAGATTCAATTCATAGCTTTCAAAAAGAATTCACTCATAACTTGGAAAACCATTTTTCAATTCAAACTTGAAATTCCTTTAATTCAAATTGGAAATTCATTTTCATTTTTACATGAGAGCTTTTATCAGTTGAAAACAATTAGTTTCCCATATCGTTGAATTCAATTCCAAATATTGAATTCAACTTTTTAAATCAAATTATTTTAATTTCAAAGTTTTATCAAGTTATTTAGAATAACTTTTACATTTGAAACTCATCTACAAAGCTCTCGATTCAAATTACAAAACTATTTGGATTCAAGAATTAAATCTTTAAAATTGTCAAAAATCTGCGACTTAACTGATTTCCTCGTGAAATCCATATTTGTGTGTGTATGGTGTAGTCCAGGGGTTTCACACAGTAGTGCAACATCATTCAATCATCACAGATCATAATACAGAAATATAGTTGATAAGCGGTATAACTATAATGCTTATCTTCTATTCACAGATCACAGATATATAAATTACAGGTAATGTATTACATTCATCCCAGATAAATGAACTATAGTACAGATCACACACAAATCAGAATATATCACGCAGCATCACAGATCAGGGAATATCAATAATTCAACCATTCAGTCAGGTCCAAACATTCACAAATAAACTTATTAATCAACTGATTCATTTAAATCAGATGTATCAATTATTAATCCGGATTAATTATCATAAGTTAATTACAAATTATTTGAAATAATTTCCCTTTCAAATTAATTGGTTAAATTTTAATTATTAACAAATCAATCTTAATTAACGAATCAATTAATCTGTAATTATTAAATAAATCTTAATTAATCACCATTTATTAATTGATCCTTTAATTATTAACAAATAATTATACTCAAACCTCAAATTATCATTCAATTTATTACATCCAGTAATTATCTATTAATTACTTTTCTAAGTAATTATATTTTCCAAATCGTCAAGTGACTATTCTAAATTAATTTAAACTTAAATAATTAACTTGAACTAATCCAATTAAACTCAATTAATTACACTGAAAAATTAATTCCTTAATTACTTCCATTAAGTAATTATACTTATCCCATTTCATAAATGATTATCCTTAATTAATTAATCTAATTAATTATTAAAATTAATCACATTAGTTAATTATTTAATAATCTTAGTTAATGACCTTCATTAACTATTAACAATTCTTAATTTCTTTTCTTAAGAAATTAAACTTAAATTAATCAATATTAATTACAAATTAGTTTATCCTTAATAACCAATTAATTAACCTCTAATTATTTAATTAATTAATTACAAATTACAAATTAATTAATTTGTCATCATTGATTTAATCAATCTTAATTATTGATTTAATTAAATTAATTATTTACTATTAATTAATTTCTTAACTAATACTTTATCCTTAATTTATGAAATAAATTAATTATACTTAATTTCTTAATTAACTTAATTAATCTCAAAACGTTAAAACTTTAATTATCTTATGATAAAACATTATCTTTTTAATGCTTTAATTAAAATTAACATGCTAAAAAAAACTTGCTTAATCTATTACTTCGGGTTATTCCCGATACTCACTCGAGTCCTTGCCCCAGGTAAAATCGCCTTTCTTTTTAAATTAGTTTTAAAAATTTTAAATTTAAAACCTGGAATAACTTTAACAGTTAACACAAAAATTACTCACGCGAACACGAGTCCCTCCTCGAGTCCTCCTTCTAAAATCCCGAGATGTCCTTCGAGTCAACATCCAAACCCAAACAACTAACACTCGAACCTTCACTGCGCACGTGCACAAGGCCTCGACGGCACTTAGATGATCGGCGAGACCTCCGGCAAGTCGCGAACGATCACGACACTCGGCTACACGATCAACTCTACGCGAAAATCTCCAGATCGAGATTTCGCCATTTGCTCGAAATCCTGGACTAGTACTCCGACCTAACATCGCCTCGTCTTTGCATCTCCGATCATCAGAACACCGGAGCCTCCGGCCACGACCTCGCCAACACCCCCACTTCCATATATGTCGCGGTGATCAATTTACTCGACCTAGTTAAAACTAGGGTTACAAACTTGAAACGATCACCGCCGCCACCACCATCCCTTGATCAACTTCCTGGAATTTTTCCCAAACTCCTCTATCACTCCACTACCACCAGTGATGACTCGACTTCCCAGATCACTGAGATCATCAGAAATCACCCGGAATTCGAATTCTGATCCAACTCGAACTGCTCATTCTATACACCTCTAAAAATTGTAATTCAAATCTTAAAAATCATGTTTTTGAATAAGGTTTCTGATTCTATGCCTGAAACATTGAATTAATATGTTTGAATTTTTTACAAACTCACCCTTTCCTGTTCTAATTGTTTTCCAGAGCAGTTTCAAATTTTAATTCATTTAAATAAAAATTTAAACTCTAATTCATGATTAAACAAACAACTTTAGTTTAAATCCTAAGTCCTAACAGTAATTGGATCAAGAGATATTGAATTTTTGAATAAGTCTTGAGTTTAAGAATCTAGTAACAGAGATGATATAGGGAATAAACCACGCATTCATATATATATACACACACACACACAGAAATGCACTTATAAATATACACACAAACCATACTTATTTCCAGAGATGATCAGACAACCAAATTTATATACTTAAGTTTTTAAAAATGATGTTACTCACCTTATTTCCAGGAAAAAGAAGAACAGAGTTGATATATTCCAGGCTTGTGAAAATTGCAAGCAATAATTCCTTCTTTGATCTCTGATTTGTATTTGATTTGAATTGTTTGTTTTAAGTGGAAGTTTTGTTTAGATTTTAGATGGTATTTCTTCAGTTTTACTTAGTGGTAATGGACGAAACTGAAATGAGAATGATGGATATATAAAACAGTTTACTGGTGATAAAATTATTTTGTACAAGAGAGGTCAAAGATTTTTATTTAAACGGTGGCTGATATATATCTCTATTGTACTAAAGATGATAGTATTCATGTTAGCATTAATTAGTTTGTACAAATTCATTTTTTTTTCTTTTCTTTCGGCTGTACAAATATGAAGATAATTTTGATGTGGCTTCTCTTACAAGCTTCTCACTTTAAATATTTTGTTTCTTCGTTTTTTTTTCAAGTGGTTCATACATGAATATATATTAGTGTTTGTATTTTCTTTGTTTTTATAATATAAGTGAATCTCTATTTTAACATGTTGTCAAAAAATTTTCATTTATTTATTTTCATTTATTTCTATTTTTAACTTAACCATCAATTCTAAATTTAAAATTATTTATTCTCATACTTGTGTCAAAGTCTATAATATTTATATTTAATATTTAAACCATTTATTTAAGATTTAAATTCAAATCAAATATGTATATATATATACAATTTAAATTCAAATGATTTAACATCTATTTCATTTGAGTTTGGGGAAACTTGCTTCAATTTACAATTAATTTTACAATTTTAATTCAAAAAACTAAATTAATTATCAATTTAAATATATATATAATCCGGGGTCGTTACACTGCACATCCTCACCTAAGTGTTGTGAGACCATTAGTCCTATTCTGAAAGGGAATGCTGTCGGTACTGGTCCTAACAAACAAATTCTAGTTTGCACCCCTTGCCAAATCCCCAAATTTGAGCTTCAATCTATTGGCCACTTATGTACCCTAATTAGCATAAGCGTGTCCCAGCCTCACCTAACTATTGTGAGACCATCAGTTCCTGACTTAAAGGAAATGCTGTTGGTACGGGCCCTTCTTCTATGTTTGCTTATTAACTTAGTGTAAGTTTCAAAATAAGCCTCTTCTGTTATTTCTGCTGTATTTGATTATTAACTTAATCTAAGTTTTAAAATAAGCCTTTTCTGTTCTTTTCTGCTTAATTATAACCTATGTTACAATTGTTACTCTTTTATTCTATCTTTTAGTTATAACCACTAGTTATAAACATGCTTGCAAATGTCTCGAATTTTCCTATTTCAGTCTATCTTCTTTTTATTACAGTTCTTTCTTATTTTACATCTAATATTCAGTGTTTATTTCTATTTAATCCATATTAGCGAGTTCTCCTCTTTTTAATATTCTTATATTTTATTCACGTAAAAAGGAATAAAAAGAAACTAACATTTACAGGCTAAATTCTAACGTAAAACAGATGTAAATAAATACAAATAACTGTAAATAACTGAATAAAATAGCTGAATAAAAATAACTGAATAAAATAGACTGAAAAGAACTTTAAAAACTAAATGTAAATAACTTATATAAAAACTGTCTCAAAATTGCAGAAAAACTACAACTATTGAGAACCCTATTATTTTAAATTACTTAAAAATCTAAAATAATTATAAAACACTCACCTATGGTCCTTAGCTCTATTCCTTGGCCTTCCTGGATCCACTTCTAGGGCGTAGAATATTTTTATTAAAAAGACCTCCTCCCAAGAAAAATTTTCTTTTTAGGGTCCAGCCTCAGGCAATGAACCCAATTGGGAGAAAATCTGAATAAGAAAAATAGCTAGGTCTAGGGTCTTATTTATATTGTAGCTTAGGGATCTCAGGCCATTGGATTTGAAAATTAAATCTGGTGCAACCACGTCATAGGCTTGCTAGGAACCGTCGGATGGAAGCACGAACGCACAGGATTGAAGAAAAATCAAAATATGATGTGTACAAACGAAACAGCGTTCAAGAATTAAGCGGGTCGACCAAATTCCTATGGGGGTCGACCTACAGGTTGACCTATGGCCTTTGGAGGTCGACCCTAGGGTCGACCTGGCCTAGGTTTGGGTCGACCTGACCCTTTGTTGTTATTTTTTTTCTTTTTTTTCGATTTTTGATTTCTCTCATATCTTCTCCATACTGACTCGGATTTCGACAAGTTATATATGGAAATTGATCAGAAAATCACCACGGACACAATTCCAACTCCCGTAGCTCGATTCTAACAATTTCACAAACTTATTTAATTAATTCATTAATTATTTATTATAGCTCAAATTTTGGGTTGTTACAGGCACTATTCATTCGTGAAAATTTCGAACTCCAAACGAAGCGTGCCGCTTGGCGTTCTATATGTTATACCCATATTTCAAACATAATGGAATATGTATCGAGAGCCAATTCCATCATATTCAGAAGATAGCTTTTCAAAATCAAATTATTTTAATTAAATTCCTTTAATTTATTTCTACGTGTTTCAAGCTCGCATGACCAAACGATAAGTCTGATCGCTACAAAACTTGAAATCCTATAATAATTCACTATTATGGATCCGATGAAACTGGTTTCGTCGAAATCCGAGACGGTGCCCAAAAAGACTATTTTTACATGTTAATTAAACCAAGTTATTTCTAAAATCAATTTAATCATTTTAAATTCAATTTTAAAAGTTAACAATCTTCATTCTTGTTTAAATAATATTTAATCAAATTTAAAAATCATTTTCATTCATATTAAATTCAGGATTCAATTATTTAAATAATTCCAATATTAAATTTAAACAATTAAATTATCCAATACATCACTATAATTTAAATACAAGTTATTTAACTTATAAAATTTAACTTTTAAAACAAATTCAAATAATTAAACAACTACTTCCATTTTACAGTAATTCAACATCAATGCAATTATTTACAATTCAATATTATTTAATTTACTTTCTAATATTCGTTATCATATCTTATCTTATTGAATTTTGTTATTCAAAATTTTTATCCAAGTTCATATCCAGTAAATTACATTAATAAATCATTAAATTTTTTATTTCTAACCATTTTTTTCAGTAATCATATTAAATTTAATAATTTAAAATAGTTAAAAATTTCGGGTCGTTACATCAGCATCCTTCCTTCTCTCTTAACGTATAATCTCCCTACTAGACCTAGAAAGTCAATGTCCTTAGAATTGAGATACGCCGCCATTAACTCTTCCTCAAATCGCATATCCCCAGCTCACTCTGATTTAAGTAATACTTCTTCCCAAACCATAGCAAGAGTCTAGGGATAATTGTTTCTAAGCCACTTTAAACCCCCTTGCTCATAACATTGAAAGTATAGAGATGCAGCACGCTAGCATCCATCTAGCCCATCGCTCATTATGCTCCTCTTGAAGGTCTGAGAGTTCCGATCGTGTGACTAAATGGCCGATCTCGGCCGCCAGTTTATAGGATGCGATTTTTTCTTTCTTCTTGGCCATATTCGCATTCTCCTTGCGAAGTCGATTGAGTATGGCAGCTTGCTCAACAATGGTGGCAGCTTATTCAGCAATAGTTTGGTCTTAGTCCTTGACAGCCTGCTTTCTTTCAGTGACTTGCTCTTTCAGCTTGCCGGACTCCCTATGAGCTTCTTTGAGCTAATCATTGATACGAGCATTGCTCTATCGTGAGCTCGGCTTGCTTCAGTTAGAAGCTTATCACTGGAAGCTTTTCCTTTCAATGCCACATCTACCTTAATCTTCAACTGAGCTATCTTATTATTGCAATTCTTGATTACTCTATCGTGAGAATCCCTTTCTTCCTCAAATGAAAGAATCTCCTAGTAGTTGATATGATTAACATCAGAAAGGGCTCATACGAGGCTGTGCCACTTGAACCCAGCCTCTAGATCCTCGCGAACCACCTTGAGATTTCGGAGGGAAGTAGCTCTATTAGTGGGCTTTATGTTCTTATCAAATTTTACCCCACGCAAGAAGAGATGCGGGAAAGCAGCTTGAAGCTGGGGCGGACCCGGTGGAAGTGTGAACTTCTTGCCCCGACTAGATGAAGCGGGAGTAGCTGCAATAGATATGGCCTGAGAGGATGGAATTTCCTACATCATGGCAGTCTAAGCCTCGGTGTGAAGAGGAGCACTTGACAGCGAAGTCCCACGACGATCATGAGAATCCATGTGGTGCTTGTGCATATCGCCAAGGGAATCGCCTTCATTATCCCTTTTTCTCTTTTTCACCTCTCACGCTCTCTCTCCAAGTGGCGGGCCTCATCAACCTTTTTCTTCCTCCTTTCCTTATCAATATCACGGTAAGAGCGATGAACTAAATTTGGAATTTGATCCACGTAAGAGCTAGTATTCTAACGAAGTTAACGGTATAGTCCATGACCCATGGAACATGCAATGAAAAGAAAGATAAAGTTAACTCTTGAATTTTAAAACCTAACTCAATGCAAAAATGTGTGTTTGTGATCCTAAAATGGAGTGTGTAGTGCCGATGACCCCCTATATACTCTACCATTTACATGCACTGAGTTATGATAAACAAAGATATGGCACAGACACAGGATTATATGATATAAGAAATAGCAGTAGGTAGGATCGATTTCACCCTAGAGGGTGGTGAATAGGGTGATACTAACAATAATAAAAATTAATGGGGAAATAAAAACAATCACAGATAATAAAACAGAAAGATAATGCAGAAGAGATCACACACAAATTTACCCAGCTTCGGCAAAACCTTGCCTATATGCTGCCCCTAAGGTTTCTACTAGAAATTAAGTAGGCAGACGCTTACACACGTAAACTTGCGACACTCGCTAATGACTAACCTAACTCTATGCTCAAAACCCTGCCACAACTCAGCCACTGAGTTGCGAATTCTCAAACTACGCTCTGTAGTTTGTCCTAGTCACACGACTAGAAAGTTATACAATTTTAAAAGGAAAAGTAAAAAATAAAAAAATAAAAATAATCTAAAAAACAAATAGAAACAAAACCCTAATTATTTAATTTGAGCCTAATAATTATATAGAGTCGGCCCACTTCAAAGTACAATTGGAGATAAAGAGACGTCTCCCTTTTTTTCTTCTGTTCGGCCCAAAAGAGATGAATGTGTTCCTTTGTATTTTGTTCGTCCGTTCCCTTTTTTTCCTCTTCAAAAATTAGGGCTTCGTTCGATTGAAGCCGCCGCTTGATTTTCGATTGATTGAAGTGATTAAATTTATTTGCTTTGCTTCGTCAATCGTCTCCTAGCTTTGATTGGCTTTCGGCTGCTTCAATAAGTCGAGTTGGATGTTGATTGATTGGTACGTGATTTTTCCCTTTTTAGTTCTCGACTTTGATTCGAGTTATGAAATTATTCGTGGTTTATTCCAAGTATGCTCACTGATTTTAGTCTCGAACTCGAATACTTTTTGCCGATGATGTTAACGGGTAATTTATAGGGATCGAACACCCTATATTTTCGTTTGTATAATTGTGTTTGAATCTTCGGTGATTTTATCTCTTGCGTTGCTTTGTGCTTGAATGATGGTGATTATACTGACTTGTTCTTAGTTTATGTTGCTTGAATTTCCTTGAATCGGTTCCTTCTTTTGCTCCTACGACATTGGCATTTTGAATTTTCTCACTTTGAGATAAAACTTGACTTCGACTTGTTCAACTCCTTACTTGTTGGATTCGTGTACTTTCATCTTGCATCAGATAATTTTCTATGGCTTAATTTTCTTTATTTCTTGACCAATGCTACTTGTTCATGTTGATTGACTTCACTGCAATTTTCGAACTGCTACTGACATGTTTAATTTTCTTCCTTTAAACACTACTGCTTTACTGATATTTCATTGTTGAAACTGCTCCTTGACTTTGACTAGTTCATTGAACTGATATATGTGTATACATATATATATATATACATATATGTATACATGTGTATGTACTTCATTTTGTCTCTAGAGTAGTTCTTGTAATCTGGTTTCTTTTTTTTGGTTACATTGTGCGGTGGCATATATATTTTCACTGGCTTGTACATTTTGTTGAGTCAGGATTACTATGGCTGCTCTGTCCACTTCAGTGTTTGCATTCAGGCATATGCGTATATATATTTTGTCATGTTATACATATATATATATCGTTGGGTTGATTAGTTGGCCTTTTTTGCACTTTGGTTGTTCATGCCTCTGAACTGATATATGTGTTCATGCATTTGAGTTAATTCATTCATGTTATACTGCTTTGGTTGATTATATCCATACATATATACATACATATATGTATGTATATATATGTGTGTGGTTGACTTGATTTCACTTGTATCAATTTGTGGTCATGTTGTATGCATATGAACCTGCTGTTTTGATGTTGAGGCTTTGTCGTTGAAATTTTGAACTGATGTGGTCATTCATATATAAGTCTGCACTTTTGACTGCTTCCATTTGAATACTTGTGTACTCCAGTCTATGTTTCATTGTAGTCTACATGTGAACATGTCTGTGTTGTTGCAGTCTTGGTTCACTTTTGTTGTACGTTTGGTTTTGATGTCTGAATGCATGTTGAATCTGGTTTGTGCTTGTGAACTCCTGGTTGTTGTGAGTCTGACCATTGCATTGCTTCAGTTACCATTTGTTTGCTTGTACCTGATGTCTTATCTCAGTTTCATATGATCTGAACTGGTATCCACTTTGGGTTTCTCTATGTTGCCTTCACACTGAACTTGTATTCTGTTGATCATCTCCATATGCTTGTGTTGCCATATATGTTGTCCTCTTTGTACATATGTGTGCAACCCTAAACTTTGTATATGAGGTTGCCTGGACTGTTTGGTTGCATTGAGTTGTTGAACTTGAGTCATGTTTATGGAACTGGTTTGGTGCACTTGAACTTGTATGCAGTCATGTTAATTTTCTCTGGTTGCATACATACTCATGTATATACATGCATACATATGCATGTATATACGTGTAATTGTGTAATACATGTGCCGTATCCATTTTTACTCGATTTGTACATGTGTGTATTTGCACCTGTGTTGAATCCAACATCGGCTTGGGTTTGACCTTATGCTCACTTGTTCCTGTAGTTTTAACACGCAAATGTATATTGGTGTGCACGGCCTTGTAGCATGTACAGTGATACACTGTGCATGTCACAAGTTGTTCGTGTAGGATGAATTCAAAAGAAATGATGACGAACAACCCAAATAACTGAGGCAAATAACATTTGCAAAACACGCACTTTAATTTGCACTACAAAATATTTTCTTTTCAATTTTACTGCATCAATGTTTATTTTGCAGATAGCATAGATGCTGAATTCAAGCTGGAACAAAGTTGAAAATAAAAATAAGGGTTGAGTGAATATGTAGTGAGGTGTAAATTGTAAAGTGAAATTTGTGTTGTAATTGAAATTTTATAGTGATTGAAAATGTGTAAATGTAGTGAGAGCTCAAATTTGTACTATTTGAATTTGTAATAAAATATTTGTTTGAATAAAATATTTGTTTAAATATAAATTCTATGTTTTTTATTTTATTCAACAAATCTTTATTTAATTATGTGAAAAATAAAATAGTACAACAACAAATACATTTAAATGAATATATATATATATATATGTTTATTATCATCAAACAAAAATCATATACTAACATATTCTACAATCTCCCCCTTTTGATGATAACAAACATATATTAAGATTTTAACTGTATTAAATGTATTTGGTTTTGATGAGTTCTATTAGCTACCCCTATTTGAATGCTCCCCCTACAACAAAGCTCCCCCTTCATAAATGTATGAAAATAAATAAAAAGAAATTTGCAAATAAAAAACAATAAACCATGCAAATGAGCCTGGATGAGAATATGCAATAAAATATTTGAACTTTATTGGCCAAAATCTTAACTTTTCTCTCCCCCTTTTGTTATCAGTAAAAGAGTAATAGTGTTAGAAAATAGAGATAAAGTGATAGACATTAATACAACATTTATACCTAATCAAGTATAAATATTAAATTTCAATAAAAAATCAAACAAAAATCATAAATTCTCCTGTTAGGCGCATATCCCACTTTAGAGTGATATGGTGATATCGGTATATAAAACCATATAGTTGTATCTATTTGTGGTATATTTATGATAGGAATTTGAATACTTACTAACCATGCATAACCGTTAGGACTTTTAAATGAGATTAGTAGTATTCCCAATTTTTTCTTTTAAAAAACAATGAATTTCAAGTATCTTCTAACCACGTATAACCGTGAGGACTTTTAAATGGGATTGGAATCAACTCGTTTATTTAATAATCAATTTTGATATGTGTTTCGTACATGCATAACCGTGACGACTTTTAAATGAGCATGAAAGCACATAATCAAAGGTTCCAAGTAATTCACCCATGCATAACCGTGAGGACTTTTAAATGAGAGTGAATATTTTGGATGTTTTTAAAATTAAAAAAATGAATAATTTCCCTTTTAAATACCACATTTTGATATACTATATTGGATTTTGATGAGTGATGGTGGTTAGAAATATGATAGAAATAGAGATGGTCATGGAATTTTAACCAATCAAAGTTATTACAAATTTTGTTTAAATATTTCAAGAAATTTACTACATATATTGTCTCAAGCCATAATATATGATTAATATCAACACTCATTATTTATATTTCGATCACTATTTATCTTTTCGATAATCAGTAGGGAGTTAACATAGGCATTCAAGATTAAATATTAAAATCAAATTTCTAAATTGCCTAAAATGAGATGAAGTCGACAAAAATTATTTTCTAGAAGGGGTTTTATGGAAAAAATGTCTACCAATTGAAAATCAATTAAAATGAAAATTATGCGGATATTTTATTTGGAAATGTGATGCAACTAATGAATGTCTCAACATAAAACACGTTCCACTAGTAATTTTTATATCAACTAGACTACCAGCACAATCTGCATCTGAATACCCCTTTAAATCAAAGTTATCATAAGTTGAATACCATAGACCAAACCGTGAAGTGTGCAACAAATACCTTATAATCATTTTACAACGTGTAAAATGAGATTCATTTGGATTTGATTGAACCCGTGTACATAAGTAAGCAGAGAACACAATGTCTAGAAGTAGTAAGATGAAGAGGTGATCAATCATACCTTGATGTTTCTTTTGATCAACTACCTTACCAATTTCATCCTTGATAATTTAATTGTGGTGCTCAAATTTTCTAAGTTGATTGCTGGCTGATTGAAATATGATTATTGTGCAGATTTTCGACATATAATACATCGTTTGACCCATTTTGGCTCTACCACCTTTGTACTTCTCTAGGCTAAGGAAATTTGATTTGTCGCCCGTCGTGTGCCTGAAACAGCCAGAATCCAAGTACCACTCTTGTTGTTCCTTAGCCTGCCACCACACCTACACGAGGAAAGTTTTTTGTGACCTATTTGTTTTTATAGATCCATGATTGTTAGTGACAGATGATTTTGAAAAACAAGTTTGCATAGATACAAAACAGTCTATATTTGTTCCTTTTGGCACCCAGATTTGTTTGATTCTAAGGGATTTAACATTTGTACCATTAGGAGCCCAAATTGGTATGGTTTTAGTGTGTTTGGGTCTAAACCAGCAATTGTTTTGATTATGTCTAATTTTTCTACAAATCGTGCACTTGGAATTGACATGATTAGTTTCATTTCTAACTCTTTCAGATTGAGTATACCCAAGTCCTTGTCTAGTAGGATTAACAGTTTGTTTCCCTAATAGCATATTTAGTGATCTTTCTCCTTTGGAGAATTTATCTAAAGTTGTAGACAATTGTTGGACTTGTGTTTTGAGAGATTCATTTTCATTCAATAACAAAGTGCACTTTTTAATAGAATTTTCTCTCTTAATATTTTCACTTTCTTTCAAAATCAGAATTTCATTTTCAAGTGATTTAATTTTAATTTCTGATTTTTTAATTTCTTCTTCAAATGATGGACACTTATCACACTTAGGGCTCTTACTTCGATGGTTTTTAACCAATTGGTCAAGCTTCTTATTTAGTTCTATCAAACTATCTTTTCGTGATTTAAGTTTAGTGTACTTCTCCCCAAGTCTTTCAAACAGCCATTTACCTCGTGAAAATATATAAGTGATTATGAGTGAGTGAGTTTTGATACCTCGCTTGGCTCGTCATCATCACTGTCAGTTGTTTCTCCTTGAAGACGCAGATTTTCTTTTTCACTCTCACTGCTAGTGCTTTTATCAACTTCATCAGTTTCATCCCAAGTAGCTGCAAAACTTCTTCCTTTTGATTTCTTTCCTTGGCTTAATCTATTTTGAGGACAATTAGGCTTGATATGACCGGGTTTATTGCAGTTGTGACAAATGATCTTCTGCTCTTCTGAGTTGTCTAGAACTTTGACGATTCTATTCTTCAGTTGTTGATTTAGGGTAGGATGTCCATATTTTCGGTTCCATCTTTTGAATCTCTTTATTGTCAGTGCCAATTCAGCTGCTCCATCATCATCATCATCACTTTCCGCTGTTCCTTTGAGAGCTATTGATTTCTTTGGTGTATCACCTCCTTCACGTTCTTCCTTGAATTTGATTTCTAGCTCATAAGTGGTGAGATTTCCGATGAGTTCTTCGACTTTAACTTGTTTCAAATCTTTTGATTCTTAAATGGTAGTGACTTTTGCTTCAAAATTTCATGGTAGAATTCTGAGGATTTTTCGAACTATTTTCAATTCTGTGTATGGTTTTCCGAAAGCTTTTGATTTGTATACGAGATTAGAAAGTCGTCCATACATTTCTTTGACACCTTCATCCTTTGCCATCGTGAAGTTCTCGTATTCGCTACTAAGCATGGCAAGGCGAGATTCTTTGACTTGGGAAGTTCCTTCGTGAGTCACTTCAAGTGTGTGCCAAATTTCCTGCGCAGTTAGACAATGCGAGACACAGTAAAATTTAATTTGATCTAATGAACAAAAATTCATATCTTTAGCCTTAGCTTCTATAGTTTATTTTCAAGATCTATCCATTGATCCTTCGGCTTTTTAATTTCTTGATTATCTACCACTAAAGTTGGTGTCCTATATCCCGTCTCAACAATATTCCATGCATCTATGGTTTTTAGAAAAAATTTCATTCTATTTTTCCAGTAAGCATATTCACCATTGAACATGGGTGGTCTAACTATGGACTGACCCTCAGCTAAAGCATTATTAAAAGAAGCCATTTAAAAAATCAAATTTTTAACTGAAAGAAAAAATCAAATTTTTAATAAAAAAAATGGTTTTTGTTCCTAGCTCCGATACCACTTGTAGGATCGATTTCACCCTAGAGGGGGGTGAATATGGTGATACTAATAATAATAAAAATTAGTGCGGAAATAAAAGCAATCACAGATAATAAAATATAAAGATAATGCAGAAGAGATCACACACAAATTTACCCAACTTCGGCAAAACCATGCCTACATGCTGCCTCCAAGGTTTCTACTAGAAATTAAGTAGTCAGACGCTTACACACGTAAACTTGCGACACCCGCTAATGACTAACCTAACTCAATGCTCAAAACCCTGCCACAACTCAGCCACTGAGTTGCGAATTCTCAAACTACGCCCCGTAGTTTGTCCCTAGTCACATGACTAGAAAGTTATACAATTTTAAAAGGAAAATTACAAAATAAAAATAAACTAAAAAAACAAATAGAAACAAAACCCTAATTATTTAATTTGAGCCTAATAATTATATAGAGTCGGCCCACTTCAAAGTATAATTGGAGATAAAGAGACGTCTTCCTTTTTTTCTTTCGTTCGGCCCAAAAGAGATGAATGTGTTCCTTTGTATTTTGTTCGGTCGTTCCCTTTTGTTCCTCTTTAAAAATTAGGGCTTCGTTCGATTGAAGCCGCCGCTTGATTTTCGACCGATTGAAGTGATTAAATTGCTTTGCTTTGCTTCATCAATCGTCTCCTAGCTTTGATTGTCTTTCGGTTGCTTCAAAAAGTCGAGTTGGATGTTGATTGATTGGTACGTGATTTTTCCCTTTTTAGTTCTCGACTTTGATTCGAGTTATGAATTTGTTCGTGATTTATTCTATGTATGCTCACTGATTTTAGTCTTGAACTCGAATACTTTTTGCCGATGATGTTAACGAGTAATTTATAGGGATCGAACACCCTATATTTTCGTTCTTATAATTGTGTTTGAATTCTTCAGTGATTTTATCTCTTGCGTTGCTTTGTGCTTGAACGATGGTGATTATACTGACTTGTTCTTAGTTGATGTTGCTTGAATTTCCTTGAATCGGTTCCTTCTTTTGCTCCTACGACTTTGGCATTTTTAATTTTCTGACTTTGAGATAAAACTTGACTTCAACTTGTTCAACTCCTGACTTGTTAGATTCATGTACTTTCATCTTGCATCTGATAATTTTCTACGGCTTGATTTTCTTTATTTCTTGACCACTGCTACTTGTTCATCTTGATTGACTTCACTGCAATTTTCGAACTGCTATTGACATGTTTAATTTTCTTTCTTTAAGCATTGCTGCTTTACTGACATTTCATTGTTGAAACTGCTCCTTGACTTTGACTAGTTCATTGAACTGATATATGTGTATACATATATATGCATATATGTATACATGTGTATGTACTTCATGTTGTCTCTGGAGTAGTTCTTGTAATCTGGTTTCTTTATCTGGTTACATTGTGTGGTGGCATATATATTTTCACTGGCTTGTACATTTTGTTGAGTCAGGATTACTATGGCTGCTTTGTCCACTTCAATGTTTGCATTTAGGCGTATGTATATATATTTTGTGAAGTTATACATATATATATCGCTGGGTTGATTAGTTGGCCTTCTCTGCACTTTGGTTGTTCATGCCTCTGAACTGATATATGTGTTAATGCATTTGAGTTAATTCATACATGTTATACTGCTTTGGTTGATTGTCTCCATACATATATACATACATATATGTATGTATATATGTGTGTGACTGACTTGATTGCACTTGTTTCAATTTGTGGTCATTGTATGCATATGGACTTGTTGTTTTGATGTTGAGGCTTTATCATTGAATTTTTGAACTGATGTGGTCATTCATATATAAGTCTACACTTTTGACTACTTCCATTTGAATACTTGTGTACTCCAGTCTCTATTTCATTGTTGTCTACATGTGAACATGTCTGTGTTGTTGTAGTCTTGGTTCACTTCTGTTGTATGTTTGGTTTGATGTCCGAATGCATGTTGAATATGGTTTGTGCTTGTGAACTCCTGGTTGTTGTGAGTCTGGCCATTGCATTACTTCAGTTACCATTTGTTTTCTTGTACCTGATGTCTTGTCTCAGTTTCATATGATCTGAACTGGTATCCACTTTGGGTTTCTCTGTTGCCTTCACACTGAACTTGTATTCTGTTTATCATCTCTATATGCATGTGTTGCCATATATGTTGTCCTCTTTTTACATATGTGTGCAGCCCTAAACTTTGTATATGAGGTTGCCTGGATAGTTTGGTTGCATTGAGTTGTTGAGCTTGAGTCATGTTTACGGAAATGGTTTGGTGCACTTGAACTTGTATGCAGTCATATTAATTTACTCCGGTTGCATACATACTCATGTGTGTTGAATCCAGCTCAACTCGGGTTTGACCTTGTGCTCACCTGTTCCTGTAGTTTTAACATGCAAGTGTATATCGGTGTGCACGGCCTTGTGGCATGTACAGTGATACACTATGCATGTCACAAGTTGTTCGTATGTGATGAATTCAGAAGAAATGATGACGACCAACCAAAATAACTGAGGCAAATAACATTTTCAAAACACACACTTTAATTTGCACTACCAAATATTTTCTTTTTCTATTTTACCACGTCAATGTTTATTTTGCAGATAGCTCAGATGCTGAATTCAAGCTGGAACGAAGTTGAAGATAAAAGTACGAGTGTTGAGTGAATATGTAGTGAGGTGTAAATTGTAAAGTGAAATTTGTGTTGTAATTGAAATTGTACAGTGATTGAAAATGTGTAAATGTAGTGAGAGCTCAAATTTGTACTATTTGAATTTGTAATATAATATTTATTTGAATAAAATATTTGTTTAAATATAAATTTTATGTTATTTATTTTATTCAACAAATATTTATTTAATTATGTGAAAAATAAAATAGTACAACAACAAATACATTTAAACGAATATATATATGTTTATTATCATCAAACAAATATCATATACTAGCATATTCTACACAGTATAGGTAATCGAATTATATACATAGATTCAACAAACAGCGGGGGCTGTTCCGGCACAACGTCGGCTAGTTTTAGACATCACACAACAAAAACCAAACAAATAGAAAGTATAGACTATATACTTGTACAGACTCGATCGACTCAAAAAATATACAAAAATCATAGATTGCTCCCCTTCACTGGAACTCTATCACATCAGCATTTCTTCCCACTAAGGCCACCTTTACCATCCTTACCCGAACGAGTCGGAACCTTCTTCCTCTTGCTCTCCTTGCCAAGGGCAATCACACCCTCCAACGGTGCGGACTCTCCTCCTATGGTAGGACCAGACCCCTCAGAACCTCCCATAGTGGCGTCTCCATCCTTTGACATCTAAAGCTTGATAGTAGTCGGAGTCTTGTGCTTTGCTTCCTCCTTCTCCTTCTTCGCCTCCAGCCCTCTCTTTTCCTTCTCAAGTCTCCCTACCATCATCTCCTTATTAGTTAGTTCCATCTCACTGCTCACTACCACTTCTTCTTCCTGAGACGCGAAGACGTCCTCCACGTTTTGCAGTGCCATTTGCTCAGAATTAGGCCCAGGCATGGAGATTGAAACAAGAATTATACCCGAAGCCACTGTAGAGACAACGGTGGAGGCAGAAAAGATAGCAGAGGCTCCCGAGGCCTGTATAGCTGGAGGAGGAGGTGGGAGAGATGGTTGACCTACAAGTTGGGAAACACAGTTGTATAGTTTAGTAAAGGACTCTGGAGTAAACTGGAGCTTTTGGATTAGTGGAGAAATTAGAGAAATACCTGAACCAGGAGTTTATTCATGAACTTGGACTTTGAAATCTCCTGCTCCAGTCCTCATTTCAGTAGGTCGCTCGATGATTGGAGGGAAGTATGGTTCACATAGAGCTTCGGAAGGTGGATGCATTTGGGTGGCTTCAAAACTGACAGGTGTGGCCATATGAATGGTTGTTTCTTGCCCTTGAGATTTAAGAACATATATTTCACCCTGACTCGAAGAGCGTGGGCCAGCAAGAGTTTTAGCGACAGCATCAGTGGCATCCTTTCTTCTCTCTTCTCATACAATCTCCTTACCAGCCGCTAGGCAGTTTATGTCCACAGAGTTGAGATACACCGCCATTAACTCTTTCTCAGATCGCATATCCTTGACTTGCTCTAATCTAACTAATACTTCTTCCCAAACCATGGCAAGAGTCCGGGGATAATCGTTTACGAGCCACTACAAGCTCCCTTGTTCATAAAATCGCAAGTATAAAGATGCAACATGCCGACATCCATCTGGCTCATTACTTCATTATGCTCCTCTTGAAGGTCCGAGAGCTCCGATCGTGTGACTAAATGGTGATCCCGGACACCAGTTTATTGGATGTGATCTGTTCTTTCTCCTTGGCCAGACTCGCGTTCTCCTCATGGAGTCGAGTGAGTTCGGCAGCTAGCTCAACAATAGTTTGGTCCCAGGCCTTGATAGCCTGCTCTCTTTCAATGACTTGCTCTTTCAACTTGATGGACTCCCTGTGAGCTTCTTTGAGCTAATCATTGATCATAAGAAGTACTCTATCATGAGCCCGGCTTGCTTCAGTTAGAAGCTTACCACTGGCAACTTTTCCTTTTAAGGCCGCATCTCTCTCAATCTTCAACTGAGCTATCTCATTGTTGCGATCCTTGATTACTCTATCATAAGCATACCTTTCTGCCTCGAATGAAAGAATCTCCTAGTAGTTGATACGATTAACATCAAAAAGGGCTTGTACAAGGATGTGCCACTCGAACCCGGCCTCCAAATCCTCGTGGACTGCCTCGAGATTTCGGATGGAAGTAGCTCTATTAGTGGGCTTTATGTTCTTATCAAATTTAACATTGCGCAAGAAGAGATGCGGGAAAGCATCTTGAAGCTCGAGCGGACTCGGTGGAAGTGCGAACTTCTTGCCCTGACTAAAAGAAGCGGGAGTAGTTGCAATAGATATGGTCTGAGAGGATGGAATTTCCTATATCACGACAGTCTGAGCCTCGGTGTGGGAAGGAGAACTTGATAGCAAAGTCCCGCGATGATCATGAGAATCCTTATGGCGCTTGTGCATATCGCCGAGGGCATCGCCTTCATTATCCCTTTTTCTCTTCTCTCCCCTCTCGCACTCTCTCTCCAAGTGGCATGCCTCATCGTCTTTTCTCTTCCTCATCTCCTTGTCAGTTTCATGGTAAGAGCGATGAGCGGGATCCGAAGTTTAATCCCGGAAAGAGCTAGAATTCTGACAAAGTTGATGGTATAGTACACGATCCATGGAACCTGAAACGAAAAGAAAGATAAAGTTAATTCTCGAATTCTAAAAACTAACTCGATACGAAAATGTGTGTCTGTAATCCAAAAGTGGAGTTTGTAGTACCGATGACCCCTTATATACTCTACCATATCAGCATGGTTTCAAAGTTGGAATCCTGCCACCTTCGCTTTTAAAGGAAAGGAAGATATGTCGATATGCGAGCCAATCTCACCTATCATTTCACTAATCAGGAAATCCTCAGATTCATTCACGTGAATAGAGACGTCTGTTAGAAAATCGGAGTGTGACGTATCTCCAACAGAGGTTTGGGCAGCTTGACCTCTGGTTGATTGAGGAATTTCGGTGGTCAAATATTCTTGAGAGGAAATCGAAAGACTCAGCTCGTCAGTAGTTAGCAGTTCCAAAGAAGGTAAGCGAGGGAGAGCAGGGCTTATTGTTGGAGACTTGTAGAATGACTACGCCTTTTCCTCACTAGCATGATAATCGATGTCATCATCATCAGACTCATACTCCTCTTCACCAACAGCCAGCTCTTTTCCTGATTTACTTACGAATCCTACACCCTCCTCCGGGATTGTGGACATTCTAACATCGTCACCCCCATCACCAAGGGAATCATCTCCCATGGGCTCATCGGCCCCTATCTTGACAGCTTCTTCCTCATCATCTCTCGCAGGCTCATCAGCCTCTGTATTAGCAGTCCCCTCTTTATGTTTATCGCCTGATCCACTTTTTCCTCTTCCTTTTGAGGATCCTCGTCAAATCTACGAGAGAGGGCAGTGGAATAGGTGCGGGACCTCGAACTGCTCGGTGTTAAGGATTCTGTGTCGGCTATTCATCCCGACTTTAGCAGTCCAAACTCTCGCAAGTTTTCGTTCATCAAAAAAAACTTTACATCTGATGGCCTATAAGTCTTCGAGCATTTTCTCATGCTCTGGCTTCTCGACCCTCTTGGGAATACCTATGAGGGGCACAAATTAAGTTATGAACTTAGAGATTTCAATATGGGAGAGATCGAAAAAAAATGGCTTACTTCCTTTCAACCAAAGACAAACATCGCACAAAAAAGTATTCGTTGTTGCAGTAAGAACATTTATTGTGAAGCTTCTCAATGACTTTGCACCTTATCCATACTTCTATTATCACAAAGGACGGGTAGTCTATCCTTTTCTTGAATTCGAGAAGACAGATGAGTTCATTGAACCATGGAGGCCGATCAAATCTTTACATGAAGAGAACATATAACGAGTTCAACAAGGCATGTCTATATGGGTTAACTTGGAAAGGAGCAAGTTCGATCTCTTGTAGAAATCTCATCAGGAAAGGATTGAAAGGAGGGACTGATCCATCAAGGCACATATAGCAACTACAAGCTATGAATCTTGAAGGGGGATTGTGAGCAAATTTAGTTACCGGTGGCAAGCAGACATCGCCCTCTGGAATGCTATATTAAAGGCAGATGTTTCGAAGCATCTTGGCTGTCAGAATAGTGGGAGCTCGTTTTGGCGGATCATTTATAATCAACCTTGGGGACAACAGACGCAAAACAAGATCCACCAGCACTATCTTGCCCTCTGGCTAGGAGGTTGTAGGTTGGTTAGTCTCGACTAGAACAGATGGTGAAACTGGGGCAGTAGTAGATGTAGCTTCAGAAGGTGTAGATGATCCTTCACCAGGTTTAAGGCGAGACGATTTACGAGTCATTCTAAATAGTAAAACTTGGCATTCAACACGATCATGTAAATTTAACTTAGAATAGAAATGCTCGTGTGACCAACACTCGAAATCCAAAGGGAGTCAACGTGTGTTGACCGATCGAATTCCAAATATTGACCTGGACAAGGGCAATGTGTTATCTATGCAAAGTGAGTCCGGTGTCCCGAACATTGTAAATGGACCATCCCATGTAGATAGCTTGTTCATGTTAGAAAAATAAGTCGCATCACATTTTCGAGTTATTTCCTTTGCAATTAACCCGTTATTTATGAGAATCGATAACGGATCCGCTGTCCGAAGTGATGTTGAAAGTCTTTCATTTCAGGACCACTAGAAGGGCAGAAATAGAGAGATGGTACGACGAAGTCATCGAACACATCAAACTTAAGACATATCGTCACATGGAGGTCCACATGATGATCGGAACTTAGCAAATTCCACTCGAGAGACAATCGAATCCGGAGAATTGGGCTTTTCTCTAGGATCATATGCGTGCAACCAAGTAAACCCCAGTTTCATCCTCGATTACACACATGAGAATTCGATTGCCTTCCAACAAGTCTACAGCCAAGCCCGTACCATCTTCATCACCACCGTTCGCCTATAATCATTCAACAAAAACCGCCTTCAATTTAAAATCAATTAGACCTAGGGTTCAGCCTCAATTCAAAACCGAGAATTCTTGGCAGCATCTTGGAAGTAGCAATGGTATAGGAAGGTTGCGAGTTGGCTAAGGATGTGGCAGCAGTCAGTGGAGACACGACAAACGATCGACGGTAGCATGGAAGGAGCAAGGGAGGACAGGTCGGCACGAAGGATTTTAGGAGAAGACTTGACCAATTCAGTACTGAGATGAAAAAAAAGCACAAGGAGATATGCCCACATAGGTCAACATATGAGAAAATTTGCAAAAATTTCTTAAGTTGGTATGTCGGCACCGACATGAGAGGTCGGTACCGACATGTTGTGCATCATCGGATGGTGTCCAAACTCATCGTGACTAACCTACTAAAGAACAAGAGGATGCCTGTAAGTTCCAAATCGTAAATTATATCGTCAACATCAAGAAGAAATTTTTTAGTCTGAATTAAAGAAGACACCTAATAAAATCGATCAATTAAAACCAGATAAAATCAACATCTCAAGACAACTTTCAAACGCTTAGTTGGAATTCACGATATAACAATCCATACCTATTTTCGATCTAGAGCACACTTTGTTTTCAACGAAAGCATATTCTGGGGGGGAAATATTATCTGGGTTTTTATCCATGCAGAAATCAACAAGAGTAAAAATGTCAGGACGAAGCGACTTGAAATCTTGGAAGCACACCTGAATATGGTAGAGAAACACCTCAGAGAAATTTCAACTAAGATGGAGCTAACACCTGATGTCAGTACCGACCTCTAGAAGTCGATGGTGACTTCTCATACCTTCATGGTTCTCACTCAAACTTTGCATGACTGCTTCTTTGCCTATTTTATGTGTACCTAAGAGATATTAAAGGATTCTGAACAATCAATTGTGAAGATTTAGGAGTTAGCGGTCAGAATAGCAAAATAAACCAAGTAATGTAGGAACTATCAACAATATCAATCATCCATCCACTAAGACAACATGGGACACTTCAAAATGGAGTAGGATAAAGGATGCAAAAGAAACCAAACCAATTGGAGTTAAGCACACATGTCGACACCGACATGAGAGGTCGGTACTGACATGTCACATCAACTCGATTGGTCTCACGACTTCTCGCACACTTTTAGGTCAACTTTTGGACTTTGCTCAAACTCTCATTCTGGCCCAATACCACTGCTACAACTATAAATACAAACCGTAGAGCAACCAAAACAGTATCTGGTTTCTTCCATCACTACGTGGAAGCTCCATCTCTTCTTCAACTCTTTTCTCTATACAATAGTCACCAATGTAGCTACTCTAGGCAATTCTAGGACTTAGAGTCTGTCTA
Source organism: Allium fistulosum (assembly GCA_030737815.1). Taxonomy (NCBI): domain Eukaryota; kingdom Viridiplantae; phylum Streptophyta; class Magnoliopsida; order Asparagales; family Amaryllidaceae; genus Allium; species Allium fistulosum. The sequence continues at coordinate 86,205,113 of CM060901.1, read as the reverse complement.
AACCCCATACTTGCGACTTATTCTCCCTTAAATCCACTGTAATCTCAATCAAATCAATAATCAATAAAGCTATAAAGAAGATTGCCGAACCACAATAAAATCTCATGTCTCTCTTTCTTATTTCTGTTTATTTTCTTTTATTATTACTATTATCTGCTGGATCTAAGTCTCACTGGTTCTTACAACCTATTCTTGGGTGTTGATCTGTTTTGACATTAACATTTAATAAAACAATGATTATTAAAACCTTCCTACCTAATTTAACCCATTTAAATCTTGAGTTAAATTATCTCTTTTATATCCAAGAGTTCTACCAATTTGCACTCATCAAATTATTATTCAAAAAAACTTTTATTTTAAATCAATTTCCTTTAAGAAAACTTAAAAACTAAATACCTGGTTTTTATTTCATAATCTTTTTTTGGGAAATCGTACTATATTTTTTTTCTTTATATATAAAATAACTTCAATGATTTATTCACCAACACTCATTTTAGATTTATTCGGATTCGAACCCATTTCAATCGCACAAAGATAAAAAGAATAATTTACTAAGTGCACTACAATGTTCGCCTAAGCAAATACTAATCTCCATTTAGAAGATTATTCAGATTATCACAAAACTAATCAAGATGCTTTCCCCGACTATCCAAAGAAAATGTATCCCATTTAAAATTTCCCATCCAAAATATTTATACTTATAAATTCTTCCAAGTAACGCTACTATTAATTTTCTCAAAATCCTTTTGAAATTATTTCAAACAACTCCGAGATTTAAATTCAGAAATCATTTTTAAATCACATTTTATAAATCAAATTTACATAAAGTTGCCTTTGTATACAATCATCTTATATTATAATAATTCTCCTCTATTATAATAAATTTTCTCAAATATTTATCCTCTAAATGTCTTATCTTCCCATTTAGATTATATTATACAACTTTATTAAAAGATGACTTTTAACTTAACATTTTCCACCGAACACCTTATAGTCAAACTATGAAAATGAATTCACAAGGGGTTCGTTTTGATATACTCATAATTATCAAAACAATAAATGCCCATAAATAAGCTGAGCACAAATACTCAACAATCAACAAACAAAAGTCAATGCTTCTAAACTAACCGAGCATGACTAATCAAACAACAATGATAATGAATAAACATTATCATTTTCAAACAACTATATGCCTTTGAAAATTATTCCTTTATATATATAAAATACATCATCCAAGGTAAAATATTTCATTTACCAATTTTCAAAAATCAATATCACGTCTGTTTGCCTTGTTCAAGTGTTTAGAAATCCCTATCGACACCGTGGTGGTCCACGTCTCAACCAGAATTCATAAACTACTCAGTAGACCAATTAACATAATACGTTTTTATTACAATAACAAATACGCTCTCGTATATATATTACTCTCAAACTCATTCTAGGGTATCACTTACCCTATCTCAAATGAGCCATATCCTACCAAAGCCAAGGTTCTTGCTTAACCTTCGGCTCTGATACCAGATATAACGATCGGCCTATTCGACCTTCAATGTTGGCACTCAATGCATCAACGGTATTCAAATGTCGAACATCCAATAGTCGAAAAGGCAGATTGTTAGGATAAAATAAAAGAGCAAACATGGGAAACGGAATTTCATAGTAGAAACGACAACATATAATATAATAAAGATAGTATTAATTGTCACTCCAAGATACAAAGTACATCAGAGTTAAAAACAAACCTCATCAGCTGGACAATTATAAATTTACGACCTTACAATTGCTGATAGGTATATATATAATAATACAGTAGAAAATAAAATTATTACGGCAGTTGAACATCCAACTCTACTCTATGAGCTCCATGTCTCACCAACGATAACCTAGAAAAATACTCGGTTTGACTCAAGCATTATAATAAAATAACACCCGATCACTATAGAAAACCAGCGTGAGAAAACTCAAGTAATATGGCGAACATTTAATAATTCTGTGAGACCACACCGCTAAATGCGAAACGGGTTTTTACCTCACAATAACAACTTCCAAACTTGAAGAAATGGAAAACAAATCAGAACAACAATTTAAAAGGAAAGGATGATCACAGACAAGATCAAAATCCAAACTTAAAGAATAGACAAAAATAATTAAACATCGAGAAGAGCTCCCAACACTTCTCGATGAAATTAAGGAAATAAGTCAAAGATTTGAATCAAATAACGAAAACGAAAATTTTCCAACAATGACTAGGAGGGTGCGCCCTCTTACCGAAAATATACCTCTAGATAATATACTTAAGAGGGTCATTTTCTTTATGACTCCTCTATAGAACTCCAAACCGGACCCCGCCAACCTTGCTGAGTATTCGAGTATTTCACATCCCCGCAAGCATACAAACAAATCCAATTTAGAGTAGATATGAAGATACCCTAATGCGAGTAACCCCACATAGCCTGGCCCCGCTCGCTTTCTCCTGATTTTAGTCTGACAAAGGATGTCAATGCTTAAATGAGCAACAAATCATCTTAATTTGATGAAACCCAAGAGAAGAAAATATTAATTACAAGGTTTGAATATAAATAAGGAGAATGAATTTATCCAACATGACTAGGAGGGTGCATCCCCCTACACTGAAAGTATACCTCTAGATAAAATATACTCGAGAGCCCACGCCAAACATGCATTGCTCTCGGGAATTTACTAGCTGGATACCGCCTCACATGAGCATTCGAATATACTCACATCAACACATGCATGCTACCAACAACTTTCTAGATAAATATGAATATATCCCAATGGGTCTGACCCACATACTCTTTGGTTTTAGTTATCCGCAGTGTTGGATATCAATGCTCAAAATGAGTGATAGATTGTCTTAGATTGATGAAGCACAAAGAATGATATCAAAATCTATAGTTAAGAAATCAACTATCAAAAGTAAACGAACGATTATATATGGAAATAAATCGCATACACTTGTCACCAACAAACGAATTCAAGCTTCTAAGACAATTGATTCTTACTTGTGCTTGATTTTCACATCATAAATATTTGTAAAACACATTAAAATACTCATTAAAAATATTCTTTTAAAGGGGCAAATTATATTTCTAAGTGTATTAAAAATAAGGGCCAAAATCAATTGTCATTAAAACACTGTTTACTCTAAATCCAAAACAATTTACACTTAGTATTATTTTTAAACATTCCTTTTTTAAAGATTTTCTCATCTATAGACTATCATTTATAACTTTTAAAAACAAATTTATTATTCTACAAAGTAATAGATAGATTTAAATACTTTTATTAAATTCAAACAATGTTAATCATCCTGAAAGATAATTGATATAGTTCTTTTATAAATTTTAAATCCATATTAATTACCATAAAAGGTAATTAATCAAATTTTTATAAATTTTAAACAATACTAATTATCCTGGAAGATAATAAATCAAATTTATTACTTCTTTTATAAATTTTAAATCAAAACTTAACCTTTATTTTCAAAATTACCAAAATATTTGAAAATATAGTTTGAACAACTTTCAAAGTGCGAAAACATGACCACACATTTATTTAGTAAAAATACAAGCACAAGTTCAACAAACACTGAGGTTTGAGGAGATGATATTTCATAAGTGATGATAGAGCGATAATTGCTATAACGACACTTACTCAAATTAAACAGTATGTTACAAATATTTTAACCAAACAGCAATATAGACAACACGGAAATATAAGTAAGTTGCATATAACTATAAATTAATAATGACGAGAAACCCCTTAGGGTTTCTCTATAAAAGTCCCATGTAGGTCACACACACGTATATGTATTTTCGAAGTGTTCCTAGCGACCTATTCGCTACGAAAACACTCCGACTTCTTCTTTTTGTCCCCTGCAAAAAAATGGTTATTTATGTCATCCGCTATCAAGCGAGAATTCAAATCCAAATAAACAATTAAATAATAATAATCTTTTAACTTTGCAAGCACAGACCCATTTATTCTGCTCGATAGATGTCTAAATAATTTATTCAATTTTTATAACATAACGGTGTTTTATTTTCATAAATAGATGTCCAAATAATCTATTCATTTAATTATAACATCCAACAACAATCTATAATAACACAGAAATTATATAGTTTATTTAAAGGTGAGTAAATTCACTGAAATTCCAGCGGACGCTTTCGTGTTCCGGTTTGGTCAAAAATCGAATGGCGTTCGATTTTATCCTAAAATTTCTCCAAGCTTCAAATTCAACGAAATCAGTTCCAGCACGAAGCTAATGTTCCTACGAGTCCAACGCAACTTATCACGTCCGAATCCGACCTATTATATTCCTTACTAAAATAACAAGTTAAACAAGATGCTCAAGCAACCCAAATTCCATAAGCAAAACACAAGTTTTAAGCAACCTATCATATCAAGCAAATCAAAGTTGAAATTTGAATTTTGATTTGATTTTATCAATTTTGAAAAGTAGGTTTTTGTGGTATTCCGCTACCTAATATTCCGTCCACGTACGAACCGCGAACGACTGAAATAAAAATACGATCGTGCACCATAATGCGACACGATCACAAATTAACAATAAAATACACATATTATTTTATTCTATGAAATTTCCAAAATACCATCGTTTGCTGTAAAATACGTCAAATGAAAATATAATTATTTTCTAAATTAAAAATTATGAAAAAATTCTATAAATTCAGTTAAAAATACGTCAATAAAACCGAATCGTTTTATTAACAATTGATTTTCTTATTATTTATTCGAACCATTTATTATTTATTAATAAATTTTTAAAATAGATTCATCATTATTATTTATAAATTAAAAGGAGTTAAATAAGACTATTAAATCTATTTAATTAATATTTAATTCACAATTCAAATATTAAATAATCATTATATTTGAATTTAAGTTATTAGACTTTAAAAACCAATCATTTCAATATTTAAAATTAATTAAATATTCAAAATCAAAACTATAAAATACCGGGATGTTACATCTTTTCTTTCCTATTTCATGAAACAAATTCAAATTCATGCCGATAAATAGATCCAATTATACTCCTCTAAATTTCTAACAAACCATATTATTAATTATTTCATAAAAAATACTTTCCATAATTTATTTATTTAATTGAATTATTTTATTTACATCTATTTACTAATTGGATTCAAAATTTATTGATAAATTAGTTTCTATCTTCAAATAATTTCTAATTTACTAATTTCAAATATTATTTACTATAAAATTTAACTTATCGGTTTACTCTAAATAATTAGCTTATATTTCTACATTTCAGAATATCCAATTTAACTACCAAATCACTACTCCATCCATATTTAATTCTTATCATTTAATAAAATACTCTTCATCAAATTCCCAAATCATTCCCATAATTCCATATTTATATTTCAAAACATATTTAATTAATTCAAATCACATTTATTCAATAATAATTATTATTAAATTATTAATTTATTGCTTGTCGAAAACGGGTTGTTACAGACACTCCCTTAAGAAAATTGCATCCTCGTAGTTCCTTCTTAGGGGAAAATATGTAACTAACAATAACTCTAAACTTAACTATACCATTACCAATTTATTTTCAAATATAATCAAAAATCATCAAAACAATTCCTATAGTGCTCTATTTCAACTATCTCGAGTCAACACATATAGTGATCTGCATCGACACTTCGAGTATCAATAGAGTAGCATAAAATTCATAACTAGACCCTTTATTGGTGGGTTATCAAAAGGCTCAAATTTAATTTCCTTGCCCAATATCTATAATTTAATCAAAATAGGTTATTAATAAATATCTTCAATAGATAATATATATATATATATTTCAAAATTTTCAAATTAATATTCACTTCCATTATAAAAAAATTCAAAATATCAAATTCAATCAATTATACTTTTCTAAAACATTACACTTCCATACAACCCAATTTAACACACACTCCCACAGACACACAATATATATATATATATATACATACATATATATATTATCAAACTTACAAAAATTATATATAAAAGGTAATGGCATTGCCTCACCATATCTCTCTACTAATGACAAACATCATTTGGCTGCGATGTAGGCCATGTAATCAACACCGCTTCGGCGTCTCCATAACTGTCTACTAAGGTTTACTAGCTGCATATGTCATCTTTAATACATGTATATACACATTATAGAATTTTATTGTCATTTCAAACAACATAATTCTTATATAAGGTACAAATTTACAATAACTTCTTATCTCAAAATATTTTCCTAAATAGTATACCCTTTTATTTCAGTCTGCTTTAAATAATTTATCAAAACTTCATATAATTTCTATAATATCTCATAATTACAAAATCTAAGTATTCAAAACTATATGATTTTCAAAAATATAACCCATAACATTCCTTATGTAACTTTATTTTTAAAAAACCCTTTCCAAAATTATACTACTAACTCTTTTTAAAGCACTTATTTCCTTTTAAAATAAAGTTGACAGCATTTCCCGATACCATTATATAGCTTTCCAAATATTTATTTCTTCTCAAAACATTGAAATCCTTAAAAAACATTACGTCTATATGACTCGTTCTAGTGTTTAGGAATCCCTATCGATGACGTTGGCCAGACGCATCGACCAGAACTGTTAACCACTCAACGGACAAATCAACACAAATTCACTTCAAAATTTCTTACATTATTTAATAAATATATCCTTCTTAACCATTCTACTTCTTTAAAACAATTATTTTCTTCTTTAAATGATTACCTATTTCTTCCTCAGAGCATAATCAAATATCAATTCTATATAATCAAATTATCAAAATTTTCTAATTCAAAACATTTTCCTTATTCGATATAAAACAATTTCCAACAACTATATATAAACCATAAGTCCTTATTTATAACTAATACTTACCAAAAATAAATCATTTAAATATCCTAAATATCTATTAACAATAAACCATTTAAATAATTTAAATATCTTTCAATATCAACAAACACCCTATATAATTGTTCAAAATAGATAAAGATCTAAGTGGCATCCATTCCATAACTTTGATATACACAAATAATCATCAAACAATAAAATATACATAAGAAACAATAATCAATGCACTCAACGGAAAAATTGTACATCAGTTTCTGCTACACACTCTGATTAATACCGGACCAAAAATAATAATACAATACTAAGCCACCCAAGGTATAATGTTCAACACCAATACAAATACTACTAGTTGGACTAACTCCTTGCATCCTTGCTACTCCAATGATTATATACTTCATGCTCAAAGGAAATAAATGAAAAGTAATTACATAAGTATACGCACATGCACGCGCGCACGCACGCGCGCACACGCGCACACACGCACACACGCATATATATATATATATAATTACAAGTACGCTCTTGATGATTATCCTAGTAATCATCATATACACACTATGCCATATTATATGGTAACTACCCAATCACACCCATGAGGACCAGGACTCTAAGCCTCATCTAAGGCCATGACTGTGAGAAATGCGGATTAAGGATCTTAAGGCTAGAATTAACACTAGAGGGGGGGTGAATAGTGTTTAAAGAAATTTGTTAATCTTTTTGAGTTTATCTTAATTTGTTAACAATGTATATACTAATCAGACACAGATATGAACACATAATCAAACACATATGCAAATATAAAGTAAATGCAGTAAAGGAAAGAACAAACCGGATTTTATACTGGTTCGGAGTTACCCTACATCCAGTCCTGCAACACAAGTAGGATTTCCTTTCAAAAACAATTCTTACAAATACAACCCTCGGTTTCAAGGCTACGAGGTACACCCTCCAGAATCACATTCCTCTGGGTAGAGATACTTGATTTCCGGGGCAACAAGTTCACCCAATTGATTTCCAGGGCTACAATCACACCATTTTCCTTTTGATTGATTTCCAAGGCTACAATCACACCTTTTCTCGCTAATATATTACAAAGAAGTCTATAACTCTGAATAGCACTGAGAACCTTGTAGAGATAGTGATGGAGAATCAAACTAGAAGTGATCGAGTATGATTCGATGTTGATTTCGGTAGAGTAATGGTATGATTTTGTATTAAGAAATGTGGAAGAAGAAGAGAAGTGAAAAAACAGAAAAATATGTTATAAAATTCGTTGAAACTAACCCTTATTTATAGAAGAACAACAGCCATGACCATTCATGAAGAGTTATGGCGAATAGACACTTCTTTTGAAATTTGAATTTTGAATTAAACTGTCACCATGTCGACATGGTGCCTATGGGCATGTCGACATCCCTCAGCCAAATTTGATGTTTTGAATTTCTATAAAAATAATATTTATCTTATATAAAAACTATTTAAAACTTTATAAATATACTTGAATATAGTTAAAATACATAGATAAATATAGAGAATAATATATATATAATTTTACTATAATTTTGTATTTAAATCTAAGTATTAATATATTATATTTAAAAGATAGTTTAAAATAAACAAAGTTTAAAAACAAGAATATTTAAGGCTAAAACATCTTTTTGAAAATCATTTGAAAAGATAATTTTTAAGGCTAAAACATTTTGAAAAACAGTTTTGAAAATCATTTTGAAGTAGTTTTGCAAGCTTCTTCCTGTAGAATATCTCATCATGTCAGGACTCGAGAACTTGTACAAAACCAGGATGTTCGTGGGTTTGTAAGCCACTTGTCGTAGGTTTGTAAGCTACTTGTCGTGGGTTTGTAAGCCACTAAAAAGGTAGAAATGGGTTCCATCCCAAAAGAAAAATGGAGTGAAGATTTCAGTGCTATTATGAAGTTTTAACAAAATTCTAGACTCGATACTTATCTTGAAATCTTGAACTCTTGATAATCTTGATACTCATGAGTCTTTAATCTTGATATCTTGAATCTCTATACTGTACAGTCTTCACTCTTTAGTACCTGCAAACATATCTATATATATCTACACAATAATGTTAGTATTATATATTTTATAATCTAATTCTAAGTAAGGTCGTTGTCATCAAAACCAACTCCTCAGGGACTAACAATCTCCCCCTTTTTTATGATGACGACCTTTGTTTATAAAATATCACTTCTATCCTAATACTTCTAATAACTCCCCCTTAATCTCTGCCTACTATCCTATTTTATATTTCTCCCCCTTTGTCATCAACAAAAACCATCCTAAAACCATAAAACTATAAAACTCCCCCTTAAACTAATACTATATAACATGTGATTATAATGATAGTGTTATCATAAATAATCAACACTTAACTCTAAAAACTAGAACTTAATCCTAAATTACTAACTATCCTAACTAAGAATCTATGATAATGCTTATAATAGTCAGAAATCAAATATAAGAACATAAATTATTTATTAAGTATATTTCAACACACTCATCAAAACCAATCATGTCAGACAAGTCAAACAAATCAATCAAGTCAAACAAGTCAATCAAAACATCAAAAACTAATAATCCTATATTATAAGACAATACTACAAACTCCTCCTAAATAAAATACACTCGTTATGTATACATGTATACAATATGTAGTTTGTAATGCAGTATGAAATGTATGACATATGCAATGTAGCATGAGACGATATGCAGAATGAAGTGCAACTTGTGATGCAAATGATTATGATATTTCATGCATTGTAATTTATGATGTAATATGCAATGAAATGTGATATGAAATAGGATGCATAATGATATGTAATATGAAACAAAATGATAATGAAGTAAAAAATAATAATATACAGAATGATATGATGATATATATACTACGGTAAGTGACATTCAGATTATAAGATAAACATGAGTGATAAGTAATATCTAATTGACAAGCATATATATATATATATGTGTGTGTGTGTGTGTGTGTGTGTGTGTATGTCTATGTATGTATACATATATCAAACTATTTATTATAAAACACTTCAACCAAACAAAGGTAAAACACACTAATTACTAGACTTAAGTTAAGGAAACTAATGAATGAGACTGAAAGAGTTGTAAAGAAAGAGTTTAAAGGTAATAAATGGTATTAAAACTATAACATATTCATGAAAGGTAGTAATCACACTCAATATCAAAATCAAATTGATAAGAAATATGAACTTTAAACTGCATATATGATCAAATATGGTTTTTTTTTAAAATTAATACCCTAATTATTTAATTTATATAAAATGATTTTTTATTAACTTGGTTGATTTTTTTTAAGAATCCAAACTTCCATGTTCTTAACTTACTAATTAAAACCTTTATATCAAATTATTATTGATTTAAATATTTAGAAACATGTTTAAACATTTTTTAAATTTAAAAATATCATAATGAAATATTAAATAAAATAATAAAGATTGAAAAACTAAAATAAACATGTGTTACATTAAGGCTTCTTACATTAAAAAATTTAATTAATTAAAAAAATATTTAAACATGAAATTACTTTTTAAATATTCTAATATAAGTTAGAAAATAACTCTAAAAAGAATAGAGAAAAATACTTAGTTTAAATATCATTTTTTTTATAATTTAAATTTCAAATAGAAAAGACAGCATTTACAGAATACTATAAAAAGTTTTTGCAACAAAATATATTCAAAACATTATAAAATAGAAACTGTGGCTTTTACCAAATGCTGTGTAAAGTTTCTGAAACTCTACAGCGTTTCAAAGCACAGAAATGCTATAAAAACGAATTTGCAGTACTTACAAAACATTACAGAAGAAAAGAAGCATTTTAGAAATGTTATCTAAAATTTTTGTCATGTGATGTGGTGCAATCTTATTAATTGAAGAAATATATAAATAGAGCCTTATTCTAACATTCTAAATTCATTCTACTAATTTCTTAAAGATATAAAATTAGTATCTTAAAAGAAATAGAGTATGAGAAGTAAAAATAAAATTAGAAAAGTTGAAATCATGAATGAATGTACGCTTTTCTACTTAGTATAGTTGTAATAAATTAGTTGTAGATTTTATTTGAAAGAAAACACATTTTAAAAGACTTTTAAAAAATTTAGACTTGTATAACAATATTTATACTATGGTGTGTCAATATATGGACCAAAATATCAAAACTTATAAAAGAGATAAATTTCTATACCTAACTAAATGCATAGATATATCTTTCTAAATGCAACAATAAAGCTGAAATAATAGTAAAGCGTACCAATTTTTGCATTCCATCTTTCTAACTTTGCTGTTTCTCCATTTTTGCGAACCACACATTTATATCTTTCTGAATTTGACGACGAGATATGTTTTATTGCGACGGGCTCGTTTTTCTGATCAGCATAGTATATTCATTTGCTGAATTTGAAGACCGTATGAGAAAGATACAGATGATTTAGTAAATTGAATAACTTGGCGCCAAAACTTTGAATTCAAATTTTGAATGAATGGACACTTCAACCACTATAAATAGACCAAACGGTCACCACTTTTCATAAAAATTCCTCCTCTTCATCTTCTTCCCGTTTTTCTATATACTATCAAACTTCTAGAAGGCATATCTCCTTCGTTTCTTAACGGAATTAGATGAAACCAGCGGCAAGTCAGAGAGGAAGGCAAGGGCTTCGATCTAGTAATAGTTTGGTGTCGAATTTGGACGGTATTGTGATGCAACAGGCCGAACAGTAGAAGAAATGTAGAAGATCCCGTACACAGTTTTTCAGTTTTGAATAGCCAACTTCAAACTGTGATATCTCACTCAATTTTGATCGGAATTTGATGATCCATCCATCAAAACGACCGCGAGAACAAGAACTACAATCTGAAAAGGAGTGGGAACAAAATACTCAAATCTTTGGATGCATTTTGAAGAATACCTTTGACAGTTTTTCCTTTCTTTTCTCTTTGTTCACCATAACTTCATTTGACCATAACTTGGTCATTTCTTGACGAATTCACACGAAACCAGTGACATTGCGAAGCAGATGGAGAGAAGTACAGTATCAAATCAAGTTGTAGATGAGAACCTAAAGTTATGAATTGATCTGGTACCCATTTCTTTGTCGATTTCCATTATATATCCATTTGTTCTTCTTGATCGATGAATGATTATCTGGTATCTTTTAACCAACAGTCATTAGACATAACTCTTCTCATTGCCGATGCCAATCACGTATCCTTTCGAGTTGTCTCCAAAGTTAACCAGTCCTCCGTCTTTGTATATAATATGATTCAACATATCTGGATTACCAGTCATGTGTCTAGAGCATCCACTATCAAGTATCCACTTATTCCTTTTGATCTGTACAGATTGTCCATTGTGGATTGATTCCTTAATACCCATAAAGCAACTTTCATGCACATTATAAAATTTGGGTAGACAACTAGAATTTGAATAACATTCATATGCAGACTCATGGAACAATGATGATTTAAACAATTCTAAACTAGTTTTAACAGATTTTTCAAAAAATAGCCATTTTAAAACTTTTCAAAATTCAGATTATGAAACTTTTGAAAACAAAGCTCTGATACCAATTGTGAGAAATGCGGATTAAGGATCTTAAGGCTAGAATTAACACTAGAGGGGGGTGAATAGTGTTTAAAGAAATTTGTTAATCTTTTTGAGTTTATCTTAATTTGTTAACAATGTATATACTAATCAGACACAGATATGAACACAGAATCAAACACAGATGCAAATATAAAGTAAAAGTAGTAAAGGAAAGAACACACCGGATTTTATACTGGTTCGGAGTTACCCTACATCCAGTCCCGCAACACAAGTATGGATTTCCTTTCTAAAACAATTCTTACAAATACAACCCTCGGTTTCAAGGTTATGAGGTACACCCTCCAGAATCACAATCCTCTGGGTAGAGATACTTGATTTCCTGGGCAACAAGTTCACCCAATTGATTTCCAGGGCTACAATCACACCGTTTTCCTTTTGATTGATTTCCAAGGCTACAATCACACCTTTTCTCGCTAATATATTACAAAGAAGTCTATAACTCTGAATAGCACTGAGAACCTTGTAGAGATAGTGATGGAGAATCAAACTAGAAGTGATCGAGTATGATTCGATGTTGATTTCGGTAGAGTAATGGTATGATTTTATATTAAGAAATGTGGAAGAAGAAGAGAAGTGAAAAAACAGAAAAATATGTTATAAAATTCGTTGAAACTGACCCCTATTTATAGAAGAACAACAGCCATGACCATTCATGAAGAGTTATGGCGAATAGACACTTCTTTTGAAATTTGAATTTTGAATTAAACTGTCACCATGTCGACATGGTGCCTATGGGCATGTCGACATCCCTCAGCCAAATTTGATGTTTTGAATTTCTATAAAAATAATATTTATCTTATATAAAAACTATTTAAAACTTTATAAATATACTTGAATATAGTTAAAATACATAGATAAATATAGAGAATAATATATATATAATTTTACTATAATTTTGTATTTAAATCTAAGTATTAATATATTATATTTAAAAGATAGTTTAAAATAAACAAAGTTTAAAAACAAGAATATTTAAAGCTAAAACATCTTTTTGAAAATCATTTGAAAAGATAATTTTTAAGGCTAAAACATTTTGAAAAACAGTTTTGAAAATCATTTTGAAGTAGTTTTGCAAGCTTCTTCCTGTAGAATATCTCATCATGTCAGGACTCGAGAACTTGTACAAAACCAGGATGTTCGTGGGTTTGTAAGCCACTTGTCGTAGGTTTGTAAGCTACTTGTCGTGGGTTTGTAAGCCACTTGTCGTAGGTTTGTAAGCTACTTGTCGTGGGTTTGTAAGCCACTAAAAAGGTAGAAATGGGTTCCATCCCAAAAGAAAAATGGAGTGAAGATTTCAGTGCTATTATGAAGTTTTAACAAAATTCTAGACTCGATACTTATCTTGAAATCTTGAACTCTTGATAATCTTGATACTCATGAGTCTTCAAACTTGATATCTTGAATCTCTATACTGTACAGTCTTCACTCTTTAGTACCTGCAAACATATTTATATATATCTACACAATAATGTTAGTATTATATATTTTATAATCTAATTCTAAGTAAGGTTGTTGTCATCAAAACCAACTCCTTAGGGACTAACAATGACTCGTGTCTCTATGTATGAGGTATTGTCCTGAACCTACTCTAATACCAACTGTAATGGTGTCTTTCACTGGTATGGGCTTCGATGTGGTCACCGCTGGTACCTCAGACACACTAGTTTTACGGCCAGCCTCTCGACTATTATAACCAACCCTAAACATGATGTGTAAGGGTAAGATTCAAAGCGTCGTCACTGATCATAATGCGAGAACCCCCTATCATGCTACACATAGAAAATAAGCTATGATACCCATGCTATCCAAGAGTACTACAAAGTAATACTGTCAAATAATATGGAGAATGAGACGATATGGGGTACACATGTGAATATTCCTTCTGACTAAGACTGGTACGTATTTAAACATCGCATACAACTCACCATAAAAAGGGGTATCGACAAAAAGCAATAAACATGTATACTTCAAGGATTGAACAATACAAAGTATATAGTAAATATCCGAGAACTCAAAGTTAGAATCACAACGACAATGTATAATACTGAATATACATAGTATATCCAATATACATCATATAAACAAACACAAAAGTGTCTATACAATACAAGAAAATAAACTATTATACTGAATAATAGCCTCTACTATGCCCAAAACACAAGCTGGTCTCACTGTCCTTGAATCTGAAATGTCTAGGACCGATTCGAGTATTATATAAATAAAACACGGGTCGGACTATATCTAAACCAATGGGTCAAAATACATATGTAACTCAATATATGCAGGGTGTAAAAATGTAATAACACCATTAGAATAATTCATGGAAACAACTATAATATTAATTTATATGCAGTAATGTATGCATGGTATATAATTAAAATATCATTGGCAATCCCAAAGTATCACATAACATTAAATACCATGAAACTATGCATAAAGATGTCATTACCCCTATAAAAACACATTATATCAGAAATCATGGAATTGACAGCAAATGGGTGAATCATCCATATTTAGATTTCATCGATAAATGAGATATCACCAAGTATAATCAGGCTAGCACGTAGCATTGCCCAAATATATCTCTCAATCTCCATAATAATATATGAGCATCAATATAAAATGTAGAAATATAGGCTGCCTATCACAGAATCATATATAATGAAAGAGACGAGAATCCACTGTACTTTGGACACTTACCGCATCACAGGTATAATCTCATCTCCTAATATATAAATAAATAGTGAAAGGAATTGATTAAACGATAGATACAAGGTCCCAAGTAGAGCCTATATAATGTATGGGTTACACCATCCATATCTATAATTAGTGAGGTATATAAATAATATGTACTTCTATATAACTCAGTGTAGAACCAAAAGGGAGACTAACAGCTACTCGCATACTCTAGGAGCCCTGGGCTACCCACCCTCATCCGCTCTTACAGTCTTTACTTACATCCCTGGTAATTATGACAATATCCACCTAATATGCTCGTCAACGCGAGGAATTCTAGTCACGACCCTGGATCATGCCCTAATGATAACAAACTGCTGGCCTAAGTGACAAAAGGGGGGCTATGGCTACCCACCCTAAGGGTTAACCACCCTTCACTAAAATCCCATAATGTGCACCTAAAATAATAAAACTGTCATAGATCTAGGGTATGACCCCATGATCAGGCCGCCAGGGTAGATTCTTGCCATCTGGTTCGCTTTAACTCCAAATCATATCCCGAAGCACTTTATGATAGACAAGTAGATAATATCAATGAATATATATATATGGGTACACCCCCATAACTCAACATCCAATGAGTTTCCTCTACCCCGAGCATCACCTCACGCAAGTATAATCCCAATATCCCAGTTCACGTCACTTGAGTGACATCTACTTACAATGAATAATCGAATAAGTATAAAATCGGCATCCTATACCACCATGTGATGCTAAATCGTTTATTCAATGCTCATAAACTACACTCAATCTCCACAATATTCTATATAACGAGTCCAACGAATAACCAAAGAAATAGTACCAAATGTTTCATGCCAGATGGGTGTATAACCCCGTTTATTTAGAATCCTCACTGCAAAAATTAAAATCATCATAAATAAAAATATCAAAAAAATAGCAATATCACGAATCCATACTAAAGGTTGTCATCACTATACCATATCAAAACTCTAATCAAATCAATATCAACAGCGAATCATTCATATGAATCAATTCAATATAAAAGAAAAGAGAAATAAAAAAGTAAAATAAAATAGAGTAATCAAATATATAATAATTAAATTAATATTTGATGATAAACCATTCAAAAAGTCCAATTCAGTATAAAAGGGATGAGAACAGTAGAATGCATAATAATCATTTTAGAATTAACGTGGATATTTAAATAAACTTTAAATTATTAATTACATATTTCTTTAATTAAACGTAAATATAAACATAGAATGCTTCTAATTAAACTTATTAATCCTCTTTTAAATACTAAAATGTTAATTAGAAAATATTTCTCATTTTTCAAAATTTATACAAATCTTTAAATAATTATTTTAAACCCAAATTAATAAATTTAAATATATCTAAATTCTAAATTTTAGATAAAAAATTTCAAATAAAATTATATATTTACTTCATTCAATTTCTCAAATTTATTTTCAGTGGAAATATAATTTATTTACTATTAAAATATACACTTACAAAAGTAGCATAATTTGGGACTCAAATCCGGGTGGGTTAACTGAAGGGCACAAGTCTTTACCACTCTGCCACCATGCTATTGTGCAAGCGATAGCACCATTGATAGACATGTACGATCGACCGGTTGGAGCTTTGGGGGTCGACTGCATGACCCACCACTATCGTGAATTCTAAAGCATAACTTAACCATTTTTCTTCAATTCCTTCTCCTTCTTAATGTCTTCTTCATCAATTCAATGCATACACAATCGTCCATTCATATAATAATCCAAACATATATATATATATATCCATACAATTGTAAGATTTAGGTACAGATACGTGAGTAAGAAACTCACATGAAAGTTGTTTACTTCATGTTCATGCTTGCACTTCACTGTACTTCACCAACTTCTACAATTTGATAATTATTCTAGCTTGCTAATCTGGTGTAGAGAAATGTCAAGAAGCTTGAATTAGATATGGGAAATTATAGGATTTATTTAGATTTTACATTGATTTCTAAGTGGTGAAGTATAGTTAGGTTTCTGATTTTCTAAAGCCGGGTAATGTAAACATTTAGGTAATATTTATATTTGAAGGTAAAGTCTCCAGAAAAATAGAAGTCGGGTAATAGAAGCCAAGAAATGTAAACGTTTAGGTAATATTTTTTTATGATGACAACCATTAAATATTCCTGTATATAAAATATATTATAACTCTCATTGAATATATGCATGTATATTTTAATTTTTCTCCCCTTTTGTCATTAATAAAAATGGGTGAAAAATAAAAGCTCCCCCTAAATAATTTTTTTAGGAACTACAAAATCAATAACTAAGCACTAAAATAATCGAACTATATAATGATTATGATATAAATGATGAATAAGAAACACAAACTATTTTTATTAATTCAAAATCAAATCACACTATAAGTCCAAAACATCCAACCAAACCAAAAACATACAAATCCAATTATCAATCAAAATATACACACCAAACCAAACCTAAAGAGTATTAAAAATAAATTATACACACACTCATGTTTATAATTTAAAATAAACCGAATAACTAGACATTCCTTGAAACTTCAACCCAACCATCGGATCCAAATATTGGATCTTCTTTGATGGTATCTCAATCTTCATTATCCTTGTTGATAGAGCATTCAAGGTTGTTGTCTGATCATCTTTGAAAGAAAGAAATTAACCATCGAAGGAAATCAAAATGCTTTTCTTGCTCTTTGATCATCTGCATTTGACTTAATTCTAAATGCCTTAGATTTCTTAAGATAAAGATAAGAATATCTTTGAAAGGTTGAAGTGCTTGTTCAAGGTTTTCATATAATTTTTGGTGTGGAGAAGACATTTTTGTTAAAAAAATGTTTGAGAATAAAAAGAGAGTAGAGAATAAAATAACGAGTGAGTTTTTCTAGAAGAAATAGGCTCATATAAGAGTGAAAAGTCGTTTGGAAAGATTGAATAGGTGGTAGTTATTGTATTTTTAAATTTTAAAAATTTTGCCCAACGGCTAACATATGTTGACATATACATTATATGTATGTTGACATACATACTTGAAAATGCAAAACCTATGTTTTTGTTATAGTTTTTGTTTTTATCGTATAACATTATATATTTATAACTTCCAAAGACTAGAACTATATATGATAGCAAGGACAATTTTTCATTGATAAGAAAAGATGGTACATAGCATGAAAGAAAAATACATAAAGGTAACATAAATCAAACTAGAATAATACACCAAAATAAAAGCTAGACATTACAAGGAAATAACTAGATAGGCTTAGAAAGACGTAGAAGATGACGACGACGAATATCCACCAAGCTTGTGCATAATTTTTCCAACATATTTGTCCACTTTGTTGGAATGGGAAGTGAACTTTTTACTAAAGGAATGTTTAAGCTTCTTTTGGTTTTTAAGAAGCTTCTTTTGGTTCTTTAGAATCTCTTTATTGGAAGGTTGAGATGGTTTGTTCAAGCTTTCTAAAGATGTATCCATTTCCTGCTCCTCCTCCTCTTCTTCTTCTACATCCATTTCGTCGCCTTCTTCTTATTGTAGTACTCGCTCCTCTTTCCATGTCAATCTTTCTTCTTTTTCAACAAGAGTTTCATATGGTTCGAAATAAGGTGGAATGTGCATAAGAGAAATGTTGGCCTTGTCTAAAACTTTTCGACGAAGGGTTGATTCTTCTCTTAAATCAACACCAAAATATATGAAAATTCTAGTAAGATACACACCATGGTAGAGTGTGTTCTCATGTCTAGACGTATTCCTTTTAAACAAAGTCATCTAAGATGACTTGTGCCTAATTGATGTCGTCGTTTCCGTAAATGGTGAAAAGAGATTTAACAACTTTTTGATTAGGGTTATTGTAATTACCCGTCCTCGGAGTGATACTTTGTTGTAAAATAAGACTCGTAAGCCTCAATTTAGTCTGAGATTTTTTTGTTTAAAATCAAATTCTTCATCACTTTCAAAAAAGTTGTGAAAAACTTCACGATTTTGTTCATCAATTTGAAAAGTGGAGAGGTCATTTCCATTAGATTTGCAAGTATATGACCCAAATGTTCATAATTTAGAACAATTTGAGTGACATTTACACTATTCAAAAAATTTCCTCTTCTCTTGAAAAAAATTTTCATTTAAATTTGCATAAAATATTTTAACCAAATCCAGATAATATTCAAAATCATTTTGAGAAGAGTCGACTAAACCAAGAATTTCATTTTGAAAGCAAAGATTTTGTAGTCCATAAGAGGAAAAATCATCAAATTTAGCAAATCTTTTGGGAAAAACATTTTCGAAAATAGCAGCTTCATTATCATTGAAAAGAAAGCCTTTGGTTCTCCTTGAGAGCCCTATGGTTTTAGGAGTTTGACTTGAAGAAGCCATTTTTGAGATTTGGAAGAGATAAGATAGTGCGGAGATTTTTGAATGTTGAAATAAATTGAGTGAATGAATGGATAGAGATATATTGAGTTAGCAGAGAGTGAAGAGTCATGTTCTTCAGTCAAAAAGATACCTTTTTAGAAAACGAGGATAACTACAAAATAGAGGAAAATTCAAATTTTGAATTTGAAAAGAAATTTCAAATTACTGGTAGGTACGTTGGCATATGGACTGGGTATTTTCAATATATAGCCCGTAAAATCCAAAACTAAAACTTAGATAAAATATTCCAATATATATATATATACACATACAATTATATTCATCCCATATTATTATTAATCTATATGTTACTCCAAAAAATACACAAAACAAAAATTAAATAAAAATTAAATGTAAAACATACTGCTTTTTGCTCCTTTTCTTTGATGTGTTCTGATTAATCAACTATGAACATGAAACACATGTTTGCATCCTTAATATCCGGTTCATTATTGCTTAAGGGGGTATCTGAATCATCCAATGTTGTTGTGTAAGCCCTCTTTCTTTTTCTGGATGAATCAGTAACTGATGAGATCTTTGATTTATTCTGATGAGAACAGTCTCTTTGTAGATGACCAAGTTCATCGCAGTTGAAACATCTAATTGCAGGTCCAGTTCTAGGAGTCTTGTTTTCAGGTCTTTGAAAGTTGTTCGTCTTTTATACTTCCGGACTTTTTGAAATTTCTAGTCATAAAAGCAATTTCATCATCATTTTCATTGTCTGAATCTTGATCATTAATTATTGCATTGAAAGCGATGGATTTCTTTTCTGTTACCTTGCGTTCTCTTCTGCCATTGCCGATGCCAATCACATATCCTTTTGAGTTGTCATCGAATTTAACTGATCCACCATCTTTGTAGACAATATCTTTAAAGATCTTTGGATTTCATTCATATGTCTTGAGCATCCATTGTCCAAAATACATTTGTCTTTCTTGATTTGTGATGTTTGAATATGAAGTGTCGGTTTACCATTAGCCATATGACAAACTTGTTCCTGCATCCAAAATTATGCCTTTCCAAGAAATCAAGTGTCTTTTCAAAATGATTAGTTTCTAATCTACTTGAATGTAATTTATTGTTTTCACAAAATTGTTTTTCCATAGAAATGTTAAAAGGATTATTAAAAATATTACTAACCATTTATACTTTTTAAAAATCAAAATACGAGTTTTTGAAAAGCTAATTCTCCAATACCAAAAGTGGGTTGTGAAATTATGGATCTTAAAGCTGATTAAACACTAGAGGGGGTGAATAGTATTTTCAAACTTATGTAAATCTTTTTAAATGTCTTTCAAGTTAAATATTAAACACGGATTAACAACATAGAATTATATTATCAAATAGTCACATATGCAGTCACAGATAAAAATAGAAGTAGAGAAGCAAAGTAAAGAGTTAAAGAGATGACAATAGGGAATTTATACTAGTTCGGATTTCTCCTACATCCAGTCCCGTACAATTGTTTGTACATATTTATTTTCAAATGCCAACCTTAAAACGGGCAGAAGGGAAACCCAAATATAATCTCGATTCCGAGGCTACAAGACACACCCTCCTGAATTTTCGGGCTTAGGGTACACCCACTTGATTTGAACGGGCTATAAGCACACCCATTAGATTTCCATGCTACTAGCACACCCACTTGATTTGAACGGGCTACAAGCATATCCAAGTAAATACAAATAGGGTTTGATAGTATTTCCAAGACAATTTCTTGAACTTTCGATACAATGGATCCTATAACCTCTTGGACAACACTTTGATCTTTGAATTGAGTGAGAGATGTTTCCAAAATAGTTAGAAAGTAGTATTGAATCAATACAAAGAAGTATGAATTGATTCTATTTGATTTTGAAGAGAATTAGAGTACATTTTCATTGGAGTTTTTATGAGAGTGAGAGGAGGGAAGAAAATAAGTAAATCTAAACTTTAAAATTCGTTTGATCTCCCATTTATATAGTAAATCAACTGATGTGACCATTCGTGAAGAGTTACGATAAATAGACACTTCCATTCAAAATTTGAAAAACTACTCGACGACATGTATGTCAACATATCATATGTCTATATGTCGACATATGCATGTAAATTTTAAATACTAAGTTCTTTTAAAATGTTTTCAAAATCATATACTTTGTAAAATAACTTGATACTTTGCAAAATAGTTTGAACATAGTTTACAAACATTTTGAACTTTGAAGAAGTCTTATAAAATATTTGAAAATTTATTTTGTTTAAAAATATAAAAGATAGAAAATAAGAGATAGAGATCAAAGATTTCTATCAGGGACTTTAACAATATACTATGACTTTATACACTAAATTATAATCTTGAAATCTTCATATCGTGGTTTTTATACTCATGAGTCTTCCTGTCCATCTTTTGAGTCTTTATACTGTACAGTCTTTGATTCAACACCTGTGTAATACTTTGCACTATATATTATATAACTTGGAAAAACATTAGTATCTATGTTTTATATAATTGTATATG
Source organism: Allium fistulosum (assembly GCA_030737815.1). Classification (NCBI taxonomy): domain Eukaryota; kingdom Viridiplantae; phylum Streptophyta; class Magnoliopsida; order Asparagales; family Amaryllidaceae; genus Allium; species Allium fistulosum. Next base: position 86,182,881 of record CM060901.1, on the reverse strand, counting down.
GTTGTTATCAAGGTTGTTATCATCAAAATCAATAACTGAGGTATTAACATTTATTGATCTTCCTTAAGGTGCATGCATTATACTTAGGCCATCGTGAAATGGCGGGTACGATCGAATAATCTCTTTCAATTTGTTGAACATCCTCAAAGTTGAGATGAGATTAGGACAAAGACCACGGGTTAGGAGCTATATATAATACAACCAATAGAGTGTTTTCCATTACTTGCGGATCTATGATTTGTTGATCATTTTCAAGGTCGGAATTCCAAGGCAAGCGGGTCCTAACACCCATTAGAGAAATTAATTTTTTTTATGTTTCTTCTTAGGATTTTGAGAAACTTAAAAATCTAGTGGGAACCTTATTAGGAAAACAAAATGAATACATTTAACCTTTCTAATATTTGAAGAATATATGCTATATAAGTTGAAATAATCTACTTCGGTAAATTTGTACAACTAATGTAATTGATAAAAATGTTTATTAGTTAAAACATACAAATGATGTGAGTTAAGATAGACATAGGAAAATAAAATATACCTATTATTGACTAATAAATTTTCCAACCTCGGATTAGACTATTGCTTAGTGAAAGCCAATGTTACTTGCAAATCATTAAGCTTGAAAATGTAAAATGAGGAGAAACACTAGCAAATTAAAGTAAATGACACAAAGATGTAGAGTGGTTCGGCTAAGCTTACTTATGTCCATTATGAAGATCGCTTACTATATTTCTCTCTTACAGTTACAAATAATTACAAGAGAATGATAATAAAATATACACTTAAGACTAAAAATTTGCTAATCTTGTAATGGCTATGACTTTTAATATAAGTCAAACTAACATCTGAATCCTTTTCCAAATGAAAACTATAATGGTTTCTATTTTTGTAGAGTGGTCATAATAGAAATTTGGCCAAGCGGTTTAGAAGATATCGGAGTTTTATGTTGGATGGTCTTTAGGTAGATTTAGTAGTATTAGCCTAAGCCCAATAATTAGGTCAACTAAGCTATCTCGGGATCTATGCTAATAGTAACAGTAGATGCGGTCCCAAATCACTATTCTTCTTCCTAAAAACATAGCCCATCTTAACATATCTCGAATGTGCCGAAAGGATCATTCATATTCCCTTTCGAATGAGTCAAAAGGGCCATTCTGCCTTAAATAGGGAATCCACTTTCAAAAGTGTAATTTATGTTGCCATGGTAGTGACTCTTTCGAGAGGGGTTATATGTTTTGGAATATCCAAGCTCCTTTTGAAGATGTCCAATCAGCAAACATAACTAATATTCATACAGTAAGCCCCTTTCGAAACCCCTTTCGATCAAGTCGAAAGTGTCCTTACTCTTATGAATGGAATCGATGTACAATATATAAGATTGAAATTCAATATGCAATGGAATCATATCTTGGAAGATGGTATAAGTTTAATGAACTTATTAATATCAAATCATCATCATCACAACAATTTGACATTTGATATTACGAAACATGATGATAATATGATTTGGAATCACAATGTCTAAGTTGATTCCATAGCATTGCATAAGTCAAATAGGGGTTAAGAGAATAAGTGAGCATCATGTGCAATTGGTCATTAGTCAAGCTAATGGCCGAAATGATCTTCCTCATATTCAAAATCGATATTGGATCCATACGTCCCCTCTTTTTCATTTATCTAAATTGGATTGCAAGTAAGAGAATTTTCCCCAAATTGATTCAGGGTTACAAAAGTTTGATTTTGTTATGAAGTAAGAAAGAGAATTCAGAATTCAAATCTGGTCCCCAAACTCGGACCCCTAGGGTTGTATTTATATATGCAGGTTGACCCCTTCCGCATCCATCCATTCGAAGAGGTCAAAAGGTCTTTCTCCCAGCCTTTTAAATTCATCCTTTCGCCTTCATCCTTTCGCTTCCATAGCTTTGAAGGCGGCTGCTTGGGTCTCTTGGTAGGCTTGGGTTCACCCTTTCGCCTTCATACTAGCAGTGGATGTTGTTCTAAAATTCCCCAATATTACTTTTGTGTTCCACTGAAACCTTTCGACTCCTTCGAAAGGTATCTAGCGAAGGGGTCAGGGTTCCCTATCACATTGTTTTGATGTAAGCGGAAGCATCCTCAATTTCATCTTCTCCGTCGAAACCTCCCTTGGTCGCCTTGGTCTGGTGTTAACCACGATAAGTGATTATTTTAGTGGGTAGGGAGTGCTTTCGTATAGTTTCAAAAGGATTAGTAGGTGACAACTGGATCATTGCGCAAGGTCACTTGGCTTCATGTGGAGTTTTCTTTATGCTTACGGAAGGTTCCAACCATTTCGAAAGGCTTATTCTTGCTTTCGAAAGATGCACATTGGTAAAATGTCTTTAAGTGGAAGATTGAGAACGGTGAAACCAACTATTTCGTAGAGTTTGGTTCTTGAGTGCGTGCCTATTGTCCAATACCTTCGAAAGGTGTTTCGAACCCATACTAGACTCTCTCATATATGTGGATTCATATGTGTATGTAAACACACACTAGCTGAACAGCTTATATGAATGTTTACGAAATATGCATTGGGTTAAACAACAGTAAAACGTATACAAAATCTTGTTTAGGAATGTGCAAACATATTTGGCCTTCGTAAGACTATACCGAACTATTTGTGAAATAATTCAAAAATAGTGTATATAATTTTCAAATTGCAAGTTTATGGTGAATAAAATGCTAAAACTTGTAGCAAAGTTAGGTCACCTAATTCTTATGAAAACACAGGTCAAACTCCTCGATTTAATGAATCGGCAAAAAGTTCAATAGTCAAAGCTCATTTGAGGAAGGGTAATGCATAGAGTGAAGTCTTTCATAAACATACAATCGAGGGGCCAGTAAATAAAAGAATATAAGTAAGAAGTAGTGGTGAGTTAGACAAATTAATGAAAGAAGTTCAGGAAAAGTACAACAATGGTTGCAGTAAATCATTTTTAAGTATCAACAATCAATCTTAGAACTTTAAAGTGGTTACTCAATTGTTTGCTGTTTTGTAGCTGATCCGAGAGGCCAAGCATGAAAATATGAGTCACTTTGTATATTTTTCAACCAAACTATAATGGAAGATTCTTCTTATTCTCCTTTTCCCTCGCTTCTGTGATATTTTATTCCCTTGATTTTCTGTCCTTATCTTATCATTTTTCCTTAAATAACGGTGAGTATGGCCAGAAATAATACAAGCATCCCAAAAAGTCTAATGTGACTTGTGAAATGCTGCCATAAATGACCACATCAAACCCCAAAATCGCTAGTATACAATCAACAAACTAGAAACCTACAAATTTATATTATTCATAACGTGTCCATTAATATTATGACAAGTAAAATGGAATAAAACAAATGCTAAAAATACAAGTATATAATAAATGTTGCTTGCATGCAATTATCCATGCATAGGTGTGCTGCATAGATTAAATTGTTAATTTTTCTCTCATAAAAGTTCAAAAAGTATACTCAGTATTCACTTTGTCACTCTTTCCTTGTCTCCAAAGGAAAAAAACACATGTATTACAATTTCTACCGGTAAAATAATTAATCTTTTAACAAGTAATGTCATTACTAAAGGGAACCTTATGGACCTTTAAGAACGCAAAATGATAGATCGGTAACATTAACATTAGTAACAACACATATACAAACTTTTATCTGCAAGCGTTTAAAACCCACAACCTTCTTTTCAATATTAATCAGAATTTGCTTAAGCTTGTATGCATCTATCATTCCTCCTTCATTTATAAACCCTATCAATCATGTACTTGATAACAAATGGGATAAATAAAGATGATGCATTTATGAAGAATTAGCAAAACTCAGCTTGAATTTTTATTAATCACCAGCATCCCTATTTATAATACATACCCAAGACTCTATCTGAAACAACAGGAAATCTTCCGAAGATATTTCCCTTATCACATACCACTCATAACATCTAATCATATATTGCGGAAACGGCAGGAAATCTTCCGAAGATATTTCTCTTATCACGTACAACTCATAACATCTAATCATATATTCTAAATATATCATAATATCTTAATCATATATTCTAAATATATCTCAATACCCCCTCAAGTTGGAGCATGAGATTCAAAAATGCCCAACTTGAAGAGAAGAAAATCAAATTGAGCATTGTCGTTGTCTTCTAAACCCCGTATTTCATCCTTCATGGAACGGCGTCACTCATCGGATTTCATGGCTTCTTTAAATGATTTAGGGTCCTTACCCTTAATTATGGCTGAGGAGTGATTGGAAGAAGAAGAACGATAATTTACAGAAAATTTGTCACAATTTATGTAATGTGCTAGAGGACAAGGAGTATCTGAGGAGTGATTGAAAGGAGGAGAATCAGAAGATGGACCATTAGCAAAAACCGTATGCGTCACAAAATCTCGTTACAGAACATTTGGGAACTTTTCTCGAAAACCACGACCCATTTTCTGTGGACTAGTAGACTGATCCGAAGCAGAACCATGCGCAGACCCAGCAGATCCATTATCATTAATCAAAAGATCAACATCCTCATCTTTATAAATTATTTCAGCAAAACCTTGATGAATATCATGATCATTATTCTCACTAGATATTATATTGACATCTTCCGAACACCCAAATGGGAATACCTACTCTACAAATTTCACATCTCTAGATACGAAAAATTCCTTTGTATCAAGATCAAATAATTTACACCCCTCCTTACCGAATGGGTAACCCAAAAAAATACACTTTCGACTCCGACTTGCAAATTTATCTCCCTTAGTCTTTTGATTATGAGCAAAACACAAGCATCCAAAGGTTCGAATAGCACCAAAAGAGGATGGTTTACCAAAAAGTATCTCAAAAGGTGTTCTATTTTGTAACATAGAGGAGGGTGTACGATTAATTAAATGAGCGGCAGCAAGAACACATTCACCCCAAAAATAAATATGCAAGTTTGCTTGAAAGCGTAATGCCCTACCACATTCAAAATATGTTTATGTTTCCTTTCAACTCTCCCATTTTGTTGTGGAGTACCCACACACGAAGTTTGAAACAAAATTCTAGTTGCATTAAAATAATCAATCAAACAATTAAACTCAGTTTCATTATCACTTTGAACGACCTTAATTGTTTGAGAAAATTGTCTATCGACCATAGCAACAAAGGACATAAACATTTGAAACACCTCTAATTTGTCAACCAACAAATAAATCCAAACTGTTCTCGAAAAATCATCAACTATTGTCAAAAAATAACGGTCCCCACACGACGAAACGTGTCGATACGGACCCCACAAATCACAATATATTTTCTCAAAAATTCTAGAAGCTTTATTGTCATTTAAAGAAAACTTGTTTCTAGGATGTTTAGCACGCATACATACTTCACACCCTTTATCTAAACTATCTTTATTATTTTTGACGTGAGGAATTAACTTAACTACTTTTTCGGAAGGATGCCCGAGTCGACGATGCCACAACTCCAAATTTGATGTTGCTTCAATTGTTGACACAAATTCCGGTTTGCTAAAGTAGTACAGTCCATCTCTCCTAACTCTCGTTCCAATCAGCTCCTTCGTTTGGTCCTGTATAGCACAAGTATGAGAATCAAATTGGACAACAGTTCGTAAATCATCATTAAGTTGAGAAACAAAAATTAAATTGCAACTTAAGTTTGGAACATAAAGTACTCCAGTGAGAGTAATTTTGTTTGTCACATATACGGATCCCACCAAAGTAGCCATCACTTTTTCACCATTGGGCAAACCAACAGAACACTCAAGATTTTGTGTGTCAAATAACCATGAACGTTGCCATGTAACATGATGGGTTGCTCCGGTATCGATAATCCATGAAGTATCATCAAACTTACCATTCAATCGATTTTCGGGAATTTTACTATTACCAATCACGCCCGAAATAGCTTGCCACTGCTCATTCGTGAGCAATTGACCCAAGGCTGACACCATCGACGAATTGGATGCGATAGAGGAGCTGCTACCAGCAGCCGCATTAGCGCGTACTTGCCCCCTACCTTGCCCAGCAGAGCTGCCTCGTCTGCCATTAAACCAACCATCGGGGTATCCATGAAGCTCGTAACACCGGCTAACCTCATGGCCTGTTTTCTTGCAGTGGCTGCAAACGGATTTCGCCCAGCAACTTGAGGCCTCATGGCCCTGCTTCTTGCACTAAGAACACGTCGGTCTATCAGAGGTTCCTCGGCCCCGACCAGCCCCTGTATGTACAGTGAAACCGACTGCTTCAAAGGGCTTTTGCTCGACTTCCTGCTTCGATTGACGAACACGTTCTTCTTGTGACACTAATTGATAAGCTCGATCAAGATTAAGGAGAGGATCTTGAGAGAGGATATGTGTGCGCAAAGGACCATAAAATTCAGAACAAAGGCCCATCAAAAAATCGTGTAATTTGGCTTGTGCTCGTCGTTCCTCATGTAATCTGCCAGCCGAGCATGAGGAACAACAAGAACAAGAGGTTAACGGTTCATGGTGATCCAATTCTTGCCACAAAGCGTGCAATTTACCATAGTAAACCGAAACTTGCATTGTCTTTGTCTGCTCACATCGCGCAATTGAAGATCGTAATTGTTGAACCCTAGGTCTGTTTGTTTGGAAAAAACGTTGCTTGAGATGATCCCAAAAAGGTTTAGCCTCCCTGAATTTCGACAAAAAGGACCTAACCTCGGGGTCGATAGTATTCGAAATCCAAGAAATAAGCATAGCATTAATCGCGGTCCAATCGGACTTTGTTCAGGGAGGCGCTGGTGCAAGGATACTGCCATCAAGAAATTCAAACTTGCGTCGGGCTTCTAATGCCGTCTGAATATCAACGCCCAGTCGTCATAATTATCGGCCTTGAGTCGAGTGGGTGTAATGAAGTCTCCTGGTCTATCTTGTGGGCCGAGATAATAAGGGGAATTGGGTTCAATTTTAGACGGTGGATCTTCAACACCAGGCATGACAAATTATTCTTGAAGAAAGAAAAAAAATCGTTAACCTCGCTCCGATACCATGAAGAATTGGCAAAACTCGGCTTGAATTTTTATTAATCACCGGCATCCCTATTTATAATACATACCCAAGACTCTATCTGAAACAGCAGGAAATCTTCCAAAGATATTTCTCTTATCACATACTACTCATAACATCTAATCATATATTGCGGAAACAGCAGGAAATCTTCCGAAGATATTTCCCTTATCACATACCACTCATAACATCTAATCATATATTCTAAATATATCATAATATCTTAATCATATATTCTAAATATATCTCAATAATTTAAATGGAGAAATGAAGCCATCTTTACCTTAAGGGCCGGAGACCTTTGTTGAATAAGTGTGAGCGAAAACTGAGTAGATTCAAGTTACAATACATCAGTACCCAAATTAAAATAGTTTGTATCATCCTAGTAAACCTTCTAATTATAAATAACTACATAGAAGCAAGGTTTTCAAAATGGAATCCACGTCAAAAATCGTAAAGTTCAATCTTATATCAAAATTGTATTTAAATCATGAATCATATATTCAAATAAGTTATGTTTTAATGTGCATCGATGCCTTTTTTCTATAATTTTGCTTAATGTAGATGATTAAATAACATTTAAATATGTGAAACATTAGTTCTTCTTCTCGTAGTAATAATTACACTTTTGAAACTAATTTCGATGCACGGAGCTTCTAGTAATATAAAACTTAATTTTCCCTCTTGTTTCATTTTTATTTTTCTAGAAAACAATAAATTTTGAATTGTAAACTTCAAAAAGTATCTCTGTAATTTCTATTCCAATACGATTGGATTATATTACTCAATCACGATTTGAGTTGAACTTTAAATCGAAATTTCAAACTCAAATCATAATTAGAGAAATATAATTTGAATTGTTTGATTTAAATCATAAGAATTATAATTTTGTAATCATTGCGAAGAAGTAGCAGAACCACAGCTGAAATTCAAACCTAAATTTGACATCAAACAGTACAGTGTTAACTGAAATGTAGCTCCTAGGAACTCCATTATCACCAAATAGTACAAAAGACCAGAGTTTTAAATCTCTTTCATCTTGTTGATATCTCACCCAATATATGTAATACTCAGAGTTAATAACATATTGGTTTAATCAAATAATTAGGTAAAACGCATAAGTAGATTAAGATTGGTAAATTGCAATTTAGAAATATGCAGTGTGCAGGAATCCTGAGAACTTAAAATACTTCATTAAAAAGAAACAAACAAGAGTAAACAAGCTTAGCTATGAGTTAAAGTTTAATCAAATATAATATAGATAGCTAGTCAAATTGAGTTGAATAGTTTTAAAATGAATCCAAGTTAGTGTTATATTGCAATATTCTGCTAAGAATAGCTTGGATCAGGTGAGAATGAGCTTACATAGTTCATATGTGGTACATTTTACAAGCTGCTTAGTACATCAGCTATTAATCATGGTTGATCATTTATGGAGTCTTTCATGTCGTACATTACTTGACAATATATACTGATACTCTGTGTGTGTGTGTGTGTGTATAAAGGTGGGTATGCAAGTGCACTTGCTGGTCCATATTCATGCTATTACTTCCAAGCAAGAACAAGGCAACCCACCTGATTACTATCAGCCAAGCACCCACTACCCCTTGCACCAAGCAAGAAGTACCATGGGATAGGACGTATACAAATATCATAGAAGTGAATCATGATTTAATTATGTATAATTAATTCTAACCTTATTGATATGATCATCAACTACAACTACAGGAAATGTGGGAATGCCATAAATAAAGACCTACTAAACAACCCAGATTTTGGTGGCAATAGATCCAACTGTTTCATTCAAGACAATAATATGGTTTCGGATGACAGCACAGTCTCCAAAACCATCTTGCCATGTAGTGATCACTAGGCAGTGGTAGTCATCTTCTGCAGATCAGCAAGCGGTGTGTAGTGCAAGGTGCGTAGTGCACAAACACAAATACATGTGCACATATGAAATACAAATCGGTTCATGTGCACAACTAAGCTCATTTGTTATTACACTACCCTGTTATCAGAAAATAAATACTTACTTCATTTTCTTCGCTTCATTGCTGAACACATGGGTATGTGGTTGGGTAATGGTTTGAACAGATAAACCATGTAATGTTTGACAGAAATTTGAAATGTTCTTAAAAGTTATAAAGTATTTTAACAAAATATGACTTATTATTACTGTAGTATATTTTGGTTTGCTCAATCTCTTATTAAGTTATTCTTCGAAAGTATAGTACAGTATAAGGCTCTTAGCCACGTAATGGTGTAGTCATCGATATATGCATGACCAAAAAAAAGCATAACTAAAAATATTACGAATTTTCAAAAACATACTAATTATTTTGAGTGATTTTAAAATGTAATGGTGGATTTCGATCGAGACCGCTCAAAATAAAATCCCCAAATACACGCGGAAAAGCTAGATCGTGATAGATAGTGCAAAACAACCAAACACTCGAAGAATTCAATAAAACCAAATCCGAACACGATCACAATAACACCACAAGCAATATATGATAAGCAATAACGAAAACAGTAAATCACACACCGATTTATAGTGGTTCCACTAACGTCGCGTTAGTGTACATCCACTTTGAGAGAGATCTTTTATTATCACCAAATGAGAAGAGTACAAGAGATTGATTACAATGATCTATTCTTTTCAGAATCAATGTTTGTGGAGATTAGAATTGAAGAAATAGAGTTTTGCCTAAAACCCTAATTAATGGAGGACTAAACCCTAGATTAGATTGCTTGATTCAATTTCCTGTCACAGCCCTCTTTCCAATGAAGAGAGCATATATACTGGTGGAGAAAACTCTGGCAAAAGACAAACTTGCCCCTAAACGAAATAACACTAAACCCAGCCCAGAAAACAGCAATTCGCCGGCTCAGACGTCTGGGACAGGGCTCCAGACGTCTGACCGAACTTTCGAGAAACTGGCCCCTATAGGGCCAGACGTCTGGCCCATTCCTGCAGACGTCTGGCTGCAGGCTACAGGCAGCCAGCACACCAAACACCCCCCAGTTTGCTCCTCCGGACTCCGTTTCGCAATCCGTCTTCTCCGACACCAAACTACATCCATCCCCTTCAATTCTCCTTCATATAGTGTCACAAAATTTAACACTCCACTTGACACTATATCCATCTCCAACACCAATGGTACCATACCATCAACAACCGATAGCTCCAACTACCAACACTTCTACCTTCAACCAAACATGAATGTTTCCCCAACGGGTTCCGGCACAGCCACCCCCCATTGCACTCCATCAACGAGTTCAGGCACAAAGCCCCCACCCACCAATGAAATGTTGAAAACATCCAACACCGTCTCACCAAAGACAAGAGCACTAGGAGTGTACACTAGCACTACACCAAGAAGATAGAACGACAATCTCGTACCAATACTCTTCCTCATCTACACAAGTATCTCTCTCAACCGTGCCACCCCGTGGCACCTAGCACTTCTCCAAGCGAATCAAGTCCGAGCAATGCTCGAACTTCCCAACCGGCAATGCCTTAGTGAACATATCCGCCGCGTTCTCCTTTGTGTGCACCTTTCGAAGATATACTTGCTTATCCTCATCCATGGCTACCAAGAATGACTCCCTCACTTCTATATGCTTCGTCCGTGAGCTAAACGCCAAATTCTCCGCCAAGTGAATAGCACTTTGGCTATCACATTGAACATCGATGCTATCGTGTTCAATCCCCAAGTCACACAACAATCGCTTCAAATAGAGTGCTTCCTTCGCCGCCTCCACTGCGGCTATCAACTCCGCCTCCGTAGTGGATAAAGCTACTACGGTCTGCAATCTAGATCTCCAACTTATGGCTGTACCACCAAGTGTGAAGACATAACCGGAAGTTGACTTTCTCCTATCTCTATCACCGGCGTAGTCCGAATCACAATAACCAACCAAGTTGCAATTCATTTTCCCACTACCGCCAAAAACAAGACCATGAGATGACGTACCCCTAAGGTATCTCAATATAAGCTTCACGGCTTCCTAATGCGATTTTCCCGGATTAGACATAAAAAGACTAACCACCCCGACGACATTTGCTATATCGGGCCTTGTACACACCATAGCATACATCAAGCTTCCAACCGCACTTGCATATGGCACCTTTGCCATATAAGCCTTGTCTTTCTTCAAGATAGGTGACCCTTTACTCGAAAGCTTCACATGCAAAGGTAAAGGTGTATTTGACACCTTTGCATTCTCCATGCTAAACCGGTAAAGCACTTTCTTTATGTACTCCTTTTGAGTCAATTTCAACTCAAAATGCTTTCGATCCCTTTCTATTTCCATGCCCAATATCATCTTTGCTTCTCCAAGGTCCTTCATTTCGAATTCCGACTTTAATTGCAATTTCAACTTTTTGATTTCATTCTTGTCCTTCGAAGCAATGAGCATGTTGTCCACATACAAGAGTAAATACACCCAACAATCATTTTCCAACTTCTTGAAATACACACAAGCATCCTTGACGCTTCTATTGAAACCATTTTCAAGCATAAAATGATCAAATCTCTTTTACCATTGTCTAGGTGATTGCTTCAACCCATATAGTGATTTCTTCAACTTGCACACCATATTTGACTTACCATTTACAACAAAACCTTGCGGTTGCTCCATGTAAATGTCTTCATCCAAGTCACCATGCAAGAAGGCGGTCTTCACATCAAGTTGCTCCAACTCCAAGTCGTGAATAACAACTATGGCAAGTAATATCCGTATGGAAGTATGGCGCACGACCGGTGCGAATATCTCATCATACTCCATACCCTTTCTCTATGCAAACCCCTTAGCCACTAGCCTAGCTTTGTATCTTCCATCGTCCTTCACCTTGTAAATCCATTTGCACCCTATAGCACGGTTTCCTTTAGGAAGCGGAACCAAACTCCAAGTTTGATTCTTCATCAATGATTGCATCTCTTCCTCCATGGCACAAATCCACTTCGAGCTATCACTCGAATTCATGACGTCATCAAGGTCCAAAGGCTCATCTTGGACTACATGAAGCGCATAGTCCAACTTATCACAAAAGCTAAGATAGTTCCAATCACCATATCTTTCGGGTGGTCTTATGGGACGACGCCCAACCCGAGTAGCAATATTTTCACCCAAACTCCTTTCGGCTCCACCTTGAACCGAAACTTCTCCAGGCTCGTGTACATCACCAACACTACTAGAGGCACCACGTGGACTTTGTGATGTAACATCAACCGCATCTTTCTCACAAGCATATTCAACTACTCTACCTCTACCACTTGGACGAAATGGTGGAATAATTTCCTTCTCCTTCGATTCATCACGAACCAAGACCGGAATATCCGATGAGCTCTCATTCTCCTTGAACAATGCCGACTCATCAAAAGTAACATGACGAGAGTTTGTCACCTTCTTCGTTTCCGGATTCCAAATCCGATAGCCTTTCACTCCATCCGTATAGCCAAGCAAAATCCCCTTGAAAGCTCTAGGTTCAAGCTTATCATTACCCGGATCATGCACATAAACCGGACATCCAAAGACACGAAGATAGCTCAAGTCAATACTCTTTCCCTTCCACACTTCCTCCGAAATTTTGTTATCAATAGCCGAGCACGGAATTCGATTAATGATATGCACCGCGGTTGACAAAGCTTCGGGCCAAAATCCCTTATACAAACCCGATGTCAATCTCAAGCATCGAGCTTTCTCTAGTAGAGTACGATTCATCCTCTCCGCAACTCCATTTGATTGCGGATCTCCCGGTGTAGTAAAATGTCTCCGAATCCCATGATGCTTGCAAAACTCTAAGAATTCTCCGGAAACATACTCCCCGCCATTGTCGGACCTAAGAACCTTCAAAGACTTACCACTCTCATTCTCAACAAGAGCCTTCCATGCTTTGAACTTTGCAAATGCCTCCGACTTAGCCTTCATTACATACACCCAAACTTTACGAGAAAAATCATCTATAAAGGAAATATAATACTTTGCTCCTCCCAAAGAAGCTACCAGTGTCGGTCCCCATACATCCGTGTGCACATACTCAAGAACATTTCTTGAATCATGTTTTCCTTCACCGAATGATACTTTTGTTTGCTTCCCCAAGACACACTCTTCGCAAAACTCCAATTTGTTGAAACTCTCACCATCGCTCATCTCCCTCTTCCGAAGAATCTCCAAACTCCTCTCCGAGCTATGACCCAACCTCAAATGCCACAACCTTGTCGCATCCAAGCCACGAGAACTATCAACACCTACACAAGTTTCACCTTCTACGGTCTCTCCACGAAGCAAATAAACACCATGAGCCCTAGCACCTTTCATGACCACAAGTGCCCCTTTCGAAACCCGTAAACTATCACTCTCAATAGTGATCTTACATCCAAGAGAATCCAATTGCCCCAAAGAGATAAGAGACTTCCGAAGTCCCGGAACATAGCGTACATTAGTGAGAGTACGAACCACTCCGTCAAACATTCGAATTTGCACGGAACCAATGCCTTGAGACCTACACATAGCACCATTTCCCATAATAATTGAATTTCCCTCTTTAGCAATAAGAGAAGAAAAACAATTCCTATTAGGCGTCATATGATACGACGCCCCCGAGTCGAGCACCCACTCACTACCGGAAACATCCGATGCTACCGCCATCAACACATCTACGTCTTCCTCACCAACACTTCTCTCCACCGCTACAGATGAAGATGCTACTTCCCTTTTACCCTTCTCCTTGTCCGGACACTCATTTCTCCAATGACCGTGTTTCTTACAAATATAGCACTTGCCTTTCCTCTCCTTTGATTTTCCTCTCCAACCGGGATTCCTTGATTTAGAACGCCCCCGGTTGTCCTTCTTCACATATCTTTCCTTCTCCACAAACAAACCTTGACCATTACCGGCACTACTACCACCAACACTCAACTCCTTCATTTGATCTCTCGATTCCTCACTAAGAAGACCCGTCTTGACATCATCTAACGTCAATGTATCCCGGCTATAGATCAAACTATTTGAGAAACCAGTATAACGGTCCAGCAACGAACATAACAATATCATCGCCTTTTGCTCTTCCTCAATCTTCAAATCTACTGCCTTTATCTTCATAAGCAAATCATCAAACACATTCAAATGTGCCTTTAGCGAAGTTCCTTCTTTCATCTTATAGGTGAAAAACGTTCGCAACAAGATCAAACGATTAGTTAGAGACTTCTTCATATACAATTCTTCCAACTTGTCCCAAATTCCCTTAGCGTTGGTCTCATCACTAATTTCGGAGATCACATTCTCTCCCATTGCAAGTTGAAGTGTAGTAAATGCCCACTCTTCCATTTCCTCTCTCTCAACATCTGAGATGCCCGCCGGCAACAAATGTGTATCAAACACCACTCGATGTACCCGATTCCTCCTTAGAACCGCTTTCATCTTCCATTGCCATTTTTCAAAATCATTATCGCCATTCCACTTGTCGATTACCAATTGCGATCCCGACGCCACATACGACCCACGTACATACGGCGCTATACTACTTGAACCAGCCATTGAATTTTCAAAGGTATCCGTTTACAACATTTCAACAACCACCTACCAACTCCAAAGCTCTGATACCAAATGTTATGGTGGATTTCGATCGAGACCGCTCAAACTAAAATCCCCAAACGCACGCGGAAAAGCTAGATCGTGATAGATAGTGCAAAACAACCAAACACTCGAAGAATTCAATAAAACCAAATCCGAACACGATCACAATAACACCACAAGCAATATATGATAAGCAATAACGAAAACAGTAAATCACACACCGATTTATAGTGGTTCCACTAACGTCGCGTTAGTGTACATCCACTTTGAGAGAGATCTTTTATTATCACCAAATGAGAAGAGTACAAGAGATTGATTACAATGATCTATTCTTTTCAGAATCAATGTTTGTGGAGATTAGAATTGAAGAAATAGAGTTTTGCCTAAAACCCTAATTAATGGAGGACTAAACCCTAGATTAGATTGCTTGATTCAATTTCCTATCACAGCCCTCTTTCCAATGAAGAGAGCATATATACTGGTGGAGAAAACTCTGGCAAAAGACAAACTTGCCCCTGAACGAAATAACACTAAACCCAGCCCAGAAAGCAGCAATTCGCCGGCTCAGACGTCTGGGACAGGGCTCCAGACGTCTGACCGAACTTTCGGGAAACTGGCCCCTGTAGGGCCAGACGTCTGGCCCATTCCTGCAGACGTCTGGCTTTAGGCTGCAGGCAGCCAGCACACCAAACACCCCCCCAGTTTGCTCCACCGGACTCCGTTTCGCAATCCGTCTTCTCCGACACCAAACTACATCCATCCCCTTCAATTCTCCTTCATATAGTGTCACAAAATTTAACAATATGCATGACCAAAAAAGCATAACTAAAAATATTACGAATTTTCAAAAACATACTAATTATTTTGTGTGATTTTAAAATGTAACGATCATAATTTTTACTTTCAAATGGTACATAATCTTGCTCTTCATGTTTAGCTACTACAATACAAAGCTCTTTGTCATGTAGCACTTCATTAACAATTCTGATTCCATCTTCACCATCAAGTTCGATTAGGACATCATGTTCCTCAATAGAAGATGCGGCATGGTTTAGAGAAAAGCCGTGACCTATAACAGTAAACCTATATGAACTATCCGAGTATCGTGCATTTGTAATGACTTACTATGCCCTCTGAAACTGTATAATAATGGAGTTAGAAAGATGAACGAATTAACAATGCAAATCTATTAAATTAATCTAAATAAAAAGGAACGATATTGCGATCGAATAAAGATTATATTCAGACGTTTATGCAATTCCAAATTAATAATAAAATCCATTAACTAAATAAACATATGAATTTATTAGATTAGGATTACCTGTATTGATAGTAGTGGCGGTGACGAACAAGCTCGACATTGACTTGCAAAAGGAGCTTTAAAGTTGAGACAAATTTGAAGTCGATCTTTATTTTGATGAGGATTGAGATTTGCTGAGCTTATTTTTATCACCACTAAAGTAAGGGACGATGATAATTGAGGGCGTTTTGCACTATTTAGAATTTAATACTCTGATTTTTTTACATATTTTTTTGGTGATGTTATTCTTGATTGGAAATCATTTCATTTAAAGTTTTTCTCTTTAAAGGAGAAGGTAGGAGTAGAAGATTAGCAGAAATGTTTTAAGTATTAAGCGGAAGAAACGTTAGCGGCTAAAGTAAAATTTCATGAATCATTGGCGGGAACATATGTTTTATGTATATTATATTTTTATAAATGACCAATAGTTGCACTTAGCTTTGAAAGGCTACTAATAAATGCTAGCGATAACAGGTTTTCTTGTAGTGAATGTTAAGCTGAGATATGATGTTTTTTTCATTGAATTATCAAGATATGATGTTTGTTTACTTGCTTGCTTGTTTGAATGGATGAAACGCTTATTGAAGTGAACTAGGGTTTGGGTTGTTGTATGGGCAAGGATCTTCATGCAAATGGAGTAGCGATTCAATGTGATCTTTGATTCGATTACACAAAGGATGGAAGGTCTGTGGCAATGGAACAAACTTCGATGGATCAACTCTATAGTGTTTAGAGTCAGAATGTTGCAAAGGAGATTACACATAGATCAAAGAGATGAAACAGAGCTCGATTGATGCAAGATGGCTAGAAAGATTTTTATGTTTTTTCTTAGGGTTTTGATAAACTTAAAAATCTAGTAGGAGCCTTATTAGAAAAATAAAATGAATACGTTTGACTTTTTCAATATTTTAAGAATATAGGCTATACAAATTTAAATAATCTACTTTGATAAATTTGTGTAACTAATATAATCGATGGAATGTTTATCAGTTAAAATATACAAACGAATTGAATTAAGATAGACATAAAAATGTAAAATATACATACTATTGACAAATAAATTAGTCAATCTTAGAATTAGACTAATGCATTTGTGAAATCAAAAGTTAATTTCTTATCACTAAGCTTAAAAATGTAAAATGAGGAGAAACACAAGCAAATCAACGTACATGACACAAATATGCAGATTGATCCATTTAAGCTTACCTACGTCCACTATTCACTAACTATATTTCTCTATTACAATTACAAGGAATTATAGGAGAATAATAAGAAATTATACACTTAAGACTAAAAGGTTGCTAATATTGTAATGGTTATGACTTTTAATATAAGTTGAATTAACATCTGAATCCTTTTCCAAACGAAGGATATAAGGGTTTCACTTTCCGTAGAGTGGTCATAATAGAAATTTGGCAAAGCAATTTAGGAGATATCGGAGTTTATGTTGGACTGTTTTTAGGTAGATTTAGTGGTATTAGCCTAAGCCCAATAATTAGGCCCACTAAACAATCTCAGGATCTATGCTAATAGAAAAAGTAAAGGTAGTCCCAAACCACTTTTCTTCTTCCTAAGATCATTACACATCCTCTATTAAATATATCTCCAACCAAAAATATTATTAATCCATACCAAAAATAGTTAAATCAAGAGATTTAGGGTAGATTAGTAAGGATATCAACTAGAGATTAGCAAATTAGCATTTTTGGGGTAGGGAATTTCAGGTCTTGGCTATAGCAATTCAGATCTACCTTAGTGAGTGATTTAACATCTCACATCATATTATATATGTTTCCATATGTTTTAAAATATTTTTTATCCATTTTAAAGTCAAAATATGATTTTGGAACAGTTTTGGTTTTGAAAATGAAGTAAAAAGTATTAAACGATTTAAAGTGATTTAAACATGTGTTTATGCTATATGGTTGTACATATGAGTGTTAGGCTGGGATATGGAAGTGGTTTTGATTGAATTATCATGATATGATGTTTGTTTGCTTACTTGTTTGAATGTTGTATTTGTATGTTTGAATGGATGAAATGTTTATCGAAGTGTACTGGAGTTTCGATTGTTGTATGGTCAAGGATCTTCACGTAAATGGAGCAGGATTCAATGTGCTCTCCGGTTCGATTACATAAATGATGGAACGTCTGTAGAAATGGAATAAACTTTGATAGATTGGCTCTATAGTGTTTGGAGTTAGATCGTTGTAAAAGAGATTGCACATAGATCAAAGGGACAAAACAGAGATGGGTCGATGCAAGATAACCAGAAAATGACTTAGTTGGAATTTTACTAAGTCAAGATGGATTGGTACCGACCGATCAATGTAGGTCGGTATCGACCCATATTTTGGGTTAAGGTGCACAAGGGAGGTCGAGGTGGCTGAAGAAGATGACTATAGGGTTTTTGGCAAGTTGGACGAGGGAAACTGTAGGACTCCTACCCTAACAAATGGGGGAGACTCAAATTAAGGCACTGAAAACATGGTTAAAATTTGGGTATTTGTTAAGGAAACTCGATCGGTACCGAACGAGATCAATCGGAACTGACTCTAATCACTTTGGAGAAACGAAAAGGTGACTTTTGGGCTTAAGCAGGATTAATCCATGGACATTGATGCTAGGAGAAGCATGTACATGGGTCGGTACCGATCCGTGTCTTTTGATGATTTATGCGAGGAAAACGTGGGAGTTACTTTGGTCATGACAGGAAGAAATTTTGGGATAAGTGAGAGAAACCAATATGATTTCAGAACTTTGTCGACTCAACATCTTGAGTGACTTGGATCGAGCACTTTAAAGTGGAAAGGGGCAAAGCATCCGAGAACGCCCGAGCAGGCAAGTTCAATACAGAGTAAACTTGTGGAGTAGAACAAGAGGTTGTTTTAATATCGGAACGTGTGCCAAAGGATCATTGATAACTTAGAGGTTTTGATGTATGCTCGTAAAGAAGGAGTATGTGAGGATGTTCACTTAGATCGTTTTGAGTGGACCTTACGGAGGCGGTATAGTGTCCTGGCCATACAGAGTGACATGGATTCAAGCATTGATGAGACTGTGATGTTGAGTAGTCGATGATCATGCGGAGTTATCATATATCCAACGATATTTGACTTGAGAGATGTGAGATTTGGTTAATGTTTGATATGTTTGCTATGCCTATCACACGATGTAGATATTATCGAGTTGTATACCTAAGCATCCTATATTGTACTTAGAGTAGTTATACACCCGTATATGATAGTAGATTAGCATGTATTGTATTATGTGCTAACTTATTGGATGTAAGAACATGCCTGGTATAATTCTACATACCATATGTTCCTTTTTGTAGTACAATAGTTTTTATATCTATTTTGAGATTATAAATCGATCATACTAGACTTTGCATTATCTGAGGTTATTTGCATTGCTTCTTACTATCTCTAGTACTCTTAAATGAGTAGTTTAAGAGAAAAGTACAAGATAGAGCATGGAACATCGCGGAGGACAAGTAGGAGGCTGATGCTTTCTTCTTATATATCAATTATTAGACTCACTATCACTTATATTACATTGTATAGTGTTATGAGGAGCTACCTAGCACTTATTATATTAGAGACAATTATTAGAGTTTATTTTAGTGTATTGCAAATGCATGAACTCTGTTATTTTTGCTTTGTATAATCTTATGAACCTGCTGCACTCTAATATAATGTTTCATTTTGGTTCATTTAGTTATGCTACTGTCTCGCCGGTATTATACATATTTTGTTGGATCCGGGCTAGCACACAGCGGGTTAAATAGGTAAATTTCAAAAAAAATCTCATTTTGGATCTAATTGGGCCTATGAAGTCTATATTTATTTTAGATCTGATCTAAATTAACTTTAAATAAAATCGTTAGTTTATTTAATTTGTAAATAAAAAATTATTTTAATATTATATTTATATTATATAATATGAACATGTGTATCATATACACATGTGCATGTACGTGCACGTGCAACATATACAGTGCATATGGTTTAATATGCATGTGTACAAGTGTTGTGGTTTACACTGCAACGGACGTGTTAGCCTCTTCATATACATATATGTTGTCTAATGTATACATACATATATACCTATATATATAGTTTAATGTGATATAAAATATATTTATAATATTATAAATATCAAAATAAATATATATAATATTATACAACAGTTATATTTTTAAATGCATATATTAATGATTATATTTACATTTAAATTCAAATTTCAAATTTTAGATCTAGATCTAGATTTTAAAATATTTTCTAATTTCTAATATGTCAACAAATAATATTTTGATAAATAAAATAAATATAAATAAATAAAAGAAATAATTTTTTGGATATATATATATATATTAATATTTAAATTTCAAACATTAAATAACATTATTTGTTTAAAATATAAATGAATAAAAATATATATACCTATATATATGGCCTAAAATATGTTTGATAAAATCTATTTTTTTTGAATCCTTATGGTTTTAAAAGTTTGTGTTTTTTATTTAAAACATTTCCGTACGAAAATGTTAAAAATA
The DNA here is from genome assembly GCA_030737815.1 of Allium fistulosum. Taxonomy (NCBI): domain Eukaryota; kingdom Viridiplantae; phylum Streptophyta; class Magnoliopsida; order Asparagales; family Amaryllidaceae; genus Allium; species Allium fistulosum. Next base: position 86,162,397 of record CM060901.1, on the reverse strand, counting down.
ATAATAATTATTTTAATTTCATAATCAAAAGTATAATTAGTATGTATTAAAATATATATACATACATATTTTATAATATAAATTATATTAAAATAACGTCTTATATTTTAATTAATTTTTATTTACGGTTTTAAATATAATATATATAATTTTTATTTCGAAAATGATCACATGTGTATGATTTAAAAAAAATTATATGTAATATTTTCACACACACACATTAAAAATCCAATTTTGTTAACCTTGTTAGCTTTGCTAAAAAAATTATTTTAATATGCACTAATTATACTACTAGCTTTGCTAAAAAAATCCACTTTTGTTTTAAAATCTCTTTAAAATTATTGTTTAATTCGAAATTTTTTATTTTTATTTTTCTTTGCGGGCTGAAACTATGTATGTATATAATTTATTTTTAATCACAATACATATATACATATTCACATCTAATGTTGGCACAGACATACACAGGGATTCGTGATATCATAATCTAATCTAAGCATATATGATTCGAGATAATTACCAACTAAATATATATAATTATAAATAGATAAGTTATCTTGAGTATATCCTGATTAGTACACATTGAATGTTGAATCAATCAACTCCACTTGAATCTGAATTCAAATTCTTCCAGAGAGAGCTACGAGACCAAAAGAACTACACATTGATGTCATGTTTTATTTGAATTTGTGTTGTTTGATGCTTGAATTAATGGAGGAGGAAGGGAGGTAGGTTTGGCCTAATATGGATGATGGAGATGCTAAAGAAGGAGTTACAAGTGAGGGGTTAAGGCAGTTTAAGTAGTAGAGAAAGAGATGAGCTAAAAGTGGATCTGAATCCACAAATATCTCCACTAATTCAAACCCCTTTTGAATCAAATCCAACCTCCTTTTATTAACCCCTATGGCAGCCATCCTTGCATCATATATGGGCCTCCTAATCACTTCAATCCTAATCAAATAATATACATTTAAATCCAATTTAAACGTACATTAATATTGTATATCGATACGTGTGTATACAACTTTTATATATGCATTATTTTCAACACAAATCAAATAAAATTTTATAATTAATATTTCATAAATATTAATTAATTGAATTAATTCAGAATAATGATAATTAATTAAATCAGATAGTAGTCGGAGCATTCAACATTTCGGTTGGGTGACTCTTAGGTGTAGCTTCGGTCAACGATTAATATCGAACAATTTGAATATTAACATCCACACATCACCTTAGCTAGTAGTATGACATTATGACAAAATTTATCGCTTATATAACTATAATCAAAGTTGAGTTTCCACACCGAAGCCCGAAAATATTCTCAAGTCAAGAGAATTGTGTAATTATTATCACATCAATATTTTTTTATTTGACCTTGGTTATATTAACTAATAGAAAACTATCGAATGAGTCATTCCATAGTTATCTAATAACTATCAACATGCAACCCCTTGGTGCCCCCCAATAGCTATGAGTCATACACCCCCCAACATTTGGAAAGTGTTACGTACTCTAATTTCAATGGATGTACCGATATCCAACCTTGATACATCTTGACCGGGAATATTTAAAACTATATGTTTATTATTTTGTGATATAATTCTCATGTTTACAACTGCTATCACAAAACACACCATTTATGAATTTTATATTAAATATACTTAAATTAAATAATTAATTAATTATAACATATTATTACTAGTATATAACAGAAAGAAAAACACTGTTTATTTCGAACTAGATTTTATTACAGAGTTAATAATTTACAATAAACTACAGAATTGCCCCTAGGGCGTACTCTAAATCTATCATATTATTTATTATATTTTTTCTATGCACTATGAGATATATTACGAGTTCTTCCTTGACTGATACCGTATAACCCTTGATGGTTTTCCTTTATCGACTATGTAACGACCCATAATTTTACCTCCTTGATTTGCGAATATTTAATAAATTTTAAATATTCAAATAATAGGTTTTATAATTAAAAATATAACCCTTTTAAATAATAAAAAATGATGGTAAAATAGGTTTATAACGACCTAGGATTTTACCACTTTGAAATAGGCTATTTAGGTATATTTTATATAATCAATAAATAGGTTTTTATTAGCAAATAAACCCATTTTAATTATTTAATAATGATGATTAAATAGTTTTAAAATTTGTTTACCAATATAGATAGTTCAAATAAAAAGAGAAAATGTGACCGAAGAATGTTTTTCAAAATTTAGACTTTTCGACACCCGAAAGTCATCAGAAACATTGTGCACACTTGGTGCAACATGCACACGCATATATTTGATAGGATTCGTGATAATAAAGCACTCTTATTTATACACTAACACATATTTAATTTAACATAAAAGTGGATGTGACAAATTATGTTATAAAAGGCATATATATACATATAAACACACTTATATATATACAAATCATCTCCATATCTACAGTGTACACACATGGAAGCTCTTGCATGATTCAAGGCACCGAAGGGGGGTAACGTGTACAAGTGATGGGAGGGAGGTATGGTGATTGTCATGTGCATGGCATGTGTGTGTGTGTGTGTATTATTTTATAAAAAGGATATTTTAGCAAATTCTAGTTTTCTATGCTTATAAATACCTCAACCTTCTCATGCCATTCACTTTACACTCTCATTTCTTCATTTACATTTTCCTAACACTCTTCTTACATACTCTTATTTCCATGGCTTCCAAACAAAAATTCCAAAGTTAAAAACTTGTGTATACACTTTAAAAACTAGCTTAAAGCACTCCACTACACTTATACTACCACTACCCTCCAAAAAAAACCATATACCCCCAAACCCAACTAGGCTGAGCCCAATACTAGCCAAGGCCAAGCCAAACTTGTCCCTTGAAGGCCACACAAAGTCATATTTTCAAGCTAAGACGGTTTGCTAGTGTTGTAGCCAAATTCAGTGGAAGTTTAGTTTGATTTAGATAAGTTACGGTGAGTAAAGTTCATGTTTTTAAAATTCAAGTTGCTAACTTTTTAAAGTTGTAAAATTTATGAGTTAAAATGTTGCTTAAGTATGTGGTAAAGTTATATGTTGTGTATGTATGCATATATGTTGATTTGGAATTGATTGCTTATGCCGAAGTTTGAGAGGCGATAAAGATTATACCTTGATTATTGGAAAAGTTAGTTAGTATTTGTGAGGTAATATTCTTGGTTATTTTTGTGCTATGATGTTATGATGTGATATTGTGATTGATTGTTGTATGTGTTATATGTGAGTTCATGAACACAAAGGTAGCGATTCGCTAACCAAAAGCAACGTAAAAATCCGCTTTTTGTCGAAAGTTTGATTTTTGTTTCAAAGTAAAAAGTTTTCAAGTTTAAATCTTTGATTTTGGTTTCGAAAGTTTATTTTCATGTTTTAAAGAAGATAAGAGTTCGAAGTTGAAGTTTTAAAAGTTAGAAAATCAATTTTTCAAGTTTTGAAAATTAGGGTCGGTATAGCGATAGTCGCCATACGCGTAGTTCGGAAAAATCTAACTATTTTTCTAATCTAAACTTGTTTTGACTTAAAATCATCTTAGAAAATGTTTTCTAACTTTAATTTAGTAATTAGAGAACAATTATTTATTTATTTAATGATTATTTAATTCATCAATTAATTAATAAAGGTAATTAGTACTTAATCATTAGTTAATAATGGTTTTTTTAAACTTAAATATCAATCAATTAAATTAATCATGATTTGTTACTTAATTAATTAAGTTAAAGATTATTTAAATTTTTAATCAAGGATTAATTAATTATCATGTAATTAATTATTTAAGATAATTATTAATTAATTATTATTTTAAAAAAGGGTTTTATTTAATTAATCTTTGATTAAAGTTTATTATGTTTAACTAACGTTTGATTACCATTAATTAGAGTTTAATTACTATTTTAATAAGGATTTGAGTCTCATTTACAAGGGTTTTAATTTATTTTATAATCACTTTGAGTTTAAGTAATCAGTTTTGTTTTAAACTATTTTCGTTTCAAATTTGTTTTAAATCAAGGGATTTTTATGTCACTTACCCTTAAATAACCCCATATGATTAGGAAAACTAAATGACATCTATTAGCAGAACAAAACACTATTCTGCTATTACAAGTAACTTGGACATTTACTTAAATTGATTGATTGTTATGTGTTGATCCCTTATATACCTGTTGTTATGTGATGCCATGTTAGACTGGATAAGTAAAACCAAATTAAAAGCACCATTGTGGACATTAAACCTCAGTTTGATTTTGTAAGGATAAATATTTCATTTTCTTTTTGAAATGGTTTCAAAATTATTGCACTTTGAACAAAATATTTAAAGATGATTTAACAAATGGTTTTACTATAAATGTTTTTAATTAATGGAAATGGTTTTCCATGTTATGAAATGAAGTTTTTATAAAGAGTTTCATAAAGGAATTTGAAAATTTATAAAGTACTTTGGGTAAACGGATTTGAGTTTTAAGCAAAGAAAATGTCATAAATAAAGAAGATTTATAGAAATGATTTTGCTTATTAAAAAAAGCTAATTTGATTAAGGTTTTTAGGAAGTTATTTAAACAGGAAAGGTTTATAAAGAAGTTTTATAAATGATTTAGGTATTTATAAAAGAAGTTTTAAAAAAGGATATGGATATTCATAAAGGGTGTTTATAAAAAGATTTGGATATTTATAAGAAACTTATATGAAAAGTTGGATATCTATAAAAGCAATTTATATAAATGATTTTGAATATTTATAAAAGGGTTTTATAAATGAATTTGGAAGTTTGGAAAGTATTCTGAGATGGATTTGGATTCTAAGTAAAAGGGATTTCATGAATGAAATAGATTTGATTAAAAAGGATTTATCGAAAGAAGTATAAAAAGAATTTGAGATCTGGATTTCTCTAAACCGAACTTTAAAAAAATGGTGGTATGGGACATACGTTCCACACTTAACACCGAGGGAATAGTTTTTAGGGTTGTCCTTACCTCTAATTTAAACAACATTTGTTTAATCCTTTTAATATGATTTGGAAGTAAGAAGTTATTCACAAATGTTTTATGTATATACTTATGTCGGAGAGGTAAGTATATAAATGTTTAGACAAACGTTTTGAAAGGAGATTTATTAAATAAAGATTTGTTTTGAGGCTTAGTGGTTTCTGTGGAAAAATAAATCTCAAATGGAATTGGTTATTGTTTGCTTATTTGATAGTTAAATAACCGATTATCAAATATGGACCCAAAAGTACCTTTGGAAATATCTATGAGAAACAAGTGGGTTATATGGCACAATCGTCCCCGATGATGTTGTACTGCGTATAAATCTCATTTCATTCTCCTAGGACAAATATAAGGAAATCCGTAAACTAACGTTTAGGAGGTGATCTCCCCTCTTATCTTAGACTGTTTATCTCCTAAATAACCGGGGTTGAGTTTACCGGAAGCTATTGAATGTTGTTTCGAAGAGACCAAGTCGGATATGTTATTCGAAAACCACTTCAATCCAACTCAAGCATTTCGAAGTGAAGGCATTTTAAAGATGATGGAATTGAAGACGGAGCACTTGGAAGTGCAAGGGCTGCTTGCTACTAATCCTGAGGGTGATTGTAACGACCCAGAAGTCCTGTCATTTGAAATTCATATATTTAATTGATTTTAAATATTAACATGTAAAATTTATAAGCTGAATAACTTATATTTGGAATATAAATTTAATTAGATAATTAAATGGTTAATTTAATTATTTGAAATTGTGTAAATAATTGAATATTGAAATTAATGTGAATAAAAATGATTTGTAAAGTTGTATTAAATTATATTTGAATTAGAATGATGTTAGAGAACTTTTAAAACTGAATTAATTGTAGAAATTAAATATTTTAATATTTAATTGACGAGTGAAAATGGCCATTTTTCATACAGTCTCGGATTTCGATGAATCCAGTTTCATTAGATCCGCAATGTTATATTATTGTAAGATTTCAAATTTTGTGTCAGTCGGATTTACAGTTTGTCCGGGGCAAGCTAAAACGCGTAGAAATCGGTTTAAGTTAATTTTAAATTTAAATAGTCGATTCGAAAACCTATCTTCCAAATATGATCAAATTGGCTCTTGATATATATTCCATTGCGTTCGGAATATGGGTAAAACATTATAAACGGCAGGCGGCACGCTTCGTTTGGAGTTCGGAAAATTTTCGGGTGAATAGTGTTTTGGAATTTTCTATAAAAGGACTCGTTTTTATTCATTTTCACTAAACCCTAGACAAGTTAGGGCTGGCCGCCACCCTAATAATCAATGGCCGATATTTTCGATCATTCTTCCTTTAATCTCTTCCAATCCACGCATCATTTTGAAAAACTATCAACTAGAACGTTGTAGAGCTTCACGAGCTCGACCTATCCATACGGTGATGATGAATTTTAAAGCAACGAAGTGGCGACAGTTCGAGAATGAAGGACGTGCGTTTCAAGGGCTGCTACGTCATGATGGGGTAGCTGTGTTGAACGAGGTTTTGGTCGTGGGGGGAGCTCGCTATGGTCGTTCGAATGAAGGTTTTTGATCGTCGCCTAGTTCGACGATGTGGCGCGTTATTTCAATCAAAGAACGGAGGTCGTGGGTTTCTTTTGAAACGTGGTGGGAAGAAATAGAGCACGGTCCAGATTGCTTTGAAGATAATCAACGGCCGAGATTAAAGGTTGAAAAATAAAATAAATTTGTGATAAATTAATATATATTATAATTCGTATAAACTTTAAAACGTTGTAACTTCTTCATACGAGGTCGAAAATTGACGAAACGAATTGCGTTGGGTCCATATTGACGAGCACTACATTATGGAGCTGGATTAGGATTTATTTGAGCTAGTGAAAATTTTTAGTAAAATTAAACGCGTGTTTAATTTTATTCGGAATAAATCGTTATCGTGACGACTACAAACAATGTGAGTACAACTCACTCTTTCTGACTCACTGATATTTTTATATAAGTGAGAATAAATTTATTTTATGATGATTGATGATTGTTTGGATAATATATGATATATTTATGGTATTTGGATATATAGCTGCCTATTGGAGCAGATGAACCTATACGTTCCCGTGTATGAGCGGATGACCCTTTGTACGCGCGTCTGCCTCGAAGCGGACATTGTACACATATTCTAATATGTATATTTGTTGTAGGTGACAGGTTGGAGGGATCCAACTGGATCCCTCACCTGTGTTGATTTATTTACAGATATTGTGATATATGCTGTTATCATTTGATATGTGATGATTTGGATGCCGTGATTGATGTATTTGGTGCTATTGCAGCATTGGGCCTATTTTTGGTAATTTAAAAATGTTTAAGTGATGATTTCGAATTTAAAAGGATATTCAAGTGATTTTGGAAATTGATGTTTTATTAATTTTGAATTGATAAGAATTGGATTTATTTTAAATAAATAAATATTATAATTTTTATTGTTATAAAAATTATGGTTTTTGTGAAATATAATCAGAATGTGGTTTTTGGAAATATATAGTTGATTATTTGGTAAAATAGTTTAAATGGTGATTTTTGACTTATTAAAAATGGTTTATATATAAGATTTATAAAATTGATATTTTATAAATCAGAAATGATGGAATTATAAAGGATTTTTATAAGTGTTAAAATGAAGTATAAATGGGTTTTATAAGTAAATATAATTTATAGATTTATAACTGAAGCAGTTATAAAGGAGTGATTTTGTAAATAAGGGATTTATAAGTAATTTACTTATAATTTGGATTTTTGGTATGTAATTAAGTTATTAAATGGAATTGATTTATAAAATAATTTTGTATATGGAAGTTTTTATAATATATATATGGAATTTATAAACATTGTTTTATAAATCCGAAATCAATTGAAATTGATAAGTTAAATTTAGAAGTTATTAAAGGAGATATATCCACGATTTGGACAGTGGATAATCCTTTAATTAAATGTGCAATAGTAATGAATTTGGAAAATGAACTATATCCACGATTTTGGATAGTGGATAATCTTTTAAATAAATGAGTAGAAATATTGAAATTGGCAAATGGATTATATTCACGATTTTGGACAGTGAATAATAATTTAAATTAAATAAATGTTTTGGAAAGTGATATTTTAAGTGGAGTTAAATGATTTTAAAGATGTTTTATAATGTGTTAAGGATCGAAACCACAGATTTCAACATTCATTGTTGAAATAGACATTTACGAGAAATAAGGAAATGATGGACTATAACACTGTTGTTATAGTAAATGATTTCGAAAAGAGATGTTTTGTATAGTATATGGATTTATATATCTATATGGATTTATATATCTATCTAATTTTTGAATCCCTATACTGATGATTTTGGGTTGTCATAACGATGTTTTACGCAACATTTGTTTTGCCCGAACAAACGTGTTTAAAAGAATGTTTTCCTTAAAGAATAAAACATATACTTAATCCTGATTCAAGTATATGGAATATTTTCTAAGTGTTGAAAATTAAATGAATTGTGAATCACTTATTATTAAATAAGTATATGGAAATGTTTTCTAATATTGAAATGGTTTTGGAATGATATCTTTTAAAGATAATTTGAAGTGAATATTTGGCAAATGATTTAATTAATGAAAGACTAATTAAAAGGGCCTAGTGATTGCATATGGTGCTAAATATTTGTTGTTTGCTTTGATAGTTAAATAAACGACTATCAAATTTGGCCATTTTAGTTCCTCGACTTGATGTTGGAACTATTTAGTCGTACACTTAGTACGTAGCCTTCTATGTAGGCTTGATTATCATTTGTGTTGAGGATGTGGTTTTGTATAGAGCGGAGTATTACTCCAATCTATCGAGCTTCCTTCTTGGTCCGAAGGATAGCAATTTGAAAGTTGGAGACGTGATAAGTCTACGAGACTTAGTTTCTGTGTGAGGTTGAGAAACGCTTTTGCGTTGTTGGTGCGGAGAGACCGGGATCAGATTTATCTGAAAACCACTTCCGACCAATGTATATGCGACGATTGTGCATGTTGCTTATGATGATATTGATATTCAGGATTTTCATAGTGGGGGACTGCTTGTTGATCGTTTGGGGTTAAAATCCCAATATACATCCAGTAGCAGTGGTCTCTTCATTATGAAATATCCATTGCAAGGACTATTCGCTACTAATCCTAGGGATTTTCCGACAGGATGTGGTAGGAAAGTACCTTCGGTTTGTCCTGTTCTTGGACAACTTGTATGGATGTTTGTCTGACATTGCATTTCTACAGATTACGTACATTGGTTTTTACAAACGTACATCAGTGGCGGCGGCGAAGGCAACTTCTCTTAGCTTAACACCCTCCTTGAGACGTACGAGCTCAAGGGTTGTATTTTTGTGGAAGGCAATTAGTAGTCAACGGAAATGGCCGTGTGGCATTCAAAGTGATGTGATTGTGATATGTGAAAGGTAATCGTTACCTCAGGCCTCATCAACCGGAAATGACCAAAATAGGGTTAGATGCGGCAAGGCTAAGTGGGTCGCTCCCAAGTAGGATATGATCATCCTCTTCTAGATATATCTTTACACGCTATGACGTCGTGTATCTGATTATTGTGGTTTGTATGCTAGAGGGCCCTCGGTAAAGGTCGGTAACGACCGGAGGATGACATATTCGGTACCATCTAGTTATAGAGGTGGGTCAGTCTTGTGTTGGTAGAGGTATCCATGTGTGGTCCTCGGTACATTCTTCTAGAGATGTACTGCCGAAAGGTAGTCCCTTTACCTGGTCATTTGTATGGAAATCCAAACCCCACTATGAGCTGCGATTTTGTTTGTAAAGGCGTAATGAATAGCCTCGAAATGCTATATGGGTAACCATTTCGACTATGATTAATATTATTTGTATATACTAGACACTAGTATAATATAAGAGGATTTGATATGAAATGTTTTAGTTATCGTAAGGTAAAAACATGTCCATGTTTATGTGTGGACTTGTCTTACGAGATACTTTTGTTTTGATAAAGGAAAAGTTTGGTAATCTAATAAATTCAGTTGAGTGTGTTTCTCACGCTGGTTTACCAGACTGATCCGGGCGTTCTTCCCTTTCAATGCTCGGGTCAGACCGAGTATATTTACAGGTTTGGATTGGTGCTTTTGGAGTTTCAGCAGGAGAGCTGGAGATCTTCATTTCGTATGCACGTACATGTTTTGCTTGATTATCCGTTGTGCTTAGTTGTTGTGGTTGTATATTATCGGTAATTGTGAGGACGGGTTATTATAACTGTTCAGGCTGATAACTATTGATTGATTGTTGACTCTGGTTGATGTATATATATACAGTTTCTATTTTGTAAAGATCATTGATACGATATTATATGTTTTCCGCTGCGATGTGAGATTCTGTATTATTCTGTTTAGTTCTATCTTCTCTCTTTCTTCTCTTCTCTTCTTCTCTCTTCTTTTCTTTCTCTTAACTTTTCGTCAATCTGTGCTTTTTGGGTCGGACAGGTGTGGTTTATTTTCGATTCAAAGGGTACGGATTTGTGGGTCGTCACAGCTGGTATGAGAACTTAGATTTTGTATATTCCTAAGCTTTGTTGTGTACTCAGTATAGATAGGACAGTAGCACCCTAGATTGAGTTTGAGTGTATTATATATATATGAGCACGTATTTGTTAGTGAATATAAAATGTTTTATATTGTGTTTGCTTATCCGTTGAGCTGTTAGTGAATTCTGGTCGGTATGTGGGACGCTATATTATCGATAGGAATTTCTGAACACTTAAACGAGGCAAGTCGACATAGTATTATTTTAAATTGGGTAAATGAGATAATTTTACCTTGATTATATTTTATATATAAAGGAAATAATTTTTTAGGAATTATTAAAGTGTATATAAATTAATTGCTTGGTTGTTTGAAAATGTAAATATATATAAGTTAATAGAAGCTATTTGAATAATCTAAATGAAAGCAACAATTGTAAAAGAATAAATTGTATAAGCAAATGAATTATAAGTATGGAATTATAATTAGTATGATTTACAATTGTGAAATAATCTTATATATAAGAAATGAAACAAAATGAGTATATTTATAAATATGAGATAATAAAGTTTAAATTTGGTAAAGTTAAATAATTGGAGTTAGCATAATAAATATATGATTTGAAATTTAACTAAAGGAAGGTTAAATAAATTGAATTGGATTTTAACTAGATTAGATATGTTATTGAAATGGAAATCAAACTTTTAAGGGATTATATAATATGAATTTGGAAGTTTAAATAAATAAGTTGTATAACTTATAAGATGAGAAATTTAAGTAAAACCAATTGTTAAAATGTTTAAACAATTTTGTTAAGTAAAATAAATCTGAATTTGAATAGTAATATAAATTTGACTTAAGTAAAAGTTAAATAGAATGACTTTGAAATGAAATATAACTTAAGTAATGTTGAATAAAGTTGATTTTGGTATCGAAGTAAATTAATTGAGATGAAGTAGTTAAATGAATATGAATTTGAGTTATGTAATGAAATTCAACTTTAGTCGTTAAAGGAATTAGCATTAGAAATGTCGTTGTTAAGAATTGGATAAAACTTAAGTTAAGAGGTTGTGAATTAATAATAGTATGGAAGTGTTGCATAAAAATGTGAATATTGTGAATATTAGAATTCAATCTAAATTGAATATTAAACCAATTGGAAGTAAAAGTGTTAAACCAAAATGGATGTTGAGTGTAAAGTAAATATAATTTGGTTATGTTGGATATGCATTGATTGTTAGTTGATTGAATAGAAATTCATATGAAATTGAATAATTAAATCGAAAGCTAAAATAATTGAATTCAAATTGGAAGTAAGTGAATCTAAATAAAATTTGATTTGAATTGAAAATGAACCAACTTGAAAGTAAATTGGTGATTGTAAACTAATTGAATTTGAATGAATGAATATTAAGAAATCCACTGTTAATGAATCAAATGTGAATAAATTGAAAATCAATTCAATGAATATTAATGTGAAGTGAATGTATATTGATTTGGTATGGATTGATTGGATGATAGTTATTTGATGGTTGGATTTGTTGTTTTGATTGCATTTGCTATATTGGCATATATTGTTGTATTGATATGTTGTATATTGATATTACTTTCATAAATACATGTTTCTCATTGGTTGTTGAGTGTTTAGTAGGTGCGTATGGCGCTTGCTTCGTATTTGGAGCTCGCTTTCGTGCTATATTAGCCGTATATGCTCGCTAATAATATATAAGGTACATATCTCGGATTACATATCGTACTTTTATACTTTTTTTCCCTACGGGATGCCTCATCCTCGATGATGAGATGTATATTTGTGATATATATATATGTTGTGATCCTACTACGATCGAACCGCGCAAAGAAGACGCTGGCGAATTTTTTTGAAAATTAAAGGCGTTAGAAAATTTTTGGGAAAATTGGAAAAGTTTTTGATAATTAAAATTTTGATTTCGGGTTATAAGTTAAACGATATTGTTACTTTTGAAAAGATAACTAAGTATGGATTTGAAAACTTAGTAAAGTTTTATAAGAAGTTTAACTAATGGATTTTCAAAATGTTAAAAGGTTAAATGATTTTGGTAAATCTAAATTGAACGATTTATTTTGAAAAGTTAATAGATTTTGTGACTTTTTCTTACTTGGTAATTTCGAGGACGAAATTCTTTTAAGTATGGGAGAATGTAACGACTCAGAATTTCTGTCATTTGAAATTCGTATATTTAATTGATTTTAAATATTAACAAGTAAAATTTATAAGCTGAATAACTTATATTTGGAATATAAGGATTTAATTGGATAATTAAATTGTTAATTTAATTATTTGAAATTGTGTAAATAATTGAATATTGAAATCAATGTGAATAAAAATGATTTGTAAAGTTGTATTAAATTATATTTGAATTAGAATGATGTTAGAGAACTTTAAAAACTGAATTAAAAGTTAATTTGTAGAAATTGAATATTTTAATATTTAATTGACGAGTGAAAATGACCATTTTTCATAAAGTCTCGGATTTCGACGAAACTTGTTTCATTGGATCCGTAATGTTATATTATTGTAAGATTTCAAATTTTGTGTCAGTCGGATTTACGGTTTGTCCGGGGCAAGCTAAAACGCGTAGAAATCGGTTTAAGTTAATTTTAAATTTAAATAGTCGATTCGAAAACCTATCTTCCAAATACGATCAAATTGGCTCTCGATATATATTCCATTGCGTTCGGAATATGGGTAAAACATTATAAACGCCAGGCGGCATGCTTCGATTGGAGTTCGGAAAATTTTCGGGTGAATAGTGTTTTGGAATTTTCTATAAAAGGACTCGTTTTTATTCATTTTCACTAAAGCCTAGACAAGTTAGGGCTGGTCGCCACCCTAATAATCAATGGCCGATATTTTCGATCATTCTTCCTTTAATCTCTTCCAATCCACGCATCATTTTGAAAAACTATCAACTAGAACATTGTAGAGCTTCACGAGCACGACCAATCCATACGGTGATATTGAATTTTAAAGCAACGAAGTGGCGACAGTTCAAGAATGAAGGACGTGCGTTTCAAAGGTTGCTGCGTCGTGATGGGATAGCTATGTTGAATGAGGTTTTGGTCGTGGAGGGAGCTCGCTATGGTCGTTCGAATGAAGGTGTTTGATCGTCGCCTAGTTCGACGATGTGGCGCGTTATTTCAATCAAAGAACGGAGGTCGTGGGTTTCTTTTGAAACCTGAAGGAATGAAACACAATGGGAAGAAATAGAGCATGGTCCAGATTGCTTTGAAGATAATCAACGACCGAGATTAAAGGTTGAAAAATAAAATAAATTTGTGATAAATTAATATATATTATAATTCGTATAAACTTTAAAACGTTGTAACTTCTTCATACGAGGTCAAAAATTGACGAAACGAATTGCGTTGGGTTCGTATTAACGAGCACTACATTATGGAAATGGATAGGGATTTCTTTGAGCTAGTGAAAATTTTGAGTAAAATTAAACGCGTGTTTAATTTTATTCGGAATAAATCGCTATCGTGACGACTACAAACAATGTGAGTACAACTCACTCTTTCTAACTCACTGATATTTTTATATAAGTAAGAATAAATTTATTTTATGATGATTGATGATTGTTTGAATGATATATGATATATGATATATTGATTGGTATTTGGATATATACCTGCCTATTGGAGCAGATGACCCTATACGTTCCCGTGTATGAGCGGATGACTCTTTGTACGCGCGTCTGCCTCGAAGCGGACATTGTACACATATTCTAATATGTATATTTGTTGTAGGTGACAGGTTGGAGGGATCCAACTGGATTCCTCACCAGTGTTGATTTATTTACAGATATTGTGATATATGTTGTTATCGTTTGATATGTGATGATTTGGATGTCGTGATTGATGTATTTGGTGCTATTGCAGCAATGGGCCTATTTTTGGTAATTTAAAAATGTTTAAGTGATGATTTCGAATTTAAAAGGATATTCAAGTTATTTTGGAAATCGATGTTTTATTAATTTTGAATTGATAAGAATTGGATTTATTTTAAATAAATAAATATTATAATATTTATTGTTATAAAAATTATGGTTTTTTTAAAATATAATCAGAATGTGGTTTTTGGAAATATAAAGTTGATTATTTGGTAAAATAGTTTAAATGGAGATTTTTGACTAATTAAAAATGGTTTATATATAAGATTTATAAAATTGATATTTTATAAATCAGAAATGATGGAATTATAAAGGATTTTTATAAGGGTTAAAATGAAGTATAAATGGGTTTTATAAATAAATATAATTTATAGATTTATAACTGAAGCAGTTATAAAGGAATGATTTTGTAAATAAGGGATTTATAAGTAATTTACTTATAATTTGGATTTTTGGTATGTAATTAAGTTATTAAATGGAATTGATTTATAAAAGAATTTTGTATATGGAAGTTTTTATAATATATATATGGAATTTATAAACATTATTTTATAAATCCGAAATCAATTGAAATTGATAAGTTAAATTTAGAAGTTATTAAAGTAGATATATCCACGATTTTGGACAGTGGATAATCCTTTAATTAAATGTGCAATAGTAATGAATTTGGAAAACGAACTATATCCACGATTTTGGATAGTGGATAATCTTTTAAATAAATGAGTAGAAATATTGAAATTAGCAAATGGATTATATTCTCGATTTTGGACAGTGAATAATGATTTAAATTAAATAAATGTTTTGGAAAGTGATATTTTAAATGGAGTTAAATGATTTTAAAGATGTTTTACAATGTGTTAAGGATCGAAACCATAGATTTCAACATTCATTGTTGAAATAGACGTTTTCGAGAAATAAGGAAATGATGGACTATAACACTGTTGTTATAGTAAATGATTTCGAAAAGAGATGTTTTGTACAGTATATGGATTTATATATCTATATGGATTTATATATCTATATGGACTTATATATCTATCTAATTTTCGAATCCCTATACTGATGATTTTGGGTTGTCGTAACAATGTTTTACGCAACATTCATTTTGACCCGAATAAACGTGTTTAAAAGAATGTCTTCCTTAAAGAATAAAACATATACTTAGTCCTGATTTAAGTATATGGAATATTTTCTAAGTGTGGAAAATGAAATGAATTGTGAATCACTTATTATTAAATAAGTATATGGAAATGTTTTCTAACATTGAAATGGTTTTGGAATGATATCTTTTAAAGATAATTTGAAGTGAATATTTGGCAAATGATTTAATTAATGAAAGACTATTTAAAAGGGCCTAGTGATTGCATATGGTGCTAAATATTTGTTTGTTTGCTTTGATAGTTAAATAACCGACTATCAAATTTAGCCATTTTAGTTCCTCGACTTGATGTGGGAACTATTTAGTCGTACACTTAGTACGTAGCCTTCTGTGTAGGCTTGATTATCGTTTGTGTTAAGGATGTGGTTTTGTATAGTGTGGAGTATTACTCCAATCTATCGAGCTTCCTTCTTGGCCCGAAGGATAGCAAGTTGAAAGTTGGAGACGTGATAAGTCTACGAGACTTAGTTTCTGTGTGAGGTTGAGAAACGCTTTTGCGTTGTTGGTGCGGAGAGACCGGGATCAGATTTATCTGAAAACCACTTCGGACCAATGTATATGCGACGATTGTGCATGTTGCTTATGATGATATTGATATTCAGGATTTTCATAGTGGGGGACTGCTTGTTGATCGTTTTGGGTTAAAATCCCAATATACATCCAGTAGCAGTGGTCTCTTCATTATGAAATATCCAATGCAAGGACTATTCGCTACTAATCCTAGGGATTTCCCGACAGGATGTGGTAGGAAAGTACCTTCGGTTTGTCCTGTTCCTGGACAACTTGTATGGATGTTTGTCTGACATTGCATTTCTATAGATTACGTACATTGTTTTTTACAAACGTACATCAGTGGTGGCGGAGAAGGCAACTTCACTTAGCTTAACACCCTCCTTGAGACGTACGAGCTCAAGGGTTGTATTTTTGTAGAAGGCAATTAGTAGTCAACGGAAATGGCCGTGTGGCATTCAAAGTGATGTGATTGTGATATGTGAAAGGTAATCGTTACCTCAGGCCTCATCAACCGGAAATGACCAAAACAGGGTTAGATGCGGCAAGGCTAAGTGGGTCGCTCCTAAGTAGGATATGATCATCCTCTTCTAGATATATCTTTACACGCTATGACGTCTTGTATCTGATTATTGTGGTTTGTATGCTAGAGGGCCCTCGGTAAAGGTCGGTAACGACCGAAGGATGACATATTCGGTACCATCTAGTTATAAAGGTGGGCCGGTCTTGTGTTGGTAGAGGTATCCATGTGTGGTCCTTGGTACATTCTTCTAGAGATGTATTGCCGAAAGGTAGTCCCTTTACCTGGTCATTTGTATGGAAATCCAAACCCCACTACGAGCTTCGATTTTGTTTGTAAAGGCGTAATGAATAGCCTCGAAATGCTATATGGGTAACCATTTCGACTATGATTAGTATTATTTGTATATACTAAACACTAGTATAATATAAGAGGATTTGATATTAAATGTTTTAGTTGTCGTAAGGTAAAAACATGTCTGTGTTTATGTGTGGACCTGTCTTACGAGATACTTTTGTTTTGATAAAGGAAAAGTTTGGTAGTCTAATAAATTCAGTTGAGTGTGTTTCTTACGCTGGTTTACCAGACTGATCCGGGCGTTCTTCCCTTTCAATGCTCGGGTCAGACCGAGTATATTTACAGGTTTAGATTGGTGCTTTTGGAGTTTCAGCAGGAGAGCTGGAGATCTTCATTTCATATGCACGTACATGTTTTGCTTGATTATCCGATGTGCTTAGTTGTTGTGGTTGTATATTATCGGCAATTGGGAGGACAGGTTATTATAACTGTTCAGGCTGATAACTATTGATTGATTGTTGACTCTGGTTGATGTATATATATAGTTTCTATTTTGTAAAGATCATTGATATGATGTTATATGTTTTCCGCTGTGATGTGAGATCTGTATTGTTCTGTTTAGTTATATCTTCTCTCTTTCTTCTTTTCTCTTCTTCTCTCCTCTTTTCTTTCTCTTGACTTTCCGTCAGTCTATGCTTTTTGGGTCGGACAGGTGTGGTTTATTGTCGATTCAAGAGGTATAGATTAGTGGGTAGTCACAGTGATTCCTAATGGATGTTGTAGAAGCAATGCCTTCGGTTTGTCCATCTCCTGGACAACTTGTATGGATGAATGTTGGCATTGCATTGTTGCTTGGAGGGCAGTGTTAGCATTCCAAGTGGGAAGTGCTATATAAAGGTAAAACGTAGCCTCAACCTCATTTACCAGAAAATGACAAAAATCAAGCATGCAACAAGGCCATGTGGGTCGCTCCCATTAGGGTATGGTCATCCCAAATCTAGATCGATTACTATCTACTCATGTATGCTTCGAGGCCCAAAGTAGGGTGATCATATTCGGTACTACTAGTCAAGTGGTAGGCCAGTCCTTTGTGGCAGGGGTACAAGATGTTCTTATCAGACCTTGGTACATTTTTTCTATAGATGTACCATCGGAAGGTAGTTCCTTACCTTGTCCTAGTATGTAATCCATTCTCCAATACGTGCCTTTACAATTTTGATTATAGAAACTAGTATGTTGGAATTTAATTAATGTAACAATTTCAGCTATGATTAATAAGTATTTGTACTCTAGACATTATTATAATATCAATGGATTTTCTATAGAAATGTTTTGGTTATCGTAAGGTAAAAACTCGTCTGTGTTTATGTGCGATGTGGTCTTACAAGATGCCTTTGATTTAAAGGTTTTTTTATAAAGTTAAAGAACTTATGCTTTACTCACGCCAGACCCATGTCCGACCGGAGTTTATTTCCCTTTTCCTAAACTCTTGGGTGCTCAAATTTGAATGGGCAGCCAAGTAGTTCAGGTTTTCTGCAGGTTCATCTTGGAGGAGCTTGGAGCAGGTGGGTTCATTGATAGCTAGTTTTTACCTTGTCTTTCGTTGTATTATATGTATAGTGTATATGTTAGGTAGGGACGGGCTATTATAACTGTCCTAGGATACAATTTGGATTAGTATGACTCATATGTAACATTTTGAAATGACTTTGTTATATATTATGTTGAGTAATATATATTGTTCCGTTGTATTGTGAGATTCTGTGTTGTTTAGTTTCTTCTGTTCTATCTTTCTTTCTTTCTTTCACCTCTAATGACTTGTCTCTTGGACGACTAAATGATCAGCACATGAATACCGAGGATGTATTAAGTATCGTCTTTGGTAAGAAAGGCGGATCATTGCATTTTAGTGTCAGAGCTTAGGTTGAGCGAACACCTAGGCTTTGGTGGGGTAAACTCATTATAGATAGGGTCAGTAGTGCCCTAGAATGAGTCTGAGTGTAATATATATGAATGTGTATTTGTTAGTGAATAAAAATGTTTTATATTATGTCATTTGACCTATTGAGCGACTTAAGAATTCTAGTCGGTGTGCTTGATCAACATTATCAATAAGGATTTCCTAAATACTTGAACAAGATAAATTGACATAATATTGTTTTAAATTTAGTAAATGAAATAATTTTACCTAGAAATATATTTTCTATACATAAAAAAGGGATAATTTTCAAAATCTATGTAGTTATCAATGAGGAGAGTGGGTTAAGAGTTAATAATATTTAAATTATTAGCATTTTGGGTTTAACTAGTCATGCTCATCCAATTTTGAGCATTGACTATTGTCGGATTTAATAGTAGATTTTCTTTTTCCATCATGCATTGGGTAAATAGAATTTGTAGACACATTGAATCGAATACCATGTAAATTAAGTTTTAGAATTTGACTATAAGGAGTTCGACGATATGTAGGGTTAAAAATTGAATTTTAATAAAGGTGTTTATTAAAAGAAAATCTTCAGATGGTTTTATAAGATGAATTAAGAGAGATGATTTTACAAATTAGAACCATTAAATGTGTTTTTAAAATGAAAAGGGTTTTTAGAATGTTAAATCCCGGTGGCTGTGATAAATTCCTTATGGTTTTGGAAAATAGCAGTAATCTTTCTTAAGGAAATTTTAAGATATAGATATTTTAAAATAAAGTTTCAGAGTAGGGTTTTCTTTGGACAGTTCGGGAATAAGTCTTGATCTATTTTGTGATGATCATAATAATCTTCTAAGTGATAATCGAATGTTTGCTTAGGCAGATAGGATAGTGAACTTAATAAATTATTCACTCTGTCATTGTACAATCGAGACGAGTTCAAATCCGAATGAATCCAAAGCAAGTGGATGATTTTGTTAAAAACTATTTGTCTATAAATAGTATTGTTTCGAGAAGAAATTTGAAAAAAAAGAAATATTTTTATTAACTAGTTCGAGTGTCTCGAAAACGACTAAAAATGAGTAAAAGATGTGTTCGGAAGGCAAACACTTCTCTTGAGTATTGCCTTCTTAGTGAAGTGGTATATGGTACTATTTGGTAGCACTCGGTTCTTTGACATCGTTTTGGAGTTACTCGGTCTATATGTATGTTTTCAAAAGGTTTTTGAAATAAAACTCGGGCATTGTGTTCTTGGATCCCTTAAAAGAAAGAGTTTTCAAAATAAAAAGATATTTTGAAGGTGGATTAATAAATGAATTTTTAATTAGGTTAAATTTAATAAGGGAATTTAATAAACTTTGTTTATTTAAAACTGTCTTTTGATTTTAACATATATGATATGAAGAATTATTTGATGTTATTAAGCCGGCTAATGGACATTTTTACCTTAGTAGTGTCTAAGAAAAAGTAGAATCTAGGATGGAGTTTGGATACAGACATCCTACTCTTCTTAACTGCTTGCCAGACCAATTATGGTAAAGAGGTTGATTTGGTCGACTTAGTTTTAAGACCTAAATTATTTTTGGCCTACATCTAATAGAATTAAAAATTAGATGTTTGTATATACTCTTAGGAGGTAGAAGAGTATTATATAAGTTAATAAATTTAAAATTTGATTCTTATGAAGCATGGTGGGAGGGTAGAAAGTAGTTCGATAGTAAGTATAACAAATCGTATTTTTGATAATTAAAAATATTCAATTTAATAAGATTTTGGAATTTAATATTGGGAGAAATTAAAATTTATGATTTATAAATGGGAAGGAATTATTAAAATATAATTCAATAATGTTGATTGAATGAAATTGACAACTGTTAATGTAATTCCAATCAATTATAATTGCAAAGGTTAATAATGAATGTTATCCCTAGTCGAAAGATAATTGTAGAGGTTAATTTGGATATTTAATAAGAAATAGATTAAATGTGGTATTATAAAGAGAAATTATATGTAATTAATTGAAATTGATTACTATAGAATAGAAAATCAGTTTTGGGTAAGAAATTTATAACCCTTGGTTGTAAACCATGAACTAATAGATTTGGATTAATAAGTTGTGACAATTGATTTATTATCATCTAATTTATTGAATCAGTTTGAAATTTATTTGGAAATCAATAAAATTAATGCAATTGAATTACTGCAGTTAATATGGTAAAAG
Organism: Allium fistulosum; assembly: GCA_030737815.1. Classification (NCBI taxonomy): domain Eukaryota; kingdom Viridiplantae; phylum Streptophyta; class Magnoliopsida; order Asparagales; family Amaryllidaceae; genus Allium; species Allium fistulosum. Next base: position 86,141,257 of record CM060901.1, on the reverse strand, counting down.
TCGTTTACTATAGAATTATGAGAATAATAAGATGGAAACTTATGTTAAATATATTCACAAGGTATTGGATGATTTAATAATAAGAACTTAAATCAAAATAAAAGAAATTGTTGGAATTTAAATTATAATAAATTAGGATTTTATTACAGTTTTAATTAAACGTTAAAATTAATGTAATACAAATATTTGAATTAACATGGAAAATTGTATTTTAAGAGATTATTAAATTCCTATTTAATCAGGAATGATGAAAACTGTTAACTATTAAATTTTGAATTTAAAAGTGATTAAATTGATTTTTAAATAATAATTCATTTAATTAACGTGTAAAATTAGTGTTTTTGGCCACCGTCTCGGATTTCGACGAAACCAGTTTCATCGGACACGTCATAGTGAATTATTATAGGATTTCAAGTTTCGTAGTGATTGGACTTATCGTTTGATCGTGCAGGCTCGAAATGCGTAGAAATCAATTAAAAGAATTTAAATGAATATAATTTGATTGTGAAATCTAACTTTTATATACAATAGAATTACGGTTTGAAACTAGTTTCATTGAGGTAAAAAATATCGAAAACATATATTTCGATATATTGGATGATTTATTTTCGTTTCGGGAACAAAACGGGCTTTTCGGGTCGTTATTATCGTTTCGATCCAATTCGATCTATTCCATCCATTCTTATCCATCTCTGTCTATATATAGGCTGTTATAAACCCTACCCACTTCTTATTTTCATTTTCTATACGTACAATTTCTATCTATCTGTTTAATTATCTGTTCCTTCTCAATGGAAGACATTTCAAAACCCTAATTCCCAATTCCAAATCAAATCGAAAATCCAAACCCCTCAAACCCTATCATACAATATATTGTTGCGAAGCTCTCAATCTGTGTCTATGGTTCGTTTTTGCAAATGAGTCTTGGTTTGGCCAGAATTTGGTGAAATAGTTTTGGTCGTTTATATTAGGGTTTTGCGATCGACGGTGGATCGTCGACCAATCGACGATCGGAGGCGCAGGCGGGTAGTGGAGGAGGAGCAGCGATCATCCAGTGGAGTAGTTCGTCACTGAGGCAACAGGAATCGCCAGAATTGGCGATTTTTCTCGAACGGCGGTGAAGCTTATGGGGGAAGCCGGAGTGGTCGCGCCGCTTGGTTATGGCGCGCCTCGGCTTAAGTAGTGCGGCGGTTGGCTCTGATCTGGTCGAAGGCCGTTGTAGGCCGTGCGGCAGCAAATCGAGGGTGGCGGCTGTGGCAGTAGCGTGCGTGATCGTGTACCGTTGAGGGTTAGAGAAGGTAACGTATTTACGAATATGCCCTTGATTTATTTTTATTTTAAAATTTCAAACTTCTAACGTTAATAACTTTTGCATACGAACTCGAATTCGCGCGTGGTTTCTTCCGTTGTGATCGTATCAAAATTCCAGACAACATGGAACTGGTTTGGTTAAATTTTGAGACTGTTAAATTTTGGGATTTTATTGGATTTTGAATTGTCTATAAATCAAAGGTGAGTGATTTAACCCACTCACGCAATACTAAATCTTCTTATGTTTGTTGAATTAAATTTATGAAGTGATAAGAATTTTATTGAATGTTTTTGATGATTTAAATTGTCATTTAAATTTAATTTGAATTTATATTTGATTAAATTGAATCTAAATTAATATTGAATTTAATTGCTAGTTAAATACCTGATATTGATAACAAGTTAATTGTTGTGATTGATTGGATGATTTGGATGTTGACTATGATGGATGTCTATTTATTGACATTTTGGATGATTGAATGTTTATTTATTTATATATATCCCTGTTATTATCTTGCATATAATTAAAAGCATATAAACCGTTGTTTGATTTATTTCAAATAAATTAAGAAATATGTTGAAATGATATATACTTATGACATTTTGATTTGGATTGAAATGATATATATTCATCCCTATAATTAAAATTGAAATAACTGATCACTTGGCCATAGGGTAGAAAATTATATACGGACACCGGATTGGTTAAATTAAATGATTTTAAAATCTTGAATTTGTATTTTGATTAAATGTTATTGTTTTAAAGGAAATAAATTTTGGATTTATATGAATTTAATTATTTTCTAATTCAAGCTTTGAAGTTGAAATTTGAATTGATTAAAAGAAATTGATTAAAAGAATTAAATTGGAAATGTAAAGTTATAATCGATATATGACTTTAATTTGGAAAATTGAATTATTTTAAAGATTTGGATCTTAAAATTTAATAATGAAGTTTAATTTGATTAAAGTGCTATAAATCGGTAAATTGAAATTAGACACGAAATTGATATAAATTGAAATGGTTTAAAATAAGAATTGAATTAAAATTTAAATCATTGAATTGAAGTGTTGAATCGAATTTGAAGTTAAAAATGAACGTTCGAAAATGAAGTTAATTCGAATGGAAATTGAAATCAAGTGATTTGACATTAAATCTAATGTGAGTCAAGTGAATTGAAAGATTGAAAATTGAATTTGTTGATTTGAAATTGGACATGGGTTCAGATTTGTAAAATGGAAAGAAACGGTTTGATTTGATATTATTTTCAAAATAAATCATTTTAATATAAACTGTTTAAAATCTATTTTTATTAATATTCAGATTATTTTGATTTCTCCAAACTATTTTACTATATAAACCATTTTCAATGCTCAAACCATTTTATATCAAACTATTTAAACTTTTTTTAAACTATTTATAACTATACAAACTATTTTCTAAAATTTCAAACCGGGAAAAGTTAGAATGTTTATATTTAAATCATTGATTTAAATGCGAATGTGGTTAAATGAAGTTACAACCTAAGTTGGAATTTGAAATGATATTTTCAAGTGAAAATGACATATTTTGAGTAAATATGACGATTTTGAAATGAAGGATATTTTGAAGTGAATATGATATTTTGATATCAAATATGAATCGGTTTTTGAAAAGTAAAAGAACCAACCGGTGTGAAAAATGATGTTTGGTTGTTAAAGAGACCGGGGCTTCTTATTGGCATACTCTCTGTCAACACTTTAATAATTGTGTACGCGGTGGATATTGTCCAGAATGAAGTGGTTGAATTGGAGGCATTTGCTGGATTTGAAGAAAGAGAACGATGATGGATGATCCCGACACTTGTGTCAATTGGAAATGACTAAAACATGAGCCTATGTCTGGCTAAGGGGTTTGCAACCTTTTGGGGCCATCACCCCTTCGTATTATTATATTGATTTTGGACTCGATTGGTGCACTTTGATTTGATTTTAGGGGTGGTGGACTCGGTGGACGGTCATAGCTATGATGCGTTACCATCAGCCAGAAATGGAAAACTAGTAGAATCCTACCTTGGGCATTGCCTCACATGCCTTGTCATACTTTTATCCTTATTTGCGACCACTACGATTTTGTTTTAGTGTTGTCTTATCACGGCGCCTCCCTGGTTGCCGACGTTACTGGTGATGCTACTAAGGCAAACTGTAGGACAATGCTTAAAAATGTGTTAAGGGGGATCAATTTAAAGCCTTAACGCTATTTTAATACTTTACTTTACTAATAGACATTACATATATAGCGTATTCTACTATACATAGATAGTTTAATGGATCCTTAGAAGATGGAAAATCCCATAACATCTATTAAGTTATTGCACGTACGTTATACACTGGATAGGAGATGTAAAATTCCGTAAACATCTCAGAAGCTATTACACTCATATTTACTTGTTGATTTAACTTACATAAGAATTTTTAGTTCTGACTCAAGTGTTTTGTCTTTTCATTACGCTCGGGTCATTGTGAACATTTTAGTGTTTGAAGATATTATTTCTGAAGGACGAAGACGAAGTTTGGCATATTATATTATTGGTATTATTCCATTGCATTATTGGTATGTTATTGATTGTACTCTGATTATGTTGTAAAATTTGTGTAATCAAATGTATATTGTAAAAAAACTTCATGAACTGTTTATTTGATTATTATATTTTGTCTATTCCGCTGCAAGATTCTGTGTTTGTTTTTCCTTCTTTTCTATTATTTTCTTATTTACCCCATTGACGATCCTCCCTTTTGAATGGTTTGAGTTAGACATGTATGGTTTATTGTCGATTTAAACCGTCCAAAAAGGTGGGTCGTCACAGTAAGAATCGTTAGATCAGTACGTTGGTTGTATGAGGATCATTTCTCCTTTTCACATAGTTCTCGATCCTAGATTTGAGTATATGACTGGAGTTGTTTTACACCATTCCGAATAAGGATTTATCACTCGATTTTTGACGGCGAGCGTTGGTGAGGGTCTTATGTGGAACCAAAAGTTGTCTATCATAGTTTATGGCTATGCAAGGAGAATAGAGGTTTCTAATTAAGAGGCTTGATCAAAGTCCGCACTAGGAAGTCGAGTGAGCGATACTAGTTCGAAAGTGAAGTTATGTCTTCGATTGAATGATCAAATCAGATTTTTCATATGAATGATCTATGTACAACATACGCACTAATGAATAGTTTAAGTATTTTTGGGAATTTAAGTTGTGGTACAATTTCGGGGATGAAATTCTTTTAAGGGGGAAAGAGTGTAACGACCCAAAATTTTACCGCCTTGATTTGCGAATATTTAATAAATTTTAAATATTAAAATAATATATTTTATAATTAAAAATATAACTCTTTAAAATAATAACAAACGATGGTAAAATAAATTTGTAACGACCCATGATTTTGTACTTTGAAATAGGCAATTTAAATATATTTTATATAATCAATAAATGGATTTTTTATTAGCAAATAAACCTATTTTAATTATTAAATAATGAAGATAAAATAGTTTTCAAAATTTGTTTACCAATATAGATAGTTCAAATAAAAACAGAAAATGTAACCGAAAACATTTTCCGATATTTTGACTTTTCGACACCCGAAAGTCGTCGAGAACGTTGTGCGCACTTAGTAAAACATGCACACACACATATATGATAGGATTTGTGATTATAAAAAACTCTTATTTATATACTAACACGTATTTAATTAGGTATAAAAGTGGATGTGACAAATTATGTTATATATGGCATATATATACATATAAACACACTTATATATATATACAAATCATCTCCATATCTTTAGTACACACACATGGAAGCTCTAGAATTATTCAAGACATGGAAGGAGGGTAACATGTAGAAGTGATGGGAGGGAGGTATGGTGGTTGCCATGTGCATGGCACATATATATATATATTATTTTTTTAAAAGTATATCTTAGTAATTTCTAGTTTTATATGCGTATAAATACCTCAACCTTCTCATGCCGTTCACTTTACACTCTCATTTCTTCATTTCCATTTTCCTAACACTCTCCTTACATAGTCTTATTTCCATGGCTTCCAAACAAAAATTCCTAAGTTAAAAACTTGTGTATACGCTTTAAAAACTAGCTTAAAGCACTCCACTACACTTATACTACCACTACCCTTCAAAACAAACCCCATATACCCCCAAACCCTAGTAGGCCGAGCCCAATACTAGCCAAGGCCGAGCCAAACTTGTCCCTCGAAGTCCACACAAAGTCATATTTTCAAGCTAAGGCGGTTTGCTAGTATTGTAGCCAAGTTTGGTGGAAGTTTAGTTTGATTTAGATAAGTTATGGTGAGTAAAGTTCATGTTTTAAAACTCAAGTTGCTAACTTTTTAAAGTCGTAAGATTTATGAGTTAAAATGTTGCTTAATTATGTGGTAATGTTATATGTTGTGTATTTATGCATATATGTTGATTTGGAGTTGATTGCTTATGCCGAAGTTTGAGTAGGCGATAAAGATAATACTTTAAATATTGGAAAAGTTAGTTAGTATTTGTGAAGTAATATTCTTGCTTATGTTTGTGTTATGATGTTATGATGTGGTATTGTGATTAAATGTTGTATGTGTTGTATGTGAGTTCATGAACACAAAGGTAGCGATTTGCTAACCAATAACGACGTAGAAATCCGATTTTTTCGAAAGTTTGATTTTTGTTTCAAAGTAAAAAGTTTTCAAGTTTAAATCTTTGATTTTGGTTTCAAAAGTTTATTTTCATGTTTTAAAGAAGACAAGAATTCAAAGTTGAAGTTTTAAAAGTTAGAAAATCAAATTTTCAAGTTTTGAAAATTACGGGTCCACAGTCGCTATACGCGTAGTTCGGAAAAATCTAACTATTTTTCTAACATAAACTTGTTTTAACTTAAAATCTTTTTAGAAAATGTTTTCTAACTTTAATTTAGTAATTAGAGAACAATTATTTATTTATTTAATGATTATTTAATTCATCAATTAATTAATAAAGGTAATTTGTACTTAATCATTAGTTAATTATGGTTTTTTTAAAACTTAAATGTTAATCAATTAAGTTAATCGTGATTTGTTACTTAATTAATTTAGTTAATTATTATTTAATTTTTTTATTAAGGATTATTAATTATCATTTAATTAATTATTTAAGATAATTATTAATTAATTATTATTTTAAAAAGGAGTTTTATTTAATTAATCTTTGATTAAAGTTAATTATGTTTTAATAAGGTTTGATTACCTCTGATTAGAGTTTAATTACTATTTTAACAAGGGTTTAATTATCTGTAATGATCCTGGATTTTTACTATGTTTAAATTGATAATTAATTGAATTTTTGAATTAAAATTGTAAAATTAATTGTAAATTGAAGTGAGTTTCCCCAATTCAAATAGAATATATATTAAATCATATGAATTTAAATATTGTATATATGTATATATATTGAGTTTGAATTAAATTTTAACTAAATGGTTTAAAGATAAATTATAATAATAAAAATAAATATAAAATATATTAACAGCAAATATGTTGCTGTGCAAAACAAGAAATCATCTCAACACAAACAAATCATTTCAGCCGAAAAGAAAACAATACATTCACAGATGAACAAAGCGTAAGTATGTACACTTAAACAAACAAGAAATAAAACAAAAGTTTATGTAAATGAACCTGCAAAAAGAAGACAAAGGAAGACAGATAATATACATAAGTATGAAAACATATATATATATATATATATATATTTATTTATGGAGTAGCTTGCATAAGAAGGAATGTAAATATCTATGTACAAGAAAGAAAAGAAAGACAAAGCAATTAATGCCATATCTATTAGTACACAAGAAAAATTATATCAGCCACCAAATCAACATATCAGCCACCAAAGAAAATCAGCTTAATCAAAGGAATATAAAAATATCTCTGATGTTGTACAAATATATAACATCACTTGTACAAAAATACATATCACCTGTAATCTTCTTTCTGCATATCAACTTCTTCATTTCACTTCGTTTCCTCAAAGCTGAGAAAAGATCAGAAGTAAACAATAACATCTTAAACAAACTTCAATCTAAACCAACTGAGATCAGATCAGAGAATCAAAGAAAGGAGCTTCAGCTTGCAAGTTTCAATCTGTGTCAAAGAAGCTCTGTTCTTCTTCCAAAAATACAAGTGAGTAAACATACAACTTTTAAAAGTGTTGATGCATGAATAACTTTGTGTTTTGCTGTATATTTTTAAATAATTGGTTCTGTATATGTGTATGTTGTACTTTGTAGCTTAAATAGCCTGTTCTTCTGGTTTCTGGTTACAGAGGAAAATAAATTAGAAAACAATTAATACATCTTCACACAAACATTATTAAGCTTAGGGATTCAAACAAAATAGGTTTGTTTAAACTCAAATTAAAGCCTAGAATTTGTTTTAGGCTCGATGTTAAAATATTGACTCTGTAAAATTTGGTTTTACAGTGGAAAGAGGAACATATGGAAAATTCGAGTATTGTAAAATATTAATTCGATTATATAATTCGAATTTACACTCCAAGATAGGATTTTTAAAACTAATATGATGATTTTTATTTAACTATTCTAGGTGCAGTTAATATTTGAACGGAATATGTATTTTTATCATTTCCTGATGATCGAACCAACATTGGGTGATAAGATTTTGTTTGAAGCTAGCTTGTTGATCAACGATTCCAGGAAAATTGTTGAATAAATTTCCATTGCACGAATTGATGAGACGAAGCAAAATTAGGGTTCGTGCTAGAGTTTTGACGTGTCTGGAAACGAGGTGATTTTTATCACCCCTGATTGATCGAGCTGTACGAAACTGAGGGAAAGAGTAGAATAGGGTATCAGTGAGGTGAGGTCGGAGTTGTGTCGCCTCTGGTGGTCAGAGATGAGAAGGCGAGGCATTTTCAGGTCTGGTAATGTTCCAGATAGCTGTTCCCAGGTTTTGATTTTCACTCGATTTCGAATTCAAGACGATGGTCGGGTTATGATGATCAGGAATTCATTGGTGGATGGATTTCAGCTTGTTCGATGTACTGGTGACGATCGGAGTTGATCCACGGCAGCGTGCACGTGCACAAGCTCTGTTTGCCTGGGTGATTATGTTGGCTGGGAAGAACAGAGAAGGGGGAGCTCGAGAACATGTCGAGTAGCTTGAGTATTTGATTCGGGAAATCTTCGATTTGACTCGAAGCATGGGGTACGAGGCTCGGGTCAAGTTTGTTACAGGGTTTTGAACTTGTTTCTGTTTTCAGAATTTAAAACCAAATTTAAATTTTAAAACTGAATTTTAAATCAAAATGTAAACATAAATTCAAGTTGAATTGGAATTTAGTTTGGACATGAATAAAGCTTTAAATTCAACTTGTTAAAATAATTTAAAAGCAATTGAATGTATGAGGAAAAAATTTGAATTTAAAATAGATTGAAATTGTAAATGAAAAATTTAACCAGTTGAAAGAAAGAAAAAAAAGTTTAAAACCTGAAATAAATTTTTAATCAGATTTCAAGATTTTGAAATTAATTTTGTTTTATAACTTAAGTATTTAAAATAAGTTAAATATGCTAAAAATTGAAAAGAATAGTGATTTTAAACTCTTTAAGATTTCCTTTATGACCAATTGTTATTTTAACATGTAAATTTAAAGTGTTAAGAAAATTTGCTTTAAATTTTATTAAAAGTAAATAAGGATTTATTTCAAATTTTAAATCTAAATTGGAATTAAAAAGGAAATTTGAAACAATGTTTCAATATATGGTAAATAACAATTAAATCATGAATATGAATGAGTTGACTTTAAATAATGAAGATTAATGAGTTCTTAATGGTAAATCAATTTATAATCAACAATGATTAATATAAGTAAATTTCTTTAGAAAAGTAATTAAAGAAATTTAATAGTTGATAAAGGTCATTAACCAAGATTTTTTGAATAATTAATGTGATAAATTTAGATTAATTAATTTAATAACAATCATTTGTGGGTTTGTTAAATATAATTACTAAATGACAGTAATTAAGGTATTAATTATTCAGTGTAATTAATTGAGTTAATTGAATTTGTTCAAGTTAATTACTTAAGTTAATTAATTCAGAATAATCACTTGAAAATTTTGGAAAATATAATTACTTAGAAAAGTAATTAATAGATAATTACTGGATGTAATAAATTGAATGATAATTTGAAATTTGAGGATTAAATAATAATTGTGATTAGTTAAGATAAATTCAAAAATTAAAGGTTAATTGGTTCATTAATTAAGATTGATTAGTTAATAATAAAAGTTAACTAACAAATGATGAAAGGGAAATTATTTCAGATAATTTGTAATTAACTTATGATAATTAACCCAGATTAGTAATTGATACATCTGATTTAAATTAATCAGTTGATTAATAAGTTTATTTGTGAATGTTTGGACCTGACTGAATGATTGAATTGTTGATATTTTCTAATCTGTGATGCTTTGTGATATATTCTGATTTGTGTGTGACCTGTAATGTAGTTATTTATCTGGGATGAATGTAATTTATTATCTGTAATATATATATATATATATATATACATGTGATCTGTGATCTGTGAATGAAAGATCAGCGTTATAGTTCATACCGCTTATCAATTATATCTTTGTATTCTGATCTGTGATGATTGAATGATGTTGCACTACTGTGTGAAAACCCTGGACCATACCATACACACACAAATATGGATTTCATGAGGAAATCGGTTAAGTCACAGATTTTTGACAATTGTAAAGATTGAATTCTTGAATCCAAAATAGCTTTGGAATTTGAATTGAGAGCTTTGCAAATGAGTTTCAAATGTAAAAGTTATTTTAAATAACTTAATAAAACTTGATATTTAATAATTTAATTTAAATTTGAATTCAATATTTGAAATTGAATTCAATGATTTGGGAAACTAATTGTTTTCAACTGATAAAAGCTTTCATATAAGAAATGAATTTCCAATTTGAATTAAAAGAATTTCAAGTTTGAATTGAAGATGGTTTCCCAAGTTACGAATAAATCTTTGGAAATTTATTTTGAAGGTTATAAGTTAAATCTTTAACTTAAAGATTTGATGAGTTAATCCAATTGAGATGGGAATCGATTTGAAAATCTATGAATAGATCTTTGTGAAACTGGGTGAACTTTGTGAATTGAATCTTTTTGTTTAAAAAGATAAAATGGTGATTTGCTTAAACCATTTAAAGAGGAAATTTGGATAATAAGTTGTGACTTAATTGAAATCTCATTATCCATATGTTTTAAATATTGCGCTCATTATTCGGTTTAGCCAGGAGAGGACCTTTGCGTCATATAACCCATTCCAATAATGATATGTCGTATATGGATTGCATTTGAAGACCGGTGGTGAAGACCGAATATTTTCGAAAACGAAAGGATAACCCGTCGATTGTCTCTGCACTGAGTCGCGCAGGTATAGAGATTTCCTAAGTGATGGGAAATCCGATCGGGATTGTGAATACTTGGATTGCGAGGGATTTTTGGAAGTGCCTTCGGTTCTGTTCGAACCCGGAAGAGACTTGTATGGTTGTATGTCTGACATTACACTTTGAGATATAAAGCCGATTTCCTTCAAATACATTTCTGTTTGGTGGCGGAGAATTTATTCTCTTAGCTTAACACCCTTCCCTGAGACGTACGAGCTCAGAGGTTATGTAGTTGAAGGTTATCAGTGATATACTCCCAATTTGGTAGTGTGGCATACTAAGTGTTGTTGTGTGTTGCTGATCATTTGTTGATCAAAACATGGCTTTGTGAAGAAGCGTAGCTTTGTGGACGAGACCTCGTCGGACCTCACACCCCGAAAATGGTCGAAACAGGAAAGATGCGGCAAGGTTATGAGGGTCGCTCCCTTTAGGGTATGTCATTTCTTTCTGGAAAAAGGTGGTATCATGGTATGGAGCCCAGATGCTTTACCTGTGTGGTTGCATCAATCTCATTTACTGTGTGATTGTTGTTTTGTAATCGAGGATCCTCGGATAAAGGTCGCAAACGACCGGGGGGTGGCATACTCGTGTAGTAGTTACCTAGTAAGAGGTAACTTGGCCTTGTGTTGGCAGAGAGCTAGTTAGTTCTCGGGACGTCCCTCCAGAGGCGTACCCATATGGCAGTAGGAAGTTCCTTAGCCTGACCATTTGTTGGAAAATCCAAAGAAACAATACGAACCCAGTACGGTTTTAGTTGTATAACCTGCTATGGAATGTGGCGGTAACCTGCTATTGAACATAGTAGCTATAGTAGGCATGCAATAATGGTTGTATGCTGGCTAAGATTAATATTATATTTTCGAAATGTTTCCTACACTATGCACTAATAATAATATCAAAAGAGTTTTTTTTGCGTAGTAAGCATGTTTGACTATCATAAGGAGAAATCTCCTCCAATTATGTGTTTGCATTGTGTGTGTGGCGGGAGGCCTTATGGTAGTTTCATTTTCCAAAAAGCATTGCAGATTTCAATGTTTAAAATTCTTTTGATGTTTGTTTTAAAGATAAACTGTTTTTGTTACTCATACCACTCCCATGACTGGCCTGGAGTTTATTGTTCCCTTCCTAAACTCTGGGTGCCCACAATTTTCCACACGGGCAGTCTAGAGTTGGGTTTTTCAGATAATCAGGTTTAGTTGATTAGTTGGAGCTAGTTCAGTATTGGAGTTCACGGATGACTGACCTTGCTTATCTTTGTGGAATGTGATGGTGGTTCGAGCTTGATGTTGGAGTTGTTGGACTCATTCTCTTTTTCAGATCATATTGAGTTATCAGTTCTGTTGTTTCCGCTGTAGCATTATTATTTGTCTCTGATATTGTTGTATCATATTGATATCATTGTTGTATATCATTTTGAATATTGTATTCGTTGGAGTTGTATATGATATCATTCATTTCTTTCTTCCGCTGTGTTGTTATACTTAATGTGTTATAAGCTCCGGCACGAGTCGAGTTTCAACGATTGAATCTGTGGCATTTGAGTACAAGTGAAGTACGGGTGTCGATTTTCGAACGCTGAAATTTGGATCGTGACATTATCATTTACAAGGGTTTTAATTTATTTTAAAATCGCTTTGAGTTTAATTAATCATTTTTGTTTTAAACTATTTTCGTTTCAAATTTGTTTTAAATCAAGGGATTTCTATGTCACTTACTCTTAAGTAACCTTTTTTGATTTTTAACCCTTTTTGAGGAAAATGAGTGATCCTCTCAAGGAGGAGGGCACTAATATAATTTATTCCACTTAAGAAGGAGCTGCCAACAAGCCTGGCAGGTAACAAAACCACCCCCCAGTACAGATAAAGCAAGTAGAAAATCCTCTCAAAAACCTATGTAGCTAAGGTTCATATTATAAATGTACAACAAAACAAAATGCGATAAATGCTCGAATCCTCAAGATCGGCAGAATCCAACCATTCCATAACTGTACCTGTAGCTGTTGAAAAAATTATACAAAAAACGTGAGATCAATACATATATAGGTATATGAATATATATAAATATATATTCATATACTTTTCAAAATAAGATATACTAAAATAATAATAAAAGACATAGAACAAGCAACATTTTAATTAACACTAAGTAAGGGAACGAGAATAGTATAGCTCAAATTAATTACATAAAAAGAAACAAATAAGAAATAGAATAACTAGAAATTTACAACTACGTTGATATCCTAATAGAAACAAAGGATCATAAGTTACCATGGTAAGATTGTCCAAGGAAACTACATTTAGGTTTTTGTTACTTTCTCTTTTATTTTGAATGATTTTATTCTTTAAAAACTCAACAAGCTTTCATTTTTTTAATAAAATCTTTAAAACATAATTTTTTATGTAGTTTATACTTGGGATTTGAAATCCAATTAAAACAGAATAGAGAAATTACATATATTAAATTTTCCAAATCAATACTAATATTATTAAACACACGTTGGTTTCATTCAAACCAAATATACCAACATATTATTGCATAAATAGCGTCTAGTAAAAATATATTATTACCTTTATAATAAAATATAAGATTACTCTAATATAATTCATAAGTAATTTGTCTCCAATTTATGTTAAAATCGAATGTATCAAGAATATTTACAAGAGCAAATCTAGTTATATTACATTCAAAATATAAATGTATAATATCTTCCATTTTATCATTACAAAAATAACATTTTTTATCATTTAATATATTTCTCTTTTTTAAGAGTTCTATAGTATTCAATTTCCTACTACATATGCACTTAGCTTTAGGTGGAGCACTAACTTTTTAAATGTATTTAAATACTTTCAATTTTACACCCGAAAAATTAATAAACTTATAAAATGAATGAGGTGTATATTTCTTACTCTTATCCCAACACTATATTTTAATATCGTTTTCATTATCAATATTGTAAAGTTCCAGTTTAGCATAAAATAATGTAAATTGCGTTAGAGTAAGTCCCCCTAGCGTACGATTAAAATAAATTCTTGTTAACCGAAAAAATGGATCAACATCCTAGATCAAGTGTGAAAGCACCAGTGCAAATAATCAGCAGCACAAATCTCAGATAAGCAACAAATAAACAGCAGAAGAAAGAAAAGAGACATAGGATTTTTATAGTGGTTCGGCTGACTCTGGCCTACGTCCATTTCAATCAATCTTTATTATGATTACACGAGTTGAATGTCTCTGGATATCAACTAGCTAGTCCTTAGATCTAAGTTACAATGAGTTAGAATAAATCACAAGTTCAAGGGTTGACTGGAGAATCACAGTAACCCCCTTGATGACTGTTGTGAGGGATAAGAAAGTTGAAGAATTTAAGGAATTCCAGTAGAGTAATGGCAGCTCTTTCTCTGGAAAGATCCATCTCTAGTTGTAGGTAGATGAGTATTTATAGGAGAATTCAGTGAGTGTTGGGCCAGAAGTCCAAGTGCAGAAGAGTCCAGTTGTTATGCCAAGTCATCACCGAAAATCTCAAATCAATCTGAGTCATTTCTATGGATCGCTGGCTATTCATAGGGGATGGATTGCTAGCTATTCATCAACTTAGCATATTTTTCTACCAAAAGCCTTTACTTAGTGCTACGAAGGAGCTCGGAAATTTTGAGGGCGATCCGACCTATCCTACTGGATCGCTACCTATCCATAGGGGATGGATTGCTAGCTATCCATCCACTTAGAATATTTTTTAGTGATCTTTGTTTGGTTGTCTTCCTATCTTCTATTTAAGTGCATTGTCCAAACATCAAGTCATTTGGAGTTAGTTAGATCATCCGTCTTCATGGGTCATCTGGTCCAGAAGAATCATCCATAACCCGCTCGATCTTAACAAAATCGAATGAAACTTTGCAGGAACACTCTAAAGGATGTTAGGGACCCACCACAAAAATTTGTGGTGGTGGGGCCTAATCTAGATGGGGCACTAGCGATCCATCTAGTTTGGTCACTAGCGCTCCATCAAATCAACTCTAAATGATTTCATTTTTTGTGAGCCTTCTTCTATGTCTTCTAGATGTTCTCTCAAAATTTCAAGTCAATCGGACTTCGTATGAGTTCTGTAGGTCCATTTTAAGTTAGCTACTTTTGGTCAAACAGCTTGAATCAAGTGAGTCTTCACTTCTCAAGCTAGATTGTATGTTATGCTATGGAACTTGGCAAGCGTCTCTAAGGAACATATTAAATCATGATGCAAGAGGAATGGAGATTGCCAGCGATCCATAGGTGATGGATTGCCAGCGATCCATCATCTTGGCTAAATTTTGGTTTCCTCCTCTTGAGTCTTTCTTCATTCCTTCTTCTGGTCCTCTTGGTTGATTCTTGAGTTTTTTGACTTGTCGTAGATGTTCTGACTTTCTTTGAATTTCATTGGGTTAAAAAACCCAGTTAACACTTGCACCCCAAAGTACGCCTTTTGGATGTAAGGGGTGCTTTACTCCAGAATAAGTTCTTGTCTCCAGTCTTCGATAATTGAGCTTTCATCTGCTTTAGCCTTGGTGAATCGACTAGTTCCTTCGGATTCTCTTTCCAATCACAAGTCATTCCAAACTTGTTATATCCTAGGATTCTAACTTTGCTTAGGTGTAATCTATACATCACAATCATTCCGATTTCATTCGGAGTTATTACATCACATATCTCTAATTAAATCACATGTTTTCAATTAGATCACATATCTTCATTTACATCACATATCTCTAATTATCCCATGTTCATTCGGGATTTACATCACTATCAATTTTTTCTTCACATCAAAATCACATCATATATCAAAATCACATCATATATCAAAATCACATCATATATCAGAATCACAACATATATCGAAATCATCCTGTAACACCCTACATTTTTAGATAATTAAATAATTAAATAATGATGAACACTGAAAATAAGCAATTTTGGAATTGTCATAATATGGCTTCGAAACTTATACTATTGAGTTCGTGGCGATTTTCTGATCAATTTCCATATATAACTTGTCGAAATCAGAGTTAATATGAAGAAGATATGAGAGAATAAGAAATCAGAATTAAACGAAAACAAAAAAGAGCAAGACCCTACCGGTCGACCAGCAAAGCACAAGGGTCGATCTATAGGTCGACCCGCAAAGCACACAGGTCGACCTATAGGTCGACCAGCATTTTGTCCTGGACGAGAAATCGTCCAGAGACGTGCCGAAGTTATAAATTTTGATTTTCGTGCAATCTAAAGCGTTGTTTTTTGGATCCAACAATTTGCAGCGAGCCTGTGATGTGGTTGCACCAGATTCAATCCAAAAATTCGATGGTCTGAGATCCCCAAACACCGTTATAAATAGGACCATAGGCCTAGCTATTTTCTCACAATCAGATTTTCTCCCAATTGGGTTCATTGCTTGAGGCTGAACCCTAAATAGAAAATATTTCTAGGGAGAATATCTTTTCAATAAAAATATTAGACGCCTTAGAAGGTGATCCAGGAAGGCCATGGAGTAAAGTTAAGGACGACAGGTGAGTGGATTTAAATTATATCTCTTTTATGTTTATGATATATAATATCGTTAGATTCCCGTTAAATATTTAATTCAACATTTATTTCAGTAATTAGTTCTACTAATTAGTTATGTTGAAACTGTAAATTTTATAAGGGAAGTGTACTTATATTTAAATGTTATTTATATGGAAAAAGAAAGGAATCCAATTAAATATAAGTAATATTAGGCTTAAAAGTTGTAGAGAAAGGCATAAGCCTAAAAGTGAGAAATTTTCAGCAAATTGTGTTAGAACGGGAGAAATGAATTAAAAAGGGGAAAATCTAAATAACTTGATTTGGAAGTTAGTGATAGATTAGTTGATTGGTTTAGAAAAGGGAATACATTTCCATAGTTTAATATTGTAAGAACAACGATAAACGTAATTGCAAGAATAAAAGCAAGATAAATGGAATTAGTGCAAAATAGAGACATTACTGTATTTTGCATTACCCAATAATTAGAGAAACAATAAAAGAAATATCTTGCAGTTATGAGTTATTGTTTATAGCATTATTTAGTATTAAAATATGGAAATGGATTTTTAGCACAGTTTTTGTAACCAACCAAATAGAATAGAACTACTTCCTAGAATAAAAGAGAATAGCGTGAAGCGTTAAAGAAATTAAAAAAGAGGAAATTGTAACGACCCCGCCCCAACACTCTCGGATAGGAGTCGAGATGTTACTTCCTAAAACATGGTGCTATCACAATAGTATCACAACTAAACAATAAAATTTCGGAATATAAAATCATTCAGGGTACATGATTTCAAACGGAAGTGACTTTATACATTCACACCATAAATAAAACAGTCTTACATAAGATCCATAGGTCTAATAACCACATAATTATACATTAAGTTCACTAAGGAGATATTATACATAACATGAGTCCTTACTGTAACGCATCCAACTATCTTCCAAGGTCGAACTACTGACCATCTAAACCTGAAATGTTTTAGTGTAGCATCATGAGCAACACAGACCCAGTGAGAAGGCTATCTAATCTATAGTCTCCAAGTCAAGTCATAATGGGTCATTTATTAAGGGTTTCCATGTTATATCTCAAAAATATTTCTCAGAAATATTATTACATCAAAGTCAAAGTAATATTCAAGGTAAATTTCCAAACAACCAAACTAGTTTTCAATGATAACTTCATCATGAAATTCTTTTACGAAATCAAAATCATATCTTTCCAAAGACATGTTAATACTTAGTTATGAATCTAAACCGCACACGCAGTTTGGATTAGATCCTAGGATATTTTATCCTATTGCGGCCAGCTTCCGAACACCAAGTAAGGATGTACTATACTTGTTGCAGTACCGGTTTGTACCATAGAGTAATAGTGCACTACCCAAGATCTATTGTCTTATACTGCACTTCCAAAGGTAACCATAATTACTAATCTTACTCAAAAGTTCTTTAACATGTGAAGTGGTTCCATAAAATACAAAATATTTTATAAGCGTCTTCAATATGTTTAATCGCAATTCTATTGAAGATCCAAATTTTCAGTTTAGAAAATAATTTAGGGTGGTATTATTCATAATAGTAGCAGCAAATAAAATAATATTTCCAAATCATTTATCAGATTCCAAAGATATTACATAAGTTAATAGTTATGGTGTTTGCATTGAAAGGTGTAAATTATGTATAAAAAAAGAATCTGTTTGTGATAGATTTACGGGATAATAAAAATTCGAAATTGGACAAGTGTATAAAGCAAAAGTTGTAGGTAATTGAACTAGGTTTCCAGCAAGATAAATTTCGACAAAATCCATTCAAGGAATCAAAAGTTATGGTCAATATACCACAAGGTTTTTTGATTGGCCTTCTTCTTCATTCTGGCCTGTGCACATACCCTAACTTGCACCACGTTTTCAGTTATTAAGACATCCGAGTTTGGGAAAGTGATAAACATGAAAGTTGTATCCATATGAGTTAGCTTTCCAGATCATCAAGAAAATCCAAATTTCTATAATAATTGCAGAATGGGCTAATTACTGAAGGGTGTTTTCTAATTTCGGACATCAATATTATCAATGTCTAAACAACTTGATTACCACATCATGAAATGACTTAAACACATAAATTAAATAGCATTTCTCACCTCCAAATGTTGTGTTGTCCTTGCTTTAGTCCCTTTAGTCCTCCTTATTACCTTCACTTGCATTTCTAGTGATAATACTTTGTTTGAAATGAAGATGGCGGTTTAGGAAATGAGGAGAAGAAGAAAGATGCAAGAATCATATGCTTTCTTTTTTATTTTATTTTAGCATGGGTATGGAACTATATTTATAAAGTGAGAAAGCTTACAAGAGAAGCTATTAGGATAAGCTTTCAAAGGCAAGCTTTTTTTAGAAGCCAACCTAAACTTCCAAAACAAACTTTATGAAGCTTAATAAAATAAAACTTCCATGAGAAGCTAACGGGATAAGCTTTTCTCAAAAGCTTATTAAGATTTAAGATAAAGTATTCAATGATACTCTAAACTACATGAAGGGTGTAGAAGAGGCCTAAGATAAGATTGGATTTTTTTGAAAAGATAACAAAACTTTCAAGCGAAGCTGTTAAAACAGAATCCACCAATGTTGTACTCTTCTACATAAATTCACGTCCGTGTATGAACCATGAACAGAAACAAAAATACGATTATTATAAAAATTTATAGAAACTCCTCATACCTGATATTTCAAGTCTGGTCGTTACATTCTACTCTTCTTAGAAAAAGATTTCGTCCTCGAAATCTAAGTTTCAAACAATTCTGGATAATCTCTATGGATTTTTTATTCAACCTCCCAAGAAGTTTCGTCTCCATTGTGATGGTTCCATTGTACTTTTACCAAGGGAATTTCTTTTGTTCGTAGCTTCTTAACTTTCCTATCCAAGATTCGAACTGGTCTTTCAATGTATTTGGTACCTTTCTTAACTTTGATGTCATCCAAATCAATAACGTGAGATGGATCGTGAATATACTTCCGCAACATTGATACATGAAAAACATTATGAATGTCTGATAATTTCTCAAGTAGATCGAGTCGGTATGCAACATTACCAACTTTCTCGGTAATATGAAATGGTCCAATAAATCTAGGTGATAATTTTGTCTTTTTCTTTCCAAATCGCATCACCCCTCGTACTGGAGAAACCTTTAGAAGAACTTGGTCTCCCACTACGAATTCCAAATTCCTTCTTCTCTGATCCGCATAACTCTTTTGTCTACATTGTGCAGCATGAAATCATTCCCTTATGATTGAAACTTTCTTTGTTGTCTCTTTTACTAAATCTAGACCAAGAAGTTCACTGTCTCCCACTTCTGCCCAACATACCGGTGAACGACAAGGCCTTCCATATAGAGCTTCATATGGAGCCATACCAATACTTGCATGATAACTATTGTTATACGCAAATTCTATTAGTGGTATGTGAGTTTCCCACATGGTTTCAAATTCCATTATACATGACCTTAACATATCTTCTATGACTCGGTTTAACCTTTCAGTCTGTCCATCTATTTGTGGATGAAAGGTTGTGCTTAAACTTAATGATGTACCTAATTCTTTTTTAAGACTTCTCCAAAATCCTGAAGTGAATCGCGAGTCTCTATCTGAAACAATGGTAACAGGTATACCATGCAGTCGAACTATTTCTTTCAAGTAGATTCTTCTCAATTTCTCCATTGAGTAGGTCATGTTGTAAGGTATGAAATGCGCTAACTTGGTTAGATGATCCACCACTACCCATATCGCATCATGACCTTGCTTTGTCATTGGTAATCCAATGATAAAGTCCATTGTTATATGTTTCCATTTCCATTCAGCAATAGGAAGCGGTTGTAGAAGCTCGGCCGGTCGTTGCCGCTTTACTTTTATTTGTTGGCACGTAAAACATTTAGCCACAAAATCAGCAACATCCTTTTTCATTCCATTCCACCAAAACTGACGTTTAAGATCCACAAACATCTTTGTGCTTCCAGGGTGCATTGTGAGCCTTGAGCGATGCGCTTCACTTAGAATTTCATTTTTTAATTCAAGTTGATTTGGAACACAAAGTCGATTCTTGAACCTAAAACCTCCATCTTTACCAATGTTCCAATATGCAGGTTCTTTGTCTATCATTTTCATAAATAATTCTTTCATCTCATTGTCTTGCTCTTGGGCTTGTAAGATTCTACTTACTAGAGTTGGTTGAAAAATAAAACTACATAAATGTGCTACCTTGTTAACCATTGCCTCCTTATTCATCCTTGTGCAAGCATTCATTTCAGCTAGAGTCTCTAAAGCTCTCCATTCCCTTATCATTAAACTGGCTACTAATCCATAGGGTTTTCGACTTAATGCATCTGCAACTACGTTTGCCTTTCCTGGATGATAATTCAATGTAAAGTCATAATCCTTTAGAAACTCCATCCATCTCCTTTGTCTCATATTTAATTCTTTCTGAGAGAACAAATATTTTAAACTCTTATGGTCCGAGTAAACATGAAATTGTTCCCTATAAAGATAATGCCTTCAAAATTTTAAAGCGGATACAATTGCAGCCAATTCTAAATCCTGAGTTGGATAATTGATTTCATGTGGCTTTAGTTGGCGAGAGCCATAAGCAATAACTTTGTCCTCCTGCATCAGTACACATCCCAATCCTTGTCTACAAACATCCGAATATACCTTATATAAAACACCACTCCTTGGCAATGACAAGATTGGTGCTTCCGTCAACCTTTTCTTTAGTGTTTCGAATGCTATTTCACATTTTTCATTCCATATAAATTTAGTTTCCTTATGAGTTAACTTGGTTAGTGGAGATGCTATTTTTGAAATTTTTTGGATGAATTTCTGATAATAACCAGCTAATCTTAAAAAACTCCGAACTTCTGATAGGGTTGTCGGATGGCTCCATTTCAACACAGCTTCAACTTTTGACGGGTCTACTCCTATTCCATCCTTTGAGACAATATGTCCAAGAAATTTTACTTCCTATAACCAGAATTCACATTTACTTAGTTTTGCATATAGTTGATTTTCTATTAGTGTTTGGAGACATGAACGCAAGTGATATTCATGTTCCTCCTTTGTCTTGGAGTAGATTAGAATACCATCTATAAATACTATGACAAATTGGTCATAGAATGGGCGGAATACACGGTTCATTAAATCCATAAATACTGCTGGAGCATTGGTAAGGCCAAAGGGCATCACCAAAAATTCATAATGTCCATACCGGGTTTGGAAAGTCGTCTTCGGAATATCCTCCTCCTTCATTCTTAATTGATGATATCCAGACCTTAAATCAATCTTTGAGAATACTGTAGATCCTTGGAGTTGATCAAATAAATCATCGATTCGAGGTAATGGGTATTTGTTCTTAATTGATACCTTATTAAGATCTCGGTAATGAACACACATGCGGAATGTTCCATCACGTTTCTTTACAAATAACACCGGTGCTCCTCATGGAGATTTACTAGGTCTTATAAATCCTTGATCTTCCATCTCTTTGATTTGTTTCTTTAATTCCTGATTTTCCACAGGAGCCATACGATAAACTGCTTTAGCAATAGGGGTGGCACCAGGGACTAGATCAATACAAAACTTAATTTCTCTTTTCGGTGGTAATCCTGGTACATCCTGAAAGGCTTCTTTGAATTCCTTTACCACAGGAATTTGGTCTATCAATTGACCCTTATCCTCAATATTGATATGTGCTACATATGCGGATATAAAGGCATCTCTAAATTTATCACATGAGTAGTCAAAGGTTTCATATTCGCGAATAGCAAAACTTATGGTTTTTTCATGGCAATTCAAAATGGCCTGATATTTTGGAAAGCCAGTCCATTCCAAGGATGATGTCAAAATGTACCATTGGAAAAATAATTAGATTGGCTATCATATCCTTACCCCCAATGTTAAGGATACAGTTTTTACATATACTTTTGAGTTTAGTATTTCCTCCTCATAAATTGTCTATTAATAAAGGGCTTGGTAGTTGCTTAGTGGGTAATCCTAACTTTGTAACAAACATTACTGATATAAGAGTGTAGCACCGGTATCAAATAAAACTTTAGCTTGAAAGTCAAAAAGAAATATGGTACCTTCCACCTGAGCTTGTTCAGAAACTACCGCATATACTCTTCCTTGATTTTCTTGTTGCATCCTATTATCCTTTTTTGGCTTCTTGTAGTTTCAACTAATGTGTCCAGGCTCATTGCAATTGTAACACACAATAGCCTGTCTTGGACAATTGGGAGCAATATGTCCTTTCTCATTGTAGTTGTAACATTTCTTGAGATTGTCGGGTCCCTTTTCTTTTCCCACTAATCCTTTACTTTCTCCATTTTGTTTCTTCTTCTTCTAATCCTGTTTCTTTTGATTGCTATTCCACCCTTCGCCATTTAGTTTCCTCTTGTTTGAATTGTTTCTTTCTTTCTAAAATTCGACATAATCCTCCTCCAGATTTAAAGCTTCAGCGACTATCATCACATATGTCTTACGTCGATCACCAATAGCATGCCTTCTTATTGGAGGGATTAAACCTTTGGCAAACCTTCTTGCTTGTTTTTCAGGTGTATCAATCAAATGGTTTCCGTATCGGGATAGCGCTTCGAATTTATTTTGGTACTGAGTCAGCGTCGTATCTTCTTGGGTAAGACTTTGGAATTTTGTTTTCGTTTTCTCTCTTTCATTTTCTGGGAAATATTTTTCCAAGAATCTTTCCTTAAAGCTTTCCCATGTCATCCCTTCCAGCTCTCATGAGTTAGTGGTGGTTCGAACTAATTCCCACCAATTTCGAGCTTCTTTTGATAATTGGAAAACCGCCAGCTTCCTTTTATCAACCTCGTTACATTCCAAAACTTCAAAAATATCCTCCAAATGTTGGACCCATTGCTCTGCTTTTACTGGATCAGCATCTCCAACAAACTTTTTTGGTTGCAAACTTCTAAAACGGCTTAGCAGGTGGTTGGATGAAGATGTCGAAGAGACGTGCTCCATTTGCTTGATAAAAGTTGCAAACAATTCCATAGCATTTGGTTGTGTGGAGGATTGAGCCTCTTGATTTTGAGTTGTCAAGTTATTTTGATTCGTCATGACCTTCAATTTACAAAATTATTGTTATGGTCATGAACGAGAATCAAGCATATCTATAATTATTATAGACAAAAGGCATTAAATGACATACTCAGGCCAAGTACACACAAACTTGTTATATTACTTATAACCCTTGCATTTATAAACAAAACTTGGGTATTATTTTACAACCTCCCAAAATACACACACACACATATATATATCACACTATATCTACTTAAATCACTAACTAGATTTTAACTTCTTAACGCATATTCTTTCTACTCTATCCATCTATGCATCGGCGGAAAATTGCCTTCTATATTTTCATGATGAGGTCCAGTAACTTCTTGAGAGTAATCATTGGAGCCAACTGACTCAGAATCCTCCTCGTCATATTGGGCCACTATCTTGGTTGGAACCTTTTACGTTTGACATTTTCCGCTGGTGGTGGAAGCGCTCCCTTCTGTCTTAGTAATTCTCGAGCCTTACCATAGTCAGTCCTTTCCGCCATCTTTATTGCCTTTTCTATTTGCTTCTTTTTATGACGTAGATGGTAAACAACTAAATCCCTTCGTAAATCTTCTTCATAATTATTTTCCCTATTAAATACTTCATACATTCCATCAAGAAGAATTCTCCATGCTCTTCTCTTGAGTACTTGTTTTTCCATCGTTGGACTCGTAGCAATCAGCCCTTCGTTAGGTTTAGTAGTGCACTTAACACCACCCCATGAATCACCCGTACCCTAGGTTTGTTGGCTAGCCATAATTTATAACTGTAAATAGTTATAAATATGTCAATGAAATGTATAACTTCCTATTCCAATAAAGTAAATTGTGATACTATAAAGTTTTCTAAAAAGCACCCCTTAACCTAGGCTCTGATACCACTAACTGTAACAACCCCGCCCCAGCACCCTCGGCTAGGAGTCGAGATGTTACTTCCTTAAACATGGTGCTATCACAATAGTATCACAACTAAACAATAAAATAGCGGAATATAAAATCATTTATGGTATATGATTTCAAACGGAAGTGACTTTATACATTCACACCATAAATACAACAGTCTTACATAAGATCCATAGGTCTAATAACCACATAATTATACATTAAGTTCACTAAGGAGATATTATACATAACATGAGTCTTCACTGCAACGCATCCAACTATCTTCCAAGGTCGAACTACTGAC
This sequence comes from Allium fistulosum, assembly GCA_030737815.1. Lineage (NCBI taxonomy): Eukaryota > Viridiplantae > Streptophyta > Magnoliopsida > Asparagales > Amaryllidaceae > Allium > Allium fistulosum. The sequence continues at coordinate 86,116,613 of CM060901.1, read as the reverse complement.
CATCTAAACCTGAAATGTTTTAGTGTAGCATCATGAGCAACACATACCCAGTGAGAAGGCTATCTAATCTATAGTCTCCAAGTCAAGTCATAATGGGTCATTTATTAAGGGTTTCCATGTTATATCTCAAAATTATTTCTCAGAAATATTATTATGTCAAAGTCAAAGTAATATTCAAGATAAATTTCCAAACAACCAAACTAGTTTTCAATGATAACTTCATCATGAAATTCTTTTACAAAATCAAAATCATAACTTTCCAAAGACATGATAACACTTAGTTATGAGTCTAAACTGCACACTCAGTTTGGATTAGATCCTAGGATATTTTATCCTATTACGGTCGGCGTTCGAACACCAAGTAAGGACGTACTCTACTTGTTGCAGTACCGGTTTGTACCATAGAGTAATAGTGCACTACCCAAGATCTATTGTCTTATACCGCACTTCCAAAGGTAATCATAATTACTAATCTTACTCAAAAGTTCTTTTACATGTGAAGTGGTTCCACAAAATACAAAATATTTTATAAGTGTCTTCAATATGTTTAATCGCAGTTCCATTGAAGATCCAAACCTTCAGTTAAGAAAATAATTTAGGGGGTATTATTCATAATAGTAGCAGCCAATAAAATAATATTTCCAAATCATTTATCAGATTTCAAAGATATTACATAAGTCAATAGTTAAGGTGTTTGCATTGAAAGGTGTAAATTATGTCTAAAACATGTATCTATTTGTGATAGGTTTTCGGGATGATAAACATTCGAAATTGGACAAGTGTATAAAGTAAAAGTTATAGGTAATTGAACTAGCTTTCCAGCAAGATGAATTTCCATAAAATCCATTCATGGAATCAAAAGTTATGGTCAATATACCACAGGGTGTTTTTGATTGGCCTTCTTCTTCATTTCGGCCTGTGCACATACCCTAACTTGCACCACGTTTTCAGTTATTAAGATGTCCGAGTTTGGAAAAGTCATAAACAAGAAAGTTGTACCCATATGAGTTAGCTTTCCATATCATCATGAAAATCCAAATTTTGATAAGAATTGCAGACGTTATGGGCTAATTACAGAAGGGTGTTTTCTAATTTCGGACATCAATATTATCAATGTCCAAACAACTTGATTACCACATCATGGAATGACTTAAACAAATAAATTAAATAGCATTTCTCACCCCAAATGTTGTGTAGTCCTTGCTTTAGTCCTCCTTATTAGCTTCACTTGCGTTTACTAGTGATAATACTTTGTTTGAAATGAAGATGGTGGTTTAGGAAATGAGGAGAAGAAGAAAGATGCAAGAATCCATATGCTTTTTTTCTTTTTTCTTTTTAGCATGGAACTATATTTATAAAGTGAGAGAGCTTACAAGGGAAGCTATTAGGATAAGCTTCCAAAGGCAAGCATTTTTAAGAAGCCAACCTAAGCTTCCAAAAGAAACTTTATGAAGCTTAATAAAATAAAGCTTCCATGAGAAGCTAACGGGATAAGCTTTTCTCAAAAGCTTATTAAGATTTAAGATAAAGTATTCAATGATACTCTAAACTACATGAAGGGTGTAGAAGAGGCCTAAGATAAGATTGGATTTTTTTGAAAAGATAACAAAACTTTCAAGCGAAGCTGTTAAAACAGAATCCACTAGTGTTGTACTCTTCTACATAAATTCACGTCCGTGTATGAACCATGAATAGAAACAAAAATACAATTATTATAAAAATTTATAGAAACTCCTTATACCTGATATTTCAAGTCAGACCGTTACAGAAATAATCAAGTTAATTATTTGACAAAACTAGAAACAATAAACAAAATATGTGATTAGATCTGCATTTACTGCACAGATAGTAGAATCATAAGTAAATGAGTTATTATGATAAGTAATTTGTGACAGTTGGACGTAGCCCAAGCTAAGACTGTCATATAATATAAGAGAACTAAAGAAAATTTAGTATTATAGTAAAAGAAGATAGACTAGAACAGAAAAGAGACACTTGCAATTACATTTATAACATGTAGGTTATAAAAGAAAGAAAAGAATATAAAAGTGACAATTACAAGTATAATTGTAACAAATAAGTTATAATTAAAAAGAAAGAAATAGAAGAGGCTTATTTTATCAAACTTAGATCTTGGATTAAGTTAATAAGAAAAATAATAGAAGTGACCCGTACCGGCAGCATTCCCTTTCAGGTCTAGGACTGATGGTCTCACGCATAGGTGGGGTTAGGCTTGCTGATTAGGGTAAATAAGTAGCCAACAGAATAAGAAAAGTAAAATAAACGCATAGTAAAAGATTAGACATAGGGTCTAATAAAATGGTAAGGTGCGTTTGGAGCAGCTCGAAAGAGAATCTGGATAAAGAGCCTAACGAAGCAGTTCATCGCATATTTTAGTACAAAAAGAGCACGTCCAACTTAGTTAGTTTGGGCTAGAAGGAAGTACGAGACTTCAACGGGACGTGAGGATACTCTAGGATGGCCCTCTGGGGTAGACCTAACGAAGCTGCACCCCCGAAGACAGGTCTGTAGGTGTTCCATCAAGAGAGTATGCATTGACTGCTATTGCATTGCAGGCCTAATGAAGCGGACCTTTGTAGGCAGTCAAAAGGTTGGTGATGGAGTAGGATATTCGTATGACACCATACTCTAGTTTACAAGTAGGTTATAGTAGGCAGGACCCAAAAGGATAGTCGCATGCGGAGATCCAGCCATCATCAGTCAGAGCGAGTTCGGGAAAGACTAGAGTTAAACCAACAGACCAATGATTATTCCACTATTGAGACATTAGATGAGGGGCACAGCCAATTGGGTGTTTAAATTGTTTGTAGTAGGGCACATCTACTTAGCTCTTAAAAAGGTCTTTCGATTAGTTGAGGGTGGGGCTGCGTGGGGCAATGGCCACGATGAGAAAAGAGACCGACCAAGTAGAATATTTGTATTGTAGGTCTAATGAAGCAGACCTTTAAAGATATAGAAAATCTCCGACTGGGTTTCATACAAGGTAGACCTTGTTGGCGGAATTCAGGGAGTAGACAGAACGATTATGTGTAGTCCTTAAGGTACGCACTAGGTGGTACATTGTGGATGTCCAAGCACTAGTATAAGCTAGCGCGGATGCAGTTTCACGTTTTCATAGTAGACGACGGAACATCTGTATTATAGGCCTCACGAAGCTGTCCTTTACAGATGTAGTTACAGTACGCTCTAGTAGCAAGACGATGGAGTCCTTTTCGAGGAGGATACGGAAGGTACTATGGGTAGTACCTAGGACTGATGCGGTCTTTGGGCATGTAGCTACATATATATTGGTTATTAGGTCTTAATCTACTAGGGAGTAGATGGGTACGATTCACGCACAGAGGCGAGAGTATTATAAACCTAATAAACCTAATATCGCAGAAAATGGAAATAGAACGATATATGTAGAATTTGCATAGAAGTGTATAATTTGTCCATTCATCGAAACTTTGGTTCTGACTCCCTCCACATAACATCCCACAGGTTAGATAGATGGCAGAGATTTTCCAGCTTTGAGACACTTGCTTAGAAAGTGTTATTACCTTGGTGAGTATTTACTTACTATTATATTTTAGTTAGTTCCGCTGTGAGATATTTATTTGAGCTCTGATATATTTACCTTTGCCAATTTGCAGGATACCGGATACCCAACTCGGGCTTCAGTGGGCTTGGATTTTTGCATTTATGCGAAAAATCCGGACCCACTAGAATTCAGCTTGTTACACATCCTATGTTCATCTAGGATTTATCAGTTTTATTCTATTTATAAGGCATTCAAATCCTTTTATTAAATCAAATCTGTTTTAAGGCTTGATCTCTCCTGGTCGTTTAAGTTTAATGCGTGATCTCTTCGGATTGTTTAATGTTTAGTTTAATGCGCGATCTCTCCAGATTTTTTAGTGTTTAGTTTAATGTGCGATCTCTCCGGATTGTTTAATGTTTTAAGTTAAGGGGACAATCTCTTCGAGCCATTTATTTGTTAAGTTAAGGGGGATGATCTCTCCGAATCATTTGCTTATTAAGTTAATGGGGATTAAGTAAGCCTATTCGCTCACTCTCCAGTGAGGGGACTTACTTCTTGCCCTCCAGTTGGGACTCTATGGTGTTCGATATCGTGCAAGTCCATCCACTCACTCTCTTGCAAGGGGACTTGCACCTTGCACTCCGGTCCCGTCTTTCCGGTCAGGACTCTATGACATTAAAAATCAGTTATCATATTAAATATGGATTTTACAAATTTCAAATTTCAAATCAAAGCAAACCAGCAGAAATTAAATAAGCAGAAATCCTGAATGTCTATCCCAGACATCCGACTCAGAGCGTGGCAAGGGACCAATAAAGGTTTTGTGCACGTCCAAGCGGTCTGCGATTATTATCCTAAGCAATTATCCCAGATATCCGACTTAGAGCGTGACTAGGAACCAATCTAGGTTTAGCACACGTCTAAGCGGTCTGGGGTCATTGTTGTCTTAAATATTCATCTCAAGCATCCGACTCAGAGCGTGCCTAGGGACCGTTCGGGGTCCCATACACATGTAAGCGGCCTGAGGTTATTATAGGCTGAAAAAGCAGAAGACAGAGAGTAAGGGATGAACCTGCCCCCAGTTCCAACTGTGGGATTCTGGTTTTGGCTCATGAGGTCATGTATTCGTACTCTGATTTGCTACTCTAGCTCCAACATCACCCGTTACAGGCGTTAAAGCTTATCCTAGATCCAAATCTGTCATGCCCCCAAGTCATGTGGGCATTATTTCAGTTTGTTTTGCTCTAACTCCAGATGCTCCTGGATTGGGTCCTATTGTTGATTCCAGCGTTGCGCCCAAGTATTGGTTGCTGTGTGCATGGGGGCAAGACTCCACCTTGTTCCAATCCAACTCCGGCACCTCCTATTTTGATCCCTGGAGTTTGATTCCTATTCCTGCAGATCTAGCTATCCCTTGTTGTTCCATCCTCTGGAAGAAGCTATTCACATCTCTTGTTGCCTAGGCAGGATCACATCTTGCATCTCCTTCATCGTCATTTCCGTTTCTTTTCTAATCACATAGATGAGTTGATGAGAAATTAAGGACACCTCTGGCTACCCCCAGGCTCCAGTTAACTTGCTACAGCTCCAGATCTAGTATTAGGCCTACTCATCTTCTCTAAATCTTAGATTCAAACTTCAGTTCACGTTCAAGGTTCTCGGTGAAAGCGCCAAAATGTTAACCCAAAAAATGGATCAACACCCTAGATTAAGTGTGAAAGCATCGGTATAGATAATCAGCAGCACAAATCTCAAATAAACAAAAAATAAACAGCAGAAGTAAGAAAAGAGATACAGAATTTTTATAGTGGTCCGGCTGACTCTGGCCCACGTCCACTTTAATCAATCTTTATTATGATTATACGAGTTGAATCTCTCTGGATATCAACTAGCTAGTCCTTAGATCTAAGTTACAATGAATTAGAATAAGTCACAAGTTCAAGGGTTGACTGGAGAATCACAGTAACCCCTTGATGACTGTTGTGAGGGAGAAGAAAGTGGAAGAAGTGAACGAATTCCAGTAGAGTAATGGCAGCTCTTTCTCCGGAAAGATCCATCTCTAGTTTCAGGTAGATGAGTATTTATAGGGGAATTCAGTAAGTGTTGGGCCAGAAGTCCAAGTGCAGAAAGAGTCCAGTTGTTATGCCAAGTCATCACCGAAAATCTCAAGTCAATCTGAGTCATTTCTATAGATCGCTAGCTATCCATAGGGGATGGATCGCTAGCTATCCATTAACTTAGCATATTTTTCTACCAGAAGCCTTTACTTAGCGCTATGAAGGAGCTCAGAAAATTTGAGGGCGATCTGACCTATCTTGATGGACCGCTAGCTATCCATAGGGGATGGATCGCTAGCTATCCATCCACTTAGCATATTTTTAAGTGATCTTTGTTTAGTTGTCTTTCTATCTTCTATTTAAGTGCCTTGTCCAAATATCAAGTCGTAAGAAGTTAGTTTGATCATCCGCCTTCATGAGTCATCTGGTCTAGAAGAATCATCCATAACTCGCTCAAATCATAACGAAATCGAACGAAACTTTGCAGGAACACTCTAGGGACCCACCATAAAAATTTGAGGTGGTTGGGCCCAATCTAGATGGGTCACAAGCGATCCATCTAGTTAGGTCGCTAGCGATCCATCAAATCAACTCCAAATGATCTGATTTTTTTGTGAGCCTTTTTCTATGTCTTCTAAATGTTCTTCCAAAATTCAAGTCAATCCGACTTTGTATGAGTTCTGTAAGTCCATTTTAAGTTAGCATTTTTTAGTCAAACAGTTTGAATCAGATGAGTCTTCACTTCTCGAGCTAGATTGTTTGGCATGCTATGAAACTTGGAAAGCGTCTCTAAGGAACATATTAAATCATGATGTAAGAGGATTGGAGGATCCACGAGCGAACCTTATGGATCGCTGGCAATCCATCATCATGGCCAAATTTTGGTTTCCTCCTCTTAAGTCTTTCTTTATTTCTTCTTCTGGTCCACTTGGTTGATTCTTGAGTTGTTTTGACTTATCGTAGATGTTCTGACTTTCTTTGAATTTCTTTGGGTTAAAAAACCCAATTAACAACTCCCATGGAATATTTAAATTTGGTTTATAAATTTTTGAAATTAATACATTTTTGAAGCTGCATATTTCATATAACTCTCGAAGTTCCACTTTAAATGGAATAGCTGAAATCCAGCATTCGTGCCAAAAAGAAATGTTGTTACCAGAATGAACAACATTATTCATACCTAGATTATAAATATCAGAATTTAATATTATCAATTTCCAAAATGAGAAAGATTATTAAAATTATTGAAAGTAGTGTGATTTAAGTTAAATGTACCACCATACCATTGGTTTGATATTAATTCTGTACATAGCAAATTTTCATTGTGTCGTTAAATTTCCACAACCATTTTCCTAATAAAAATACATTTAAGTTATGTAAGTTTATTCTTAGACTTAAAAAGCATTTCCTATTTAAGACACTTAGAACTACAATTTGGATTATCTCCACTCCATAAAAAGTATCTCATAATTTTATTAATTACCCATTTTGAAAAAAAATAAAACGACATCCAATAAATCAGTAGTGCAAATAAAACGGAATTAATGAGAATTATCCTACCTACTCTCAATAAGTATTTACCATTCCATTTGGATAATTTTTTTATTAATTTTCTCTATTATAGTAATCCAGTCGTCGTGTCTTAATTTTTGAGGTCTAATTAAAAAACCTAGATATTCTATAGGGGATTTCACCTTTTTACAATTTAATGTATATGCAATTTGGTTTTCTATATTATCAATGTCATTTAAAACTAGTACCGAGCTCTTATCAAAATTAACCTTTAAACCAGATAGAAGTTCAAAGCTATATAAAATGAATTTAAGCGCAATAATATGTTTAGACAAATGTTATGTAAAAATCATAGTGTCATCTGCAAACTAGAGAGCGGAAAGACCATTATTCGAGATCTCATTTTCTATACTGTCCAATATCCTATTATTAGCGGCCAATTTAATAATTTTAGAAAAAAAACATCAGCTGTTATTTTAAATAGTAAGGGTGACAATGGATCACCTTGCCTAAGACCACGTTTCAATTGAATTTTATTTCCTAGAATACCATTAACCATAATACTTGAATTGCCTATTTTGAATAAGAAAATAATCCATCCTACCCATCTAGCACTAAAACCCCTAATCAATAATAACTCTTTAAGAAAAATCCAGTTAATTGACTCAAAAGCTTTAACAAAATCAAGTTTTAAAAGAGCGCAAGTGATATTATTTTTACAGCAATAGTTGATATATTTCTGAATTACTGCAACGCCGTCTGTGATATTTCTACCTTTTATAAATGTAGTTTGGGTATTATCTATTAGCTAATCCATTTTAATATTTAATCTATTAGGCAGAAGCTTAGAAATAATTTGAAAGGAACGATTTAAAAGCGAAATAGGTCTAAAATCTTTTAATTGGTTAGCACATATTTTCTTATGTAATAAAATTACATTAGCGAAATTAAACCTTCCTAACTGTAACGATCCATCATAAAATTCATTGAACATTTTTATTATATCATCTTTTAAAACATCTCAAAAAGTTTCATAGAATAATATAGGAAATTCATCTGGACATTGAGCTTTATTATTAGGCATACCTTTTATAGCCTTCCAAATTTCTTCTTCCGTAAATGGCACATCTAACCCTTCTAAATCAATCTTCGTATCTTCAGTGTAAAGCATATCCAAATTAGTTCTAATTCTATGTCTTATTGTGGTTCCCAAAATTTCTCTATAATAATTCGTAAACTCGTTATTAAGTTCTGTTTGATCAAAAATCTCAATATTATTAATTAAAATGGAATTAATTGTATTACTACGTTTCCTACCATTAGCTACTTTATGAAGAAGAAGAAATTAGTATTCATATCACCCTCATTCATCCATTGAACCCTAGACCTTTGGTTCCACCTTAGTTCTTCTTGTAAAACGATTTTATTTAATTCTTCTTTTAAATTTGAAAGTACATTTTTCCTCAGATGCTTAAATTTCAAGATTCTGCAATTTTATTTAAATTTAAGATCCCTTTCATTAGTTTTTCCTTTTTGATTTTAATGTTACCAAAAACTTCTTTACTCCATTTCTTGAGAAATAACTTTAAGTCTCTAAATTTACTACCAAGACTTTGGCTATGTCACCTGAAAATTAGATTTTTAAAAGTGAAAATTAACCACAAGGGCCTCTTTAGCAAGTGGAATAAGTTTTTAGGAAACACAACTGAAATAATTATTTTCAAGGACAAAACGTAAAATAATTAGTTTTTAGGGCCTAAAAACCTATAAAATTATGTCCTTGAAAGTAATTGGACTGTTGACTTTATCCTTGAAAGTAATTATTCTGCTGATTTTGGCCTTGAAAGTAATTTTTTTGAATGTGTGTCCTAGAAACTAATTGGACTACAAAGTTTGTCCTTCTGATGAAATGCCCCTTTTTAAAATTTAAACACTGGTATTTCAAAATTTGAAAATTTGAAAATTCAAGCATAAAATATCTAAATTTTGAACTTTAATATTTGAATTCTAAGTTTGAAAAATTGAATTTTATATTTGAATTAAAATTTATATTTAAAAATGTAAGAATTGAAAATTTGAATTTAAACATTGAATTTGAAATTTTTAGAACTGGAATTGAATTTGACAGTAAGAAATCTTGAATCTGTAAATTAGGACTTAACATACACATACACACACACATACATATAAGGATCCGCTACATCTCTACGATTTCAAATGTTACACTATTCCAAACCAAATGAAACTTTGGGAAACACATGTTCATAAAAAATAAGATCATACTGTAGAATGTTCAAAATGATAAGTTGAATATCAACCACCAAAACATTTATTTTAACCATCAATTTGAAACATGATTTTGATCATGTTAAGATTACTCAAATTAAGTCATGTTTTATAGAGATAATCTCAAGTTATATACAAATATATCTACCATTTTCATTTGATTTCTATTTGCGAGGTGTAGTCAATCCTTGTCCATATAAAATTTAAATCATTTAAACAGATAATCCATATATTAAATAATTTGGGTTTTATCGGTCCTTCTATAAATAAATTAAATACAATGGATCATAAATAGGATTAGATCAATTTTATCCCGACCATTTTACGAGTGCCCTTTTCACAGGTCTACATTTAGCCCCATTTCTTCATAATTGTCTCCTCTTAAATGATTCAAAAGTGCAATAGCACCACCAAATTGACTGCATCTACAAAAATGTAAAAATTAATGAACTGTATCTGTTCATGCTTTTACAAATGGCTTCTGCCATCAAACCAATTCAGTAACACCGGTGGTCTAAAAAAACACACTTCTCAAACCTAGAGATGAAAGAAATAGGAAAACACACTGATTTACTTGTTTCTTAACCAATATAGTTTAGAGAAATAACAACTTGGCAATAACATTACATAGTATGCTTGAATAGGGTAGTTAAATATAATTAAACAAAATTTAATATTTGGGTGGTGGTTTTTGAGTAGGGAGCAATCCAAAGCGTTTCTTCAAAAGAACTCGCTGCCTTGAGTACTTGTCATCTGGTGAGAAACGAGCTACAAAACCACATAAAAATTTAACACGTTAAGATCATTTCTATATGGCCTGTTCATTCAAAAGAGAATAAAAAATGTTACGACTCAGTATAAAAATGGGTAATTATGATACATGAATGTTCATTATCTACAAACCTTGCCTACTCTATCAGATGTTCAAAAAATTCATCAACGGAATGATTTCTTTCAGTTGAGTTGACATAATATATTTGTATTGCTTTATCTTCTTAAATCTAAGGATTCCCATCATCGATTTTACTTTAAAGACTAAGGTTGAAAATCTTGTGGAAATAGATACAAATTCAATATACCTGGATGAGCAGATTCTGTTACCTTCCCAAGCGGTGTTTCTTTCTGTATAAAGGGGGAAAATGTTGTTATGACAATAAACCTACGAAAAACTTATAAAAAACGAACAAAAAAAATGTTTGATATTTTTTTTCTCAAACTATGATAAATAAGATTAAGGATTTGCATAGGCACAAAAAAAAAAGGTTCTGGATTATAATCTTGTACCGACTCTATTCCACAACTATAAAAAAACATTTTATGCCAAACAAGAAAGCTTTCGGTATTAAAATCAGAATGTCCATATGCCAATCAGGCCCAGCCAAGTCATAAACTGAGACTAATGCCTATGGCATCAAACCCCCCCCCCCCCCCAAGGAACCAAAAAAATGACGAACACAATAAAAAGAAGACGGAGAAGCGCGTGCAGAAAAAATATGCAGCAGGGAGGGGGAAAAAGTGGGCAGGCGCACGCAAACAAGAAGATCAAAAGAGGAGATCGACCTAGGCTATGCAGCAGGCAGGTAATTCCTTTATTTTGAATTCAATTTGGGGCTAATTATTAAATTAGGATTTCAGTGTGTGTTATCGATCATAAATTATAAATTTGTTTTAGGTGGAGAGCATGCAACCATTGTCCATTAACTTGATGAATTGAAGGGGATACAATTTGATGAATTGAAGTATTTTGAAGTAGAATTGGAGCAAATTTTGGAGCCAACTGTTGGTAATTGTTTTCCCTTCACAGTCCCTAGCAACAATAAATTAACAAGTTATGCTATGTTTTTTATGATTTTGAATTTGAACAATTATTAGATGAGTAAATAAAAGTGAATATTAACAATTTTGGATATATTTGTTATGCAACTTTTAAGTATGTTTATCATGCAATTTCTTTATCATTTCACACTTGTTATGAATAGAGGATAATGACAAAGAAAAAAGACAACAAAAATCACATAAGGTTTCGAAAACAAAATTCCGGAGGTTACGACAAGAAGGTAAAACAACGAAAAGACAAACTAGCTAAATCATTTGCCGGTTCAATTTTCAATTTATTTCAAGCAAAAGCTCAAAATCTCAACCTTCAACTTCAAGTAAAATTGAAGAAACTAATGGCGGAGATGAATATTAATAAAAAAAATTGAGATTGATGAAGATCTTGAATACATTGAAGTAGCAAATGAAGATGAAAATATCAATGACATTGTTATGAATGTAGATGAGCATAACAAAGATATTGTCATGAACGATCATAACAATGATGTTACCCATGAATATGTTAAAGATGAAGTCGTTCTTAATCTTGAAAAAAGACGATGTCAATTATGATCCGCGCTTGTGGGGAAGAATTACCGACACGAAGAGAATTATGCTTGTTTAACGAGGACCTATTAAAATCATAAAAGAAAACGGCATGCTTTCAAAAAGCAAAGCTAATGGTAGACATTTTACACTTCCAAACACAATGTTGATAGTTATCCATGTAGAGAAGAGCATGAAATAAAGTGGCTGGTATATTTGAATGAATGTGACAGTTTTTCAGGTTCAACTCATCGATGGGATATGCTTAGATATTATGTGAAAGATTTGAAACCAAAAGCTTTATCCGCTACACGTTGGGAAAGACATATCAAAAGTGTAAAAACAATTAGAAATCAAGCTTTGTAGCTTAGAGATGTACTAACTGAAATTGTAAATAATTCTAATGATGCTACTATAATGATAAAGGCTAAAGGTATGTGTCATAATGCTTTGGAGAATTTTGAATTTCTGATTAGCCTGTGCATTTGGTATACAATACTTGAAAATATTAATAGTGTTAACATAATACTTCAATGAGAGGATATGAATATAGAAGATGCCACTGCAAGAACAAACAAGCTTGTTGTTTTCTTCCAAAAACTTAGAGAAGATAGATTCGAAAGTTTTATGAATGAAGCTAAGAAAAAGTCGGTCTTGTTGATCGTGAATTTGAAACAAAAAGGAGAGTTGTTCGTACAAAGAAACAATTTGATGAAGATACAGAAGTGCATGCTCTCAATGTCCAATCTTCAAAAGACAACTTTAGAATTACTTACTCTCTTCACATTATCGATCAAGCACTTTATCCACTAAAAGAGCTATTTACGAAGGGGCGTTTGGGTTCCTTATTTAATGCAAAATACAAAAATATCGAATGTAAAGAAGTACAAAGGCAATATTTCAATTTAGAAACTTCTTTGAAACATGATGAAGAGCGTAACATTTGTGGAGAAGAATTATTTCATGAACTTCGACGATTGAAAATAATTTTACCATCGGAAATCGCAAAATCATTTGACATTCTTGATTTTTTAAAGTCTTATCATGATATAAGTGGGTTTTGAACGTGCGGGCGGCTTATAGGATTTTTTGTAGTCTATATCGACCACGATTGCTTCGGCAGAAAGAAGTTTCTAGAAAATGAAGTTAATTAAAACTTATTTTCGAACTACTATGTTATAAGAGAAATTAAATGCATTAGTTATTATTTCTATCGAAAATGAATATTCGAATGTGCCAAATTACGATGACATGTTTGAAGAATTTGCTATAAAGAATACAAGTTTTTTTTTGGTTGAAATGATATGCTAGGATGCTATAATGTAACGTTTTGTCGTAACTATGTATTTTGTAAGTGAACCAAGTGATATGGTGAATACAATTCTAACTTTCTGCTTATGTTTTTTTCTTCTTCATTTTATACTTAATAACATAGTGAGCAACAACAAAAAATCTTGACTTAGGCAACCCAATAACATAAAATTTGGGCCTTGACGAATGAATTCATGTAGCTTGGTTTGATCAATTACATATTTCATAAATATAAAAACTTAATCAAAATACGAGACAAGTTTGACACTTTATCAGCATTTAAAACAACGGATAAAATTTTAAAGCATCCCACCAATTAATTTCAGATATAAAAAACTGCTATCTTTCGATTACAGCAATGAAACAAAAATGCCAGCAAAATTTGGGCGGAGAAAAGAAATTTGGATTACAAATATTCTCTCATTTGCAGAAAGAACCCAAATCTTTAGCTTTGCTCATTCTTTTAACAACCAGTTTGACACTTTATCAGCATTTAAAACAACGGATATTTCTGCTAAAATTAACTACTCAAAAACAACACAATCCTAAAATAGTTTTTTATTTCGATTTATCAAACAATGTAAATAACAAAGAGAAACAAAAAATACCCTGGTAGTGTAAACTTTGTCCCCATTCTCGTTGATGTAAAACTGAAGATACATCTTCAGCAGATCTTCAAACTAGGAAATATAATCAATAATAAGTCAGATATTTTGCAAAGAGTGGAACTTCTTCTTCAAATAATAATAATAATTCTGCTCTTCAATCAAGACGTAAGAACAGAAACATACCGTAATTTTCTGATTGAGGTTTTGGGAGAAGGCTAGGGTTTCAATAGCAAGAGAAAAGGTTTTACGATGTTTGGGCTTAAAAAGGATTGTGCTGGCAGGCCAGTCAGAAAAATCCTCTTAAAGGCCCTCATATTGCGTTTGTTCGGACCGATTTTATATCGGTTAAAAAACCTGAAGTTAATAAAATAAAATACCGTAAGCGTACGGCGTACAATCATAATACGCGAATACGGGTCAATTTTACGATGAAAACATTAATTTCAAAATTACTCAATCAAATTATCCCAAGAGTTTGAAATGTGTTAACTAAAAAGTGTAAATAAGTAGAGAATAATTAGAATAAAAACTATGAGGTTAAAAAACAATTAAGAGGTAAATCCACTTTCACTTTCATATAAGTCAATACAAAATAAATTTATATTCTCTTTTTCTATCGCATGTAGAATTAGTTGATGTATTTATTATAAATATGGTATTTTTGTCTTATTAAATAATACAACTTAAACCATCAAACTTTAATACATCATACAAACGTACTTGTCAAATCTGATGAAAATGATAATGAAATTAAAAATAAAATTTAATTTAAGCATGATCTATTTACCTTTTTTATCAAGTAACATAAAACATCAAATTTTGATTCTATTTTCACTTTCATTATCAAAATCAATTAGTTAAATGAAAATGTAATTGTGTTTATACTTATTAAGTATAACATATTTGTAATTAACAGCATAGGCTATCAAAGTCACTAATAAACAACAAACTTCTATTAACATCAAAATTTACATTAAGCATCAAAGAAGGAATCATAAATGAAATCATCATGTCGATTTTACATGATTTATGAGAGCTTCATTACTTCTAAATTGAAGGGGTTTCGCCTCTCATACTTGAATTCGATTCAACATAAATTGATTTCAACATTAAAATGAAAATGAAAGAAAAAACTAATAAAAAGAAAAGAGAGCTAATTAAAAAGAAGTAAAGAGCTAACTAATTGCATAAAAATAAATCTACACCAATTGCATAAGATAAATCTAATCTACTAACATGAAATAGAAAGAGTCATGAAATAAAATAGCATAGAAAAATGCATGAAATAAGAATGTATAAAATAAAAGAGAAGACTAATAAACCATTAAAGATAAGAGAACTTATATTTCTATTTAGTGGCTACAACTATGCATAAAAGATGAGATCCATTACATGAAACATAAGAGGATATTTATACAAGTCTAAAACCCTAATCTCTTTTTAGGGAGCTACCAAAAATGCTCTTGACTTTGTGTGCCCTCCAAGTCATCATTAATGTTTAATAATCTTCCACTAACATATGATTTGGTTTTTAAACGTGGTCCATTAGCAAGTGGGTAAATGGACCTCTCGATGTTGATTTAATTCCTTCTTTCCTTCATTCTTTTGGCTTTTACTACTTGTGTATGCATATATCCATGAATCCTTTTCTAATTTGCACTCAATTTCCTACAAAATAAAATAAAATTATGCAAATAAATTTTCTGAAAATAAATGCATAGACAAAATGGTCGTTTTGTCCAAATGTAGATGAGTGAATGATGATTTAAAAATACTTTTGTATTTTGGTTAAAACATGTAAAAATAGCCTAATATGTAAAAAAAATTAATAAAAGAAGATTAAGCATGTGAGTAAAAATATACATCATTACATGCACATCAGCATTCAATTTTGTCTACCGCGTAATGGTCCAATTTTCTTCCCACGGTCATTTTTCTAATTTTCTCACTAAATTCGTAGCTTATTTGAAACTTCATCACATCAATATAATTTTTTTAATCTCTTAAAAAATGTCACAAAGCAACGTAGAAATCCTAAAATCTAGTGTCTTATTGCTACTACATAATTTTTATGATGCACTGTGGATCATATGCTAGCGCTGGAACTAATAAAAAAATTGCATAAACAAATTGCAATAGCATTCAATAAAGCCTTGAAGGAGTATTTTAGAGAACAAGAGTTGATCGACGAACATGTTCGATACAAATACGAAGCAATAAAAAAAAATAAGCGGATGGTCTAGCGAAGTTTGTGCAATAAACTGAGGCTGGATGAGACCTTGTAAGGAAAAACGTATCCGGCATCGAGGAATGATGGGTTGATTGTGTTAAGAAGTTTGACGCTTCTATTTTGAAGTTTTGAAGATGGCCAATAGAGAATGCAATTTTTTTACAAATAATATTTCATGGTTCACATGTTACTGGATTTGCAGCATTCTCGCTCACTGATTACTGTTATGCAATATGAAGAAGTGCATCAATCTCCCATGAGTTCCAAGATTATCCAATCATATATCAATCAAACTTGGTCATTTGATACAATGCTCAATAATCTAGAAGTTGTTTAGGTACGACTTACCCAGTTTTTTCCTACCGTGTATTCTACAACTAATGTGTATCTAGAATTGGCTTTCGGTACCAAAAGACCTCGATACGATACCCGATAAAAGATGAATAATCTTATTGATGTAATGTACGAATGCGAAATGTAGAAGTTTTAGTTGGAAACTGAAATCCTAAGCACTACTGCAAGTCCAAATCCAACGATCAACACAAACGGTGCAAATTCTACTAGATCGTCTTCACGTATATCGCCTTTGTTAATCGTGTGAAGACGATGGAACGAATTGATGTTGGTGTAGCATTAACAATTATAATGGAAAATAAGAAAAGAGAATTGTTCGCTATTCTGTGTAGGATCGTTTTTACCCTAGAGGGGGTGGAGGGTGAATTGGGTTTCCTAAAAATTAATGCGAAAATAAAATCAAAAAGTAATGCAGTAAAGATCACACACAGTTTTACCCAGCTTCGGCAAAAATTTACCTACGTGCTGCTCCAAGGTTTCTACTAAAAATTAAGTAATCAAACGCTTACAAAAACACGTAAACTTGCGATACCCGCTAACTTGATTAACCTAACTCTAAGCTTAAAACTCTGCCGCTACTCAGCCGTTGGGTTGCGAATTCTCGAACTACAAAACCGTAGTTCATAAACTAGTTAATCTAGAGTTTTACTTAAATAAAAAATAAAATAAAATAAAAAGTACAAAAAAGCAAAAAAAAAAACCTAATATTTAATATGGTCGGCCCAATTAAAAAAAATGTGGTCCAAAAATAAGATGATCCTCTTATTCTTATTTGTATATCCAGGCCGATTATTCCTCTTTATCCCTTCTTCTGAAATTAGGGTTCCTTCCGATTGAACGCGCCAATTCAAAATTGATCGATTGAAGTGATGATTTCACTTTGGTTTGCTCCGTCAGCCGATTTCCTAGCTTTGATTTGCACTCGGTCGCTTCAATTGAGTCGAGCACTTCTTCGGTTATGGCTTTGGTATGATTTTAAATTTGCTATTTTTAATTATCTTGCTAGTAACCGACTATGTGTTCTGCCAATGATGGTATGAGTTTAAATAAGGATAAAATCCCTAAATTTTCATTTGCGTTGTTTTGATTTGAATTCTTCATGATTTTAGTACTTGCGTTGATTTCTGATCGAAAAATCTCTGAAGAATGATTTGTTCATCTCTGACCTGATCATCCTTTGATTACAGCTTGGCATTTGAATTTTAGATATATTTGAATTGGTTCCGTTCTTTGCTGCAAATGACTTGTTCATCATTCGCTGTTCCATTTTCTGAAATATGTTTCCTTATGACTTCTGATTGAATTCTCTTGACTTGTTCAAACTACTACTGATAATTTTCGATTTTTTGAACACTGCTTTGTACTAGTAATCTAAACATGATGTTTTGCTTGAGTTTAATCTGATGTCTCCATGTATATACGTACATACATGTATGTATATATGTGTGTGATTGCTATGGCCGACAACTCTCCTTATGTTGTTGTTTAGCTCTCTGATTAGTCCCACATTTCTACCTAACTTCTTTGGCATTTTCGACTCATGGTTTTGATTAATTGGTCCGAGGTTCTGTCATTTCATTGCTCTGGTCATAATGATTTTGTGATGGTTGCTTGTTGATTTCCATGTCCATTTCCTTGTAATGTTTGCTGGGTTGATAAACTTAGTGCCTTTGTTATTGTAGTCTCTTTGAAAACTGCTGCCACTTGATATGATTCTAGTCCATATTTTTTTCACTGGCTTGTTGAGTTGCCATGTTCACTTGCTTGTCTTTTTCAATTGAGCCAAGTTCACTTGCATTTATCTCTGTCCTCAATTCTGGTTGTACGTTGATTTGCTTCGAGTTAAATTGCCCATGTGCATGTGCATACTTGTTGTTTACTGTTTTCATATATGTGTGTATACTTGTGCACTTCATGTTGATTTCTGCCCTGTACTTAGCCCTGAATTTTGATTTTGCTTGAAAATTTTGCATATTTTCATGTAAATGTTGAAACTGAACTTGATGTTGCTTGGTTCCTAAACATGTCTGAACCTGAGCATGTCTGGTTGAAGTCTGGTTGCATGTTGGTTGAACCTGAGTATGTCTAAAACTTTAATTGCTTTGACTGGTCTAATTGAGCTACTGTCTTGTTGTTTTTTCATTGCACTTGAGTTGAATCCAGTGTTGGTTTGGGTTTGACCTTGTGCTCACCCGTCCTTGCAATTTTAACATGCAAGTGTATATCGGTGTGCACGACATTATGACATGTACAGTGATACACTATGCATGTCACAAGTTGTTTGCGTATTTTTGATTCTAGTTTGAAAAGGATGAATTAAAAAAAATGATGACGAACAACCCAAATAACTGAGGTAAAGAATATTTTCAAACACACACTTCATTGTGCACTACAAAATGTTTCTTTTTCAATTTTACTGCGTCAATGTTTATTTTGCAAATAGCTGAGATGCTAGATACAGGCTGGAACAAAGTTGAAGATTAAATACGAGTGATGAGTGAATATGTAGCAAGGTAAAAAATTGTATAGTGAAAATTGTGTTGTAATTGAAACTTGTATTTGGAATTGTGTAAATATAGTGAGAGCTTAAATTTGTACGATTTGAATTTGTAATAAAGTATTTGTTTGAATAAAATATTTGTTTAAATAAGAATTCCGAGTTATTTATTTTATTCAGTAAATATTTATTTATTTATGTGGAATAATAAAATAGTACAATAACAAATATATTTAAACAAATATATATATATATATATATATATATCTATATATATATATATGTTTATTATCATCAAACAAAAACCATACACTGGTATATTCTACAATCTCCCCCTTTTGATGATAATAAACGTATATTAAGATTTTGACTCTATTAAATGTGTTTGGTCTTGATGAATTCTATTAGCTCCCTCTATTTGAATACTCCCCTACAACAAAGCTCCCCCTTAACATATGCATGAAAATAAAAAATGCAAATAAAAAACAAATGCAATGAACCTAGATGAGAATATGCAAATAAAAAAATATGACTTATTTGCCAAAATTTTAACTTCTCTTCCCCTTTTGTTATCAGCAAAAGAGTAACGGTGTTAGATAAGAGTGATAAAGTGATAGACATTAATACAACATTAATACCTAATCGAGTATAAATATTAAATTTTAAAAAAAATCAATCAAAAATCATAAATACTCTGTTAGGCGCATATTCCATTTTAGAGTGATAGGGGTGATATTGGCAAAGAAAACCATATAGTCGTGTCCATTTGAGGCATATTTATGACATGAATTTAAATACTTACTAACCATGCATAACCGTTAGGGCTTTTAAATGGGATTAGCAGTATTCTCTATTTTTTATTAAAAATGAATTCCAAGCATCTTCTAACCACGCATAACCATGAGGACTTTTAAATGGGGTTAGAATCAACTCCCCTATTTCATCCAATTTTGATATGTGTTCCATACATGCATAACCGTGAGGACTTTTAAATGAGCATGAAAGCACATAATCAGATATTTCAAGTAGTTCACCCATGCATAACCGTGAGGACTTTTAAATGAGAGTGAGTAATTTTGGATGATTTTATTGTTAATTTAAAAAAATGAATAATTTTCTATTTAAATACCACATTTTGACATACTATATTGGATTTTGATGAGTGATTGTCGTAGAAATATGATAGGAATATAGATGGTCATGAAATTTTTACCAACCAAAGTTATTACAAATTTTGTTTAAATTTTTAAAGAAATTTTCTAAATATACTCTCTCAAGACATAATGTATGATCAAGATCAACACTCATCACTTTTTTTCAATCACTATTTATCTTTTCGATAATCAATAGGGAGTCAGATTAGTTAACAAAGGCATTTAAGGTCAAATCCAAAAATAATATAAAATCACATTTCTAAAATGCCTAAACCGAGACGAAGTCGACAAAAACTATTTTCTGGAAAGGGTTTTGTAAAAATGTCAGCCGATTGAGAATCGGTTGAAATGAAGTTTATGCAGATATTTTTTTGGAAATGTGATCACTAATGAAATGATGTCTAACATCTATATGCTTGGTGCGAAAATGATGTACATGATTATTTGAGAGATCAATTGCACTTTTGCTATCACACATAAGTGGAACTCGTTTAAAATTTAGACCATAGTCTTGCAAGGTTTGTATCATCCATAAGATTTGAGCAGAGCAACCGCTTAGAGCAGTATACTCTGCCTTAGTGGTAGATAATGCAATACAATTTTGTTTTCAAATTGACCATGCAACTAACGAATGTCCGAACATAAAAAATGTTCCACCAGTACTTTTTATATCAACTAGACTACCAACATAGTCTGCATCTGAATACCCTTTTAACTCAAAATTATCATTAGTTGGATACCATAGACCAAACCGTGGGGTGTGCAACAAATACCTTATAATCCTTTTTACAGCTTTTAAATGAGATTCTTTTGGATTTGATTGAAACCATGCACATAAACAAACAGAGAACATAATGTCCGGTCTAGAAGCAATAAGATAAAGAAGCGATCCAATCATACCTCGATATTTCTTTTGATCAACTACCTTACCTTTTTCATCCTTGTCAAGTTTAATTGTTGTGATCATGGGAGTTTTTGCAGGTTTAGCATCTTTCTATCCAAACTTGTTGACAAGCTCTCTGATATATTTTATTTGAGAGATGAACGTACCTTTTTCACTTTGTTTGATTTGAAATCCTAAAAAGAATTTCAACTGTCCTACCAAGCTCATTTCAAACTTTTCCTGCATGACTTTTTCAAATTTCTCACATAAAAGGTTGTTAGTGGCACCATAAACAATGTCATCAACATATATTTGAACAATCAAAAGGTCATCATTTTCGTGCAATAGAAATAATGTGGTGTTTACATAGCCCTTTTTGAACCCATTTTCAAGGAGATAAGTGCTAAGACATTCATACCAAGCCTTATGGGCTTGTTTTAATCCATATAGTGCTTTCTTAAGTTTATATACATGGTTAGGGTATTCTTGACTTTCAATGCCTTCAGGTTGTTCAACGAATACATCCTCTTTCAAAATTCCATTAAGAAAAGCACTTTTAATATCCATTTGTCTTAGTTTAAATCCTTAATAACAAGCAAAAGCTAACAATATTCTAATGGATTCTAGTCTTGCTACTGGTGCAAAAGTTTCATCAAAATCAATTCCTTCAATTTGATTATAGCCTTTAGCAACTAACCTAGCTTTGTTCCTAATCACATTTCCAAATTCATCAAATTTATTTTAAAAATCCATTTGGTTCCTACAACTGGATAATCATTAGGTCTAGGTGCTAGAATCCAAACATCATTTCGTTTAAATTGATTTAGCTCTTCTTGCATAGCCATAAACCAACTCTCATCATTAAGAGCAGTATCTATGTCTTTGGGTTCAATTTTTGAAATAAATCCACTGTATAGACGCAAATTACATAAATTTCTAAAAGAGGAACGAGTTTGAATACATGCGGTAGGATTAGCTATTACCAATTCTGGAGGATGATCTGCTTTGAATTTCAATCTCTCTGGTTCCAGATTTCTTTGGACTTCTTCCGCGGTTGCATTTTCTTTTGAATTTTCACTTTCATTTTTTCGTTCTTCTCTTCGACATTGCTTTTGATTGTTTCCTGGCTTTGATCATTAATGCCTTCATCAAATTTCACATTGATTGACTCCACGATTGTTCTCGTCCATTTGTTGTATACTCTATAAGCTTTGCTTCTGGAAGAGTATCCCATGAACATGCCTTCGTCAGCTTTTGGCTCAAATTTTCCCAGTTGATCACCTGTATTGAGAATAAAACATGGACAAACAAAAATTTTGAAGTATGCATTGTTTGGCTTTTTGTTGAACCATAGTTCATATGGTGTTTTCTTAAGAATTGACCTAATCATGACTCTATTCATTACATAACAAGCTGTATTTACAGCCTCTGCCCAAAAGGACAAGGGTAGTTCATACTCATTTATCATAGATCTAACCAACTCTTGTAAGGTTCGATTCTTTCTCTCGACTACTCCATTTTGTTGTGGAGTACGTGGGGCAGAGAATTCATGTTTAAATCCATTTTCATCACAAAAAATTTCAAATTCATAATTTTTAAATTCTCCACTATGATCACTTCTTAGCGAAATAATAGAAACTCCTTCTTCATTTTAAACTAATTTTGTGAATTTAGTGAAGTATGAGAAAGTTTCTGATTTTTTAGCTAAGAAGTATACCCACGTGTATCTAGAGTAATCATCAACCAATACATAACAATATCTCTTACCATCTAAACTTGCAATACGTTAGGTCCAAACAGATCCATATGAACTAGTTCAAGGACCCTAGAGGTACTTACAGTGTTCTTGGTATGAAAAGATGAATTTTTAAATTTTTCCATAGTACATGCTTTACATAGAGTTTCTATTTTGAAATTATGAGATGGTAAACCTCTTACCAAAGCTTTTCTTTTTAATTTGTTTAACAGATTCATGCTAGCATGTTCTAATCGTCTATGCCATAAGTTTACTTCTTCATCCTTAGCTACCAAACATTTTGAAAGAGTGAGGTCATCAAAGGATAGAGAATATATATTACCTTTTCTCTTACCTGAAAATAATGTTTCTTTTGATGATTGGTCAACAATTTTGCACAAATCAGAATCAAAAACAACATTCATTACCTTATCACATAACTAGGTGATTGAAATCAGATTATGGTGCAGATTTTAAACATATAATACATCGTTTAAGGTAAATGTGCCATTACCTACTTTACCTTTACCGATAATTTTACATTTATCATTGTTGCCCATTGTGACTCTGCCACCTTTGTACTTCTCTAGGCTAAGGAACTTTGATTTGTCATTCGTTATATGCTTGGAACAGCCAGAATCCAAGTATCACTCTTGCTTTTCCTTAGCCTGCCAATACACCTACATGAGAAAAGAGTTTAGTGACCTATTTGTTTTCGCAGGTCCATGATTGTTAGTGACAAAATTTTTTGAAATACAAGTTTGCGTAGAACAAGACAGTCTATGTTCCTTCCTTTTGGCACCTAGATTTGTTTGATTTTAAGGGATTTTACATTCGTGCCTTTAGGAACCCAAATTGGTATGGTTTTTGTGTGTTTGGGTCTATACCAGCAATTGTTTTGATTATGTCCAATTTTTTCAGAAATCGTGCACTTGGAGTTGACATGATTAGTTTTACTTCTACCTTTTTCAGATTGAGTATACCCAAGTCCTTGTCTAATAGTATTAACAGTTTATTCCCTAATAGTATATTTAGTGATCTTTCTCCTTTGGAGAATTTTCCTAAAGTTGTAGATAATTATTGGACTTGTGACTTGAGAGATTCATTTTCTTTTAATAACAAAGTGCACTTTTTAATAGAATTTTCTCTCCTGGTATTTTCACTTTCTTTCAAAATCAGAATTTCATTTTCAAGCGATTTAATTTTAGTTTCTGATTTTTTATTTCTTCTTCTAATGATGGACACTTATCACACTTAGGGCTCTTATTTCTATAGTTTTGAACCATTTGATCAAGTTGCATATTTAGTTCTATCAAACTATCTTTTTGTGATTCAATTTTAGCGTACTTCTCCCTAAGTCTTTCAAAACAGCCATTTACCTCATGAAAATATATAAGTAATTGCGAGTGAGTAGGTTTTGATACCTCACTTGGCTCGTCATCATCACTGTCACTTGTTTCTCCTAAAAAACACAGATTTTCTTTTTCACTCTCACTGACAGTGCTTTCATCATCATCTTCATCAATTTCATCCTAAGTTGCTGTAAAACTTCTCCTTTTCTGCTTCTTTCCTTTACTGAATCGATTTTGAGGACAATTTGGCTTGATATGACCAGGTTTAATGCACTTGTGACAAATGATCTCCTGCTTTTTTGAGTTGTCTAGAACTTTGATGATTCTGCTCTTTGGTTGTTGATTTTGGGCTGGATTTCCATATTTGTGCTTCCACCTTTTGAATCTCTTTATTATCAGTGTCGGTTCAGCTACTCCTTCATCATCACCATCATCATCTTCACTTTCCATTGTTCCTTTGAAAGCTATTGATTTCTTACGCATATCTCCTTCTTTATGTTCTTCCTTGAATTTGATTTCTAGCTCATAAGTGGTGAGGTTTCCGATGAGTTCTTCAACTTTAACCTGTTTCAGATCCTTTGATTCTTGAATGGCAGTCACCTTTGCTTCAAAATTTCATGGAAGAATTCTGAGGATCTTTCGGACTATTTCCAGTCTTGTTTATGGTCTTCCTAGGGATTTTGATTTGTATACAAGATTAGAAAGCCGTCCATACATTTCTTTGACACTTTCATCCTTTGCCATTGTGAAGTTCTTATACTCGCTACTAAGCATGGCAAGGCGAGATTCTTTCACTTGGGAGATTCCTTCATGAGTCACTTCAAGCGTGTGCCAAATTTCCTGCGCAGTTAAATAATATGAGACATGATTAAATTAAATTTGATCTAATGAGCAAATAATAGAATTCATAGCTTTTGCAATTTATTTTCAAGATCTGTCCATTGGTCCATAGGTTTATCAACTTCTTGATTATCTACCATTACAGTTGGTGTGATATATCTCATTTCAACAATATTCCATGCATCTATGGTTTTCAAAAAAATATTTCATTCTAGTTTTCCAATATGCATATTCACCATTGAACATGGGTAGTCTAGCTATGGACTGACCTTCAGCAAAAGCACTATTTAAACAAGCCATTGAAGAAGAAAAGTCAAATTTTTTAACAAAAAATGGTTTTTGATCCTAGCTCTGATACCACTTGTAGGATCTTTTTCACCCTAGAGGGGGTGGAGGGTGAATAAGGTTTACTAAAAATTAATGCGGGAATAAAAATAAAAATAGAAAGTAATGCAGTAAAGATCACACACAGTTTTACCCAGCTTCGGCAAAAAATTGCCTACGTGATGCCCCCAAGGTTTCTACTAGAAATTAAGTAATCAGACGCTTACAAAAACATGTAAACTTGCAATACCCGCTAACTTGATTAACTTAACTCTAAGCTCAAAACCCTTCCACAACTCAGCCACTGAGTTGCAAATTCTCGAACTACAAAACCGTAGTTCGTAAACTAGTTAATCTAGAGTTTTACTTAAATAAAAAATAAAAAACAAACAAAAGTACAAAAAAAATAAAAAACCCTAATATCTAATATGGTCGGCCCAATTAAAAAAAATGCGGTCCAAAAATAAGATTATCCTCTTATTCTTATTTGTATATCAAGGCCGATTATTCCTCTTTATCCCTTCTTCTGAAATTAGGGTTCCTTCTGATTGAACACGCTGATTCAAAATTGATCGATTGAAGTGATGATTTCACTTTGGTTTGCTTCGTCAATTGATTCCCTAGCTTTGATTTGCACTCGGTCGCTTCATTTGACTCAAGCACTTCTTCGGTTATGGCTTTGGTATGATTTTAAATTTGCTGTTTTTAATTATCTTGCTAGTAACTCGACTTCATGTGTTCTGCCAATGATGATACGGGTTTAAATAAGGATAAAATACCTAAATTTTCGTTTGCGTTGTTTTGATTTGAATTCTTCATGATTTTAGTACTTGCGTTGATTTCTGATCGAACGATCTCCGAAGAATGACTTGTTCATCTCTGACCTGATCATCCTTCGATTATAACTTGACATTTGAATTTTAGATATATTTGAATTGGTTCTGTTCTTTGCTGCAAATGACTTGTTCATTGTTCATTGTTCCATTTTCTAAAATATGTTTCCTTATGACTTCTGATTGAATTCTCTTGACTTGTTCAAACTGCTACTGATAATTTTCGATTTTTTGAACACTGCCTTGTACTAGTAATCTAAACATGATGTTTTGCTCGAGTTTAATCTGATGTCTCCATGTATATACATACATACATATATGTATGTATATATGTGTGTGATTGCTATGGCCGACAACTCTCCTTATGTTGTTGTTTAACTCTCTGATTAGTCCCACATTTCTACTTAACTTCTTTGGCATTTTCGACTCATGGTTTTGATTAATTGGTCTGAGGTTCTGTCATTCCATTGCTCTAGTTATAATGATTTTATGATAGTTGCTTGTTGATTTCCATGTCCATTTCCTTGTAATGTTTGCTGGGTTGATAAACTTGGTGCCTTTGTTATTGTAGTCTCTTTGAAAACTACTGCCACTTGATATGATTCTGGTCCATATTTGTCCCACTGGCTTGTTGAGTTGCCATGTTCACTTGCTTGTCTTTTTCAATTGAGCCAAGTTCACTTGCATTTATCTATGTCCTCAATTTTGGTTGTATGTTGATTTGCTTCGAGTAAAATTGCCCTTGTGCATGTGCATACTTATTGTTTACTGTGTGCATATATGTGTGCATACTTGTGCACTTCATGTTGATTTCTGCCCTGTACTTAGCCTTGAGTTTTGATTTTGCTTGAAAATTTTGTATATTTTCATGTAAATGTTGAAAATGAACTTGATAGTTGCTTGGTTCCTGAACATGTCTGAACCTAAGCATGTCTGGTTGAAGTCTGGTTGCATGTTGGTTGGACCTGAGTATGTCTGAAACTTTAATTGCTTTGACTGGTCTAGTTGAGCTGCTGTCATGTTGTTTTTGCATTGCACTTGAGTTGAATCCAGTCTTGGCTTGGGTTTAACCTTATGCTCACCTGTCCCTGCAATTTTAACAAGCAAGTGTATATCGGTGTGCATGACATTGTGGCATGTATAGTGATACATTGTGCATGTCACAAGTTGTTCGTGTATTTTTTATTCTAGTTTGAAAAAGATGAATTAAAAAAAATGATGACGAACTTTAACATCCTAAAATTTTCAACCATTCGCATCCATACATGTCGGAATTGAATTTCTCAAAATATCAAATTGTTAATTTAAATTTGGCAAAACTCAGCATATACAGTAAATAAATAATCACAGAATCACAAACACAGAGTAATATAACAATAAGCAACGGAAATAAAAGAATAGTAGTTCATGAAGCTACTATATATATATAACAGAGTTAAATAAGATACAACAGAGGTCTCGAATACATAGATGTCTAAATACAATAGTCAAATACAAGATCTGAACACATCACTGGAATCAACTGAATAACTGCAAGCTGAATATATATTGCTGGATCTCCAAGCGAAGCTCCAACTCCAAAGGTGTAACGACCCGGAAATTTCGAATCCGAAATTTCCAGATAGTTAGAAGAAAAAGAAAGAGATAGAAGAAAGAAACAGAAGAAGAAGAAGAAGAAACATCAACATCTCACATTCGCAGCGGATAAAATATAATAATAAATGATAACAGTTTTACAAAACAATATTATATCTGTCGATTACATTTTAATACATCAGAGTTACATATTTATACAGACACTGGATATACATAATTATCAAGCCTCAGATATACAATAATATAACATAGTAGAAACACTCCATACGTTCCTGCCATCCAGCTCGTCTCCTGAACTCCCAAACGTCCTTACCTGAAAATCTGTAATACTCGGTCTGACCCGAGCATTACATCAAAGTAACACCCGGGTCAGGCTGGAAACCAGCGTGAGTAAACTCATCTAACAAGAAATTCTAATCCATAGAACTTATTTAAACCCGGGGTAACTCGTACTTTACTATAAGTAAACAACTTATATAGTCAACACTTATTTTCACAAAACAATATCTAAGTATCCAACTTAGTTTAAATGGTCCATATTATCCCAAACCGGCCTATTGATTTCACATATCAATCTATAAAGAATTATGAAAGATTTCAAATCGAAGTGGTTTCGGGTATTTACTAATACCCGACTCCGGTCTCTTCGAAACCAATGCCATCTTAAATCCAAGTTGTTTAAGTGAAAACAAATCAATTTATATTCAGAGTAACATATTCAAACTAGCGATTCCATTACGGATAAATAATCCATATCATCACAGTTTAAACCAAACCATTTCATATCACATAACATCATAATTTATCAGACTAGAGATATTAATCAATCCAAACATTCAATACTATTTAATCATCCATAAACAAGCTTAATTAGTCCCAAATTTATAGTTAATTTAATTTACTCAAATTAAATTAATTACTTATGAATTCATTATCTAATCTTGCTTAATTCACATTAACAAATTTACAAACCATTTGTTATTGTTTTAATTAATTTAATGAAATTAATTAATCATTCTTTAATTACTCATCTTAATTAATTATCATTAATAAATCCTTTAATTAATTACATTAAGTAATTAACTATTCTTTAATTACTTACAATAAGTAATTATACTTTAAGTAATTATTCTTTAATCAAGTACATTAATTAATTAACCTTTAATTATTCACATTAATTAATTATTACCATAATTAATTTCATTAATTAATAATCCTTTATTGATTACATTAATTAATTAATCATCTTTAAATTTTTAAGACCTTAATTAATTACAACCATTTACTTAATTACTCTACTTAATTTTCATTTAATAACTTTTGTAATTAACTAAAAAAAATTAAACATATATAGTTATCTTAACTTAATTAAATTAGCATCATTATTAATCTAAGTTAAGGATTAAATTAAAAACTTTCAAATTACTTATTTATTATTAATATTATTTTCATATGTTTAGGTAAAAATAGTTACCTCAACTTGAAACTTTGTTTACACTCTCATTTTATTTTAATTTATTAAAAAGAGAACTCGGGCCGAAGCCCAAACTCCCGACCCAACTCAAATTTTCCCCACTTCTTCCTTCTTTAACATTTGCTAAATTACTTGCGTACAACCCTGAACCCAACCCGATGCAATCCCTTCTTCTCCCCGACTCACCCTCTTCTCTTTCTATTCCTACAGTAAAACAAAACCGGACACCCAGAGATACGTGCACGTGCACGCGCGATCATCACCTCTCCGACCAATGCTGCTACCACCAACAAGCCACCCACATCACCCTCGTTCGACTCGACCCCCAAAAACTTCGAAACGACCTTCGAATCGAATCCAAGCAAATCGAGCTCCACTGGAAAGAAATAGATCATCCAAACCGTCTCGCAACACCACCACCGTCCACCGTTCCCTGCCAGAAAACACCCGGACCTTCGCCAAAGCTTCCCGCTTCTATTCCCCTTACTCCAAGTGAACTCGATGCGCTAACGACGATGCATTACCTTCAAATTTAACAGCGACCCAACCTGGACTTTAAACCCTAAATCATCATCATTCGACCATCATAGTGATTTGAAAATCTACCCATTATTTTTCTGACATTCTACATCATGTGAACTTCCTCAGACATTAACCCTGAGCTTCCATTCGTCGACACTCGTAGGAATTTGACCATTTTGTGTTTTCCGTTCAACCCAAAAATTCTCACTATATGCTTGTTTAAAAATCATGATTCAATTACTAAAAATCATCATTTTGTACAACACATAACATTATATAATCCAAATTCATAATCTTAGACATTGATTTTTGATGAAAATTTGTACTTCACTGAATTTTCCCTAATTTGAAATAATTACTAAATATAAAATCCTCAAACTATTTTTTTTAAATTATATCTTGTTTATTCAAACATATTTTGTTTAAATATCAAAGCCTAAAAAGAATTAGGGAATGAGAATTTTAAATTTTTGAATAAGTTTAAACCTGTAATCTAAAACAGAGGCATGTTTTGCCTGCACACAGACATGCACACCAATAACACCATATATATAGATATATATACACACATGCAAGCCTATTTACATTCATGCAAACATTTCTCACATAACTACAAGGATTTATCACATACATCAGGTTATAAAACAATTTAAGGGTTTTAAATCAAAGTTTACTCATAGATATTCAGCTATCAGATTTCATCCATTCAGACATTTTCACTATATTACTCAAGTATTTTCACATGCATCAGGAGATAATAGATTAAAATAGGTGTTACTCACTTGTTTTTAGAGAACAGAGAAAGCTTTATGTAGTTGTACTGGAAGTTGTTCTTGAAACTGGAAGAATTTGAACTGCTGCTTGATTATAATTTGAAACTGAGTTGATCTTTGTTTTGCTTCAATTTGCCCCTGATCTTGTTTGATTGATCTAGTCGAAAGTTGTTGCTTGATATTTCTGGTTTGCTAACCTTTTATTTACAGGTTTCTAAATTTTCTCTGGTCTAAATTTTCAGACTTTAGCTTGTTTTGTATTTGTTTTAGAAATTTTCTGATCAAAGAAAATGAAAGAGGAATATGGAGATGTTTATATAACTTAGTTTTCTCATTTATTAGTTATTTTGAAAAATAAAAAGATTAAGGACACTTGTACAATTTTGATAACACTTGTCATTAAACACATTTCTTTTGCTTACATTTGTGATTATGTTCACACATTATTTACATTTGTAATTTCCATGATTTTAATATGTATTTATTATATTTCTAATTTTAGTTATATATATATAAATGTCTTAAGTATTTAATATTTAAATTTCTCTTACACTTATCTATATAAAATTTTAAAGATAATGATATAAAATCAATCATATGCTAATAAAAATCATATACACTTATTATTTTAAACTCAATTTATTTTTTTTAAGATTATTTACATTTGAATTTCAAATTCAAATTCTCTTTAAATTTTACTCATATATATTCAAATTAATACTTATTCTATTTTCTTAGGAAAAAGAATAAATTTTAGATTATTAATTGATTTATAAAGAAGATTATTACATAATTATTTGTCTAAAATTCCAGGATATCACATTCCTCCCCCCTTAGAATCTTTTCGTCCTCGAAAAGGAACGAAACCAGAATTTACTCTATACTTAATATCGGATAAATTATTCTTTGATTATTTTTAAAACACTTTTTAAAATCTATATAATATTACTAAAATAGTTTTTATAAAAATACTTTTTATAACTCGATGTTTCAACAAATCCATCCTTGTTCTCACAGAAATTCGGTCATACGTTGATCAGACATAGGACTGAAAATCTATAAGTACTTGGTAAACCCGTTTTCAACATCCAGTGAAAATATTTGGAAAATAATTTATGAAAATATAGAAAACAGTTTTGAAAATAGAGGAAATATCTTTGGTGAGAATGCTCTGGAAATCATCACCTCCATCCATGGTCGCAGTTAACCCGATGGTTACGTTGCCGTCCCGGCAAAATCCACAGATAACTGTAGGTCTCCGCGCTCCTCGATTACGCCATGGAACCCGCTACAGATCGCAGTTATACCCGGGCCTTACGTTGCTATCACAGCACAAACCCATATAACTGTAGGCATCAGCGCCACCGAATTTCGCTGCCAAATAATGAAACTTCTCCCACATAGGTCGCAGTCTACCGATATAAAATCAAACATAGACAGTTGACTCTCAGCGGCACACACGACTTTCGCTATGTTACCATAGTGTCACAGTCTACCGATATAAAATCAAACGTAGACAGTTGGCTCTCAGCGGCACACATGACTTTCGCTATGGTCTGCAGTAGATCGCAGTGACATCGAGTTAAACTGTCGTCACAGCATAACCCAAATGCCTCTGTGGGCACCAGCCCCTCGACTTCGCTACACAAATAATCCTCAGGAACTAGTTTTGTCCGGACTCCTCACAGGATCAACTTTAGAAACCCCCCTTGGGGCTCAAGGCAGTACCACCCAGTGGTACTCCTGAGAAGTTCATTTCAAGGAAGCGCCTTTTTCCCCAGAGCTATTCTCAAAACACTTTATACTATATACTTATAGTATCTTCAAATCATACCCTTTATGATTTATATCAAAATCTCCTTTACACAAAATCGATTACCAAAATCGATAATTCTCAAACTAGGCTTTCCAAAATCCAAAATTGATTTTCCCAAAAATCAAAAGCCTTTTTCAAATTCATAGGTTCCCAAAACCTTTTCCAAAATCATTCTCATAAGATCCTTTATATATATAGGTATAGATATATATAACTTTAAAAATCTTTGGATCATTTCAAACTTGTATAAAACCTCTTTTATACTTCAATTATTTCAAAACCCTTTTTATTCTGGCTAGATTCAATAAGGGAAGTTTATATTATTACAAAATACAACTTTATTTATTGCCAAATCAAATATTCAAGTTTAATTTCTTTATAAAGTTATTTATCGTTTACTTATCTCCATAAAGTAAATTTCAACCAAAGAAATATCCAATTCCATTATATTTCACAAAAATACTTTTCATTTCAAAGATCATTTTACAATCCTTATCCACAACTTCAATATCAATTTCATTCAAACTCGTACGATGTACACATATCATCCGTACGCAATATCAATCTGATCGCTCAATCGATCACACAATTTCACTTCCGAACTAGTATCGTCCACCCGACTTCCTAGTGCGGACTCAGATCTGGTTTCTTGATCAGAAACCGTCATTCTCCTTGCATAGTCACAATTATGATAGAGAATATCCAGAACCAATCAAAAATCCATATCCAGGTTCGTCGTCGAAAATCGAGCGAAAAATCCCAACTCGGATCGATAATACTATCTCGAAATTCTGTGTTCGAATCTGGATCAAATCACTATGCGAATAGAATAATATACGTACATCCTTCGTATTTATCTTTATTGATTATTAGCCAAATCAATTCTCTTTTCTATTCACATTTTCTTTTATTTCATTCACTTAATCTCAATTGCTTCCATTTCCAATTGAGTTATTACTTCAATTACAAACAGTCTGAACTCTGACCAAATTAAATTTAAAAATAGCTTGAAAAAGTTAAAAATAGATAAGTAGTTGAAAAATAGTTATTAGTTTGTAAAATAGCCGTAAAACAGTTAAGTAGGTATAAAATAGTTAGATAATTACAAAATAGTTTTTAAAATAGTGATTAGATATAAGTAACTGAAAAATAGTAATTAGTTTATAAGACAGTTTCAAAATAGTTAAATAATTTCGAAATAATTAAATAGTTTCAAAATAATTGTAAAATAAGTATAAGATAGTTTGGGGTTTAAGAAGAAAGATTGTATAGTAAATAGTTTGGAAACATATACTTGTATTAAAACAATTTGAAAATAATCCAGAGCCAAACTGTTTAATTTCCCAATCTCCATTTCCAATTAATTTCCCATCAATTTAATTTAAATTCCCACTTCCATTTAAATTGATTCAATACTTCAATTTCCATTGAAATTGATTTAATCTCAATTCAAGTTGAATTAACCTTAATTCCTTTCCAAATTCAAATCAAATTTCATTTGATTTTTAAACTTATTTAACTTTAATCACAATTCCAAATTATTCCAAATCAATTTGGATTAATTTCAAATTGAACCAACTTCAATTTCAAATCATTTCAATTCTAATTTACCATTTAAACTTATGCTTATCCATCTTCAATCATAATTCTAATTAATTCAAACCAAATCCAATTTGAACAAATTTTAATTTAAAACTCAATTTTAAGCTATCTCGAATTATATAAATTCGAGTTAAATTTAAATGTTGATTTAATTCCTTAAATCAAATTAACCCTTATTATTTTATTTTATTTAACAACTTAAATCTTTAAACCATTTAATTTTTAAATCCAAATTCCAAAATTCCGTTTTAAAATTATCTTTACTTAACTTATTACAAAGTTCAAATAAGAATTCGAAAACAATTTAATCTTCAGATTCTAATTTATTATCCATTTTCAATTTCCAAATCTCAAACCCATTTTGAGATTACTCATAATTCCCATTTAAACTCATCCATTTAACTTTCCAAGTTAATTCCAATTTCATCTTGAAATTTTCAAATCAGGTTGTTCATTCCAAACTTATTTAACTTCTTCTAAGTTAAATTCAATTTAATCCCATTAACCTTACTCAATTTGAATCCCTATTTCAAATTTTAAATTTCTATCAATATTCTTTCTTAAAAGTTCTAAACTTATTTCATTTTAAGTTTTTACATCACACTTCAGGGAAAAACTCATCACTCTAGAGTTTATTTTAAATTATCTTTGATATTATGTTTATCCCTCATCTATACATATTTATTTCCTTTACACTTCAAGTCATACTTAAAATTTTAAACCATTCTTGGTTCTTTTTTATCTCAAAACAAATTCCTTTAAAACAATTTCAAGTTTTCAGGATTTAGATTTAAAATTTCACAATTTCAAATTATCTTCAATTCCAATTTTTAAATCATACTCACCTAAAAGTTTACTTTCCTAAAACATTTCATTTTACTTAATCATTAACAACATTTTATTATTAAACACAAAAACCATTTATGATAATAACCAAGATTATCATATTTGGAAACTAGTTCATTATTATCTTTATTCTGATAACACTTCTACAAATTCAAGGTTTTAAATTCAGTTTGGATCCATTTCAAACTTATCTTTCAATTTAAATTTGGTTGTATTACTATTACCACTTAATTCTCATTATTTTATTTAATTCCAATGATTCAACAACCAATTTCTTTAATATATTTAATAATTAGAAATTTATTTCTATATATATCAAAAGATAAACTTATATAAAAACATTTTTTTTTAAATCATTTAAAAACCTTTATATAAGAAAATAACAAGTACGCTCTCATATATATATACACTCAACTCGTTCTAGGGTACCATTGACCCTATCCTTAACGAGTAATCCCAACAGAGCCAAGGTTCTCGCTTAACCTTTAGCTCTGATACCAAATGTAACGACCCGGAAATTTCGAATCCGAAATTTCCAGATAGTTAGAAGAAAAAGAAAGAGATAGAAGAAAGAAACAGAAGAAGAAGAAGAAGAAACATCAACATCTCACATTCGCAGCGGATAAAATATAATAATAAATGATAACAGTTTTACAAAACAATATTATATCTGTCGATTACATTTTAATACATCAGAGTTACATATTTATACAGACACTGGATATACATAATTATCAAGCCTCAGATATACAATAATATAACATAGTAGAAACACTCCATACGTTCCTGCCATCCAGCTCGTCTCCTGAACTCCCAAACGTCCTTACCTGAAAATCTGTAATACTCGGTCTGACCCGAGCATTACATCAAAGTAACACCCGGGTCAGGCTGGAAACCAGCGTGAGTAAACTCATCTAACAAGAAATTCTAATCCATAGAACTTATTTAAACCCGGGGTAACTCGTACTTTACTATAAGTAAACAACTTATATAGTCAACACTTATTTTCACAAAACAATATCTAAGTATCCAACTTAGTTTAAATGGTCCATATTATCCCAAACGGGCCTATTGATTTCACATATCAATCTATAAAGAATTATGAAAGATTTCAAATCGAAGTGGTTTCGGGTATTTACTAATACCCGACTCCGGTCTCTTCGAAACCAATGCCATCTTAAATCCAAGTTGTTTAAGTGAAAACAAATCAATTTATATTCAGAGTAACATATTCAAACTAGCGATTCCATTACGGATAAATAATCCATATCATCACAGTTTAAACCAAACCATTTCATATCACAGAACATCATAATTTATCAGACTAGAGATATTAATCAATCCAAACATTCAATACTATTTAATCATCCATAAACAAGCTTAATTAGTCCCAAATTTATAGTTAATTTAATTTACTCAAATTAAATTAATTACTTATGAATTCATTATCTAATCTTGCTTAATTCACATTAACAAATTTACAAACCATTTGTTATTGTTTTAATTAATTTAATGAAATTAATTAATCATTCTTTAATTACTCATCTTAATTAATTATCATTAATAAATCCTTTAATTAATTACATTAAGTAATTAACTATTCTTTAATTACTTACAATACGTAATTATACTTTAAGTAATTATTCTTTAATCAAGTACATTAATTAATTAACCTTTAATTATTCACATTAATTAATTATTACCATAATTAATTTCATTAATTAATAATCCTTTATTGATTACATTAATTAATTAATCATCTTTAAATTTTTAAGACCTTAATTAATTACAACCATTTACTTAATTACTCTACTTAATTTTCATTTAATAACTTTTGTAATTAACTAAAAAAAATTAAACATATATAGTTATCTTAACTTAATTAAATTAGCATCATTATTAATCTAAGTTAAGGATTAAATTAAAAACTTTCAAATTACTTATTTATTATTAATATTATTTTCATATGTTTAGGTAAAAATAGTTACCTCAACTTGAAACTTTGTTTACACTCTCATTTTATTTTAATTTATTAAAAAGAGAACTCGGGCCGAAGCCCAAACTCCCGACCCAACTCAAATTTTCCCCACTTCTTCCTTCTTTAACATTTGCTAAATTACTTGCGTACAACCCTGAACCCAACCCGATGCAATCCCTTCTTCTCCCCGACTCACCCTCTTCTCTTTCTATTCCTACAGTAAAACAAAACCGGACACCCAGAGATACGTGCACGTGCACGCGCGATCATCACCTCTCCGACCAATGCTGCTACCACCAACAAGCCACCCACATCACCCTCGTTCGACTCGACCCCCAAAAACTTCGAAACGACCTTCGAATCGAATCCAAGCAAATCGAGCTCCACTGGAAAGAAATAGATCATCCAAACCGTCTCGCAACACCACCACCGTCCACCGTTCCCTGCCAGAAAACACCCGGACCTTCGCCAAAGCTTCCCGCTTCTATTCCCCTTACTCCAAGTGAACTCGATGCGCTAACGACGATGCATTACCTTCAAATTTAACAGCGACCCAACCTGGACTTTAAACCCTAAATCATCATCATTCGACCATCATAGTGATTTGAAAATCTACCCATTATTTTTCTGACATTCTACATCATGTGAACTTCCTCAGACATTAACCCCGAGCTTCCATTCGTCGACACTCGTAGGAATTTGACCATTTTGTGTTTTCCGTTCAACCCAAAAATTCTCACTATATACTTGTTTAAAAATCATGATTCAATTACTAAAAATCATCATTTTGTACAACACATAACATTATATAATCCAAATTCATAATCTTAGACATTGATTTTTGATGAAAATTTGTACTTCGCTGAATTTTCCCTAATTTGAAATAATTACTAAATATAAAATCCTCAAACTATTTTTTTTAAATTATATCTTGTTTATTCAAACATATTTTGTTTAAATATCAAAGCCTAAAAAGAATTAGGGAATGAGAATTTTAAATTTTTGAATAAGTTTAAACCTGTAATCTAAAACAGAGGCATGTTTTGCCTGCACACAGACATGCACACCAATAACACCATATATATAGATATATATACACACATGCAAGCCTATTTACATTCATGCAAACATTTCTCACATAACTATAAGGATTTATCACATACATCAGGTTATAAAACAATTTAAGGGTTTTAAATCAAAGTTTACTCACAGATATTCAGCTATCAGATTTCATCCATTCAGACATTTTCACTATATTACTCAAGTATTTTCACATGCATCAGGAGATAATAGATTAAAATAGGTGTTACTCACTTGTTTTTAGAGAACAGAGAAAGCTTTATGTAGTTGTACTGGAAGTTGTTCTTGAAACTGGAAGAATTTGAACTGCTGCTTGATTATAATTTGAAACTGAGTTGATCTTTGTTTTGCTTCAATTTGCCCCTGATCTTGTTTGATTGATCTAGTCGAAAGTTGTTGCTTGATATTTCTGGTTTGCTAACCTTTTATTTACAGGTTTCTAAATTTTCTCTGGTCTAAATTTTCAGACTTTAGCTTGTTTTGTATTTGTTTTAGAAATTTTCTGATCAAAGAAAATGAAAGAGGAATATGGAGATGTTTATATAACTTAGTTTTCTCATTTATTAGTTATTTTGAAAAATAAAAAGATTAAGGACACTTGTACAATTTTGATAACACTTGTCATTAAACACATTTCTTTTGCTTACATTTGTGATTATGTTCACACATTATTTACATTTGTAATTTCCATGATTTTAATATGTATTTATTATATTTCTAATTTTAGTTATATATATATAAATGTCTTAAGTATTTAATATTTAAATTTCTCTTACACTTATCTATATAAAATTTTAAAGATAATGATATAAAATCAATCATATGCTAATAAAAATCATATACACTTATTATTTTAAACTCAATTTTTTTTTTTAAGATTATTTACATTTGAATTTCAAATTCAAATTCTCTTTAAATTTTACTCATATATATTCAAATTAATACTTATTCTATTTTCTTAGGAAAAAGAATAAATTTTAGATTATTAATTGATTTATAAAGAAGATTATTACATAATTATTTGTCTAA
Organism: Allium fistulosum; assembly: GCA_030737815.1. Classification (NCBI taxonomy): domain Eukaryota; kingdom Viridiplantae; phylum Streptophyta; class Magnoliopsida; order Asparagales; family Amaryllidaceae; genus Allium; species Allium fistulosum. The sequence goes on along the minus strand of CM060901.1, from coordinate 86,078,016 downwards.
AATTCCAGGATATCACAAAAGGTGAGTCTCGAACACTAAGCCACTCAGTCTGACCCGAGCGTAAAGCAAAACACAAAACACTCGAGTCAGGATTAACATTCTTATATCAATAAATCCAACTCAAGTGAAATATCAACTGAAATACAAGTAACTTAAAGGATGTTTGGAATAACCATCCTCTAAGGATCCGTTAAACTATCTACTATGTAGTAATATACGCTATTATAATATGTCTAAAGTAAAGTAAACTATTAAAATAGCGTTAAGGCGTTACCCATATCCCCCATAACACATTTTATAGTGCCAGTAGTCTATATAGTACCGTAATACCCCGTAAACTGGAGCTACCATAGGATACTCCATAGGTACGACACAAATCAAACTCGTAGTAAAGCACGCTAGGGTAGGTGACACGGCTCAACTTGGCAATGCCAGGGTAGATATACCAATTACACTTCCGGGCCGGTGGTAACGCAGAGCTGCAGCAATCGCCCACCTCGAGCCATACTCCCAAAAATCCGAGGGTGCGCACCAAATCAATCACAAAGTAATAGAATGGCATACGATGGAGTGTGTTCGATCAGAGGAGCTACCTCATTAGCCCATCAATTGCTCCTGTTTTAGCCACCTTATGCCAACTCACGGGAGTCGGGTCCACGTATATACCTCATATAGGATCGTCGCCACCATCCTACTTCATTCTGGAATCTCCATCGCGCGCACAGTTGTTAAAGTGGTTTTCGGTATCGACGGAGAGTATGCCCATATCCGATCCCGGTCTCTTTAACAACCAAACATTATTATAACGCCGCGGTCATTTCAGAATAGTTTATACTTCAAAACCAAAATATCATTTCCATTTAAAATCCATATCAATACGATATCATTTCCATTTCAAAAATATTCACTTCCAAAATCATAGTACTTTCAAAGTTATAATACTTTCGAAACCAAAAAAATTTGAAATAATAATACTTTGGAAATCATAATACTTTGAAATTCATAACTTTGGAAATCATAACACTTTGAAATCATAACACTTTCCTTCAAATAGTTTAGATATTAATAATAGTATATAAAATAAAATAGTTTATAAAATAAAATAATTTATATAAAATAGTTATAAGTTAAAACAATTTATATTAAAATAATTAGTATATTTAAAATAGTTTATAAAATAAAATAGTTTATATAAAATCGTTATAAGTTAAAATAGTTTATATTAAAAAAGTTTATAAGTTAAAATAGTTTATATTAAAAATAGTTTATATTAAAATAGTTTATATGAAAATAATTTATAAAGTAAAATATATAAATAGTTTTAAATATAATTTAAAATTACTTTATATAATAAAATAGTTTCCTCAACTTTCACAAATCGATTCAATCAATTCGAATTCCAAATTCAAATTTAATCAAATCTCAAATCATCAAATTCAATTTCAATTCAATTAAACATTTCAAATTATATCGATTTCAAATACCGATTTGAACCACAAATAAACCTTTTCAATTTCAGTATATTTCAATGCTTTAAATATTCAACATTTCAAAACTAAATTCGATAATTATATATATATATATATATATCAAATTCACTTTACAATTATTTAGTTTGAAATATTAACTTAATCACTTCAAAAATCATCTAAATACAACTTCAATTTACAAATTTAAATAAACAAAATATCCCATTTAAATTTATATAAGTTGAAATATTCCTTTAACTCACTTTTAATCAAATTCAAGTTACAAATTATATTTTTAAAATTTCAAATTTAATAAATTTCAAATCAAACTCATTTATGTATAATTCTTAAATAAATATAAATATCAAATCAATTTCAAATTATCTTTCCAACCTGAATCATTATAAATTCTATATTTTAAAATATATATTTTAAATAAATACTTAAACATATTATATATCAACTTTATTAAATCAACTTTAATAAATCTTTAAAATCAATATTTATTAAAACCATATATTTCTTCTCAAAACCATAGAAATCACTTTTCAAAATATTTATCTATAGACCAACGGTGTGTGTATATAATTTTCTATCCTATGGTCAAGTGATACAGATATTTATCATTTCAATCCGCAATTTAAATATATACGGGTATATATCTTTTCAATCCGCAATCCCAAATTCAATTCAAATGAAAATCGCTTGGGTTTATCATTTCAACCATAACGATTTCCTCCTATTCTACAGATCGTTCGGGTATGTATCATTTCAACCCATAGTGAATTCTATACTAACAGGGAACTTGCAGAGTGATAACAGATATGATAATAACATAACAGGCATACATCATCAATATAGATAACAGATAATGGTGTCAGATGTCACAGGTGAACAGATACATATAACAGCGTATATATAGCAATGTAAATAACTAACAGCAGCATATTTCAATTGACGTTTCAATTGAAATCAAATTTAATAAATATGAGAACATTAATCGCGAGTGATTGCTCACCTTTCAAGGCTAGAGATTACAGGAGATGACACAGATACAAACACAGATACGGACCCTGAAATTAAGTTACGAATCCAAGCACGAATTCGATGATCATGGCTAATAACAAGGAATAGACGAAATCAAATCAAAATTGGGTTGATGAAGATAAATGGGTAAAAGTGAACTCTCATATATATAACTATATATATATATAACTATTTATAGGTATATAAATCATATTCTAAATTCTAACACATATTAAATTAAATATACATGTACTTTTAAAATCATTGTTTATACAAAAAAAATCAATATAGTTTTACATATACACATATTAAACAAAATAAATCTTAATGGTAGGTTTGGAAAAATCAACGTCAAAATATATATATCAGAAAGGCCACTATCTACATACTTTATTAACTGTATATAGAATTCAAGTCAAACATATAATTAAACTATCACTTTATAAATTACAATGATATATTTTCATATACATAAATAATTAAAATACTTCTTTTTTTATATAACTTGTAAAACTGAAAAAATAAAATGACAAAATGAACAGGTCGAAAACTTAAATATGCATGCAACAGTAAAACAACTAGATATATATGTACAGACTTAACATATATGCAAACTAAGCCTATATATATACAAACAATGTATACCCTTTATATAATCAATATATTATACTTTGAAAATCAATTAAGAACTTATATGATATAACTAATACTATATGCAGACTTTGAACAAATATACAAACCAAACCTATACCCAGTTATATGAGATCCAACTATAACCATTTTATGTGTGCCAAAACAATGTATATACACAATCAGACCTCAATACTATATATATATAAACCTTTGATAAAAGACGCAAATGTATATATGCAATCTATATAATATAATATGTATAACTTACATAGACTCAACAGAGCATGCTCAAACCTATACTCTTCTGTATACAAACCACAGGTTATATAAACTAATAATATATTACTAATATAATTTAGATATGAATGTAAACTATAGATATCGAAACCGGCATAACAAGACATAGGAACAGGCATAACAGTCATAACACAATGATAAAAATGTATATATAACTTACGCATAACTTACATATATAAAAATTTTAAACTCATAAAAAGAATACAGTTTATACATATATTACTCAAGGTCTGTACATATATATACAACAAATTCTATATTTATATATATAAACCTGTATACACATAACTTTATAAATCTATACCTAAAACCAACATTTCAAATAACTTTATATATATATATATATGCAACTTATAATATACGAACATAAATCTATATGCAGTTCGACACTATCCTTAAGCATAATATATATATAAATACATACAATTTTTAAATGCGAAGAAAAGAATAAATAAATAAATACTATGTACCTTAAAAGAATGACGCGGAGGCTAGGCAAGGAATAGAAGGGGAATCGGCAAAACTGGGGAGGGGATGAGAGGGTAGGCCGGCGACCAGGCTGGGTGAACGGTTGATGCGGGAGGTAGGCTAATGGGGTTTGTGAAAGGGCGAGGCCTGGGTGCTGGCATGGGCCGAGAGGAAAGAGACATGGGCGATGGATGCTGTCGAGGCCATGAGAGCAAGGGAGGGGTAAGGAAATGGCAGGCTCGAGAATGGGTTAAAAAGAAATGAAGAGATTTGAAAATGAAGATGATGTACCGGTTTTTTTCTTCAGGCAATATGAAATAAAATATAGTCCCTTACATTTTAATTAACTCAATAAAGTTAGAATGGCAAGAATTTTAAAAGGCAACCAGGATATACAAAGAGGCAAATGACTATTGACTGAGTGGATAATGAATCAACAAGGAATTCAAAAAGTTCAAAAATGCGGAACCGATTCAGAAATTGTTTAGTAGATTTCGTTGTCATCCGGACTCCGAAACACACAAACGAATATACTGTGGAGATCAGCACGGCAAGACGATCAAAATGGTATACAGATATCAGTGGTACGATCATCCGATCAAAAGTCGATAATCGGTACTGAAAAATGCTGCTATTCTGCCGAAAATAAGGCAAACAGGGCAATAGCAGTTCAAATTTGACGAAACGAAAGATGACGTCTCACTCAGAAGATGATTTACAAATTTATTATGTAAAAATATTCAGCTTTGGAAAACGTTTTATTATCATCAAATAGTAACTGATTTAAATTGAAATAGAATTACACAAGAAAATAAACTTCCATATTATTTGATGGAAATTTACCAGTTGCTATGTTTAAATAGACACGTATTCCAAATATTAAATTTTTATTTTTAGATTCAATTATTTAAAATTTCACAAAGGTTTAATTAATTAAATTAATAAAATAAATAAAATTTACGGGTCGTTACACGAACAACACAATATTTTCAAACACACACTTCATTGTGCACTACAAAATATTTCTTTTTCAATTCTACTACATCAATGTTTATTTGCAAATAGTTCAGATGCTAGATACAGGCTGGAACAGAGTTGAAGATCAAATACGAGTGATGAGTGAATATGTAGTGAGGTGAAAAATTATATAGTGAAAATTGTGTTGTAATTAAAACTTGTATTTGGAATTGTGTAAATATATTGAGAGCTTAAATTTATACTATTTTAATTTGTAATAAAGAATTGTTTGAATAAAATATTTATTTAAATAAGAATTCCGAGTTATTTATTTTATTCAACAAATATTTATTTAATTATGTGGAAAAATAAAATAGTACAATAACAAATACATTTAAACGAGTATATATATGTGTTTATTATCATCAAACAAAAATCATACACTAGTATATTCTACATTCTGGACATTGAAACTACGCGAAGCTAGTTGAAAGCTGAGGCAGAATAGATGACGCATAACATTCAGTATCAGCAATAATTAATCAACAAATCTGCCCCTATTATGTAGAATTTGTAATCTTTTCATGTATTTCTATTATTTTTGTTGTATCTTTTTAGTTTCGATGTACCAATTTGTTTATTGATATATCTAGTTTTTTTTTTGTAATTTTTACATTAATTTATAATTTAATATCAATTATTAAAATTTGCTAAAAAATAATTCAAACGATTTAAAACAACTAAAATACAATATATACAAACAATCTTTCTCTGTTCCTAGCCTATTTCGCAAAAAAAATGCATTCCCCTTTCATTGAATTTTCTTCGTTCACGCCTCGTTCAGAATGTCCCTTTCACACACTCCTTTCCTTCATAAAAAATGCACCTATGGTATGCTTAAAAAAGATTTTTGATCTGTTATTATGAGTAAGTATTTTGTACATATTAGATCTTATTTAATATATGTAAGTGTTTTAAAATAATTGATTTTATTCAATTTATATATAGATTTTAAATATATATTATCATTTTGTTTAAACTATTGATTTTAATTTCTAACAATACTAATTTTATTTAGGGTACTTTTGGCACAGGTCCTTATTAAGTTTCAAAATTCACGAAAAGTCCTTCACTAAATTTCAGTGTAAATTAGGTCCCTGTTTTTTATTCACGATTATTGCAGAGCATGATGCAACATTTCATAAAAGTTGCTGACATTTCCGCAACATTTCTCTACACTGTGAACATAGTGTATGAAAGTTGTTGAAATATCAACACTTATTTATAAAAGTTGCTGATATTTCAGCAACATTTATGTACACTGTGAACACAGTTTATGAAAGTTGCTGAAATATCAGCACTTATTTATAAAAGTTGCTGACATTTCAGCAATAATTTTTCTTCGTTTTTACAATAAAACTGACACAAATAGTTGCTGAAATATCAGCACTTATTTATAAAAGTTGCTGACATTTCAGCAATAATTTTTCTTCGTTTTCAGAAAACAGGGACCCGCTTTACAATGAAACTTTGACAGGGACCCGCTTTACAATATGAAAGTATGATAGGGATGCTTCCCTAATTTCCACTTTTATTTATTTATTGAAACAGTGGTACTTTATTCAAGTAGAGACTCATTTTGATGTCTTGAAGTTCGAACTCATGACCTCTTGAACTCCAACCTGAAGCACCGTCATACCACTTGCCACTTGAGCTAGAGGTCCTTGATAATACTAATTTAGCTATGTAATGAACATAACCTTCCATAACTTATAAATGCGATATGTGCATGTATATTACATTAATGTTTACACAGGGAGTGTTTGTGCCCATAGAGGTGAAATGAAATATGTATAAGGACGGACCTACACTAGGCCCAGCGGGGTCAGTGGCCCCACTCAATCTAGTATAACTATGAGTATTAAAAATATTTTTCTTGTAATCATGGAATAAATTTGTATCAAAATCATTACTTTTATGCTTTTTGAGTATTAAAAGTTGTTTCCAAATGGAAACAAGTAGTTAAACCTTTTTTAACTTGTGTAACATCCATAAACTATCACGGTTATTCATTTTGTTGTGATAATGTATTTTTCCAAAGTGTATAAATTCAATATAATTAGCAAGTTTTAAAGGAAGATATGGTTGAAATGAAGAAGTGTATGATTAGTAATACATCTACTTTCTAAGTATACAAAAGTGAAAACCAAGCCCAATCTAAATTGACAGGTCTTGATTATATCAATCTAGATTCCACTAAGCTCTTTTAGTTTATTGAATTGGGCTTATTTGTATTGACACACGCAAAGATTAGTTTGGCTTTGCCTCTTTTCAGCTTACATTTTTGATGACTTATATAGAAGAAGAAAAATATGTATTAGATATCATCAAAATAAAGAAAGTGTTCTAAAAAGAGTTAATGCTTAAAGTCTAAAAATATTTTCTCTTAAACAAAATACACATTGTAATGGTATTTTAGTTTGTCTTTATGGAATACTAAAATAATATAATTTTAGTACAAACATTTAGTAATATTGTAATTTACATTATGTTCTTAGTCATTAAAAGTATATTTGACTCATTTCACCTCCAATAACCAATATTTCTGCGTATGTCACTGGTGTGTGGTGTGTGGTGTGTGGTGTATGCATGTGGTGTGTGTGTGTATGCATGTGTGTTGTTCATATTTGAGTTATTTGAGAGTTTTAATGTTTGCCGAGGAGATATATCATAGGCATGATGGTTTTGCTTTGATTTATAATAACTTGGAGTTTAGATATGACGTTTAAGGCTATTCAAAATAAAAAATGTGTGTTATGGTTGGTTTAATTATTTGTTTGGATGTTAATTATTGCGACTAAATTGATTATTTTTTTGAGATTTGAGAGAAAAAACACTACCGTCGATTAAATCTAGTTTTAGATCTCATTGCCGAAACCATGACATTTTTGTGATGATTTGGTAACCATATTGCATCTGTATGCTAGTTGGAAAGTTTGTTGGTGACAAGCGGAAGTTTGCTTTCAATTATGGACACATGAATGTTGATTGATCTGGTGTTTGTTTGGTTGGATTTGGTGCTGCCAGGGCCTAGCACATGCCTAGCTATGAGGTTATCTGCTTATGCGAGTGGCACTTCAGTTAGAAATATATCAAAGTACGTAGCGAGGTGGCTATATTGTTCAGATATTAATTAATGCCAAGAAGATGTGAAAGAAAGTTATGTGTTCAAGACGAGGGCATTTCAGGTAAGTGGCAACGAACATAATTTATTATGCTCTAAATTTTATAACGAGGATACAAAGTGGAGCTTGAGAAAACTAAGCAGCGGCTTATTATACATATTCGGGTGGAGTTTGAGTTTGAAGTAAGAAAGTAATAAGTGGAGAACAAGAAGTAGTATGAGAGAAACATGGAGTTATGCTCGTAGTCATTAGCAGTAATAGTACTATGAGGTGACATGTGTTTTCATTAAAGTGCATAAAGGTAGCTAGGAAAATTGCAAACATGCCTAAACCAAGACATGTGCTTGGGATTACTTGAGAAGTAATCTGAACTAGTGGTGCTTAGTATAACCCCATGAGGACCGAGCATTATACCAAGGATGCTATAGTGAAGTGCTCCAATATTAAATTAGCTCTGGTAGCTTGACTCGCTTGCATTATGACTATTTCATGCATCCATGTGAGGATGACATAGTGGAACGCAAACAAGTAGGGACAAGTGTTTGGTTGGCTTGGTTATCCGATGATGATTTTTTTTAAATCAAACTAAAACCAGTAAAAATGAAAATCAAACCAACCGAATTAGGTTTGGATGGTTTGGTTGGTTATCCGATTTAACCGAACTAAAAATGATTCACATTTTATGTTTGGAATATTAATTTTAATCTAAACTAAAACCTAAATATATTATTAAAGTATTCTTATTTAGCATTATTATGCTTTCTAATTATAATTTTGACATATATATGATAAATAAAATTTATGTAAATCACTAAGTAATCTAAAAAAATTATTATAAAATTAGTAATTTTGGAAATATAATAAAAGTTTGGTTGATTTAGTTAAACCGATAACCAAACTAAATTTTTTACGGGCTAATTATAAACCGATCTAATTTTAAAACCAAACCGACCGAATTGAATTGGTTTGGTTGGTTTATTTAGTTTAACCAAAGATTGTCCACCCCTACAAGTAAGTGAGATATAAGGACAATAAAGTATGAGCTTGTATATGCACTACGTTATGATTTATAAAATGAAGTGAATGTGTGATGCTCATGCTCGACACTAAAAAGGAAGAATTTCTCCCAGCATTTCAAAGTAGTTATCTTATGAGGTAATGGCTACTTGGATGAAGGACAGGGGTCTTAGAAGTACAAAATTGATTATTTGAGTGCTTGCTAAAGAGAATGAGTAATTGGTCGAGTGTTAGGAACCATCGTTATCAAAAATCTTAAAGTCTTACGATTGATATCATGAATTAGATCGGATCTCTAGCGTTACGATTCGATTTACGTTACGATTCAAACTCAATCAAAACCGCAATCGATAAAAATCATTTATATGAACCGATATATTCAATATACCGATTTGGATCCACAATTCCAGTTCTAACTTTTTCTACGCAAAATAAAAATTAAACAAAAGTAAAAAAAAAGGTTTTAGGTTTTTAGATATATAAATTCAAATATTAAAATCAATTTCAAAGTGTGGACAAACCTTAACGTATGAATCTTTTTAATCTATGTTTTAAATCCAGTTTTGATTTTAAGTTTGAACATTACGATTTAAATCTGAATTCCATTTTGGAATGTTTGGAATAATGAGCTTTGGAAAGAGCATAGACTTAAATTATTCATACATTTAAAACCGAACACAAGCAATTGTACTTGGATGGGAGTATAAATGTTGTTGGAATCATGGTATATGGTTTTTTTTAGATTAGAAACATTCCATTCTGGTACCAGCCAGAACCGAGATGGAAAAAAATCTCTAATTCCAACCAGGTAAAGCAACAATTTTTTTTTCCAGGGTATTTGAATCAAGAAAGGTAAAAATTGTAAAAAAGTAAGTAGAAAAAAATCGACAACACCACCAAAAGTGAAGCCTTAGTTTTAATTCAAAATCAACATAAAAAGGAAATCATCAAAATTTGAAAATCAATAGAGATTAAAATAACTATTGAAAACATACTTATTATTAAAATTTGCAAATCCAATCAAATTTTGTTTGCAAAGTAGGATCGAATTAAAGTAAAATTTTGTTCTTTTCTTTTATCACTGAATCATTTCCTTGTTTTTTGTCTATATTAGAGACAATGACGTAGGTGATGAAGTGGGTAGTAACTAAGTTGAGTCCAAAGTTTTAAATCTCCTCCAACTCGCATGAGATTTCCCTCAATATCTTCTTTTTGCATTTGAACAAGATGAAATTTCAAACATAATTTTTAATTTATTTGACACTTATCTCACCAAGCAGATCTCACCCCGGAGTTGTGGAACGAGCTGTCATTCCCAAAATTTGTCCAAAATCTGAAATTAAAAAGCTTAGGTTAGATTCATTTTTAGGTTGGGCTATAAATAGGTGGGTTAGGTCACCAACTCTTGCTGACATTCCTTTCCTCAAAAGCCATATCTTTAAGTGAGTTTGCTCTACTTGCTCTTCTCTCTAACTTTATATCTTTTTTGATAATGCCTAATTTCTACTTCCTCATTTCCAATCTAACACAAACATACTGTCATGACCTTCATTTCTATTCTCTCTTTTATTATTCTTAATGAAGTAAAATAAGAGGAGAAAATGAAGATAAAATAAAGATATAGATAGAGAAAAGTTGGTTATGCCACCCGTATAACAATGCACCCATATTCTTACCAAGTTGTCTACCTTTTCCATGTGTCATGCTTACATTGCATGTCCACTGAGCCAGTACCCACTCAAACCTCCTTTGCTCATAAGACATTCTGAGCACCAATGTGTTCCAAATAACGTTGCTAATCAAAATGAGTACCTTTATGACTATTTTTGGATACCTACTTGCGTTATACACACATTTACTATTGACTTGTAAAATACAATATGTTATACATATGGCAAACTATCTCACATATAAATTTCGATAATCTATTAGTTGAAATCAACGTTATCTTAATGTGGAAAGTGATAGAGTTAGGGGTATGCCCTAGGGGCAATTATGTAATTTGTTACATATATCTAACTCGATAACTTATTTTTTTCGAAGTAAATGGTGTATTCCTTCTATTATATACTTGATATAATGTGTTGTATTAATTAATTAATTTAATTAAAAATATATTTAATAGAAAATCCATAAATGTTATGTTTTGTGGTAGTAGTTACAAAGCGTTGTGACCATGAGTAATTTATCACAATGAAATTAAACATACCGTTTCAAATATTCCTAATCAAGATGTATTGAGACTGAATATTGATACATCTATTAAGACTAGAGTATGTAATTCTCACTAAATTTTGGACAGTGTATCACTCATGACTACTTAGGCACCAAGAGGTTACGTACCGATAGTTGTTGGATGACTATGGAATGGCTCACTCGATAGTTTTCTGTTGGTTAATATAACTAAGGTCAAATAGAAAATATCGATGTGATAAAATTACACATTTCTTTTGACTTGAGAATACTGTTGATATTCAATGTGAAAGCTCTGCTTTGATTATAGGTAAGTTGTGGCACGACGCCCATCAAACGACTATAGTTGGGTCGAGTGAGAACATTCGGAGTGAAACACTATTCAAGAGAGGATGCATCTCCTAGTTATATGAAGTTAGTATCACGATCAAATGTAGTCAACTAAAAGTCAAAGTATTTGGCCAGAGCAACATGGTTAATAATAATTGTTATTATTGAACTAAGGATTTTTTGTTTGGACCATAAAGTTGAATGTGTATGATATTGGAATTTCGACCACTACCAAATTCCATAAGTCCTAATGTGATATAGTTTTGACGTAGAGATTGGTATAAATAATTGTCACTATCGCGTGCTGCTTATAATAAGTGAAATTGGATTTTACCAAAAGATACGTAAACGATAAATTCAGCAAAAATGTCACACCACTAGCTAAGGTGACGCTGAACATTAATAGTCGAATTGTTTGATATTAATTGCTGACTGAATTTACACTTATGAGCACTACAACAAAAATACCCTATTACAACGCCCATTTTACAACGGGCATTTGCTGCCCGTTGTAATAGAAGGCTATTACAATGATCCATTCAGAACCGTTGTAATAGATGCCCTATACAACACCCTTTTTACAACGGGCATTTGGTGCCAGTTGTAATAGAAGGCTATTACAACGGTCCATTCATGACTGTTGTAATAGATGCCCTATACAACACCCTTTTTAGAATGGGTAATGACTGCCCGTTGTAATAGAACATGCATCTCGCTTCTTTAACCGGCCCTTTCGTTAGTAAAATAAAAATAGGAAAACCTAGTTCCCCAATCCAAATCGCTTCGCAACTTCAGATTCCAAATCGACCGATTCCAAGTCATTTTGCAACTTCATCTCCGAAATCGGTCTCTAGATCGTCAATAGCAGGGCTTCAGTTTCCAGTTGGAAGGATCGCCAGATTTCTGAAGGCAGGAAAATACGCTGAGAGAGTCGGCACCGGAGCTATTGTCTATATGCTGCGGTGCTCGAGTATCTAGCTGCCGAGGTACTTAATTTCTATAGTCATAGGTCGCTATTTAAATACCAGCGTTACATTCCAATTTCACATGTCGAGTAGTTTTATTTGGTAAAAGCAACGCCTTTAGGGTTGAGTTTGTTCTTTGGAAATTCAATTCATCAAATTAGGGTTTCCGATTTTAATAATGATCTTGGTCTGGTTAATCTTACATTATTTCTACATAACTATATAGATTTATAGGTTTTTGTTTTGATCTAGATGACACCTTTTGATTACCTCTGATTGAATTTACGTTTATGCTTGCCAATTTGTATCTTCTGATTAGAATTATTATCATTTAGCTTATGGTTTATAAATATAAGCTTAGCCATTGAATATGCAAAAAAGTTTATCAGAAATGAAGAAAGAATTCTGAATCCATATTATTTTTCCATGTGAACCTAGGAGCCTAGCTCTTAAAATAAACATATTGAAAAGTGTGATATATCTGAAAGAGAGCGTTCAAAGCAAGGAATTAATTTTCTGTAATTTTTTGGTGGAAATCAAAGTATCATTTATTGAAGAGACATGTACAAAGTTTGCAAAATATTGTGGCCATTCTCAGCTGTTGCTATAACCGTGTAACAGTGTTTGAATCTACTACTCTTTCCTCTGAAAGTTCAGTTGCATTGTTTTTTGTACATATATATGGTTGAGATTGACACAGATGATATACATGAATTGAATCGTGATTCATATGCCTTTTTTTCATTAACCAAATGTTTCAAACTGTTACAACTCACTTTATCAGCATCAGCTTTATACTATTTATAACAGGCTTATGCCACTACAGTACAGAGTACAGACCTTATTGGTAGCTAGTACATACATGGAGCATTTTTCTCTTAATAAAAAATAAATTACACATTATTATTGATGTAGTTAAGAAGTAGCTAGCCATTGAATTTACGTTTATGCTTGCCAATTTGTACCTTCTGATTAGAATTATTATCATTTAGCTTATGGTTTATGGCTGGAAATGCTGCACCTTAGCCATTGAATATGCAAAAAAGCACAACGTACCAATCACTGTTACAAAAAAATCCATCTACAGCCGAGCCCGGAATTTATGGCATCTTAGCCATGAGGTAATTATGTTGTACCTTATTTCTGATTTTGAAAAATGCAAGCACAGAAAACTACCAGTTTGTATTTCATTGCGTTTTGTTTATCTTCTTTTGAAAAATGCGAGTACAGAAAAGTGCTAGTAAACTAGTGAACAGACAAACAGAAAAGAGACTAGGTTATTCTTTCTTTCGTTGTGTTTTGTGTCAACAGTTGATTTATTCATACTGCTTTGTCTCTTTTATTCTTTGTGGTAAGAAATTAGATGTAACAAGAAGCTACCAGTTTCCTTTTGTTGTTACAGACATCTTTTTGTTGGTGGTAGATGGGTTTACAAGTTTTGCCACTCGGGTTCTGGAAGCAAAGCCTGTTGTTTGCCTCATTTTATTTTCACCTCCACATTTTTCATCAAGCCTTTTATGTGTCAGTATTTATTATGGGGATGAGGAAGCGAGGTTTCCATTGAGTTCATTTTTTGCCTAAATTGTTAAAGCCGTGATTGTGGTGGTTGAAGGCAGATAAATTTTATGGTTGCAGTATCATTTTGAGGTAATGCTTCTTCGTTTTTGTTGGTGAAACTCATACGATTAAACTATTATATTGATCTTGGTTCTGATTTAAAACAACCTCTCTAATTTTGTCATCTGTAGACTTGGAGTTTTTTGTTCGAGTAATGGAAAAGCCCTACACCGACACTTATTTCTTACTTTTTGCCATATTGCCTCTACTTTGTGCATGGGTAAGAATATCTTTTATGTCTATTTTCCTTAGTCATGACTCATTTTTACTCTTCTATGGAAATAGGCTGTCAAGCATGGGAAGATTGCAAGCTTCATAAATGTAGAACATATTGATTTATCAGAGCGTATAACAAGGAAAACTGTCAAGGTATAATCAAATTTGATTATTGATTGCCTTTTGTGATTTCTGGAGCATATAACTTGATTTTTGCTTAATTGTTTCTACCTTTTTAGTCCTATACCTATAGCCTTACAATTTCATTTCGATAATAACTTCGGTAGATTTTTTTTTGACGTTGAAATCTGCAACTGTAAGCATTAGTGAAAGATCATCCATTTTATATTATTCTGAAGCAATATACGGAATTGAGCAAGCTATTTGAATTTGCAGAATAAACACGGCTGTACTTTTACAATTATGAGACAAAAATGATAATTCCACCACAACATTGGCCAGTCAAAATGCAAATTCACCTCATTTTGGGACTACTATAGGGGGTGAGACTAAAAATATCATTGTTAAAAGTTTTTCTTCATGTGTACTAAGTAATGTAGAGTTGTATATATGGTTCCATAGTATTCAATTCGCATATCAGCTACACTACAGTATTCTCAAGTAACATGTTTACAAGTAACAAACAAGTTATTGCCATGTAGATGCTTCAACTATTGAAATGTTTATTGGGGAACAAAAATTTTCTAATCATATGCATTGAAATTGGGCATAGTTAACGCCTTTACAGTCAAATCCACTATAATTTCTCGAGTGACTATGGGATACCTCAAGAATAAAGAGATCCTGCAATTCTTGTTTAGGCAAAGAAAAGCTTATATCTTTCCAAAAATGGATTGCGTAGATTCACCATTGTTAGAATTCGCCTTGGTGGAGCCACCCTGAATAATTAATATACATACAATCATGATAACAGCCAAAACCCCCATCGCCAAAATTTTATTATTAGTTTGTTACTTTATCTCCATTATTCACGGTATTAATCTTTTTATTTTCTCTTCTAATTGGTGTGGCCATCAAATATATAATCAAATAATCACCATCCCAAAATCAAAACAACAAACTCCACCATTTCGTCCTTTGATACTGCATTTCACTTCACTTCTTGCTTTTCATTTAAAAAAATAGTCACGGTGCCTTTTCATTTTGTTACACTTTCTTCTTTAATTTCTTTTTCTTAGTAATGCTACCACTTGATTATGACAGTGTGATCAAAGAAAACCAATTAGAAGGTCCAATTCCCGCAACTCTGTTAATAACTTTCTTATTACTGTAATAATGTTGTTGCTACATGTTAATAACTTTCTTTATTTATAAATTAATCTGCAGTGTTATGGATGGAAATCCAATCTCTGGAAAAATTCCTGATTTTATTGGTAATTGGACCCAACTCAATCGATTGTGAGTGTAAACCGTTACTTCATGTAGACTTTCTCCATTATAATTAGTTTCATTTTAGAAGATTATAATTCTCAATTTATTCTTTTACTTTTGCAACGTATTTACATAGATATGCAAGGAACATCCTTGGAAGGCCCATTTCCTCCTAGTTTTGCTAACTTGAGCTCAGTAACTGAACTGTAAGACCGTTCGTTTGAAAATGACTTGAATTCTGTAGTTAAAACAAATTGTCCTTTTTATACTACCTTTTCTTCTTCTTTTTGTTTTTGTTTTTTTTGTTTTTTGTTTTTTGTTTTTTTGTTTTTTTGATGAAATATAGGAGGGTCGGTGATATGAGAGGGATCACGGATTTTCCACCACTTCAGAATATGAAAAAGATGCACCATTTGTAAGTTTCCATCAGGTGTTAAACCAAAAATTGCAGGCACATGTCATTATTCTGAGTTTTATAATGCATGATATGATACAGGGTTTTGAGAAATTTGTTAATATCTGATCGGATCCATGAGTATATAGGTGGATTTTCTAATTTGAAGTCACTGTAAGTTTCTCATTTCACTTTTATTAGAATACATATTTTTACCCATGGCGAATTGCTGAGACGAGAAATTTTTTTTATGCACCATCTTTCCAGGGACTTGACCTTCAACAATCTCAGTGGAAATATTCCTGTAAGCCTCAGCTTATTGCCAAAAGATAGTTACATGTAATCAACATAATTTCTTCTTTAAAAATAAATAAACAAATATTTTCAACCTTTTCTACCACTACTGTTTACGATTGATGGAAAAAAACTGAATTCTTCCTATATTTCATACTTATGTAGTTATCTTAGCAAATTTTCTCTTTTACCAAATTTCAGTTTGAACGATTTACAGGAAGAAAATTGGGGATATTCCAGAAGAAAGAAGACCTCGTTTGCTCTCTGTGGTCAAATCTAGGTTGTTTTATTGAATTAACAGTTACTATCTGAATTTTTCTACTTCAATCTTGGACTAATTAAAATAAAATCATGTACAAGCACTAATATCATGTCATCTGAATTTTATTCAAATATCAATTTTCCACTACAGACTCATTTCTCGTATGTGGGAAATTGCTGGGACACGATATGAAGATGCTAAATTAGCAAAGAAATGTGCATCAGTTTTGTTGTCATTGACAGACGATAGTTTAATAACCGAAGAACTATGGGCCTGTAGAACAAGCAAAGATAGGTTGTTTTTCTTATGGTTGAACTATTAACATTTACAACGTGAATCCAATTAGAACTATGGGACTGCAGAACAGGCAAAGGTAAGTTCTTTTTCTTATGCTAATTAAGCAGTAATTAACATTTACCATAGCAGCTGGAAAGTATTATAGCTCACATTAGAACTATGTGAAACCAATTGGAGTTAATAAAAATACTAGCATTCTTATATTTTATGCTTATTTTACGACTGGCTGAACCATCCCTCTCGTAATTCAACCCTGTCCTAGTTAAATCACAAACCCTCTTGATTGTCTCTTGATTACCTGATCTGTGAACTAATGTTGTGAAACAGGACCCCTACCTATTGCTTCTAATTTGATTATTGATTGCCGTGTTGATGTTGAATCCTAAATTTGTTGGTTGTTGCATGCTACTCGTTGGTAAGCGATGATGGAATTGTTATGAACATATCCAACCACCCTGCTTTGTTGCACCAATGTTGCTTTTTAGGCACATGTCAGATTTGTCACCATGCAACATATGGTTTATTGTGTTTTAGTCTCCCATCCAAAGAATTATAAAATGTGTGTTTTATTTAAATATAAAAAGACTCCTCTTCACATTGTTACTTTGTTAGTTGGTTTGTAATGATAAATGGTCGCATAGCGAGCGTAAGTAAAATATCAATGTACAAAATTTATAGGTTTTGGGAAGAGCATGTATGATTGTGAATTTCAAGTAAATTTATATGGTTTGTTAGCTTGATGGTCCAGCTTGAAAGCATAAAGTGTGTCTAATTGTGTGGTTGGTTGGTTGTTCGCGATTGTGGAAAAATGATGCAGAGGTAGGATGCGGAGGGTGGTGGTTCAGGCTACAGTGAAGGTGATTCTTTGATGAATGCAGTGAGGATGTTGGAGGTATTTCAGAGGGTATTGCTGATGGCGATTGCATTTTGGGTCACTGAGGGGATTTGCGGTGAATAATGGACCGTTGTCGATGGAAGTTTGTGAATGATGAAGCTGGTGGTGATGGAGTTGTTGTGATTATAGGGTGCAGGAAGTGATGTAGTCATGGTGTATTACGGTTGTTGAAGGGGAGATGGTTGATGGTTTGAAGCAGTAAGGAGGAGTATATTGTTGATGTAGGTGATTGTGGTTAGGCCGTCGTGATGGGAGGTGGTTGAATTGGACTGATGATTGACGATTTGGATTTAAAGAGGAATGATGATTAATTGGTTGTAGGGTTGAATGTTGGAACTTGATATCCTTAGTCTAGTATGATTGTACTTAGAACTTGATATTTATAGCCGACTGTTATGTATTAATGCTTTATGAATTTGGGAGGTAAACTTATCTGACTTTTTGGAGTGTTGGAATTTTATGACTATCTTTTAGTCTTTTCACATGTGATTTTGGTTGTTTGTGCGTAATATTTATTACTGTTAAATTATTCATTATTTGTATGGATGTGGTACCTATACGTTGCTATATTGTTTTTTTAATTTGCATTTTTTCGCAACGGTCAAAGCGCGTTGTATTATACTCTATTACAACGGTCAATAACCGGTGTAAAAATGTTTTTTACAACGGTCAGGGAATGTTGTAAAACATGCTATCCATCTTGTATATAGTATTTTGCAACGGGCAAAGAAGCTTGTATTACAGTCTATTACAACGGTCGACGACTGTTTGCACCAAAAATGGTCACAAACCCCAAGTGTTGTGAAAGCACCAGTGTATGAATACAAATCAGCAATATTCAAACACAAATATCAGATCTAAGCAAGCAACAAACAACAATCCAGAAATAATGAACAGTGACACGCAATTTATAGTGGTTCGGCTATCTCCGGCCTACGTCCACTTCAAGGATTTTTATCTTTTATTGATGTTCTTCGCTGATTACAGATGATTACAGCAAATACAATGAATGAATCTGAATATAACAGCAATGGAAAGGAGTAGAGTTGAATCCGGCAGAGTCTGGACGTTGAATGGCTGAAAAAGCTCCCTTTTCTATAGGCTTCAGGGGGCTATTTATAAGCGTAGGAGGCCCAGATCTCGCCCAAACTTCAGGAGACTTCTTCTGGCACGTGAGGGGGCCCACGCGACCGGTCCCACCAAGTTTCAACTCAATCTGTGATCGATTCGAATCAACTTCGTATCGATCAGGAAATGCTCCAATCGAGCTGAAACTTGGTAGGATTGCTCTTTACCTTGTGTGGAAGCTACTGTGAAAATTTCGTTGCATTTGGATCGAGGGTTTGCGAGATATGGTCGATACGAAATTGGTTTGCTCGATGGCTTTTAGGTTCGAATCCATTCATTCGAACTGATCACTTTGACTCGATGGCAACGCGCGTGAGCAGGTTGACGTGGCGCGCGCTCTTCGTGTCGATCCGCTTCTCACTCCGGTTTGATCGAGTCACTCCGGGTATTTCGCCGCGTTCGCATCCATAACTCACGCGTCATCTCTGGCCTATTTGACTCAGTGGATACGAACAAGCAATTATTCGCGGATTTGAGCAAGGATTCCTGATGGATACGAAGTGGTCAGCGCCTCATGGATGCAAAGTCATCTGATGGATTCAAGACAGATGGGTACGAAGGACTTGCATCCCCGATCGATACGAAGACGATGGATTCGAATGGAATCTCATCCATGGATACAGACCGTGTTTGGTTGGATGGATACGAAACAGGACGTTGCTGATTGATACGAAGCGCATGTCCTGTTGCTGGATACGAACTCGGTCAATGCTAGTTGAGGTCCATCGATTGATTCGAACTCGATCGATGCGAAGTTGATGGATACGAATGGAGACGTGATGGTGAATACACACTCTATCGATACGAAGCTAATTCTGCTTGATGGATACGAAAATGTGACTTTTTTCATCAACTTGCATCGATCATATCCTGAGCATATGAACTCGGATTGACTTGAAATTTGGAATGCAGGGTTCCATGGCTTTGCTTGTCATGTCTTGTAAATTGCGGCCCGATCCGGACTCGGACAAAATTCATCGATATCCATGGTTATCCTGTAACACATAGTTGACATTAATGACTTGTTATTATCGATTTCTAGCCAATTATTGGGTATCCCAGCTTTGCCAAAAAGTGGGATAACATTTTGCCCCCCAAAACATGCCTTTTTTGTAAAAGGCGTGTTTTGAATAACTTCAAATCGAATGCTGTGGGCTCATGTGTTATTCATAGCTAGAGTGTTATCAATCAAATTCATGGCTGTTCGAAGCCGAATCGTTATCAATTTCTTCCAGTGGAAGTTTAAGAATGAAATTCTACGGTCTTTCCGGACTGTTGACGATCGCTCCGGACCCTTGCGAAGCCCATTCTAGACTTAGCGGTTGAATAGAAAGATCCTATTGCACTCCGGCATTGCTTTCTATTCCTTGCACTCTGGCCCCAGTTAGGACGTGAAGCGATGTCTTGGCCGTTCTGGGCCGATCGTAGCCTCTCCGGGCTCCTGCTGGATCCCATCCTGTCACTCTCCGGTGAAGGGGAAACAACGTTAAGTGGGTCGATCCTGTCGCTCTCCGGCGAAGCGACCCACTTCTTGCACTCCGGTTCAGTGTATCTGAACATTAAGCGATGTCTTGGCCTAAATCGTCGGCCGATCATAGTCTTTCCGGGCCCTTGCTGGATCCCATCCTGTCACTCTTCGGTGAAGGGGAAACAGCGCTTAAGTGAGTCGATCCTGTCGCTCTCCGGCGAAGCAACTCACTTCTTGCACTCCGGACCCCGTCTCTCCGGGTAGGGTCATAAAGCGATCATCATTTTGTATCAGTACGTAATATTCGTCCTTTAACTCTCCGGTCAAAGGCTTATTCAGGAAATTCAAGTTTATTTATTAAATTCAGACCCTAGATGTTCAATCTCAAACATCAGAGAAAAACTACACAACGCCTCTCCGGGCTGAACGGTCTATACCATCTCAGAGCATGCCTAGGGATCTCTCTGATTCCCATACATGAGTGAGTGGAATAGCCGTTTTATTTTGAAAGCAAATCTAAGAAAAGTGATTGACCAGAGTTCATATCTTGAACTTGGCCCTTGCCATCATGATCAGTTGATGATGAGTCGTGATCCCGATCCTGGATCGTTCCTGTTATGTGGAGGCGGTGGCTGTTCAGGCCTTACCGCTGCTGTCGGTTCTCTGACATATTGTGGAAATCTACCACTCCTAGCATGTTCTTCCACCTCATCCTTTAGGTGGCAGCATTTATCGGTCGTGTGCCCATCCAGCTCATGGAATAGGCAATATTTTCCAGTTCTGCGTTCCCGCTCTGTGGGATCTCTTCTCGGCGGCTTTCGATAAGGGAGCTGCCCCCGAGTTTCAGTGTAAATCCTTTCTAGGCTTGCCGTCAAATCTGTGTATTGCCTGAATCTAGGCTCTCGGAATTTCTTCCGTTTATCAGGACCATCATGTGCATCGTCCTGCTTTCTCTTTCCTTTGTCTGCTCCAGACTGTCCTCCTGCGGTTCCTTCGCCTCGTGTAGTGTTTATTTCCTGCCTCTCGGCTCGCGATTCCTCTAGTCGAATGAATTTTTCAGCTTCATGATAGAACTCTCCTAGATCTTGCGGTGGGTCTCTGGTCAGAGAATCTTTGAATTCGGTGCCTTCTGCAATTCCTGCTACTGCCGCCATCAAAATCATTGATGGATCCGGGCGATCTATAGAAGCCACCGTTGCATTGAATCGCAATAGAAAATCTTTTATGGACTCTCCGGTCCTTTGCTTTATCGAGGCTAAAGTCATCACACTCTTGGGTCGCGTCACATGGACCCTAAACTGTCTCATGAAGCATTCCACTAGCTCACCCCATGTCCTGATTGATCCAGTCTCTAGTTGTCTGAACCAAAGCGCAGCCAAATCTGATAGAAACAAAGGGAAGCATCGTGCCATCACTTCCTCGGATGCCCCCAGCACTTCCATATGCCTGATGTATCTGGTAACGTGTATGGTCGGGTCTGACTTTCCGTCATACGGATTCAGCGTCGGCAGTTTGAACTTTGGAGGGTTCCTTGCATTCCTGATATTTGGAGTGAATGGACTCCGACTGACTTCCTCCAACCCTCCGCTAGACAATCCTCCTCTCATGAGTCGTCGCACTAATCCAGCCATCTTTTCATCTCCATCCTGGGGTTGCCCTCTTGGTCTTGAAGGGTATTCTGGTATGTATTCTTCGTGTGGCCCGTTAGCATCAGCATTGGCCCTAGCTTGTTGAGCTCCGTCTGTCGGCCTTCCAGCATCGGATCCCGAGGGTCTGCCCCCGAGTCCTTGTCGATTGTCCTCTGGATCTGCATTCTGTCCTTCATCAGGTTCCGCAACCCTAGCTCCTTGTTCCACATTCATAGCCGCTGTAGTTGGTCCTAGGCTCTGCATCCCTGCAGCTCTCATCTGTTCAAAGAAATTCTGCAGCATCTCTTGTTGACTTTTCATCATTCTTTCGTGCATCAGATTGGTCATGGTCTCCATTTCGTCTCTAGTGATGTAGATCGAAGCTGGTTCTTCTCCAGCACCAGAGGATGCCTCTTGACTTCCTCCTTGATGGCTTCTCTCGGCTCTTTGTCTTCTACTTGTTTGTTGAGTCATTGTCTTCAAATCTTCAAGTTTTCAAATCTGAACTTCGAATCTGGTATAGCGGGTGCTAGTTCTTCTCAGTGAAAGCACCAAAGTGTTTGCACCAAAAATGGTCACAAACCCCAAGTGTTGTGAAAGCACCAGTGTATGAATACAAATCAGCAATATTCAAACACAAATATCAGATCTAAGCAAGCAACAAACAACAATCCAGAAATAATGAACAGTGACACGCAATTTATAGTGGTTCGGCTATCTCCGGCCTACGTCCACTTCAAGGATTTTTATCTTTTATTGATGTTCTTCGCTGATTACAGATGATTACAGCAAATACAATGAATGAATCTGAATATAACAGCAATGGAAAGGAGTAGAGTTGAATCCGGCAGAGTCTAGACGTTGAATGGCTGAAAAAGCTCCCTTTTCTGTAGGCTTCAGGGGGCTATTTATAGGCGTAGGAGGCCCAGATCTCGCCCAAACTTCAGGAGACTTCTTCTGGCACGTGAGGGGGCCCACGCGACCGGTCCCACCAAGTATCAACTCAATCTGTGATCGATTCGAATCAACTTCGTATCGATCAGGAAATGCTCCAATCGAGCTGAAACTTGGCAGGATTGCTCTTTACCTTGTGTGGAAGCTACTGTGAAAATTTCGTTGCATTTGGATCGAGGGTTTGCGAGATATGGTCGATACGAAATTGGTTTGCTCGATGGCTGTTAGGTTCGAATCCATTCATTCGAACTAATCACTTTGACTCGATGGCAACGCGCGTGAGCAGGTTGACGTGGCGCGCGCTCTTCGTGTCGATCCGCTTCTCACTCCGGTTTGATCGAGTCACTCCGGGTATTTCGCCGCGTTCGCATCCATAACTCACGCGTCATCTCTGGCCTGTTTGACTCAGTGGATACGAACAAGCAATTATTCGCGGATTTGAGCAAGGATTCCTGATGGATACGAAGTGGTCAGCGCCTCATGGATGCAAAGTCATCTGATGGATTCAAGACAGATGGGTACGAAGGACTTGCATCCCCGATCGATACGAAGACGATGGATTCGAATGGAATCTCATCCATGGATACAGACCGTGTTTGGTTGGATGGATACGAAACAGGACGTTGCTGATTGATACGAAGCGCATGTCCTGTTGCTGGATACGAACTCGGTCAATGCTAGTTGAGGTCCATCGATTGATTCGAACTCGATCGATGCGAAGTTGATGGATACGAATGGAGACGTGATGGTGAATACACACTCTATCGATACGAAGCTAATGCTGCTTGATGGATACGAAAATGTGACTTTTTTCATCAACTTGCATCGATCATATCCTGAGCATATGAACTCGGATTGACTTGAAATTTGGAATGCAGGGTTCCATGGCTTTGCTTGTCATGTCTTGTAAATTGCGGCCCGATCCGGACACGGACAAAATTCATCGATATCCATGGTTATCCTGTAACACATAGTTGACATTAATGACTTGTTATTATCGATTTCCAGCCAATTATTGGGTATCCCAGCTTTGCCAAAAAGTGGGATAACAACGACCGTTCTAAAAAAGTTTACTACAACGGTCTTTACAACATTAACTGCCCGTTGTAAAATATGGGTGACCTATTACAACATCGCCTATTACAACGGTCCGCTGCCCGTTGTGGAACACATATTACAACGGGCATTGCTCGTTGTAAAAAGCCTGTTTTGTTGTAGTGGAGTCACATAACCATAATGATGAATTCCCCGAAAAATCACATTGCTTAATTAATTTATAAAATGTTGTAAATTGATTAAATTAATTAATATTTAAGAAACATTAATTATTATTTAATTTAGTTGATGTTTGGGAGTTGTTCGCAATTATTTGAATGCAGTTATAAAAGTTATATTTGCGCGCATTGATATACGAAATCAATGTAATTTAAAAAAAGATAATTGCATGAAGTGATTTTTGGAAATTTTATGTCATTTGATGGCATGTAGTTTCAGCTATATCATGTGAAGGGAGAGGAGTGGAGAGAGAGATAATCAAGGGAATTAATTAGGAAAGTTTCAATTAAAGAATGATAAAGGTTTTATTCTTTCAATTAAAACAAATTCACTAGTTTTTTCCTACGACCAATTCATTCTTTCCCATTTATTTTTCTCTCTTCTCTCCTTCTAACCTTCCATGGAAGGAAAAAAGGATTTCCAATTTTTTTCAATTCCAAGTTAAAAAAACATCAAATAATATAAACATAAGTGGTTCATCATCACTTACAAGGATTGGTTATGGATCTTGAAGATCTGAGGAGGTATCATCATTCAAGGTGTGTTTCTTTGGCTATATCTTAAGGTAAAGTTCTAGCTTTATTTATTCTTATATTTATCTTATTCCTATGATTCGGATCTTTTGCATATCACATATAAATATAAGTTTATCTATTTAACTTGAACTAAATTCCCTTTTATCACATCTTCTTTATTAATGTAGGTATATAATAGTAATTTGATTTAGGTCTATTTTGTTCTATCCCCTTTTGATTACAGTTAACCTTCTCAACATTAAAGCTGTGACATATTACATTTTATTTAATTAGTCATTTATGATATTCATATAGTTTAGATCTGGAATTTTACTATGAATTTATATGTGCTTAAGTTGTACTTTTTATTCTTATTTTAGAAACTGCCTATTTAACAAAAAAACAACTATTTTGATTGAAACCTAATTTTAAATTTACTAATAATATTTTATTTTGTTTCAACTCAAATAAATTACATATGTTGTCTATTTGACATCATTTGGAAATTGAATATAAGTTTTATATGATTGTTGCTTGAATATTTTTTATTGCATGCTTTTGTTGAAAGTTGTTTAAAAAAAACATAAGTGGACTTTTTGTGTAAAATATCATAAACTTTTAAACCCTTCCTAATTTAATATTGCATTTTAATTTGTCATATTTAAATCCTTCCTAAGTTTAGAAAACATACTTTAGTGTAAAATCAGAAGTTTAAATTAAAATCCTTCCTAAGTTGAGACTTGATTCATATCTGTTAATCACAATTTCAAAATATGATGATGGTCAAAATTAATTTCATATGCATATATGTTAAGAGTTTAATTGCTATTTTGAAATGATTTTAAATAAGTGAGTAAAGGAAGGAGGAAAGTGCTCCGCCTTTTCTTCTTTATAAATGCTTACGTTAATTCATTGATATTTTTGCTTTAGGTATATAAGTTAACTTTTGTCTATTAGTTAAAGACTTTACCAACATTTTATGTATAAGTGTAAGCAATTTTGCATATACACATTTATACGTTTATATTTTATTAGTCAGAAACTTTGATAACAAAGGCATGTGTGAATTAAGTAGTAAATGTCACTTAATATGTCAATTAATTATAGAGAGAAAGAGATGAAAGGTTTCTCTCTCTATATTTATGACATCATCTTCCCTTAATTATTTATTTTAAGAGAAAGAAACGAAATATTTCTTTCTCTAAATTTTTACATGTTTTTACACATATATACATTACTTTTATACTATAGTTATACTTCACATAAATGAATCTATTTGATACATTCATTATAATATAAATAATTTAAAATTAAATTATACTTATTTTAAACAATTATAATAAAATGAAGATTTTACTTAAAAGAAAATTTAGAAAAGTTCTAAATGAATTTAGATTTCATACGCCCAACCAAGATCCAATAAAGGAAACTTTTTAAAATTTACCTTTTATCTCCACTCTGGACTGGCCTAGTTCCAACAAATATAAATAAGGTCAAACATAAAATATCGATGTGACAATTTGTACACGGTTCTCTTGACTTGAGAATACTGTTAATCTTCAATATGGAAGCTCTACTTTGATTGTAGTTAAATTGTGGCATGACATCCATCGAACGGCTATAGTTGGGTCGAGTGGAAGCATCGGAAGTGAAACACTAGTCAAGAAAGGATTCTTCTTCCCAATTATATGAGGTTGGTATCACAGTCAACTAAAGTCAACTCAAAGTCAAAGTCTCTGGAAAGAGCATTTCAGTTAACAGTAATTGTTGTTATTGAACCAAGGACTTTGTGTTTGGACTATAGAGTTGAATATGGACAATGTTGAAATTTTGACCATTATCAGATTCCCCAAGTCCAGAGTGATATGGTTCTAATGAAGAGAATTAGTGTGGATAATTGTCACAATCGGGTAACGCTTCATAAAATAAAATTGGATTTTACCAAAACCAAGTAAGATATAAATTTGGCCAAAATGTCACACCACTTGCTAAGTGACCTGTGAATGTTAATACAAGAAAAGAGTCACAAGTCCCTGTTTTCGATGTTGTTATACAAAAAGTCCCTGCAGAAATGAATATGTAAATTTGGTCCCTGTTTTTCAAAAATAAAAAAACACAAAGTGTCTTGCACTTTTATGACAGAAAATGCAAGATAACTTGCACTTTTCTAATTTTGAAATAATTTTCGAAATTTTCGAAAATTTTGAAAAGCGCAAGTTAACTTGCACTTTTTATCAGAAAAGCGCAAGCAAGTTTGCACTTTCTAATTTTGAAATTTTTTTGAAAATTTTAAAACTTTTAAAATTTTTGAAAAGCGCAAGGTAACTTGCGCTTTCTATCAGGAAAGCGCAAGGTAGTTTGTGCTTTCTGATTTTGAAAATTTAAAAAGCGCAAGCTAACTTGCATTTTCTTATTTAGAAAAAATAGGGACTTAATTTACATACTTATTTCTACAGGGACTTTTCTTGTAACACCATCAGAAATAGGGACCTTTCGTGCAAAGCCCCATGTTAATATTCGAATAGTTCAATATTAATTGCTGACCAAATTTACACTTAATGGGTCACATAACCAAAACGATGAATACTCCTCTGAAGAAATGATTTAATTAACTTGTAACTGTTATGAATTAATTAAATTAATTAATATTTATAAAATATTAATTATAAAATTTTAGTTTGATTTTATGAGCAAATGCTAATAAATTTATTTATTTATAATAGTTATTAATATATTAATCGATATACGATATCGATATGCGTTTGAATTGGATTTAAATGCAAAATATTTTATTCGGGGTTTAAATGGGTTTGAAGCCCATATGGGGGCTAATTGGTTCGGCCATAATATAACAATAGAGGGGCGGCTATATGTGGGTTAGAAGGGTTTGATTTGGGTGGTTAAGACAGAAGAAAAGTAGTAAGAGATAAAGGAGGATCTAGATCTTAATTTGTCTCTAAACTCTCCCTTATATATGCATCTCAAATCACGTATTTTTAGGACTTTTGAAGCCTCCATCTAATCCCCATTTTGGTCGAAATCTAGAGCACCAACTTCTCTATTTCAAAAGTCAAATCAAAGTAAAAATAATTCTGTTTTATAGTCGATGGTCATCAGTTCAGGGAATAGCACTCTACTGGATTAGAAATCTGTTCAAGGAACAGATCCCATCGTTTTAAGGTGTACTTTTAGGCATTGGTAATAAGGTATGTTTTTAATCCATTTACAAATATTAATGCATAGATAATATTTATTTCATGTATATTATATTATTAGTCGGTGACAATTCTATTATATAAATACATTATCACAATTAGATTGGTTGTATGTTCATATACTTTTATATATAAAAAAAATTGACATATATTTACGTATGAGATGCACATCCTAATAATAAAAACGATTATTTATTTATTTAATTAATTTAATATACACTATTTAATCATATATAAGTTCTATATTTAAATACTATATTTATTATATGCAAAATATGGTTTTATAATTATTATATATATATTATTATTATAACATATAAAATATTTTCGGTAGTAATAAGACAATTATATATAAATATATATTATTTTAAACATTATTTTATAAATAAATCATGTAAATTAATTATAACAATATATATAATAATATAAAATATGTTTCATATTTTATAAAATTAAATTATTACTTAATAGACTTTCGGTAGCAAAACTAAAAACTTATTTTTTTTATATTTAATTTAAATTTTAAATATCAACCGAAAATCAAAGTAGATTTAAAATTGTTTTAAATTATAAAATTACATATTAAATATTTAAATTACAAAATATCATATCATAATTTTACTAAAATTTTAAAATTCAAAAGTAATGTTGGAAAATTATTTATTTATTTATTTTAATAATATCTGTATAAATATAACTTAATATATATTTTAAAATTAAAAAAATTTCTACCATGCGCAATATTGAGTATATATATAATTTTAATATATATATATATATTGAATATTTTAAAAGTAGTAATATACATATATTTGTTATATTATATATTTGCAAATATATGTATTTAATATGTTTAAAAAAATCATATATGTATATAGTGCTTTCGGTTTAAAAAATTTATTAATATGATTTTATAAATATTTTAAACATATTTATATATAATTACATACACACACACATATTTAACATTAAAATTCTATGTACATATTTATATATATGTATACATATATAAAATATATTTACATAAATGTTTATATAAAATCATTTAAAAATAAAGTATAATTTAAATATATATATTTATGTATGTATGTATGTATTTATATTTATAATATTTTAAATACAAAATTGAAGTACATAAACATATATTTGGATAATATATTTATATATTAGATGAGCTAACATGCTCGTTGTAGTGTAATCTCAATATCTATATGATGTGCACGTAAATGTGCATATTTTTACCACCATATTTAATATATTTAAATTAAATAAATGATCATATCGGGTATTTTAACTTGTTTAAACCAAAATTCAAATTATTTTCATATCATCACATATTCATCTTCATCCAAGGGCAAAATGGTCATTTTTGTGCATATATTAATTTGAGAAAATTTAATTGGAAATTTCTATATTATTTTATAGGAATTTGGCTTCATATACAAGTGGTTTCATGAAGATGTATGCATGCACAAGAGTGAAGATAAAGAAATGAAGATGGAAATAATTCAAACGCATGATAATGGAGGACCCCACCTACCCACCTACCTTAATGTACAAATTAGAGGCTAATGTACATGCTTATGGAATTAATGGCTTCATGTACAAATTAATGATGATTAGTAGAAGCTAATTATTACTTGGCCTCCACACTTTTTCAAGGATATTTTGGGCATTCCCCAAAAATATGAATTAGGGTTTCATAGATGTATAAAGACCCCTTATGTTTCATGTAACCTTGCTTTTTAGTTCCTCTCTTTTACAGGAATTAGGGTATTTTTCTTATGCAATTTAATTACTTGTTCATTTTACTTTCCTTGTTCATTTACTTTAATGTTGGTAGTGTAGATTTACATTCATGCAAAGTAGTTAGTTTTAATTCTTGTTAATTAGCTTCTCTTTTCCATTAGCTTTCGTTTTCCTTTCCTTTTACTTTCATGTTGCTAGCTACATTTGTTCATATGATAACAAATATGAGAGGCTAATCCCTACAATTTAGGGGTAATGAAGCTCTCTAGTATGTAGATGCAACATTTTGATGTTTATGCTCTCCTTTTGTGCTTAATGAAGAATGATTGAAGTGGTTTAATTGCTGTTTTTGCCTTGAATTTGATAGTCTATATTGTTGACACCAAATAGGCCATGCTTAAACAATCACAAACACTAATTGCCTCTTCATCAAAATATGATTATGACAAAAGAAAGTGATTTGAAATTAAAATTTGATGGTCTATATTTCTAATCAATAGTTAATAGGCCATACTTAAAATAGATTTAATTTTCATTTTCATTGTCAAGTTTCATAAAAGTTAGTAAGTGATTTAAGGGGTGTGTCAAAGTTTGATGGCTTATGTTGGCTAACTAATAGCACAAATATGCCATACTTATGATAGACACATCAATTAAAGCATTAATGACCATAAAAGAGAGATTATGATTTCATACGTGTTGAACTACATGATCTAGAGAGTGGATTTATTCTCTAAATTGTCATTTAACTCTTGTATTTGCATCTCTTTTCTTTTAGTTAGTTAGCTAATTTTATAATTCTCTAGCTTAACTTTCACTCGACTTTGGTTTAATTTGATTGAATAGAATTTTAAAATCATCAATTCTCCGCGGATCGACCCGTATTCGCCACGTAGTACAATTGTACGCCGTGCGCTTGCAGTAAAATTTAATTTGAAATTTTTCGACGGTTTTCTAACTCGATAGAAATTCCGTCGACGAACAAGTTTTGCAAAATTTAAAAAAAATCTGAGAAAAAAGAAAAAAAAATTAAAAGCATTTTGATTTATTTTTAAAGAAACACTCTAGGATAAATATATGGTTTTGGTTTATTAAATTGAAATTTTTGAAATTTAATTTGTCTTAACAAAAATAAAAATGAAGTTTGATTACAAATAAAAATGGTTTAACTAGTATATAGGAAGATTCACACGTGATAATTATGAAATATATCCTAATTGAAAATCTTTGTTTTAAAAAGTGGTGATATTAAAGTAAAAGAGTAAGCAAATGAAATCCAAGCACTATTTTAACTTATTTGATTTGATCTGTTATTGAAATGAAATGAAATACCACTTTGATAAACTTTGATAATCAACTAAGGATCCATTTCATAGTAACACTGTGTTATCAACCGAAACAACGAGTTAAACTATAGTCGATTTGTTATGATAACTTCGTTTTTGTTGGAAATTTTGACGAGTAAATGACTTAAATTTTCAAGATAATAACCAAACCTATATTTAACTCATTTGTTTTAATTTAAAAATAAATCCTTCATTTGTAAATATTTTCGAAAACTCGCATTCATCTCTTTGTAAATAAGTCTTGCATTTTGTAAATATTTTCATCCTACATTTGGATTTTGTGGGTAGTATCCGCTGAAAACCCTCACGAGACAACACTCGTCCTACTTGGGACACCCAGAGGTTTAACGGCTTGTTGCATACGCTTAATGCAATCGTGCTCCCTACGACAACAGATTTATCTTAGTTTTCCTTTATTCGAGGACGAATAAAAAGATAAGTGTGGGGGTATTTGATGTGCACGTAAATGTGCATATTTTTACCACCATATTTAATCTATTTAAATTAAATAAATGATCATATCGGGTATTTTAACTTGTTTAAACCAAAATTCGTATTATTTTCAAATCGTCACATATTCATCTTCATCCAAGGGCAAAATGGTCATTTTTGTGCATATATTAATTTGAGAAAATTTAATTGGAAATTTCTATATTATTTTATAGGAATTTGGCTTCATATACAAGTGGTTTCATGAAGATGTATGATTGCACAAGAGTGAAGATAAAGAAATGAAGATGGAAATAATTCAAAGGCATGATAATGGAGGACCCCACCTACCCACCTACCTTAATGTACAAATTAGAGGCTAATGCACATGCTTATGGAATTAATGGCTTCATGTACGCTTAAATGATGATTAGTAGAAGCTAATGATTACTTGGCCTCCACACTTTCTCAAGGGTATTTTGGGCATTCCCCAAAAATATGAATTAGGGTTTCATACATGTATAAAGACCCCTTATGTTTCATGTAACCTTGCCCATTAGTCTCTCTTTAGTTTAGTTTAGGCTCAAAAAATAAATCAAGTTCTCTTCTTTCTTTTCATGGCTACTTAGCCATTTCTTTTATGTAATCTTTTCTTTTTGCAATTTTCAATACATGCTCTTTTCTTCTTTTGTTTATTTCCTTTCATATTAGTAGTGTAGATTTGTTTATTTATGCAAGTAGTGTAGATTTTCTTTTATGCAATTAGAATAGTTTTCTTTTCCATTAGCTTTCATTTTCCTTCTTTTTTTAGTTTCATGTTGCACTACAAGTGTTGATATGATAACACAAATGAGAGGCTAATCCCTTCAATTTAGGGGTAATAAAGCCTCTAATCATGTAGCTTCAACATTTTGATGTTTATGCTCTCTTTTTGTGCTTAATATGAAGTGGTTTAACTTGTTGTTTTTGATGTGAATTTGATAGCCTATATTGTTGACACCAAATAGGCTATGCTTAAACAATCACAAACAATGATTACCTCTTCATCTACATATGATGATGGTAATGAAGTGATTGTTGAAATTAAAATTTGATGGCCTATATTTCTAAATAATAGTTAATAGGCCATGCTTAAAATAGATTTTGCTTTCAACTTTGTTGTCATATTTCATGAGGGTTAAATGTGTAATAGTGGTTGTATTGTAGTTTGATGGTTTATATTGTGCTAATTAATAGCACAAATATACCATACTTATGATAAGCACATCAACTAATTACACTATTGACAAGAAAAGAGAGATCATAACTTCATTTTGTTGATTTATATGATCTAGAGAGTGAAATTATCTCTAAATTGTCAATTTATTCTCATAGTTTTCATTCACATTTGTAGTTGTTAGTTTGTTAGTTTTCTCATTTTTCTAGCTTGACAATCTCTCGACTTTGGTATAATTTGATTGAATAGGAAATTTAAAGTCAACAATTCCCTATGGATCGACCCGTACTCGCCATGTATTATCATTGTACGCCATGCGCTTGCGGTTATATTTATTTCTAAATTCGTTCGACGGTTTTCTAAACCGATAGAAAATACGTCGTCGAACAAGTTTTTGACGCCGTTGCCGGGGAGTTGTTTTTTATTTTAATTTTCTATTCTTCGAATTATTTTCGTGTGATTTTTGTGTGTTTGTATTGTGTTAATTTGCATTTAAAAAAAATTGTGTGTGATTTTTGTTTGCATTTGTTTGTGTGCATGTTGTTCTAGTTTTCTAGTTGCATTTGTATATAAAAAAACATACACAATTTCTATAAAAAAAACATTTTATTAATTTACATTTGCGTTTGCATTTTGCATCAATATTTTTACATTTACACTTCCTTTTTCTCCTTTCTTTTTGTTTAACATTGATAAAAAAAGAAAAAAAATACACTGTGATTCACTATTACATTGTTGTTACTCTTATTACTGTTGCATTGCTGTTCTTGCCTCTCCATATCCCTTTCCCCTTCCTCTGCATATCGCCAAGAACTTGCCTCCAGTGCACAGCCACTTGCACATTGCACCGTCATCTCCTTTTTCAAACAAATATCAGTGCAACTCCCCATCTGACCTACTACTTCTTGCCATCATACAGCCTACTTAACTGTGTTGCACCATCAACGACTATCACCTGAAAACTGCTTTCCATCCACTCCTCTGACCTACATCATAAGTGCACGGCAGCCAAACATCAACCCCATACCACTACAAACTGCAAACTGCCCTCTTCCTTCACTATAGTTCACCAAATCCTCTTCACTGTTTCACAAACACCCCAATACTTCTGCCTGTTCAACCCAACGTAGTACAACCGATATAGTACAACTGTCATCACACCCCACTGACTACCTCACTTACATCCCCTGCCTCGACAACTACACCATTTTGTCCCTTCACGGAACATCATTGCCACAGCACAGCATACTCCTTCCCGCATAAGATACAACTTCCTCAATTCATTCAACATCAACATTACCACATACTCCTTCCACTCGACTGCCAATACCAGTCGCCATCTACCACTACACATTCCTCTCCTTTCTTCAATCATCTGCTCACTTAACTATAGCTGTGAATCAACTGCTGCCAATCAACAACCAATTGCACGACAACCACCACTCAACCCTGTATACTGACATATCAGTGCATTACAAATTCCACACTTCAACAATAGTGCACTGTGCACATATTGGCTTGCACTTCTACAAATCTAACTGCTGTTCAACCACCCTTTCACAAGGCTGCTACTTCCAAACACACTGCCTCGTATCCTCCATCTACTTCTCCACCACTTCTTCCATTTTTTTGTCATACATCACCTTATTACTGTTAGCAGCTTAACCCTCTAATGCCTTGCAACTGCTATCCTTTACTTCAACTCACTTTCAACTCATTCAACCTTCTGCTTGAACTGCCTCAACAGTACACAGTGCCACACCCACTATTACTGCAGTTCAACATATTACAACCACCTCCTGCACACATTCTACCACATTTCTCACCACAGACAAAAAAATCAACTTCATCATACAGTCACATAGCACACGCCTTCATCAACATAACCTCCCTGACTTCACATTCCCCTCCAATCTCCAAATGGACCATGCACATAAACTATCTCCGATCATCAATCTGCTACCAACTCCACCAGCAGTCCACAACCACACCTCCTCACCGCAATCCGAGAACAGTGACTTTACCTCTTCAACTCGAAGTTGCTACGACCAACGAACAACCTTGAACCACCTCAAACTCACGAACAGCCTCCACGCAACACTCGCCGCAACCCATCCTCAACAAATTCCCATTGCCAAATCCATAATTCGAACTGAACAACCACCGCCTCGACTCGTTGCGAAAATCCAGTACCAAGCATCCTTCAAAAAGACTAAATTTTGAATTAGTTTTGTGATTTTTATTTTTTGTGAACTCAATTTGAATTGGGAATTTGGATGGAAATGGATTTTCTGAATTAGTTTCGTGAATTGGTAATTTGAGGATGCGTTATAAACTGTGAGCTGTGCTTTATTAAAAATAAAAATTAGTTGGGCCGGGTTTGCTTTCTTTTTAGGCTGAGTAATTTTGTTTTTGTTTTTGTTGATAGTGTCTTATTTTGTTTTGTTTTAATTTTTTTAATATAATTTGTTTTTAACTTTTCAAAATTTTTTTTAAGTAAAACTTCACTTTTAAATTTTGTTTCCTTCTCAACAAAAAAAAAGAAATTTTGTTTTGAGTAGTTTTCTTTCCAAAACTTTTCCTTTATAAAAGAAAAAAAACAACCAAATAATAATAATAATAACAACAATTGTATATATATTGTTTTTAATTTCCAGGTTGCCATAGCAGATAGGAAGAGTTGCTTGCTTCACTCTGCTGCCGAAAATAAATTGCTGGCTTGCTTATAAAATTTTTTTTGCCGCTTTCATCTCTACTCTTATTTGAATTGCATTGTTGATTGCTTGCATTTGCATTTATATATTAAAAAAAATTCAAAAATTCAAAAACAAAACAAAAATCCATTCGTAGTTGCATTGTTAATACACGTTTAATTTCTGTTTTTTATCTTAGAATTTGATTAATAATAACACACTTAATTGTATATTGACAAGCTGTTTTCTTTGAACAATTTAATTTCTTGGTGTCCAGGCTATGTCAGAGTAATAACCATTTATAAGTATTATGGTGATTCATAAATATTATAGTGGTTGTTCCTCTGAAGGTACTTAAACCTTCGGCTGCATTGCTACGGTGATTCGTGGTGCACCGATAACTCATGTCCGTTACCTGGCCGAGAACTATCTTATTGATTTAAGACAAAGTGTGATTATACAATTTTGGTTTAACTTAGGATAAATCATTTGTAATTAACTTTGCATTCATTTAGTTGCATTAGGTCATGCATATTTAAAAAAAATCAAAATCCAAAACTAAAAAAAATTTGGAAATATTTCTTACCTTAGTTTTTTTCCT
The DNA here is from genome assembly GCA_030737815.1 of Allium fistulosum. Taxonomy (NCBI): domain Eukaryota; kingdom Viridiplantae; phylum Streptophyta; class Magnoliopsida; order Asparagales; family Amaryllidaceae; genus Allium; species Allium fistulosum. Next base: position 86,041,892 of record CM060901.1, on the reverse strand, counting down.
TTTCCTTTGAAAATTTTCAAATCAAAATTCCGAAAATTCAAAAATAAAATAAAATTACTTAGTTATTTTTTAGAAAATCAAAAATCCAAAAAAATATAAAATCTTTTCAAAAACAAAAAAAATTGAAAAACCAAAAACAAAACACAAATCAATTCTCCATTTTGAAAAATAAATTTCATTTGTAAATATTTTTCCTTCATAAAAGAAAACATTCTTGAAAATATCCGAGTTTCCCCACTCATTTGAATTTTACAATAGTTGTGAAAATCAATATAATCCATATGATTTCACTCCAAATTCGTATGGATATTTTAACGACAACTTTTGCATAAACGATTCAAATTTTGAATCACAAAGTTTTTAAAACAATGACCGAGCCTCAAATCTCGAAAATAGCATTTCATCTTCACTTGAAATCTCTACACAACAAAATAAAATGATAAGTAATTTGTGCAATTCTTATTTGTGTAATAACTCGAGTCAAGGATTCTAAAATTTGAATTCAATTGAAAATTCAAATGATTTCGATTATAACCCATGCCAATTCAATTTCAAACTCCAAAATGAATTTTAAACTCAAAATGAAAATGGAAATAATTTTTCAAATGAATTTGGCAATGGGAATAATCTTCACCACGTTGCAAGTGAAAATTTTTGTTCTCAACAAATCCAAATCGAAAATCCTCAAGCTAATAATTATAAATTGGATTTTGTTGAACAAATAAACGAAATTTACGATGATCACATAGATTCATTGTTTGAAATTTATATGAAACAACGTGAACAACAAAACCAAATCCCAACGTGTGACGAGTTAAGTAATAATCCATCTTTTACCCAAATTGACGATTTTCAAATAACAACTTTTGAAATTGAAAATAATAATCTTAATGAAGTTGTTGAAAACATGGTAATTGAGTTGAATTCTTTTGAGGGTGTGGAACCAAATTTAAAATTCGATCTTCCTTTTCTCGATTTTGAAAATTTGAATACAACAACTTGAGATTTTGAACTTGAGACATGTATTAAAGTTATTGAGAATCCAACAAATAAAGACGAATTTAATGAACATGATTTTTTTGGACTTTTGGATGACGAGTTGTTAAATTCCGACGGGGAAGATAAAAATAACCATTTTGATTTTGAAATCAATAACTTTGAAAATGTTTTCAATGATAAGCTTGAATTTCAATTTGGTGAAAATAAACTCGAACTTCAACCAATTGTTTTATCGACCCCAAAAATCATCCAAAATAAAACAACTCGTACGATTTTTAATAAAACGACATTCGTTTTTCCAAATCAACATTCAACTTCGAAATCTTTTACGATTTGGTGTTTCGAGCTTAAGCTGTGTCTCGTATACTTGACGAGTCAAATGAATCGGTTTTTGGAAGACCGTTTCATTTACTTTTTGACGATATACTTCCTGATCTCGTGTAAATATCGTTCATTTTCATATAAATAAAGGTCATGTTTTTGTTTTTATTTTTCTCCTTCTACTTGGGTTGACTGTGGGGACACAGTCAAAATCAAGTGTGGGGGGGGGAGACTCATCATCATTTTTAATTTTTCATGGTTAATTATATTTTTATTTTCTTTCCAAAATTTAAAAAAAATCTCAAAAAAAAAAAAAAAGAAAAAAAAAGTTTAAAAGCATTTTGATTTATTTTATAGAAACACTATAGAATAAATATATGGTTTTGGTTTATTAAATTGAAAATATTGAAATTTAATTTTTCTTAACAAAAATAAAAATGAAGTTTGATTACAAATAAAAATGGTTTAACTAGTATATAGGAAGATTCACACGTGATAATTATGAAATATATCCTAATTGAAAATCTTTGTTTTAAAAAGTGGTTGATTTAAAGTAAAGGATATAACATTTTTTTTGTCTTCTAAGTTAAATGATGCTAATATGATTTTGCGAAACTCTCTCTCTAAAAAGAAAAAAATACAAAATACAAAAAAATATATTTCTTATATATATGTATATATTTTTAATAAACACCTAGAGTCATGTGTTCACTTGCCATGCTCTGTACCCTTCTCACGTAAGCCCGAAAGGCAGTGCACGATCGGTATATCTGGCCTCAGTTTATCCGAGTTAGGTGTATATATATAAAAAAATTCTTTTTAATAACGCCTACATTCAATAGGTGTTCACACTCGTGTGTTCACTCGCCACGCTCTGTATTCCCCTCAAATCAGTCTGCAAGGCAGTGCATGGGTAATATATCTGGCCTTAGTTTATCTGAGTTAGGCATATGTAAATATTGTTAATATCAGCAAAATTTTCAAAAGAAAAATGGAGAGAGTAAGCAAATGAAATCCAAGCACTATTTTAACTTATTTGATTTGATCTGTTATTGAAATGAAATGAAATACCACTTTGATAAACTTTGATAATCAACTAAGGATCCATTTCATAGTTACACCGTGTTATCAACCGAAACAACGAGTTAAACTATAGTCGTTTTGTTATGATAACTTCATTTTTGTTGGAAATTTTGACGAGTAAATGACTTAAAATTTCAAGATAATAAGAAAACCTATATTTAACTTATTTGTGTTAATTTAAAAATAAATCCTTCATTTGTAAATATTTTCGAAAACTCACATTCATCTCTTTATAAATAAGTCTTGCATTTTGTAAATATTTTCATCCTGCATTTGGATTTTGTGGGTAGTATCCGCTGAAAACCCTCACGAGACAACACTCGTCCTACTAGGGACACCCAAAGGTTTAATGGCTTGTTGCATACGCTCAATGCAATCGTGCTCCCTACGGAAACAGATTTATCTTAGTTTTCCTTTATTCGAGGACGAATAAAAAGATAAGTGTGGGGGTATTTGATATGCACGTAAATGTGCGTATTTTTACCACCATATTTAATCTATTTAAATTAAATAAATGATCATATCGAGTATTTTAACTTGTTTAAACCAAAATTCATATTATTTTCAAATCGTCACATTCATCTTCATCCAAGGGCAAAATGGTCATTTTTGTGCATATACTAATTTGAGAAAATTTAATTGGAAATTTCTATATTATTTTATAGGAATTTGGCTTCATATACAAGTGGTTTCATGAAGATGTATGCATGCACAAAAGTGAAGATAAAGAAATGAAGATGGAAATAATTCAAAGGCATGATAATGGAGGACCGCACCTACCCACCTGCCTTAATGTACAAATTAGAGGCTAATGCACATGCTTATGGAATTAATGGCTTCATGTACACTTAAATGATGATTAGTAGAAGCTAATGATTACTTGACCTCCACACTTTCTCAAGGGTATTTTGGGCATTCCCCAAAAATATGAATTAGGATTTCATACGTGTATAAAGACCCCTTATGTTTCATGTAACCTTGCCCCTTAGTCTCTCTTTAGTTTAGTTTAGGCTCAAAAAATAAATCAAGTTCTCTTCTTTCTTTTCATGGCTACTTAGCCATTTCTTTTATGTAATCTTTTCTTTTTGCAATTTTCAATACATGCTCTTTTCTTCTTTTGTTTATTTCCTTTCATATTAGTAGTGTAGATTTGTTTATTTATGCAATTAGTGTAGATTTTCTTTTATGCAATTAGAATAGTTTTCTTTTCCATTAGCTTTCATTTTCCTTCTTTTTTTTAGTTTCATGTTGCAAGCTACAAGTGTTGATATGATAACACAAATGAGAGGCTAATCCCTTTAATTTAGGGGTAATGAAGCCACTAATCATGTAGCTTCAACATTTTAATGTTTATGCTCTCTTTTTGTGCTAATATGAAGTGGTTTAAATTGTTGTTTTTGATGTGAATTTGATAGCCTATATTGTTGATACCAAATAGGTTATGTTTAAACAATTACAAACAATGATTACCTCTTCATCTACATATGATGATGGTAATGAAGTGATTGTTGAAATTAAAATTTGATGGCCTATATTTCTAAACAATAGTTAATAGCCATGCTTAAAATAGATTTTGCTTTCAACTTTGTTGTCATATTTCATGAGTGTTAAATGTGTAATAGTGGTTGTGTTATAGTTTGATGGTTTATATTGTGTTAATTAATAGCACAAATATACCATACTTATGATAAGCACATCAACTAATTACACTAATGACAAGAAAAGAGAGATCATAACTTCATTCTGTTGATTTATGTGATCTAGAGAGTGGAATTATCTCTAAATTGTCAATTTATTCTCATAGTATTCATTCACATTTGTAGTTGTTAGTTTGTTAGTTTTCTCATTTTTCTAGCTTGACAATCTCTCGACTTTGGTATAATTTGATTGAATAGGAAATTTAAAATCAACAATTCCTTGTGGATCGACCCGTACTCGCCACGTACTATCATTGTACGCCGTGCGCTTGTAGTTATATTTATTTCTAAATTCATTCGACAGTTTTCTAAACCGATAGAAAATACGTCGTCGAACACTATACACAGACACATTATGCCTTGCATGGATTGATATGTTACACATGCACACACATGTATATATATATATGATACACATATATAGAATATAAAATCAATTTATAAATTTAAATAAAATAATAGTTTTATTTAGAGAGAAATTCAAAAATGTTCTAAATAAATTAGGCTTTATAGGCCCAATAAAGATAAAAAATGGCAAGTTTTTGAAATTCACTCATTACGTTACGGGCTGGCCCAGTTCCAACAATGGTATCAGAGCCCAATAGCATATACGGTCTAATTAGTCATGTTAGGGTTAACTATTAAGCTCATAACCCAAATAGTAGAGTGTCTAGAATGGCAGTGCTGAAGGATTGGGTTTGGGTAATCAATTATGTTGCCTTACCTGGCTAGTAGCCTGGCCTAAACAGACATGTGAGCCCAAAGGTTACCCCTAATAGAAAAGGCGCAATTTGAATTGGGCTTTGGACTAATTTTTAAAATTTTGAAAATAAAAAATATAAGATTTTAAACTTAAAGGTTAAATTTATATTAAGATATACATATATTATAAAAGTTATAATATAATAATTTTTTTAAATGTTTGAAAAATTATATAAATTAATTTTAAAATTTTAATTTATCAATAAGATTAGTAAAATATATAAATTAATTACATAAGTTAATGAAAAATATATACATATGTTATATATTTTTGATATATGTTATGATATTTTAAAATGTTTAAGATATCATAAGTATACATGTATGTATATAATACGATTTTTAAAAATTAATATAATTTAATTAAAATAATTAATGAAAAGGTTAATTAATTAAATAATATATACATATATGATATATGTGATATACAATAAAGGTTATAATATATAATAAATATTAAATATAAATAATATATTAATGTAAAATGTAACGACCTACCAATTTATCACTTTGATAAATTGTATTTATTTTTAAATTTATGCAAATAAAAGGATAATATCATTTCAAGTAATAATAAGTAATAGTAATCTTATTTTGAATAAATATTTTCGTCGAAATTTATATCGATAAAATGACATTGTATTTAAACAATTGATTGATTTAATTTAAATTGAGATTTAATGATTTAATAATTATTTTAATTATCCAAATAATTATTTTAAATGATGATAATTCATTTTGAATTTTTATAAAGTGACAATGAATCATGTATAATAATTTTATAAAGACATATATTAGATTTGAAAATATAAAGAAAAATCGATATTGCTTTATCGGTATAATGGCAATTTTTATAAGTAAATTTCAATATTAATTTATGTGGTTTTATAAATGAAATGTGATCAGTTTAATTAGTTTAAAATGATAAGAAATTTATTTTTGAATTTTTTTTACAAATATATGTACATTAATAAATAAGTGAAAATGTGACCGATATTCGGTTCTCTGGATTTCAACGATTTAACGAACAAAATTTGTTCGAATGTGTTCGAAGTGTTATGCACCTACATGTACATACATATATATGTCACATGCACATGATAACATGCACATACATACACACACACACAAATATATATATATATATATATATTACAAAAATGATTTAATAATTCCTAAGCTTAACCTTAAGTAACCATAAAGCAAACATCACTTCATTGTACCACACCATCACCTCACATTAACCATCACATGGCTTTGGGAGGGGGAGCCATGCACTAGAGGCTAGGGGAGGGATGTGGGCTAGGGGTATTTAGGTAATTATGCAATATAATATTTTATTCTAAAGTTTTTCTATAAATACCACCCCTCTTCTCACAAAAATCCTAATACCATTCCACTTCTTCTTCCTCTTCTTTTCAAGCTTTCTAAGAGCCTCTTTAATGGCTTCTTATTCATAAAAATATATTTTAGAAAAGTTAGAAAAAAATATATCAAATAAAAGATAAAAATGTATACACTTGTTTATAATATCGATCCACTTCAAAACTAGTTCTGAACACCTCTTCTACTCTTCCAAAGTCCACAACCACCATCCCACACCACCTAGGCCATGAGAATCAAGGTTAGGCCGAGCTCTCACATTGGTCGTAGGCTTGGTTTCGTTTGCTTTGGTTCGATTGTAGCGGAGCTATAGCCGATTTTCTATTAGCTCGAAGGGAAAATGAAGGTGAGAACCCTAGACTATTATATTATATTTTTGAATAATGATATGATGTTTGCAATGGATGTTTAGTATGATTTGATCATCAAGTTTGATTGTTTCATAAGAATGTTGAATATATATGCAAGTCACGAAAATACACGTCGATAAGCACAAAGGAAATCACTTTCCTCTATATTAATGAATTGGTGTATATGGAATGTTAAACCTCGTTAAAATGGTTTAAAATGAGTTTGAAATGTTTTATAAACATTCAAAAGTGTTTTGATGAAGTTTGAAAAGAAATGGGAAATTTAGTCAAAAATAGGCGTGTCGCGTAATGGCAGTGTGCGATTTCGCGCCATAAAAGTCAAGTGGGTGTAAAGAATGGAATATAGCTCGGAATTCTTCGAGATAAGAATTTCCGAACTATTATATCCTTAGTTTTCTAACGAAGAAAGAAAATCGATATTTCGATAAGTAGATTTTGAGATATGAGTAAAACATGCTTTTTGAAAAATCGTGGTCTTGGAGTTCGAAATCCAAAACTGGATTTCTTTGAAAATGATATTTTAAAATTGTTTAAAATGAGGAATAAATATTTTAAATATTTTAAAATATTTCCAAAGTGATTTGATTTATAAAAATGAATTCTCAAATGATAGAAAAGTCGTCTTGATCTATATAACTTAAAAGAGCACTTCCCACAGCACTTTTCCGTAGCACTTCTCTATAACCTTTGAAATATAGCTTTAAACTTAAAAATCCTTTTCCAAATCTTTTATGAATGTCAAAAGGATAATTAAGTGTTTTAATAATGATTGGAGGTTTTATAGCTTATTTAAAAAAGTTTAAATAAACGGTTTAAAGAAAAGCTATTACAATTTAAGTGGTTTAGTCTTGGCTCTAAAAGCCGACGAATAGACTAGATTTTTCTATTCGTGGGATACGGATGTGAGGTGCTTAAACTAAGGAGATGTGTAGGAGCAACCAGTGCCCTAGCTCACTTGGCCTCTTCCCTGGGCGAGGGATAGATAAGGTCGAAATGTGGAAAACAAGTTAAGTATAAAAAAGATTAAATTTTGCAAATTTAAATTAAATATAACTTTGATTGTATAGAGATGATCTTCTTATACTTGGTGTTAAAGCCCGAAGAGGGAACTTGTACTATTCATGGAATTTAAAAGGTGATTTCACCGTTATTCCGCCCATAGTATTTGTTGAATAAGGAAATTAATATTGAGTAGAATTAGATGATTTCTATAGATTCTGCTCACTTAATATTCACTAGTTTTGAATTAAGAAATCTTTGTTAAGATTTAAATGAAATGATTTGGAAATATTTTCCTAAGTGGAAAATGAAATGATTTTGAATTATTCCAAGTTTAAAAAGGGTTATAAGTAATCAAAAGATATGATAAGAGAGGTTTAATGATTCCGTATATACTGGAAAGAATGTCTTAGAAATATATATCTCCAGGAGAGGTTTTGATAAAAAGAACTTAATCAATTAAAGAATGATTTCCTATTCCTAGTACCTCTTTTTATCGATGATTGGATCGAAGGAATCAGGGTCGGATCTGGGTAATGCCTATCTGAAAACCACTGCGAACCAATGTATGCGTTCGAAAAATGAAGACTTGATAAAGAAAATAAAGGATGAAGACCGAAGATTTTCGGGGTGGAAGGACTGCTTGTTGATAATTCTGGTTAGATCCCAAATACTAAAGTAGCAGTGGTCCCTTCATTTCTAAAACTCTTTGGGTTACAAGGACTTTTCGCTACTAATCCTAGGGATAATTCCCGATAGGATGTGGTAGGAGGGTGCCTTTGGTTTCGTTCAGTCCCAGAACGAACTTGTATGGACGGATGTCTGAAATTGCATTTCTAAGGTCACAACGTTGACATTACAAACTACATCTGTTTGGTGGCGGAGAAGGCAACTTCTCTTAGCTTAACACCCTTCTTTGAGACGTATGAGCTCGGAGGTTGTATGTTTGTGGAAGTCAATAGGGATCGATGGAATGGAAACGTGGCATTCAAAGAAAGATGATGTGCTATGTGAAAAGGTAATCGTTACCTCAAGCCTCACACCTAAAAATGGCCGAAACAGGGTAGATGCGGCAAGGCTATGTGGTTCACAACCATTAGTATATGATCATCCCCTTCTAGATATATGTTTTCCTGCTATGAGGTTCGGGACTTAAATTATTATGGATGTATGCTGTGGGGGCCCTCAGATAGGTCGGTAATGACCGGGGTAATGACATATTCGGTTCTGTCTAGGAAAAGGTAGGCCACCCTTGTGTTGGTAGAGGACCATCAGTCGAGCCTCGGTACATTCCTCTAGAGATGTATCGTCAGAAGGTAGTCCCTTCACCTTGTCATTTTTATGGAAATCCATTCTCAAATAAGTGCCTGCCATTTTGTTTGTAAACCCGTGTTTGTGGCTAATATGCTGGAAATTAATAATGTAATAATTTCGGCTAAGATTAATAAGTTTACTTGCAAATGTTTTCAAAGGAATGTCATTAAAAATAATATCCCTTATTTTTTCGTAATAAAGATTTGGTTATTATAAGGTAAAAGCCCGTTCCGTGTTTATGTGCGGCGTGGTCTCATGAGATACCTTTTTGTTTTCAAAACATATATTTTTGATTTCTCACACCATTTCCATGACTGACCCAGAGTTTATTTTCCTTTCCCTTAAACTCTAGGTGCCCTAATTTTCTTGGGTATCCTAGTAGTCTAGTTAGTTTAGAAGAAACCTGGATGGAGCTCGAAGCATGGAGTTAGAAGATTTTTCCGATGATTTTGGTCTATTTCTACCACACTCTTATGCTATAGTATTCCGCATTTGTAAGGACATGAATTTATAACTATCCATGTTTTTAACTTTGATAAATGTATTTAAATTTCCACTGTAAAGATTATTTGTTGAAATAATATATGTGAGATTCTGTTCTGTCTCTATTTTTCTTTCTTACCCTTAAGAATCTTCTTCCCTGACACTTGGATTTACGGCACGTGAATACCGAGGATGTATTAGTGTCGATTTTCGAGAGTCGAAGAAACGGATCCTCACATCATGGTATTAGAGCTTAGGTTAAGCGAGAACCTTGGCTTTGGTAGGGGTAAAAGACTCATCAGAGATAGGGTTAGTAATGCCCTAGGATAGGTAACTCATTAGAGATACAGTTAGTAACGCCCTAAAAATGAGTTTTGAGTGTATATATATTTGAAAAGAAAAGAATATTTTGGTAAAATTTTCAAAGAAATTTTGAAATAATGAAATATTTTATACAAAGAATTTGAAAAGCTATCTTTGGACATAAATCTCGAAACATTTTCTGAGTATTGACCAAACCTCTCTACCTAACAATACACTAGCAATTACCTACTACTTATGTCTAAAAGAATAATTGTTTTCCTTGTAGAAACCGTATGGGGGAAGTTATGCGAAAGGGGAGTCTTCTAGAGCGAGTTGGGGCAAGAAGGTTAGCCTCATTGTTCTCTCTAGCGACGAAGAGGAGCAACCAGAATATCCGCTAGCAACGGTGGGTTTCCGATCGAAGGTGAATATGCCCCATACACTCGAAGGGGTGAAGATGGATATCCTATGGCCGGAATGCTTATACCGCTTCCAGCTCTAGAATTAATTATGATCTCTAGCGACGATGAACCCAAGCAGGCATCGGGGAGAAATTGGATAGCAGATCCTGCTAGCTCCATTTTGGAACAAATAGAAGAGATTGAGCCGATGAAAGAAGAATCAGCACCCGTGGAAGAGGAAATAGAGCCCATGGAGGAAGAATCAGAGCCGACGAAAGACCTTGATGCTATCATATCAAGCGAATGTAGCAATGTAGTATGGGATATGGACGAGGAACGTGTCGTATGGCATGAGGAATCATCCATTTCATACATAAACTGGAACAAGATAGAAAGCAATGATGAAGAAGCAATAGAAGAAGAAGAGGAGGAGGGGGTCGAAGAATTTGAAAACTATTGGGAGGAAAACGTGCAAGGCTTAGAGGAGTTAGAAGAAGAAGGAGTCATTCCTGGAATACTAGTCGGCATAGGACATGTCCCATGGAACTAGCCATGGCTACCCTAGGCAATGTGAGAGATACCGGAAGAGGACATCAATGAGGCCGATGATGAAATGGATAGCGATGAAGAAGGAAAAGATGAAGTAATGACTGACTTGAGATGTTGGAGTCCACCATTATCTTCGGACTCGGAAAAATAAGAATAGCGTTTGGGGAATTGAGGATAATTCTAGTATGTATAAGCATGGATGGGATGTTTATTTTTGGTTTGGTAATTTGAATTGTATTAGTGTAAGGAAGGGAGGGGAACTTTTCTTTTTGGACCCAAGCTTCGAAAAATTTAAATGATGTAAGCATGTGAGAATTTATAATATGATGTTGTCCTAACTTCTCATTAGTACCGATATTTAAAATAAACTAGTGAGTAGCCCGTGCTACGCACACGGGCAGTGTTATACTTCGTAAATTATAATCCCAACATTAGACATGCAATGATAGAACGGAAGAGTGACCAAAAGACGGTAAACTGTACAACCAACTTCGAAATAATTAGCAAGTGAATAGAGTATAGTTGTAAATAGTAAGTTAATCAAAAGATGGTCAGAGCGTGATCAACCACTGTAAAAATAAATCTAAAATATCAGGTGACATAGAGTTTGCGAGAAAAATCATTTTTCTAACAGTATAAATGTTTTCGAGTACCGAGATCGTATGAAAGACTGAGCAATAAACTTATGATTCACATATTGTATAGTAAAGAATCATATGTCTTTTTTTTCCATATATATACCAAAGGAATAACGTTCCAGTCACCGGTCAAAATGGGTATGAAACAACGGTTTGTACCATACTTACAGTAATAATTTGAATAATAAATTTAAAATATTGTACAATAACACGTATCAATCTTTCTACGTTTACAGCAATAATTCTGTAAGTAATTATTTTGGATAATAAACTTATAATGCACAACATCTCGATATGAAGCAGCAGTCACGGGTACGTGGTGGACATGCACTGTTGCCTGTACTTTGGGAAGCAGCTTGTGTTTTATGTTATGAGGCTTTAGAATGGATTGTCATGCTCTTGTTAAGGAGTACTATAACGTTTCTTAATTTTAGTACACAGATTGCTTTTGAATTGTGATGAAGTTGTCGGTTCAATGATTAATTGTAAAAATAATTGTACGTCTAAATAGTATCATACGTAAATCAATAATTCTACTTGTAATGGTTTTTAATCATTTGTATATGAGCGTTGCTATGTATTATTACTGTTTATTGTTATTGTATTCAGATTTGATATGTATATATAAATACATGTTCGTTACACCTATACAATGGTTAAAGAGAGACTATCTTAACTGAACAAAAAAATGACGTTCAGTCACAATTTAAATGAGTAACCGAGTCAAATGCAAAGAAGCTGTATACTAACCAATAATGCAGACAAATTACATTTTAGACAATTAGTGTTGATTCATTCATTTTGGATCAAATGTATATAATCCCCAAGTTTACTTGAAAATATCATCAAAGAAAATAACAATCATTTAGATAATGAAACTCAAAGGTGACTTCAAATCCAATATAAATTTCTGCAGAACTTTAGTACGAAATGTCTGTGCATGTACCATGCCTTATATATCATTATAATAAGTAAATAAACTACAACCACTGCTACTACTAAGTACCTAAATTGTGCAACCTTAGCAAGTATGTCGTCTTTCTTTCTCATAGACATATTGTCTGCAATCTTTGCACATTAAATAGAAAGTTCAAAAAAAATATAAACGGTAGTTTGTCACAAACATAAAGCAATAAAATGATATAAAAGTATAACTACCTGTTAGGCTATTATGGTCAGTAAGCAATACTGCAGTCCAATGGTTGATCCAATAAGATGTTAAATACACATATTTGCTTAGTCAAAATTATCATGAAAATGTTAAACATACACGTACACATAACAGAATAATAATCATTGTGGTAGTAAGCGACATGTTGTAGAATGCAACACCGGATAACACTTGGCTAAATAAAAGAATTACTTACACCATTTATTTGACATAGCCAAACAATTTAATAAGTGGACATGTATAAATGGTATTATGGATAAATAATGTGACTATGGGAGATAAGAATTGGTGAAAAATGGGAAACCAGAGTAATTGAAATTGTATATTTATATTGGGCATTAGCGGATATCTTAAACCAGGAAATGAAGAGTATGTAGGAATGATGTAACACACATATAGACAACTAAATATATAAAGATGCAAGGTACAACTAAAAGTATAATAAAAAATACAACTACGAATATATTACAAACAACACCAATAGACTACAATTTCTAATTAGAAAAAAACCATTAAATAATCACTTTTCAAACGAAATAAAAATTAGAATTTTCCAACAATTCGTTCAAAGAAAAATTCTTATTACATTTTCTGAAGAGCAGTCTTTGACGTATCATAATCAAGTTTCTCCAAAACCGTTCATTAAATTGAGATCGTTGTTAATTTGTTCTTGTGTATCAATAGGTCGGCTATTGACCATTACCATAATTTTTGACACATGAACACAAAATTCTAACTCACAACCTTAACTCCTTCTAGCATAAAATTCAGCACCGGTTAGTCTAAGATATCATATAAAAGGTGAAACCTCCACATGACTTTTCACGATGCCATTGTGTTTAAAATGACATAATTTAACATGACTTTTCATATTATTTTTCACAATGTGATTGTGCTCAAAACATTAAAACTTTGTCGAGTTTATTTTCGGATTTAAAATCCATAGAGGGATAGATGGGTTTAAGACATCATATTGAGAATCATTGACTATTTACATATCATATTAAATATTGAATCACCAATAGTTTAAATTAAGATCCATTCAATATGGTTTTTTAATTTTAATCCATTAAATATGCTTTTATGTAACATTAAATGGGCTTTTGTTCAACATAACAAAGTTTAGGTCCTTTGACAGCGCGTAAATTAACAATGATACTTAAAAAAATGACATCATAGTATTTTTTGATTGTTAGAAACTTTAAAACTCTTGTAAATGATAAAACTCATAATAAAGTATGAGTATTATGGAACATTGAGGAATCAAATTCATACACATAAAATGATAAAAAAATTATTATTCAGAGAAACTACTAATAGTATGAAACATTGAGCAATTAAAATAACATACATGAAGTGGTAATACAATATTTCTAAGGGATTTAAAAAAGAAATGAAACATACGCAAACAAAAATTTGCTCAAGTAGGTATCTACCGTATGTAATGTAACTACAACGATGGATAAAAAGACTTTAGCAAGCAAAGGAACAAATGCATAGTGGATATTGAAGTAAATGGGTGGGCGCCAAGTGTGTACATGATGATTTAGAAGAATGAGTAATATGTTTCTACTTCAATTGGAAGTTATAGGCTAATGCATAGTTTTCGTGCAGTAATACATACACATTTTACATGAAATATTGGATATTTTGTCACAGGTAGAAGAAATTAATTTTTTCTATCTTTCAAATTTGCATACCTTTTGGTCAATAACACTGATACACCTAATATGACTGCTTTGCTCTGCAAATGAAATATTATCACGGTTAAAAGTAATTATTAATGGCTATAGCCAGTTATAACCAATAATAAATATTTATCTATGTTACATAACTCAAGCGAGTTGAGTAGAAAAATATTATATGTCTTGCTACTTTTCCTTACTCCATCAAGATGATGCAGGAAATTGTCACCATCGTAATATATTTTATGCAGTAGCATTACTTTAATCATTGATGGGTCAAAATAAGTAGAAACAAAATTACCACACTTGTAATCCAGAAGGAAAAAGTTTGGTTAAACCATCTGTTAAGTTCAAAAAATAAATATAAAATCCAAACTTTAATTAACAAAACTGGAATCAACATCTTATTCTTTTAAACTTTAAATAAGTAATATACGGATAAGTGCAATGAATGCAATTGTTTAGAAGTTATGTGTAGAATGGTGTTAAAACTTTACAATGCAACTGTAGAATAATCTGAATTTACATATTAAATATGTAATGAAAGAAACTTGCACATGAACTGAAAGTGAAAGCAGACAACAAAATTATGCACACCATCTCCATATTCATATGCACACCTCATGTAACTTACAATGGAAGTAAACTTAATGTAAGTATAACCATAATCTGAATAAAGTTCATGTTAGCAACCGTTCAGTATACATTACTGTATAATGGGTTTTCACTGAATATCACAAAACGCATAGCTTTATTACATATCATCACCAGTTGTTACAGTCATGTGGTAAATGCCTTACGAAGCCAATATGGCAAATAAAACAGTCTTTCAAAAGTGAGTGTTTAACAGATTCAGATTTTAGATGAAAGTCATGGTTAACTATTATAAGATTGTGGTATGTACCGAGAGCCAATATTTAACTTGGTGGCTTATAAAGAGAGCAGGGCACCAATGTAAATAGATATGAACTGACATAATTATTTTCAAGCAGTACATGAAACAATTATATTTTGTGCTAATACTGCAACCAACCCACTGATGTGACGTAAAGAATAAAGGTTGGAATTTAATTTTAACTGGTTTATATATAAAAGAAAAGGGAAACTACTGTGTACTCCAAAATATCTCGGCGCGTCTAAACAACTTACCCATTCTAAGTAATTATCCGTTTAAAGATTGTAGGCTAACTAAGTTATAGAGTGAGAGAGTTTAATGATAATAAAAATAGTCCAATGAGTTATTATAGGGTAAATTAAAACTACAATCACCTTATATTTATAGGTTATAACACTCATCAACATTAACAGTGGAAAATGGTACGAAGAATATTTACATCTGAAACTACTGTTATCACTTATAAATTAACAGTATAAAAATACAAAAAGATGGAATAAAAATTACATCCATTGAAAACAATTCAACATTGGGTAGAAAAATTACAGAATACGGTCATCAAACAACTGTTATAATTCAACTGCCAACCATCCAACAAACTAAGGACACCTGTAGACAGAAGTTGTTATTGCAATTCAAACTAATGTGCCGTATGCAAATTACAGTGAAAAAATAGAAATATTTCATTTCAGTCCAAAAACATTGTCCTGCAAATTTATCTAACAGGTATCCAAAGTAATGGTAGTAGTTTACATGAAAACGTTGGCATGCACTTATGATTAAAGTAGCAAATGTAGTTTGCAAATATATGATTATTCCATATCTCTTTGTTAACTATCAGGAAGTGCACAAATATGTTGATTGGTTCATTTGTTGTACATATTGTTCATGGTATACGGATTCACAAATGTTAGTAGTACCAACTTCATCTATTACGGTCTATGTGCATATTAACTCATTAAAGGGTTTATTGTTGATCTGTACATAAGAAGTAAATGGTAGTCCAAAACTGGTAGTGAAGTAAATGATTCCCTAACTTTCACAAATCTGGTACAAAACGAATGAAGGAGAAGTAGAAAAATTGGATTTTTGTAAATTATTAATTCATCCAGATAACAGCTTAATAAACAAAAAAGTAAGCAACACGGTTATTTTTACCGTAAGAAGTAAAAAATTAAAACAAACAATCAAATGCTTGTACCAACAGTTTGTGCCTGTGTAGGAGGCAAAATGGACATTTAGAGGACAAAAACACATTCAACAAAATTTCTACCAACTGTATTATTCAGTTAATGCAACTATTGTGGGGAACCTGTAGCTATCAACCAACCCCATTCTAACATATCCAATCAATAGAAAATAAGAGTTACAAAAAAGGCAGAGAACAAATATAAAGTTAAATTACAGTAGTACAAATAATGAACCTAGACATAAAATAACAACTTGGCATTGAAATGCACAGGCAGTCAAGCATGAAAAGTATATAACAGTCAGTCTATCGGTAGTTTAAACATCACAACCATCGGTTGACGGTGAAAGGAAAAAACTGGCATTATAACATATAAAATCATATGTAATAACCCAAAATTCTATAAGTTATCAACTAACCTCACATTTGCCGTTAACCCATAAGTAATACGGAGGAAACATCCAAGATGGTTAGTACCAAATCCGACATGTCACGTCGTGAAAATTAATCACTTAGAGACAGCATCAAAATTCAAACTGCGGTATAGAGTTGGGTTGAGTGGGAAAGGTCACGGAAGATAAAATAGCCGACGAATGATAGAGTCCCAAATTAGGGGATCGACTGTTTGAAAGAATGAAATAAGGGGAGGCAATTAAATTAGGGAAATTTGGAGTGGGAAGCGGTTGTGATAGAGAATTACAGTCCCAGATGCAAAAAGGAAGTAAACGTGAGCGAACGGGAAAGAGAGGAAGTTGGATGGATAGAAGCATGGCGAAAAAGAAGGAAGATGGGGAGAAAGTCACGTGGTGGAACAGTTTGACGGGAGTTAAAAAAAAAGACGAAGTGGATAAGAGAGCAGGATTTTGAAATAAGGAATGCTTAGAAGTCCAGATCATCGGGGAGAAGTTCCTGCTTTAAATAAAAGTAATAGATATTTAAAGTTATTAATGAATGGCTTTGTAGTAAACGACTTTTTTGCAACATTTGTTTTTAAACCCTTGAATGACACTTTGGAAGAAATTTTATGGGTATATTTAGATCTTTAATAATGGGATTTTAAAGATAATAACAAGTATTAGAGTCTTTTATAAAAAAATTAGAAAATATTATAATGAACATGTTATAAAAAGAGAAGTTCATTATAACAATGTTTTAGTAGTAAATGTTTTAATATCTTTGATTATATTTTAAAGTAAGTAAAACTTGTTATGTAAATTGTGAATATACTTATAACATTGGAATAAGTATATAAGTACGTTTTAAGTATTAAAACTAGTATAAGTAAAGAGAATGTGTCTATATATAAAGGAAGTTTTAATTAATAAAGGATTGTTAATTGATAAACAAAGTTTTAAATAAATAAAGAATGTTTTCACAGTTGATATTAGCTAAAGGAAGTTTATGGTGATTTATTAATTTAATAAATTATTTTGAAAATGACTTTTTCAGAAACCATTAAGATATGTTTAGAAATGTATTATAGTAAAATAAAAAGATATTTGTCTTTTGAAAAGAAATGTTTTCTTTAAGTTGAAATATTTGGAAACAAAAATGTAAAGTGGTTATGTATAAAGAAGTATCTTTATAAAAGTTTGAATTAAAGATGAAATTTTTATGAAAGTATTTTCATAAGAATTTTGGAAAGATTATTAAATTCATATGAAGTATTTGGATTATTTCATCACATAATTTGATCAAAGATTCGAGTATGGAACTTGGAAGTGTTTACACCAATCCGAAAGAGGATTTATCACTCGATTCTTGACGACGAACATTGATGAGGGTTTGTGGTTGGATGTTTGAGTTTTCTATCATAGTTGAGAGCTATGCAAGGAAGAACTAAAGTTCTGATCAGAAAGCCTGGTCAGAGTCCGCACTAAAGGATCGGAGGATCGATGCTACTTCGGAAGTAAAGTTGTGAATTCGAAGAGAAGATCAAATCAGATATTGCATATAAGTGATCTATTTACATCGTATGGGTATAAATTTAAAAATAAATATTATGGGACAAACCTTTGGCTTTTGTTTTGGGTAATTTCAAGGACGAAATTCTTTTAAGGAGGGGAGTCTACAACGACCCGCCAATTTATCACTTTGATAAATTGGATTTATTTTCAAATCTATGAAAATAAAAGGATAATATTGTTTCAAGTAATAATAAGTAATAGTAATCTTATTTTGAATAAATATTTTCGTCGAAATTTATATCGATAAAATGACATTGTATTTAAATAATTGATTTATTTAATTTAAATTGAGACTTAATGATTTAATAATTATTTTAATTATCCAAATAATTATTTTAAATGATGATAACACTACGCCATAGATTGCATACTGCAACATCGAAGAAGTGATGCAGGATGTGCCAAAAAATGTTGCTGAAGGCTAAAAAAGGGCAAAGGCAACACTTTCTCGGTGTTGCATTTTGCCGCGTTGCCGCAGACCTCAAAGGCAACATTTTGATTATCTAAGGCAACATAAGAAATATTGTTGCAATAGAATCCTATTTGGGTCTATAGCAACATCCATAGGTGCATGTAGCAACATTCAAAAATGTTGCTATAGATATTAAATTTCTGAATTTGTGGGGCCCACAATGTAGAGCATATTTGATTTTTTAATAGAAATAAATATTTATTTAATAAAATGCTATTGCACAGAATTTGATATTTAAACAGTAATTTATTTAAATAAATATTTTATTTCAACATTTGAAATAGTACAAATTCCTGACTCCACTATTTTACAATTCAATGATATATAACACTGATATTCACATATACAGATATTCCTCACTACATCACTCAGTTCACTCATTACATATGCAGTTTCAATTTATACAGACACCGACAAATATATGCCGAGCCGAAGGCGAGCCGAGTGCCGAGCCGAAGGCGAGCCGAAAAGCGGGTCCGGGGCACCGCAGTCCCGGCCGATTCATCCGATTTCGGAAGATCGAGCCTTCTTTGAAACGACGTAAAATGATGCACAAATGAAGATCGAGCCTTCTTTGAAACCACCCTTCACCATATTACAACTTTCCCAAACTTCCCAAATTTCACCAACCTTCAATACTCTATAAACAGCAGAACGCTCACCAAACTTAGTTGTAATAATCATCAAGCAAATAATTGTAAGTAAATCCGCAAATAATTTCAACCAACAACACCATCACTCCATCAATAACAGAAGTTTCAAAAGAATGAGGTGTGTACACACCTACATTTGTTGGCAACGATGTGAATAGCAAGGTCCATTTGTTAGAGGCCAAGGAAAGCAGCTGTCCAGTATAAATCAGAATTATCAGTAGCACTAATAGAGGCATATTGTCGAACATCTTGAGCCCGCTCACAACCCAAACCGACTTCTGCAGAAATCTGTGCATCAAAACTTATAACCATGGCATAGTTAATATTAAAAACAAAATCACATATAGTAAACTTCAGTATTTCAATCATTCGACGCATACACAGAGATGAACAACACTTAAGATTGCAGAATTGCTTTGTTCTTATCTAAAACTATCTAAATTGAGGCGAAGGGCATGGAATATCATTGGAAAAACCAAAACCAGATGAATTGCATAGCATACTCTAACCATGTCGCTTATAAGGTACGAATATGGGATACCAAGGTCGGTATCGTAATTTGCCAGTACGTCCTGAAGGGTCGATTCGCCAAAGAGGAGGAAGCAGAAGAAGCTCGTGGCCATGTAAACGATACAACATAGAGCTATAGAAGTTTGCGATATCGGTCTTATTTGGGATGAATCCTCGAGTTCGTTGTTTATGCTGTGCACTGCATAAACATCGATTAATGGTTAACAGTGTTTTTAATCAAGAAATTAAAGTATCGATTTTAAAGTATGCTTTACCATTGAAATTGCAGCTATATGCATTGACAAGAACAGGAAAAGCTGTAAACAAGTTAAAGAAAGAAGACGCATCGATTGTTTTAGGAAACAGTCGCGGCATGTTGGCAAGCAGCAGCGAAATTGGGGTGAGAACAAAATGGGAACGAAAATATGATTTGGAAATTAGGGATTTGGAAATTGGGGATTTGGAAATTGGGGATTTGGAAATTGAGGGTGAGAACGAAATGGTATGAAAAGTAAAGCGGGAAAACGAAATTTCTGGGCAAATTGCAGTGGTGATCCATTTTAACAACCAGATTAAATGTAGACCGTTGGATCGTATTCACGCGGATTGCTAATTTTATTAATTTTTTAATTTGAAAACATCTATAGCTACTGCAACATCTTGTTGATGCCTATGCTAACACCTTGAAGCGAGTGTTGTAATAGACAAAAATCAGCATACCTATCGTTACATTATAGCTAGCAACACCATGTAATTTCGTTGCAGTAGGCCATCTATGGCGTAGTGTAATTCATTTTGAATAGTTATAAAGTGATAATGAATCATTTATAATAGATTTATAAAGATATATATTTGATTTGAAAATATAAGGAAAAATCGTATCGCTTTGTCGGTATAATGACAATTTCTTTAAGTAATTTCTAATATTAATTTACATGCTTTTATAAATGAAATGTAATCATTTTAATTACTTTAAAATGATAAGAAATTTATTTTTGAATTTTGTTTAAAATATATGTACGTTAATAAATAAGTGAAAATGTGACTGATAATCGATTCTTCGGATTTCAACGATTTAATGAACAAAAGTTGTTCGAAGATGTTCGAAGTGTTATGCACCTACATGTACATACATATATATGTCACATGCACATACATACATACATACATATATATATATATTACAAAAATTATTTAATAATTCCTAAGCTTAACATTTAAGTAACCATAAAGCAAACATCACTTCATTGTACCACACCATCACCTCACATCAACCATCACATGGCTTTGGAGGGGGGAGCTGTGCGCTAGAGGCTGGGGGAGGGGTGTGGGCTAGGGGTATTTAGGTAATTATGCAATACAATATTTTATTCTAAGGTTTTTCTATAAATACCACCCCTCTTCTCACAAAAATCCTAATACCATTCCACTTCTTCTTCCTCTTCTTTTCAAGCTTTCTAAGAGCCTCTTTAATGGCTTCTTATTCATAAAAATATATTTTAGAAAAGTTAGAAAAATATATATCAAATAAAAGAGAAAAATGTATAGACTAGTTTATAATATCGATACACTTCAAAACTAGTTCTAAACACCTCCTCTACTCTTCCAAAGTCCACGGCCACCACCCCACACCACTTAGGCCGTGAGCATCAAGGCTAGGCCGAGCTCTCCCATAGGTCATAGGCTTGGTTTCGTTTGATTTGGTTCGATCGTAGCTATAGCCGATTTTCTATTGGCTCGAAGGGAAAATGAAGTTGAGAACTTCTAGACTATTATATTATATTTTTGGATGATGATATGATGTTTGCAATGGATGTTTAATATGCTTTGATCATCAAGTTTGGTTGTTTTATAAGAATGTTGAATATGTATGCAAGTCACGAAAATACACGTCGATAAGCACAAAGGAAATCACTTTCCTCTATATTAATGAATTGGTTTATATGGAATGTTAAACCTCGTTAAAATGGTTTAGAATGAGTTTGAAATGTTTTATAAACATTCAAAAGTGTTTTGGTGAAGTTTGAAAAAAATGGGAAATTTAGTCAAAAATAGGCGCGTCGCGAAATGACAGTTCGCGATTTCGCGCCATAAAAGTCAAGTGAGTGTAAAGAATGGAATATAGCTCGGAATTCTTCGAGATAAAAATTATCCGAACTATTATATCCATAGTTTTGCAACGAAGAAGTAAAATCGAGATTTCGATATGTAGATTTTGAGATATGAGTAAAATAAGCTTTTTGAAAAATCGCGGTTTTGCAGTTTGGAATCCAAAACTGGATTTCTTTGAAAATGATGTTTTAAAATTGTTTAAAATGAAGAATAAATCTTATAAATCTTATAAAATTCTTTAAAAGTAATTTGAGTTATAAAAATGAATTTCCAAATGGTAGAAAAGTCGTTTTGATCAATATAACTTAAAAGAGCACTTTCCGCAGCACTTTTCCGCAGCACTTTTCTATAACCTTTGAAATATAGCTTTAAACTTAACAATACTTTTCCAAATCTTTTATGAATGTTTTCAAAAGGATAATTATGTGTTTTAATAATGATCGGAGGTTTTCTAGCTTATTTAAGAAAGTTTAAATAAACGATTTAAAGAAAAGCTATTACAAATTAACTGGTTTAGTCTTGGCTCTAAAAGCCGACGAGTAGACTAGATTTTTCTATTCGTGAGATTTGGATGTGAAGTGCTTAAACTAATGAGATGTGCAGGAGCAACCAGTGCCCTGGCTCACCTGGCCTCTTCCCTGGGCGAGGGATAGATAAGGTCGAAATGTCGAAAACTTGTTAAGTATAAAAAAAGTTAAATTTTCCAAATTTAAATTAAATACAAATTTGATTATATAGAGATGATCTTCTTATACTTGGTGTTAAAGCCCAAAGAGGGAACTCGTACTATTCATGGAATTTCAAAGGTGATTTCACCGTTATTCCGCCCATAGTATTTGCTGAATACGGGGATTAATATTGAGTAGAATTAGATGATTTCTATAGATTCTGCTCACTTAATATTCACTAGTTTTGAATTAAGAAATCTTTGTTAAGATTTAAATGAAATGATTTGGAAATATTTTCCGAAGTGAAAAATGAAATGATTTTGAATTACTCCAAGTTTAAAAAGGGTTATAAGTAATCAAAAGATGTGATAAGAGAGGTTTAATGATTCTGTATATACTGGAAAGAATGTTTTAGAAATATATATCTCCAGGAGAGATTTTGATAAAAAGAACTTAATCAATCAAAGAACGATTCCCTATTCACAGAACCTCTTTTTATCGATGATTGGATCGAAGGAACTGAGGTAGGATCTGGGTAATGCCTATCCGAAAACCACTTCGAACCAATGTATGCGTTCGAAAAATGAAGACTTGATAAAGAAAATGAAGGATGAAGACCGAAGATTTTCGGGATGGAAGGACTGCTTGTTGATAATTCTAGTTAGCTCCCAAATACTAAAGTAAGAATGGTCACTTCATTATTGAAACTCTTTGGGTTACAAGGACTTTTCGCTACTAATCCTAGGGATAATTCCCGACTGGATGTGGTAGGAGGGTGACTTCGGTTTCGTTTAGTCCTAGAAAGAACTTGTATGGATGGATGTTTGACATTGCACTTCTACGATCACAACGTTGACTTTTACAAACGCACATCTATTTGGTGGCGGAGAAGGCAACTTCTCTTAGCTTAACACCCTTCTTTGAGACGTATGAGCTCGGAGGTTGTATGTTTGTGGAAGTCAATAGGGATCAATGGAATGGCAATGTGGCATTCAAAGAAAGATGATGTGCTATGTGAAAAGGTAATCGTTACGTCAAGCCTCACACCTAAAAATGGCCGAAACAGGGTAGATGCGGCAAGGCTATGTGGTTCACAACCATTAGGATATGATCATCCCCTTCTAGATATATTTTTTTCCGCTATGAGGTTCGAGACTTAAATTATTATGGTTGTATGCTGTGGGGGCCCTCGGATAAGTCAGTAATGACCGGGGTAATGACATATTCGGTTCTGTCTAGGAAAAGGTAGACCGCCCTTGTGTTGGTAGAGGACCATCAGTCGAGCCATGGTACATTCCTCTAGAGATGTAATGCCGAACGGTAGTCCTTTCACCTGGTCATTTGTATGGAAATCCATTCTCCAATAAGTGTCTGCTATTTTGTTTGTAGAACCCGCGTTTGTGGCTAGTATGCTGGAATTTAATAATGTAACAATTTCAGCTAAGATTTATAAGTTTACTTGCAAATGTTTTTAAAGGAATGTCATTAAAAATAATATCCCTTATTTTTTTATAATAAAGATTTGGTTATCATAAGGTAAAAACTCGTTCTGTGTTTATGTGCGGCGTGGTCTTATGAGATACCTTTTTGTTTTCAATACACGTATTTTTGAGTTCTCACACCAGTCCCATGACTGACCCGGAATTTAATTTCCTTTCCCTTAAACTCCGGGTGCCCTAATTTTCCCGGGCAGCCTAGTAGTCAGGTTTAGTTTAGAAGAAATCTGAATGGAGCTCGAAGCATGGAGTTAGAAGATTTTTCTGAAGATTTGGGTCTATTTCCACCACACTCTTGTGCTATAGTATTCCGCATTTGTAAGGAAAGGAATTTATAACTGTCCATGTTTTTAACTTTGATAAATGTATTTAAATTTTCGCTATAAAGATTATTTGTTGAAATAATATATGTGAGATTCTGTACAGTCTTTATTTTTCTTTCTTACCCTTAATAATCCGCTTCTTCGGCACTTGGATTTATGGCTCATGAATACCGAGGGCGTATTAGTGTCAATTTTCGAGAGTCGAAGAAATGGGTCCTCACATAAAATTAATTAAAATATTAATTAATTAATAATTAAATAAGAATTAAATAAGAATTAATTGATATAATGTTATACATAATATTATTATATAAGTAATATTAAATATAAAACTTATATAATAATAAAACTTATATACTATGAATGTATAAACTAAAGGTGGAATATTAGTAAACCCTAAAAAAACTTAAGGAATAAATACACACGTAAATGTACGTATATCATGATTTTCGATGTGTCCGACACTTGAATCACAAGGGTATTTCATAAGAAATACATTATTCCATATGTCGATATCACTCGATATAATATATTAAAGATTATGAATCTTTAATACAATAATTTCCTGCACTATATATATATTAATAAATTACTTGTATACTCCTTAGTTATTAAGCAAACTCAGGCTAGAGATGTTATGTGCAGTATTATTAATATATTAAATAGACGAGGTAAGATAACTATATGTATTTGTTGAGCAAACTCAAGATACATATACTATACTTAGGCCGTCGCGATATGGTAGGTACAAGTGAAATTTTTCGTTTCGATTTGTTAAGAAAACTCAAGGTTGAAGTGAAATTAGGACAAGGTACCAAGGGTTAGGAGTTGTATACGATACTACCAATAAGGAGTTATCCATCGTCCATGGAGCTATGACTTATTGAGCAAACTCAAGGTCGAAATCCTTAGACGAACGAGTCCTAACACCCACTAGTGAACTTGAAAGACTTCTATATTTCGACTTAGGATTTGGAGACACATAAAAGACTAGTTGGAGCCTTATTAGAAATAATATTGTAAGAACATATGCTATATAATGTTATAATAATCTGCATTGATAAATTTGTGCATTTAATATGATTGATAAAATGTTTATCAATTAAGGTATATAATTGAACTAATTGAAGATTAACAAATAGAAATATAACATATACTTACTAATAAATGCTTATTGCATGTTAATGTTAGGAAATCAAATTCATGGTTTTAATAAAAACAACTATACAATGAAAATCAAATATACATACATACATACATACATATATATATATATACACACAAGAACTTGCTAGAGCAACATCACTAGAAAGACACGAACAAGGTGCAAAGAACAATACAAGAGACTACAAGTCGATAAGATCAAAGAGGCAACAAGAAACATGCACAAAAAGGACATGCACAGTTTTCAGACGTCTGAGTGCACAAGTCAGACGTCTGAAAATATCCTCTGGAACAACAAAACAGACAAGACCAGACGTCTGGTAGATGCACCCAGACATCTGGAAATCTACCCTGGTACAAAAATTATATACTACTAGACGTCTGATTTTAAACTCGGGAACGAAATATATACAGGCTCAGACGTCTGATACAAACATCCAGACGTCTGATTTCAAACTCTGATTTCAAAGAAGAACTTCAACTGTCACATTCGAATAGACATCTCCGCTTCTCTTCGCTGCAACTCTTCATCATCAACAGAAGCAACTATAGAGCGCTCATTAATGGATGCAACTACTCAACATACCTATCTACAACTATATATAGCATCAGGAATCAAGAAGAAAGGACTAGCTTGACACCTGACTACCTTACAACTCGACTCTCTATCTTGATCATCTCTTGTTCTAATCATCCACTTGTTATACAATCTAAAAATCTGAGATCATACACTTCTATATTCTCTCGAACAATATTGTATTCAATCATCCAAGAGATATAGGAAGTTCAATTGTACTATATAGTCAAAATCTGTGTAATAGAGAACACACAGTTGACAAAGAAACTCTGCTATTGTAAACCTGTTCCTCCGGGTGAAGTGCGGGTTATTTGGTGAAAGGAAATTCCGAAGGGGAGCTTCGGGACTGGACATAGGACGGGAGGTCCGAACCAGTATAAAATCATGGTGTGCTTATTCTATATTTACTTAGATTAATATTGTTTTAGTTGCATCATATATTTTGCCACATATACTTGCATATACACTACACGATCCACCCCATATAGACTTTCAATTGGTATCAAAGCCTGGGATTCTAGAGATCGTAACAACATCCTAGTATAAATGGCTATAAAGAGATCTACTCAAGGCAATAGGAAGAGGAAGAGCAATAAAGAAGAATCAAAGGAGAAAACAAACAATTGCTTCATGGCTAAACTCAGATCACAATCGGTATGCTTAGATTCTTTATATAAAGATCTCTTGTTAGCACATGATGAATTATTAAAAGATTGTAAAACCTTGAATAAAGTTAATAGAATTGCTTTATAAAAGTTAAAAGATTGTGAGTAAGAAAATTCCAGTTTAAAAGAGGAAAATAAATTTTTGATAAAACAAACTAAATGCTTTGAAAATACCGTAGAAGAACCTGTTTCAAAAAAGATTTCCTACAAAAAGAAAATGAGCAGTTAGAAGATAAAAAAAATAATCTTTTAGAGGAAATCAGTTTTTTGCAAAATAAAAATACCATCTTTGATAAAGAAAAGGAAATTTTTTCAAAAGAAATTACGGATTTGAAAAGACAAAATGATCTATTACAATCATCTTTAGATAATTCAGAATCTCGAATTTTTCTTCTCGAAAATGAGAACTGTACGATAAAAAGGGAGAATTCTGAATTAAATAAGCAAATTGATATTTTGAAAGATAGTAATATTTCTTTTGAAAATAATTTTGACTTCAAATCTAAATTTGATAAACTTAACACTGAAGTCATAAAATTTAATAAAGGTCAAAACGATTTAAACATGATTTTATCTAGTTCTAGACCTTTACATGACAAAAGTGGTTTAGGATATAATAAAACCGATCGTAGAAATAGCACTAGATACGCTTTCATGTATAGTAAAAATGTTAGTGCAAGTACTAAATTTCGAGTAAAGTCTAGATCAAATTCTTATAGAAATTCAAATACTGCTATGATCAATAATATTTATAATTTCTCTAGAAGTACAAAATCATTGAACGGAAATATGATTAAAAATTATCTAAGTATTTGGGTTCCTGTTAATTGGAAAAATAGAAAAAAATACATTGATGATTATTTTGATATGGTAGTTAATAATGAAAATTATATTTATAAAGGTTCAACCACACCCAAATGGGTATGGTTTCCAAAGATCTAACCCCCCGGACCCTAACATAGTAAGTGGGTACCCAAAAAAATGATTTTTATTTATTGCAGGTAATCAGTGAAACAAAAGGAAAGATTTTGGAATTTACAAATATGATTCCCACATTCTTTTTTGATAATGACAAAGGGGGAGAGATAATGGAAAGCACATATTCAGGGGGAGATTTATAAAAATTACATATAAGTACATTGTATAGTTGTCATCATCAAAAAGGGGGAGATTGTTAGGAAATCAAATTCATGGTTTTAATAACAACAACTATACAATGAAAATCAAATATACATATATATGTATATATACAAGAACTTGCTAGAGCAACATCACTAGAAAGACACGAACAAGGTGCAAAGAACAATACAAGAGACTACAAGTCAATAATATCAAAGAAGCAACAAGAAACATGCACAAAAAGGACATGCACAGTTTTCAGACGTTTGAGTGCACAAGTCAGACGTCTAAAAATATCCTCTAGAACAACAAAACAGACAAGACCAGACGTTTGGTAGATGCACCCAGACGTTTGGAAATCTACCCTGGTACAAAAATTATATACTACCAAACGTCTGATTTTTAAACCCGGAAACGAAATTTATACATGCTCAGACGTCTGATACAAACATCCAGACGTCTGATTTCAAACTCGGATTTCAAAGAAGAACTTCAACTGTCACATTCGAATAGACATCTCTGCTTCTCTTTGCTGCAACTCTTCATCATCAACAGAAGTAACTATAGAGCACTCATTAATGGATGCAACTACTCAACATACCTATCTACAACTATATATAGCATCAGGAATCAAGAAGAAAGGACCAACCTGACACCTGACTACCTTACAACTCGACTCTCTATCTTGATCATCTCTTGTTCTAATCATCCACTTGCTATACAATCTGAAAATCTAAGATCATACACTTCTATATTCTCTCGAACAATATTGTATTCAATCATCCAAGAGATATAGGAAGTTCAATTGTACTATATAGTCAAAATCCGTGTAATAGAGAACACACAGTTGACAAAGAAACTCTGTTATTGTAAACCTGTTCCTCCGGGTGAAGTGAGGGTTATTTGGTGAAAGGAAATTCCGAAGGGGAGCTTCGGGACTGGACGTAGGACGGGAGGTCCGAACCAGTATAAAATCCTGGTGTGCTTATTCTATATTTACTTAGATTAATATTGTTTTAGTTGCATCATATATTTTGCCACATGTACTTGCATATACACTACACGATCCACCCCATATAGACTTTCAGTTAACATTTCAACACCCATGAAAATGCCTGATTTTACAACTACAAAATACGTTTGTAATTTGGTCGCTTACGTGTTTATTTGGTTAAGACCATGTATTGCATTCTATGAGTTCCAAACTCAAAAGTAATATAAGACTATGGATATTTTATTCATACACTATCACATATAAGTGTTATATGGTGAACGATCACAATTTGTAATGTACGATACTTCGATGAAATTAGTTCATTTGAAGCAAACAAATAAACCATACCGTGAGATCGAGTATTCAATTTGATTGATTACAATTAAGATCGTATTCGGTTAAATGTAACACTAGACTAAAATTACAAGATAGATCTAAGAACTCGATCGCTGAAATATTAGTTTGTTCAGTTTACGCAATGTCGCGATATAGTTCGTAACAGAACTTAAAGCTCGCTAGAAGTTGAGAGACATACTCCTAATTGTTTCACATGATAAATATAATTTATCATCATCGGAGAGAGCTGATTGATAGAGTAGATGATTAAAATATAATAGCATACTCGTTCCTAAGGGACTGACCCAGTTGATTTTGAAAAAATTGATAGAAAAGGCTGGAATAAGATTCCATAATTGATCCTAAGTGCGGGGGGAGATTGATATAGTTAGGGGTATGCCCAAGGGGCAATTAGGTACTTTATTGCATATCTCTAACTCGCTAACCAATCTTGTTTGAAATAAAAAGGTGTTTTCTCTCTATTAATTACTTGATATAATGTGTTATACTAATTAGTTAATTTAATTAAAAGTATATTTAATAGAAAATTCATAAATGGTATGCTTTGTGATAGTAGTTACAAGTGCTGTAACCAATGAGTAATTTATCACAGTGAAAATAAATATACCATTTTAAATATTCCTAGTCAAGATATACCGAGGCTGAATATTGGTACATCCATTGAGACTAGAATACACAACGCTCTCCAATTGTTGGGTACTGTATTACTCATGGCTGCTGTGGGCACCAAAGGGTTACATGCTGATATTTATCGGATAACTATGGAATGACTCGCTCGATAGTTTTTTGTTGGTTAATATAACTAAGGTCAAACATAAAATATCGATGTGCCAATTTTTACACAGTTCTCTTGACTTAAGAGTACTGTTGTTCTTCAATGTGGAAGCTCCTCTTTGATTATAGTTAAATCGTGGCACAACATCCAGCGAACGACTGTAGTTGGGTCAAGTGGAAGCATTAGAAGTGAAATACTATTCAATAGAGGATTCATCTACTGGGTTATATAAGGTTAGTATCACGGTCAATTGAAGTCAACTCAAAGTCAAAGTCTCTGGCCAGAGCATTGCGGTTAATAATAATTGTTATTATTGAATCAATGACTTTGTATTTGGATTATAGAGTTGAATATGGACAGTATTGGAATTCTGACCATTACCAAATTCCATAAGTTTAAAGTGATATAGTTTTGATGAAGAGAATTGGGTAAATAATTGTCACAATCTAGGAACGCTTAGTAAAGTAAAATTGGATTTTATTGAAACTAAGTAACCGATAAATTTGGCCAAAATGTCAAACGGCCTGCTAAGTGATGTGTGAACATAAATATTTGAATAGTTTGATATTAATCGCGGACTAAATTTACACCTAATAGGTCACACAGCCGAAACGATGAGTACTCCTTTGACAAAATGATTTAATTAATTTATAATTGTTATAAATTAATTAATGTTTAAAATATTAATTATAAAAATTTATTTTGATTTGATGAAAAAAATTAATAAATGTATTTATAATAGTTATAAATATATTAATCGATATACAATATCGACACGCATTTAAATTGGATTTAAATGAAAAATATTTTGTTTGGGCTTTAAATGGGTTTGAAGCCCGTATGGAGGGCTGATTGATTCGGCCATAATGGAGCAATAAAGGGGCGGCTATATGTGGGTTAAAAGGGTTTGATTTGGGTGGTTAAGATATAAGAGAAGTAGTAAGAGATAAATAAGGATCAAGATCCTAATTTATCTATGAACTCTCCTCTATATAAGCATCTCAAATCACACCTTATTGCGAATTTTTGAAGCCTCCATCTAATCGCCATTTCTGGCCGAAATCTAGAGCTCCAACTTCTCAATTTCCAAAGTCAAATCAAAGTAAAAACAATTCTCTTCGATAGATGGTAGTCATCGGTTCAGGAACTAACACTCTAATGGATTGGAAATCAGTTCAAAGAGCAGATCTCATCGTTTCAAGGTGTACTTTTAGGCATTGGTAATAAGGTATATTTTTAATCCATTTATAAATATTAATTCATAGATAATATTTATTTCACGTATATTATTTTGTTAGTTAAGTAACGATTCTATTATATAAATATATTATTGCAATTAGATTGATTGTATGTTCATATACTTTCACATTTATAAAAAAATTTAACATATATTTACATATGAGATACATGGCCTAAGAGTTAAAAAACAATTTTTTTATTTATTTAATCAAATTAATATACATTGTTTAATCATATATAAGTTCAATAATTTGAACACTATATTTTATTATATGCAATATATAGTTTTTAATTATATATATTATAATATATAAAATATTTTCGGCAGTAATAAACCAAAATTATATATATTATTTATTTAATTAATTAAGAAAATTAATTATATTGGTATATATATAATAATATATAATATGTTTCATATTTTATAAAATTAAATTATTACTTAATTGACGTCCGGTAGGAAAAATAAAAAAACTTTTTTTATATTTAATTTAAAATTTAAATATCAGCCAAAAATCAAAAGAGATTTAAAACTGTTTAAAATTATATATTAAATATTTAAATTACAAATTATCTTACCTAAATTTTACTGAAATTTTAAAATTCAAAAATCATGTTCGAAAATAATTTATTTATTTATTTTAAATAACATCCATGCGGATATAAATTAATATATATTTTAAAATTAAAAATAAAATAATATTTCTGCTATGTGCAATATTAGGTGTGTGTGTATATATTATATATATATATTAAATATTTTAAAGTATTAATATACATATATTTATTATATTATATATATATGTGCATATGTGTATTTAATACGTTTTAAAAAAATCATATATATATATATTGCTTTCGGTTTTAAAATTTTATTATTAATGTGATGATTTTATAAATATTTATATATAATTATATATATATATATATATTTAATATTAAAATTCCATGTGCATTTTTATATATATGTATACATATATAAATTATACTTATATAAAATCATT
Source organism: Allium fistulosum (assembly GCA_030737815.1). Lineage (NCBI taxonomy): Eukaryota > Viridiplantae > Streptophyta > Magnoliopsida > Asparagales > Amaryllidaceae > Allium > Allium fistulosum. Next base: position 86,009,554 of record CM060901.1, on the reverse strand, counting down.
TAAAAATAAAATATAATTTAAATATATATATATATGTATGTATATGTGTATGTATATAGTTATATTTATAATATTTTGAATACAAAACTAAGTGTATAAACATACATTTTGAAAATATATTTGTATATTAGACGAGTTAATGTGCCCGTTGCGGTGTAATTCCCAGCACCTATATACGAACCTGTTATACCTTGCACAGATTGATATGTTACACATGCATACATATAGATGTGTGTATGATACATATAAATACAACATTAATTAAATAATATAAAATCTTTTATAAATTTAATAACGATTTTGTTTAAAAAGAAATTTAGAAATGTTCTAAATAAATTTAACTTCATAGGCCAAATAAAGATCCAAAATGGTAAAAAAAATTGAAACTCACCAATTACTTCCACTACTGGCTGGCCCAGTTCTAATAGAAAGTAAATAGAAAATTTGATTTATTTGATAACAACTTTGGCCATTTAATTGATTATCCAAAAAATTCCGCTAGGAGGTTAATTTTTGAATATCCTAGAGAAAATGTGTTTACAGAGAATACAATTTTCAATCCTTATGGGATAAGATGGAAACATGCAAGTTTATACATGCTACAACCGAAAACAAATGTGCAAGTGTTATTTATTGACATTGATCTATTTGGAAAATGGTCATTTGTCATATAAGTTACATACTGATATTTCTAGGCTTTTCAATGATTGCTCGACTGTTCATTGGTCCGAGGTGGTATGCATCATTTTTTAAACATACGTGCATGTTGACACTTTGATTGAAGATGTGAAGTAAGGGTTGTCCTTGAATGTTGTGATAGGGTGCATGAGATGCACATGGATAATATGCAAGGAAACACGCTTGGCATTTCATTCTCTATCAGGCTTAAAAGGTTAATAATATTGCCTGAAATATTTTAGAGTAAGAAAGCAATGCAAATTGGATAGTCACATGGAAGTTGGTTATAGGCCTACGTGTCATTTCTTTTATTTTCGTATTTCCTTTTATTAGCACACGTTGTTGGCCACATTGTCAAGTTTGTTATAACAAATTTGTAAAAGCACTATATATATATATGTGTGTGTGTATAGATATATATATATATATATATATATATATATATATAGAGACACAACAAACATATATATGAGGGAAATAAATGAATAGGCAGCCAGTACTTTGCAAAACTTTCACTATTCTACATCTTCTTTGTTGGAAATGGGTCATCCCACAGCGGAAGTTAGGGTTCGTTTCAAAAAAAAATACCCTATTAGATCTTTACTGGGCCTATAAAGTCTATTCATTTATAACATTTCTAAATATTACCTAAATAAAATCTATTATTTTATTTAAATTTATAAATTATATAGTTTATTTAATTTATGTCTTGATACACACACACATACGTGTATCATATACACATATATATGTGTGTGCATGTGTAACATATCAACACATGCAAGGTATAACATGCCCGTTATAGATGTTGGGATTTACATGGTAACAAACATGTTAGCTCATCCAATATGCAAGTATATATTGTCCAAATATATATATGTATATATACTATTATTTATTATATATATATATTAAGTTTTGTTTAAATAAATTTATATAAGTATATAAATATATTTATATATATAATTATAGGAATAAAATATTAATATTACATATATATTACTATAATAAACTTATTTAAATATAAATAAATTACTTATAAATACTAATTTTTTTTAAACCGTGTGTAATAATATGTACATATATATATATGAATATATTAAAAAATTATTTTATATGTGCAGACATATATATGTATAATTATATATATATATATATAAATTAATAAAATACTTAAAATACTATTTTTTTAAAATATAAAAGTCCTGGTCTTACGTACTAAAGCTTGAAATTTTATACATTTAATTAAATATACACTTGAAAATTAATAAAATATTAATTAAATTGAATTTTGAAACTTTATTTCAAATTTTAAATTTTTGGAAAATCCTAAATGATATTTTATGCTTTGAAAAGATTTTCTAGAATTTTTTTGGTTTAAAATAATTTTTCCTTTTTCAGATCTAAATCAAATAATTAATTTAAAAATAAAAAATTGTATTTGTTTTTGTTTTTGAGAGCTTCTTTACCGTTAATGTTAATTTATAAAATATAAAATATTGTTTTCATAATATATTTGAATTAATATAATTTACTTATGTAATAAATTGATTTAAATAATACTAAATATTAATAAAAAATATTTTCCCTCTATCAAAAATTATCATAGCATTAATAATCTACATAAAAAATTATATAACTATTTTTGTTAGAGTTTAATGTTGTAATTAATTATGAACTACATATATGTAATTAAAAAATATATGTTAACCCGCCTTTTGGCAAGGCCGTAGACAGGCGGATTTAACTAAACCGGTTGCTCGGTTGTCAAGACTGGAATACGATGGGTTTTAGTCAATTGGATGGATAGACAATCAATCATGGATGGTAATCATGATTATGCAGTCGGGATTCAGGATAGTCAATGGGTGAAGGCGATTGAATACTTGCAGCTTAGGTTTCGACGAGTCTCGACTCGCCCTGGACTCGCTTCAAGTCGTATGGAGTTAAGCTTCAAGTCTTTTGGAGGAATACTTCGAGTCGAGGTTGTTCGATAGGCATGGAAGGTGGTTCGGCATAGGTGGCTCGGTCGTGTTGGTGGTTCGGCGTAGGAAGTGGTTCGGCATAAGTGGCTCGACCGTGTTGGTGGTTCGGCGTAGGAAGTGGTTCGGCATAGGTGGCTCGGCCGTGTTGGTGGCTCGTCGTGGAGGGTGGCTCGGCTTAGCTAAATGGTGGTTCGGCCTTGGTTGTCGCTTGGCAACTTTGAGTCCAGAGGCATGTAACTTCGGGTCATCACTCGGGTAGCTCGGTGGAGTATCAGGTGGATCGGCATGGTTGCTTGGGGTGTCGCTCGGTGTCCTCTAGCTCCTTGCTTCGAGTCTTTGTGGTTCGGCTCCCAGGATGTGGGTCGGTATGATGGAAGATGGGTCTGCGTTTGAAGGTGGTTCGGTGATTCGAGTCTCCAGGCTCCTTACTTCAAGTTGGTGGTGTGGTTCGGTCAGAACCAAGGTGGGTCGGCCTTGTTTTGTGGGTCAATCACTTGAGGCTTCTGGGTTTCTTCGAGTCTTTTGGCTACATGCTTCGGGTCGGTTTCGTGACTTCCTGGGTCGGTGTTTTCATGGTTTAGCATTTAGCTACTTCGAGTCCAAGGATGCTCTGCTTCGAGTCAATAGTGGCCGTGCTTCAAGTCGCCTTGGTGGTTTTCGTGGGTCGGCAACATTCGGATATGGAACCGGTCGCAACTATGAATTCTGGATCGGCTATGGATTTAATGGGCCCTGGGTCACCCAGGAGGCCTAACTACCTGGATTTGCCTATAAATACAGCATGTGGGTCTCCAGATTGAGGGCGATCTTCTTTTCGGCTGTTTTGCTTTCTATTTTCTAAGGCTAAGGCTACTCTACCATTTTGTAACTGTAATTGATTCTAACATTAATAAAAAAAGGAAATTTCTGGAGTGGACGTACGCCGAAGTCAGCCGAACCACTATAAATCTTCTGTTCTTACTACTTTCTTTTTAATTTTTATTGTTCTTCACAATATTACTCTCTACATATATTCTATCTGTGATCTGTGGTCGTTAGTTGGTGCTTTTATCTGGATTTGGGTGTTAGTGACCAATTTTGGCGCTAACATTTTGGTGCTTTCATTGAGAAAGCTAGTACTCAGGGATTCTAAAGCTTGGTCTTTGGATTTAAAGGCTTAGAAACTCGGATCCTTGGGAAGTTATGGCAAGGCAATCAACAAGAAGACAAAGGACTGAAAGGAGGCAGAATGAAGGGAGTCGGGAGGCTTCCTCTGGAGCGAATCAGGCCTCCATTTTCATCACCAGAGACGAGATGGAAACAATGCTGAAGAGACAAGAGGAAATGATACATAACCTACTCCAACAGGTTGGATAAGTTGGAGTGCAAAACCAAAGGAATGGAGTAGCAGGTTATGCCAGAAATGAGGATCACGAAGCTAGAGCGACAGGAGCGGAGGCAGCCCAGAATCAGGACCAAGGGCATGAAGCGACCGGAATACAGGATAGAGTTGGACCATCGAGAATGGCTCTTGAACTAGGGGGCCTGCCCCCGAGTCATGTAGGCTCCATTCCAGTAAGGATACCAGGCGATGCTAGGCAATTTGGCGTTAATAGGGAAGTGGATACTCATCCAGAAGGGCAGGTTCCAAAATTCCCTCGTGGACTCGGGGTGCATGTTGGAGACAACGCATAGAGGCTGTTACTTGATGACAATAACAGGTTAGTGGACGTAATCAGATGGGCTATGAGGGGAGGATTGGTGAATAGAGACTTGGAGGATGTGAATAGGAGTCCCTTTGCTCTTGCGATCAGGCAAGCTAGAAACCCGCCTGATTTCAAACTACCAACACGGGAGATGTATGACGGGAGAACGGATCCCACTGTTCACTTAACGAGGTACATAAGGCATATGTAAGTGCTAGGGGCATCGGAGGAGGTCATGGCACGATGCTTCCCTTTGTATTTGACGGATATTGCATCATTATGGTTCAGACAGCTAGAGAGTGGCTCTATCAGCACATGGACGAAGCTGATTGAAAGGTTTATGAGACAGTTTCGGGTCCACGTAGTCAGACCCAAGAACGTGATGACTTTAACATCAACGAAACAATGGAAGGGAGAGTCGCTCAGGGATTTCTTAACCAGATTCAATGCGGCGGAGACTTCGGTGGATCGACCCGATCCATCGATGGTTTTGATGGCGGCAGTTTCAGGGATTACAGATAATTCAGATTTCAAGATATCATTGGAATGGGACCCACCGAGGGATCTCGGGGAGTTCTACCATGAGGCAGGAAGATGCACAGGTTGAGAGAGAAGGGAGAGAGGCTGAAGCTTATGCAGTAAGGGGTGGAGGTCCACCTAGGGAAGTTCCAGACAAAGATGATAAAGGGAAAAGGAAAATGAATGATAACGACAACACATCGAAAAGGCAAGAGATGGAATCAAAATTCTCTTCTTATACGGATTTGAATGAGACTCTGGAAAGAATTTATTTAGATACTCGAGGATGCTCCAGTATCGGAGGCCAGCAAAGAGGGAACCTTTCGAACACGAACGGGCATCGGGAAAGCATTGCCTATTCCATGAGCTGGATGGGCATAACACAAATGATTGCAGGCATTTGAAGGATATCATCGAGGAACATATAAGGAATGGTCATTTACTACAGTATATAAGGAATCGAGTTGTGGTAGTGGAACAGGAGCAACCACTGCCCACATCAGACGAAGCTGGCACTAGATCTAGGCATCGTCGCCTTATTATTAGCTGAATGGATTTATGGCTTTGAATAAGTAGTAAACCCCAAAGTACGGCGGCTAAGTCACTTACACATGTATGGGATCGAGGACGGTCCCTAGGCATGCTCTGAGTTGATGATATACCGTGATACACGGGTTTATGAAATTTTGTTTTTTCTATTTTCTGTGAACTCTAGTTTCTTTCTTGGTACTACGAACATTTGATTTTCTTTATTGTTTGGAATTTTATTTTGTTAATTGGATTCTATGATAATTGGATTTGGATTAATAAATAATATCGGTTACACGATTACGGTCCCGATCGGAGAGACGGGGCAGTAATCGCAAGGTAGGAGTCCCCTCGTCGGAGAGCGATGGAATGGACTCGAACAAAATATAAAAGTCCTTGACCGAAGAGTCTAGGCCGGAGAATATAAAGTCCTCGACTGGAGAGTCAAAGCCGGAGAATATAAAGTCCTCGACCGGAGAGTCGAGGCCGGAGAATATAAAAGTCCTCGACCGGAGAGTCAAGGCCAGAGAATATAAAAGTCCTTGACCGGAGAGTCGAGGTCGAAGAATATAAAAGTCCTCGACCGGAGAGTTGAGGCCAGAGAATTAAAAGTCCTCGACCGAAGAGTCGAGGCCAGAGAATATAAAGTCCTCGACTGGGATCGAGGCCAGAGAAGGATACCCCATGGATTAAGTCCTTGACCGGAGAGTCGAGGCCGGAGTAGGATAAAATAACCCGGATTTGAGTTCCAGGACCCAGAGAGGTCCTAGATCTGGGTATGGACCCGGTGAGGTCCCGGATATGGATTATAGGACCCGGCGAGGTCCCGACTCTGGAGATGGACCCGACGAGGTCCCAGCTATGGATTATAGGACCCGAAGAGGTCCCTGGCTTGGATAAAATGATCCAGAGAGATTGTGAATTCGGTTAATGGATACAGAATGAATTAGGAATTGGATATTGACCCAGAACAGTCATGGATTTTGTTAATGATTCGGAGAGATCATAGATTCGATTAACGGATTTAAGGCTATTCAAAACACACCTTCCAAATGTTAACCCGCCTTTTGGCAAGGCCGTAGACAGGTAGATTTAACTAAACCGGTTGCTCGGTTGTCAAGACTGGAATACGATGGGTTTTAGTCAATTGATGGATAGACAATCAATCATGGATGGTAATCATGATTATGCAGCCGGGATTCAGCATAGTCGATGTGCGAAAGCTATTGAATACTTGCAGCTTAGGTTTCGACGAGTCTCGACTCGCCCTGGACTCGCTTCAAGTTGTATGGAGTTGAGCTTCAAGTCTTTTGGAGGAATAATTCGAGTCGAGGTCGTTCGATAGGCATGAAAGGTGGTTCGGCATAGGTGGCTCGGTCGTGTTGGTGGTTCGGCGTAGGAAGTGGTTCGGCATAAGTGGCTCGGCCGTGTTGGTGGTTCGGCGTAGGAAGTGGTTCGGCATAAGTGGCCCGGCCGTGATGGTGGTTCGACGTAGGAAGTGGTTCGGCATAGGTGGCTCGACCGTGTTGGTGGCTCGTCGAGGTGGATGGCTCGACTTAGCTAAATGGTGGTTCGGCCTTGGTTGTCGCTCGACAACTTCGAGTTCTGAGGCATGTGACTTCGGGTCATCACTCGGGTAGCTCGGTGGAGTATTAGGTGAATCAACATGGTTGCTTGGGGTGTCGCTCGGTGTCCTCTAGCTCCTTGCTTCGAGTCTTTGTGGTTCGGCTCCTAGGATGCGGGTCGGTATGATGGAAGGTAGGTCGGCGTTTGAAGGTGGTTCGGTGATTCGAGTCTCCAGGCTCCTTACTTCGAGTTGGTGGTGTGGTTCGGTCAGAACCAAGGTGGGTCGGCCTTGTTTTGTGGTTCAATTACTTGAGGCTTCTGGGTTGCTTCGAGTCTTTTGGCTACATGCTTCGAGTCGGTTTCGTGACTTCCTGGGTCGGTGTTTTCATGGTTTGGCATTTAGCTACTTCGAGTCCAGGGATGCTCTGCTTCGAGTCAAAGGTGGCTGTGCTTCGAGTCGCCTTGGTGGTTTTCGTGGGTCGGCAACATTTGGATATGGAACTGGTCGCAACTATGAATTCTGGATCGGCTATGGATTTAATGGGCCCTGGGTCACCCAAGAGGCCCACCTACCTGGATTTGCCTATAAATACAGCATGTGGGTCTCCAGATTGAGGGGGATCTTCTTTTCGGCTGTCTTGCTTTCTATTTTCTAAGGCTAAGTCTACTCTACCATTTTGTAACTGTAATTGATTATAACATCAATAAAAAAGGAAATTTCTAGAGTGGACGTAGGCCGGAGTCAGCCGAACCACTATGAATCTTCTGTTCTTACTGCTTTCTTTTTAATTTTTACTGTTCTTCACATTATTACTCTCTGCATATATTCTATCTGTGGTCCGTGGTCGTTGGTTTGTGTTTTCATCTGGATTTGGGTGTTAGTGACCAATTTTGGCGCTAACAATATATATTAATTTAATAAATATAAAAATTATATTTTTATTCAGAGGTGTACTTACCTGATGTATATTTGATAAAAAAATTAAATATATACATGTATACAACCAAACAACTTTGTGACAACATTACTTGCATATTAGAATTGTCACCTAACCAACAATATATATAATATATACATATATAATAAAACATTGTAATTGAGAATTAATAATTGTATTTTGATAAGAAGCATGGCATAATCCCAATGCCTTGAAGTACACCCTGAAAAGATGATTTCTATCCGTTGACACTATTTCCAATTCAACAGATAGCTAGTCTTTGAACCGTTGACCACTAGCGGACAACGACTAAATTAACTTGATTTGAACTTGATGAGATGGAGAGAGGCCGGTAGGGATTTCGACCAGCAAGCACAGAGGAGGAGGCACAAAAAAATTCTAATTAGGTTAGAGTTGGTTATATAGTGGATAGAAAGGAGAGAAGTGTGGATCTCATCTCATACTGATTCTCCTTTAATTCGAGTCATCCAAAATCAAGCCTTTTCTAACCTAATTTAAGCCACCTATACCTATGTTTGCTGCCGAAAGTATAAGGCCCTGTGATAGGCCTTACACCCATTGCCCAAATAAAATATTATATAGTTAAATCTAATTTAATCACTTATCGATATCGTATATCGATTGGTACATTTATAACTATTATAAATATATCTAATAATATTTACACATCAAATCATAATCAAATTTTACAATTAATTTTTTTATAAATATTAATTAATTTACAATAATTATAAATTAATTAAATCGTTTGGTCAAAGGAGAATCCATCATTTCAGTTGTGTGACTCGTCAGGTGTAAATTCGGTCAGCGACTAATATCGAACTATTCGAATATTAACATTCATACATTACTTAGCAGGTGGTGTGACATTTTGGCCAAATTTATCGCTTACTTGGTTTCGATAAAATCCAATTTTACTTTATTAAGTGTTACCCGATTGTGGCTTTTATTTTACACCAATTCTCTTCGTCAAAACTATATCACTTTGAACTTATGGAATTTGGTAATGGTTGAAATTCCAATATCGTTCATATTCAACTCTATAGTCCAAAGCTAAGTCCTTGGTTCAGTAATAACAATTATCATTAACTGAAATGCTCTGGCCAGAGACTTTGACTTTGAGTTGACTTTAGTTGACCATGATACTAAACCCATATAACTAAGGAGACTAATCCTCTCTTGAATAACGCTTCACTTCCAATACTTCCACTCGACCCAACTATAGTCACTCGATGGATGTCGTGCCATGATTTGACAATAATCAAACCAAAGCTTTCGTATTGAAGATCGACGGAATTCTCAAGTTGAGAGAACTGTGCAAATTAGTCACATCGATATTTTCTGTTAGACCTTAGTTATATTAACCAACATAAAACTATCGAGTGAGTCATTCCATGGTTATCTAATAACTATCAGTACGTAACCCTTTGGTGTCCCCAGCAGCCATGAGTAATACATTGCCCAACACTTAAAGAGCATTACGTACTCTAGTCTCAATGGATGTATTGATATCCAATCTTAATACATCTTGACTAGGAATATTTAAAATGATAAATTTATTTTCATTGTGATAAGTACACACGGTTACAACACTTTGTAACTACTATCATAAAACATACCATTTATGAATTTTCAATTAAATATACTTTTAATTAAACAAATTAATATAACAAATAATATCAGGTATATAATAGAATGAAAACGCCTTCTATTATGAACAAGATTGGTTGAGTTAGATATATTTAACAAATTACATAATTGTTTTTAGGGCATACCCCTAACTCTATCAATCTTCCACTTGCACTTGGGGTAAATTATGAAACCTTATTCTAACTTCCCCAATCAGTTTTCTTAAAACCAATCGGGTCAATCCCTCAGTGAATGGGTATGCTATTATGTTTCAATTATGTATTCTATCAATCAAGTCTCTTCGATGTTAATATACTACCTTTATCATGTGGAACAATTCAGAGCATGTCTCTTGACTTCCAGTGAGATCTAAGTTCTATTATGAACAATATCGTGACATTGTCCTCATATAACAATGTTATGTGATTCTCAACATTTGGAATCACCCTTAGCTCAGTTATAAATTTCTTCATTTATATTTATATACATTGCTTTTATTGCAGCACTATTCAAGGCGATGTACTTAGCACTTTTCATGGAATCAGCCACAACCTTTCATTTAGAATATTTCCAACTAAAAGATTCTTAAAATGAATTTATTATTAACATATTATACTCAATATTACTTATGAAAGTACTTCATAAGGAGTTTGTCGCTTTGTAAAAAATTCTCCAGTATTTCATAAATACATGGGAACACCTCAAACAACCATTAGTGATATCGATTTGGATTTGATAATTGTGGCATGTATCAAACACATAAACAAATCACGATATCATGGACAACATAACATGTATGATAATTCCTATTGCTAATGCATGAGGAATCCATTTTACATGTTCCGTACTAAACATTTTAATAAGGTGTCATTGCATATCGTTTGGGGCATTCCCAACATCATGTATACCAACTATAAAAGACATCATTTACAAATTCAACGTCGAGTATTAAAATAACTAAAACTGATTTTAACACCAGTACATCGTTTACAACTAGTAGTGTGTGGTTTACTTATGTTGTAGAAATATCTATGTACATCACTCATATCTATTTTTGAAGAATGTCGTCCATTTAAGGTCTGAGAGGTAATGGTATTCCTACTTGATCGGCTTCATTGTTAACTAATAAATAGTTTAAGTTCGACATCGAAAATTAATACTTAGTATAATTAATCAGAGCCCTATACTAGTGTTTTTAGGTTGTCGTAACGATGTTTTATGCAACAATCGTTTTGACCTAATAAAGCGTGTTTTGGAAAACATGAAACTTTCCTCAAAGATTTTTATGGATTTAAGCATATAGAGGTATTTTCTAAGTATTGAAATTGAAATGGTTTCTTTGAAAAGAAGATAGAAATTTTTGTTGAATAGAAAAATATATATTTTAAAGTGATTATATATAAAGAAACATCTTTATAAAATATGTTTGAATAAAAGATAAAAGTTTTATGAAAGGTTTTCATAATATTTTTTGGAAAGTTAATAAATATGTACGAGTATATAGATCATTTCATTGCACGATTTTGATCTAAGATTCGAGTACGGAACTTTGAGGTGTTTACACTGGTCGAAAAAGGGATTTATCACTCGATTCTTAACGACGAACATTGATGAGGATTTTTGGTTGGATACTTGCATTTTCTATCATAGTTGAGAGCTATGTAAGGGAAGAAAGGGTTTCTAATCAAAGAGCCTGATCAGAGTCCACACTAGAGGATCAAAGGATCAATACTAGTTCGGATGTAAAGTTATGTATTCGAATAGTAAATCGAATCAGATATTGTGTACGCATGATCTCTATACATCGTACGTGTGTAAGTGTAAAAATAAATATTTTGGGCAAACACCTTTGGGTTTTGCGTTGTAATTTTGAGGATGAAATTCTTTTAAGGGGGAAATATGTAATGACCCGCAAATTTATCAATTTGCTAAATTATATTTAATTTTAAATAATTAAATAAAAGTATTTTAAAAACATAGATTATGATGTTTTGAAAAGGAATGATGGTAATCTTATTTTGAATAAGTATTTACGAAAATATAAACTTTGAAGGAATATTGATAAAATTATTGAAAATCTTTTTATAAATAAACAGCTCTATAATTATCAGAAGTCATGTATGGAGCTGGATACATACACTTATTTATCCATTTAAACAAGAATATGAAATAAAATTATCTATTTTATTTTTGGAAAATAAATTATATTTAATGACATCATCAATAATGGCATCATATTTTATAATTGACTTATGAATTCAAATTGAGATTCAATGATTTAATAATTATTATAATTATGCAAATAATTATTTTTAAATAATAATAATTCATTTTAAGTAGTTATGAAGTGATAATAAATCATTTATGATAGTTTTATAAAGATATATATTTGACTTGAAATCATAAGGAGAATTGATATCGCTTGATCGATATAATATTAATTTTTGTAAACAATTGTTTAATATTAATTTATATGGTTTTATAAATCAACTTTTATCGTTTTAATTGGTTAAAAATGATAAGAAATTAGTTTTCAAATTTCGTTTACATTTATATGTAATTTAATTAATAAGTGAAAATGTGACAGGTAATCGGTTTTCAGATTTTCAAGATTTAGCGAATGGAAGTTGTTTAAAGTTGTTGCAACCTTGTTTATATGTCTTGTGCGCATATATAACACACACATACACACCCTAACACACACACACACACACCCATATATATACATAACACATATATACATATATGGTAAAAATATTTAAGATATTTTAGAAAACTTCATCCTTATGTTATGCAAAGTCAATGCACATGCCATGAAGTGAAGTGAAATGATAGAGGCACATGGGAAGGGGGATCAATGTGTGGAATCATGGGAAAGGAGGGGTGTGGGTTGAGGGTAGAAAAGGAAATGCACATTTAGATATTTTTCACACATTTTTACCTATAAATACAAGGCCTTAGCTCTCTCATTCCATTCATCTATTCACTTCTTCTTCCTCCTTATTCTTAAAGCTCTAAGAGCTCTTCTTTAATGGCTTCCATGTCTTGAAAAAATATTTGCAAAGTTAAGGCAAAATAAAGTAAAATATATACACACACACGTATATATACCACCCAAGGACAAGCCCACCTCTACTTGCAAGTTTAGGCCAAGCCTATCCAAAGGTCCAAGGCTCGATTCCATAGGCTTTGATTCGATCATAGCGAAGCTATAGCAAATTTTTGTAAAGTTAGAAACCAATGAAGGTGAGAAACTCTATTTATATTATGATATATTGGATGATATATATATTGGTAATGCTTGGTTGTGATGATTGTGATCCATGTTTGGATATGATAATATGTTTGTTTGGATGTGTAAACAATTCACATTTAATACATGTCGAATATCACAAAGAAAATCACTTTCCTTTAATAAATGAAATGGTATATATGAGGTTGTTAAACCTCTTTAAAATGGTTTATAAATGTTTTATAAACACTAAAATCTAGTTTGGTGAAGTTTTGATAAATTATGAAAACTGAGTCAAAAATAGGCGCGTCGCATAACCGTAGTTCGCGATTTCACGCCATAGAAAGTTAAATCCATTTATACGATGGAACCGAAATCAGAATTATTTAGAATAAGAATTTTCAGAACTCTTATAATCATAGATTTCAAGAAAAAGAAAAAGATTGAGATTTCATTTAGTATATTTGGAAAAAAGAGCAAATCAAGTTTTCAAAATAGTCACGGTTTGGAAGTTTGAAAACCAAAGCGATAAATTCTTTAAAATTTATATTTTAATTCTTAAAAATATGGAATAAATTCTATAAGTATATTAAAATGTTTTAAAAAAGATTTAAGTTATAAAAGTGGATTTCTAAATGATAGAAAAATTGTTTTGATCAAATAAGCCTTAAAAGCACTATTCGCAGCACTTTTTGCAACGGTTTTTAATAACTTTTGAAATATGACTTTAAACTTAAGTATTATTTTTCAAATATTTTATAAATGTTTTCAAATAAATAGTTAAGTATTTTAAAGATAATGTGGAGGTTTTATAATTTATTTTAAAGAGTTTAAATAGATGATTTAAAGAAACGCTGTTATAATTAAGTGATTTAATCTTGGCTATAAAAGCCGATGAGTATACTGGATTTTTCTATTCATGAGATCTGGATGTAAGGTTCTTAAACTAAGGAGATGTTTAGGAGCAACTAATGCCCTGACTCACCTGGCCTCTTTCTTGGGCGAGGAATAGATAAGATCAAAATGTCGGAAACGAGGTAAGTATAAAAGATTTAATTTTTCCTAATTTAATACAACTTGGATTCTATAGAAATAAACTTATTTTACTTGGTATTAAATTCTGAGGAGGCAATCCATACTATCCATGTGAATTTAAAAGGTTATTTCACCGTTATTCGACGGATAGTAAAGGTTGAATACGGAAATTGATATTGAGTAGAGTTAGTATAATTTCTATCGACCCTTTTTACTCAATAAGGTTTTGCAATGTGATTTGTGAGAAATTATTTTGATTAGATATTTCAAAGTTAAAGTGAGGTTTAATGATTCCATATATACTGGAAAAGAATATGATTTAAGGATTTATATCTTTAAAAGAGATATTTTATTTGATAAAAGATATTAACAAATGAAATGATAATCACCGTCAAACTTAACATCTTTTATTGATGATTGGTTCGAAGGAACCGGGATAGGATTTGTGTGATTCCTATTCGAAAACCACTTCGAACTAATATATGCATTCGAACTGAAGACATGGAATGATAATAAATTAGAAGATGGAATGTTGGGCTGCTTGTTACTGACCCTCGGGGGAAATTTCTCATAACATATATATGTGGCAGTAGTATCTTCATTTGATCTCCGATGCAGGGGCTGCTCGCTACTAATCCTAGGGGTGATTCCCGACAGGATGTCGTAGGAGAGTTCCTTCAGTTTGTCATGTTCTTGGACAACTTATATGGAAGAATGTCTGACATTGCATTTCTAAAATGCATGTACATTGATTTTTACAAACGTACATCTGTTTGGTGGTGTAGGAGGAAGCTCTCTTATACTTAACACCCTTCTCCGAGACATACCAGATCAGAGGTTGTACATTCATGGAAATCAAAAGTGTGTGATGGAATTGGCAATGTGGCATTTAAAGTGGAATGTGCTATGTGAAAGGTAATCGTTACCTCGGGCCTCATCACCCGGAAATGGCTTAAACAGGGCATGCCGTAAGGCTATGTGGTTCGCAACCATTAGGTTATGGTCATCACCTTTCTAGATTGCCTTCCATATATCGGGTATGTTCCGTATGCTATGGTAGCTCTCGGATGGGTCGGTTACGACCGGGGTGATGTCATATTCGGTTCTACTCGCCACCAGATGGGTCTGCGGGCAGGCCGGTATTGCCATTTGCAGAGGTTTCAAAGGTGTTAATCCTCGATACATCCCTCTAGAGATGTACCTTATGGAAGGTAGTTCCTTACCTTGCCATTATATGGATTCCATTCTCCGATAAGTGCCTTCGGACTTGATTGTAGAACTTATTATGCTGGAATTTGATCAATGTAATAATTTCGGCTAAGATTAATAAGTTTACTTGAAAAGTGTTTTCAAAAGAATGCCATTAAAAATAATATTACCAGATTTTGCGTAGTAAATATTTTGGTTATCATAAGGTAAAAACCCATTTCGTGTTTATGTGCGGCATGATCTTATGAGATACCCTTTGTTTTCAAATATCCGTATTTTGAGTTTCTCACACCAGTCCCATGACTGACCCGGAGTTTATTTTCTTTTTTCCTTAAACTCTGGGTGCCCTATTTTCTGGGCCGCTAAGTACTCAGGTTTAACTTGGAGCATTGTGATGGAGCTTGAAGTTTGGTTCTGAAGATGTTCCCACAGATAGTTCTCCGTTTCCATTTATGTTGCACTAGTTTACT
This sequence comes from Allium fistulosum, assembly GCA_030737815.1. Lineage (NCBI taxonomy): Eukaryota > Viridiplantae > Streptophyta > Magnoliopsida > Asparagales > Amaryllidaceae > Allium > Allium fistulosum. The sequence goes on along the minus strand of CM060901.1, from coordinate 85,994,059 downwards.
GATTGTATTCAACATTTATAAGGAGAAAGATTTATAACTGTCCAGGCTGATTTATAAGATAGATTCTGATAAATGTATTTAAATTTTCCGCTGTGAAGGTATATATATTTTGAAATAATATATGTTATTCCATTCGTGTAAGGTTCTATTCTCTCTTTATTTTCTTTTTACCCTTTACCATTCGTCCTTCCGGCACTTGGTTTTGTGACACGTGAATACCGAGGATGTATTAGTGTTGAAATGGCGGATCGTCGCATTTGGTATCAGAGCTTAGGTTGAGCAAACACCTGAGCCTAATAAGGGTAAAGTCTCATCAGAGATAGGGTTAGTAATACCCTAGGATGAGTAAGTCATTAGAGATAGAGTTAATAACACCCTAAAATGAATTAAGAGTATTATGTAAGAGCACGTATTTGTTAATGATATATATAAATAAACTTTTTTGGTAAATGAAATAATTTTACTTAGGATTATATTTTGAATATAAAAGAATTTCTTTCAAATGATATAGTTACTTGATTCAATTATTATCATCGATTGATTGGTTGTTTAATTTAAAAGTTTAAATACGAACACTTCGTGAATTTTGTCTCATAATTTGACTATGTGATGGTCGATATATAATAATGTTGGTTTAAGATTAAAGAAATTTATTTCATATAAATAAAATTTATGAATGTGTTTTATATAATTAATTTTATAAATTGGATTTATAAAATGTGTTTTATAAAAGGGATTTAAGGAATTTAAATCTTGGTGTTTTGAAAACTTTCGGCAAAGTTTAAAGAAATTGGAGGAAAGCCATCTAATATAAAGTAATTAAACGTTTTATATAAAGTATATATATATATATTAAAAGCAAAATTTATAAATGCGATATTTTATAAATAAAGTAATAAATTTATAAAAGTGTTTTACATATACTAAAAATGGATTTGTAATTGATATTTTTGTAAAAAGATTTATAAATGAGATTTTATAAATAAATGAGATTTATAAAAGAGCAGGGTTACGAATGGAATTTTATAAATAAAGAGATTTTATAAGAAGAAGTTTTATAAAATAGAAAGGAAATTTATAAACATAGTTTTATAAATATGGAAATGATTTGTGTCGAGATTTAAGTATGGATTTTATACAGAAAATACATTCATGTTTTAAAAGTTAAAATAATCTTTTAAAGGAATGTTTTGAAAGTGATATTTTTCAAATAAAGATTAATGACTTTAAAAAGTGATTTAAAAAGTACTAAGTGATGAAAACATAGATTTCAACATTTATTGTTGTAATAAATGTTTTCAGTAAATGTTTTCGGAAAAGTGAGAAAGGCATGGACTATAACACTATTGTTATAGTAAGTGATTTCCGAAAGAAGATGTTTTATATAGTATACGAATTTATACATATCCTAAATTTGATTCGAGGTAGGTAATTCATATCTATTTTTAAAGAATGTCGTCCATTTAAGGTCTGAGAGGTAATGATACCCCAACTTGATCGGCTTCATTGTTAACTAATAAATAGTTTAAGTTCGACATCAAACATTAATACTTGGTATAATTAATCAGATCCATGTACTAGTGTTTTTGGGTTGTCGTAACGATGTTTTACGCAACATTCGTTTTGACCCAATAAAGTGTGTTTTGGAAAACACGAAACTTTCCTCAAAGATTTTTACGAATTTAAGTGTATATGGTATTTTCTAAGTATTAAAATTGAAATGGTTTCTTCGAAAAGAAGATAGAAATTTTTGGTGAATAGAAAAATATATTTTAAAGTGATTATATATAAAGAAATATCTTTATAAAAAATATTTGAATAAAAGATAAAAGTTTTATGGAAGGTTTTCATAAATTTGGAAAGGTAATAAATACGTATGAGGTACATAGATCATTTCATTGCACGAATTTGATCTAAGATTCAAGTATGGAACTTTAAGGTGTTTACACTGGTCCGAAAAAGGGATTTATCACTCGATTCTTGACGACGAACATTGATGAGGATTTGTGGTTAGATACTTACGTTTTCTATCATAGTTGAGAGCTATGTAAGAGAAGCGAGGGTTTCTGATCAATGAGCCTGATCAGAGTCCGCACTAGAGGCTCAAGGGATCAATCCTAGTTCGGATGTAAAGTTGCGTATTCATATAGTAAATTGAATTAAATATTGCGTATGGATGATCTATATACATCGTACGCGTGTAAGTTTATAAATAAATATTTTGGGCAAACATCTTTGGGTTTTGCATTGTGATTTCGAGGATGAAATTATTTTAAGAGGGAAGTATGTAACGACCCACAAATTTATCAATTTGATAAATTATATTTATTTTTAAATATTTAAATAAAGATTTTTTAAAAACATAGATTATGATGTTTTGAAAAAGAATGATGGTAATCTTATTTTGAATAAGTATTTACGAAAAAATAAACTTTGAAGGAATATTGATAAAATGATTGAAAATTATTTTATCAATAAACAACTCTATAATTATCAAAAGTCGCTCATGGAGCTAGAACATACACTTATTTATCCATTTAAACAAGAATATGAAATAAAATTATTTATTTTATTTTTAGGAAATAAATTATATTTATGACATCATCAATAATGGCATCATATTAAATAATTGACTTTTGAATTTAAATTGAGATTTAATGATTTAATAATTATTATAATTATGCAAATAATTATTTTTAAATAATAATAATTCATTTTAATTATTTATGAAGCGATAGTAAATCATTTATGTTAGTTTTATAAAGATATATATTGACTTGAAATCATAAGGAAAATTGATATCGCTTTATCGATATAATAGCACTTTTTGTAAACAATTGTTTAATATTATGTTATATGGTTTTACAAATCAAATATGATCATTTTAATTGGTTAAAAATGATAAGAAATTAGTTTTCAAATTTCGTTTACATTTATATGTAATTTAATTAAAAAGTGAAAATGTAACTATGAATCGGTTTTCAGATTTTCAACGGTTTAGCGAACGAAAGTTGTTCAAAGTTCTTGCAACCTTGTTTATATGTCTTGTGCACATATATAACACACATACAAACCCTAACATATACATATATTCATATATATATATATATACACGTAACACATATATACATTTATATACATATATGGTAAAAATATCTAAGATATTTTAGAAAATTTCATCCTTAAGCTATGCAAAGTCAATACACATGCCATGAAGTGAAGTGAAATGATGGAGGCACATGGGGAGGGGGATCAATGTGTGGAATCATGGGAAAGGAGGGGTGTAGGCTAAGGGTAGAAAAGGAAATGCACATTTAGATATTTTTCATACATTTTTGCCTATAAATACAAGGCCTTAGCTCTCTTCATCCATTCACTTCTTCTTCCTCCTTCTTCTTAAAGCTCTAATATCTCTTCTTTAATGGCTTCCATGCCTTAAAAAAATATTTGCAAAGGTATGGAATAAAGTAATATATACATATACATATACATATACATACATACATACATACATATATATATATACACACACACACAGTCATGTCATTCCACTTTAAAACCAAGGCAAATCATTCCTCATCTCCATTCTAAACCTATGGCCACACCTTCTACCACCCAAGGCCAAGCCTAACTCCACTTGTAAGCTTAGGTCGAGCCTATCCAATGGTCCAAGGCTCGATTCTATAGGCTTTGATTCGACTGTAGCGAAACTATAGCGAATTTTCATAAAGTTAGAAACCAATGAAGGTGAGAAACTCTATTTATATTTTGATATATTGGATGATATAAATATATATGTGTGTGTGTTTGGTTATGCTTGGTTGTGATGATTTTGAACCATATTTGAATATGATAATATGTTTGTTTGGATGTGTAAGCAATTCACGTTTAATACACGTCGAATATCACAAAGGAAATCACTTTCCTTTAAGATTGTTAAACCTCTTTAAAATGGTTTAAAAATGTTTCATAAACACTAAAACCTGATTTGGTGAAGTTTTGACTAGTTATGAAAATTGAGTCAAAAATAGGCGCGTCACGTAACGGTAATTCACGATTTCGCCCCATAGAAAATTAAATCCATTTCTACGATGAAATTGGAGTCGGAATTCTTTGGAATAAGAAATTTCCGAAATCTTATAATCATAGTTTTCAAGGAAAAGAAAACGATCGAGATTTCATTTAGTAGATTTTGAAATATGAGCAAATCAAGTTTTCAAAATAGTCATGGTTTGGCAGTTCGGAAACCAAAGCGATAAATTCTTTAAAATTTATATTTTTAATTCTTTAAAATATGGAATGAATTCTATAAATACATTAAAATGTTTCAAAAGATATTTGAGTTATAAAAATGGATTTTTAAATGATAGAAAAGTTGTTTTGATCAAATAAGCTTTAAAAGCACTATTCATAGCACTTTTTATAGTGATTTTTAATAACTTTTGAAATATGGCTTTAAACTCAAGTATTATTTTTCAAATCTTTTATAAATGTTTTCAAATAAATAATTAAGTATTTTAAAGATAATGTGGAGGTTTTATAATTTATTTTAAAGAGTTTAAATAAATGATTTAAATAAAAGCTGTTATAATTAAGTGATTTAATCTTGGCTCTAAAAGCCTATGAGTAGACTGGATTTTTCTATTCATGAGATTTGGATGTGAGGTGTTAAACTATGGAGATGTTCAGGAGCAACCAGTGCCCTTGCTCACCTGGCCTCTTTCCTGGGCGAGGAATATATAAGGTTGAAATGTTGGAAACGAGGCAAGTATAAAAGATTTTGATTTTTCAAAATTTAATACAACTTGGATTGTATAGAAATAATCTTCTTATACTTGGTATTAAATTTTGAGGAGGGAATCCGTATCCATGTGAATTTAAAAGGTGATTTCACCGTTATTCGACGGATAGTAAAGGTTGAATACGGAAATTGATATTGAGTAGAGTTAGTATAATTTCTATCGACCCTTTTTACTCAATAAGGTTTTGCAATGTGATTTGTGAAAAATGACTTTGATTAGATATTTCAAAGTTAAAGAGAGGTTTAATGATTCCATATATACTGGAAAAGAATATAATTTAAAGATTTATATCTCTAAAAGAGGTATTTTATTTGATAAAAGATATTAATAAATGAAATGATAATCACCGTCAAACTTAACATCTTTTATCGGTTATTGGTTCAAAGAAACCAGGATCGAATTTGGGTGATTCCTATTCGAAAACCACTTCGAACAAATATACGCGTTCGAACTGAAGACATGGAATGATAATAAATTAAAAGATTGAAGTAGGGCTGCTTGTTACTGACCCTCGGGGGGAATTTCCCATATCATATATATGTGGCAATAGTATCTTCTTTTGATCTTTGATGCAAGGGCTGCTCACTACTAATCCTAGGGGTGATTCCTAACAGGATGTAGTAGGAGAGTTCCTTCAGTTTTTCCTGTTCCTGGACAACTTGTATGAACGAATGTCTGACATTACATTTCTAAAATACACATACATTGATTTTTGCAAACGTACATCTATTCGATGGTGTAAGAGGTAACTCTCTTACACTTAACACCCTTCTCTGAGACGTACGAGCTCAGAGGTTGTACATTTGTGGAAATCAATAGTGCATGATGGAATTGGCAATGTGGCATTCAAAGTGGAATGTGCTATGTGAAAGGTAATCGTTACCTCGGGCCCCATCGCCCGGAAATGGCTTGAACATGGCATGCCGTAAGACTATGTGGTTCGCAACCATTAGTGCATGGTCATTACCTTTCTAGATTGCCCTCTATATGTTGGGTATGTTGTGTATGCTATGAGAGCTCTCGGATAGGTCGGTTACAACCGGGGTGATGTCATATTCGATTCTATATGCCACCAAATGGGTCTGCGGGTAGGATGGTCTTGCCATGTATAGAGGTTTCAAGTGTGTTGATCATCTGTACTTCTCTTTAGAGATGTACTGTATGGAAGGTAGTTCCTTACATTGCCATTGTATGGAATCAATTCTCCAATAAGTGCCTTTAGACTTGATTGTGGAACCTATTATGCTGGAATTTAATCAATATAACAATTTCGGCTAAGATTATATAAGTTTACTTGAAAAGTGTTTTCAAAATAATGTCATTAAAAATAAAATTACCAAATTTTTCGTAGTAAAGATTTTGGTTATCATAATGTAAAAACTCATTCCGTGTTTATGTGTGGCGTGGTCTTATGAGATACCATTTGTTTTCAAATATCCATATTTTGAGTTTCTCACACCAGTCCCATGACTGGTCCGAAGTTTATTTTCCTTTTCCTTTAAACTCTGGGTGCTCTATTTTTTCAGATAGCCAAGTAGTCGGGTTTAACTTGGAGCATTGTGATGGAGCTTGAAGTCTGGAGCTGAAGATGTTTCCGTAGATAGTTCTCCATTTCCATTTCCGCTGCATTAGTTTACTGATTGTATTCAGCATTTCGAAGGACAGAGATTTATGACTATTTGGGCTGATTTATAAGATACACTCTGATAAACAAATTTAAATTTTCCGCTGTAAAGATATATATATAGAAATAATATACGGTATTCTATTGGTTTAAGATTCTGTTGTGTCTTTATTTTCTTTTTACCCTTTACCATCTGTCCTTCCAGAACTTGGTTTTGCAACACGTTAATATTGAGGATGTATTAGTGTCGATTTCTGAGGGTCGAAAGGGCGGGTTGTCACACCTTATAGAAAGAGTTTAATTCAACTTCACTCATTTTGGAATAGGGTTTTTCTTAATGCTACTGCTAACAGTAAAGCGAGCTGCATAATACAGGATCGACAATTACAACCTCATATATTCCCCGAGACTAGGGAGGTGGCATCACAAATAATGCAAGTCAAATTATTACCTGATATGCCTATTGACCAATGGACAATCTCAAACCAGAAGAAATTTATATTTTCTACTGTGTGGAACAACATTTGACTACATGCAAAACCAGATGACAACTTCAAACTCATATGGTGTAAAAAAACTGCTAAGAGATTTTCTTACACACCATACATGGCTTATATACAACACTTGCCTACTGCAAAATGACTGACTAAGTGGGGGATGACGGTGGGTCTGCAATGTAGCCTTGGCAACAAACATAATGAATCACATCAGCACTTATTTAAGGAGTGTGAGTTCGGTACTTATCTTTGGAATTCGCTGTTGTGTAAATTAGAGCTGCAATCCACACCTGCTCCTTCATTGAGACAACAGTTTTCTACCTTGCGGGGAAGCTTCACAAATCAATCAGGGTTACAGTATCTCACTTACGTTGTGGCAACAATGACTACTCATCACTTATGGATGGAGAGGGTAAGGCGACGGTTTGAAGGGAGGAGCTGCTCGATGGCGCAAAGGACTGGACTAATTGAAATTGATGTTCGTCTCCAGTTAAGGAGGCGATTTCAGCATTGTTTGTTGCCAGCAGAGAGGAGGTGCTTCCTGAAGTAGGGAATTGATTTAGGGGACGCTGGATAAAAGAAGCGGCTGTGGAGGAAATAAGGGTTTTAGGTGATTTCGTTTCTTTAGTGGGTCGGGCTGGTTGTTTTTGTTATGTGGGGGTGTTTTGTTTCTCACCCTTTTTGGGGTCGATTTTATTTTATTTTTTATTTTGTTTAACAAATGTATTAGAGTATGTTTAAATAGAGGATGTCGTGCTCTTTTTCCTTACCATAATGGTAAGGTTTTTTAAGGAGGCGAATCCTGCAATTATATGGTTCTCAGTCGTTATTAATAAAAGAACCTTTTTACTTCAAAAAAAAACTTCACTCATTTTTAATCGTGCTTTGTCCAATAAAGTTCGATTACTCCTTATTAATAAATCATTATGTATTATAGGGAGGAGTTATCTTTGAGACTGAATCATTATTCATATTAGGTACATGCAGATCTATTTCAAATATACTCACCCATTCGATCAAATTAAATCATTTTCGTCGCCTGTTATTTTCTTTACATTCGTTTTATGTTTATGAGCTTATCATAGACTTATACATGTGTATTAAATACACATGTCTAAGTCTTTGATAACTCATCGGTGAATATGATGAAGTACATGAAACCGTTTTGGTATTAATAGACTTACAATTACATATATATATATATATGTATGTATGTATGTATGTATCAATCTGAAGAGTTCATTAACTCTTATGACGCTCCCACTAAATGAGTGCATAGCCCTTAATAGTTTGAGATATAATTAACTAGTATTATATAATTCATAATCATATAATAAAAATTATTTCTCAAAACTAGGCTTAGTCTATAATTCCAAAATAATTGTATATAATTTTAGATACTTCAGTATTTTCCAATGTATCACTTTTGTTGTGAAAACAAATACCACATTATAGTTTTATTTCATAACGAATATTCATAATATTAACATTGAAATATAACTATGTCTGTTTTTCATAGTCGACAACAAAAAATAATCATTATTTCATAAATAATGTTCGATAACAAAAACAATTTTCATAATTTGATGCAATCAATAAGTGCTATATGTCATGCTCCCACGTTCTTCGCCATTACTAGAATAACATACTAAATTCAGAGTTCTTGGAAAGCCAAGCTTTTGCTGATTGCAATAACAAAATGTCATTGCCAATCAACAGAAGATCGTCGACATATAGCACTAAGAATACAATAGCGTTGCGCTATTTCTTTCGGTATACGCACGGTTCCTCCATGTTCTGATAAAAACCAAACTGTTTGATTACTTTATCAAAACACTTGTTACAACACCTTGAAGCTTGTTTAAGTTCATAAATAGACTTTAACAACTTACAGGCCTTTCCCTCACTCCTACTGACCACAAAACCCTCGATTAGTGACTTATAGATTGTTCTTCTAAATCACTATTTAGAAAGGCCGTCTTTACATCCTTTTGCCATATTTCATAGTCATAGAATGCAACAATGGATAGCATGATCTGAATGGACTTACCATGGCTACGGGCGAAGGTCTCGTCATAGTGTACACCTTAAATTTGATGAAATCCTTTTGCAACTAGCCTAGCCTCATAAGTCTCTACTTGTCCATCTGCATTTAGCTTTTCTAAAAAATTCATTAGCAACCAATGGGTTTTATACCTTCGGGTATGTCAGACAAAGCTCACACTTTGTTTGTGTACATGGAATCCATCTCAGACTTCATCGCTCTGTGCCAATGTGCAGAGTCTTTACTCTATAGTGCTTGTTAGAATGATAGAGGAGTGTTGTCATCTAAGCCACGGTCATCTTTCCCGCCATCTACGAGAAAACCATAGTGCCTCTCTGGTCGTAAGATTCCCTATTTGACCTTCGAATAGGTTGCATGTTTTCGTATACGAGTGAACTTGGTTTTTCCACTGGTTCAGTTTCAGTGTTAACTTCTTGGATCTCATCCAAGTCTAAAACCTTGCCTTTAATTTATTTTGATAGAAATTCTTTTTTCAAAAGATAGCATGTCAAGAAACAATTACTCTTTATTCCTCAATATTATAGGGTATATATCACATCTAGTTTTTATAATATTCTATTAATTTATTCAATACCGGTCTTGCCTCAAGTGTATTCAGATCATTGTTCTTAACGTAAGTTGGACAACCCTACACCTTCAAATACTTAAGTTGGGGTTTCTTCCCACACCACATCTTATATAGTGTTTTTTGCATAGAATTAGTGGCTAACAAGTTCAACATATGCATCGCGGTTTCTTGTGCATATCCCCAATAGGACAGGGTAACTTAGCCTTACCCATCATGGAGCAAACCATATATAACAGGGTTCGGTTCCTTTGCTCTAACACACTGTTATGTTATTGAGTATACAGTGGAGTAATCTGAGAGATAATCCCATTATCTTTTGAGTACCGTTGGAGTTCCCTTCCAACGTACTCAATTCCTCGATCGAATCAAAGAATCTTAATCTAACGGTTCATCTAGTTTTCTACCTCATTCTTATATCCAATAAATTTCTCATAGATATTGGATTTGTTCTTCATAAGATACCCGTATCCTAGTCTCAAAAAATCATCGGTGAAGGTGACAGAGTAAGAACTATTATCCTTGGTGATTACAAGCATCGAACCATGTACATCACTATGTACTAACCCAAAGAGTTCATCAACTCTTTCATTGCTCCAATTGAAGGGGTGCTTAGTCGTCTTTCCTTTGAGACAAGACTCATGCTCATCAAATGATTTAGAATCAACTAATGGAAGAAACCTTTGGTTTTCAATTTGCATAGATGTTTCTCACTTATATGACCTATCTTACCACGCCAAAGATAAATATTATTCATATTGTTATTCGAAGAACTATTCACAGAATAGAATAATTTGTATCGATCACAAAAATGTCATTTCTAAAATACCATCACTTAAATTATTACCATCTAAAATAATGTTCATAACATTATTAACATGGTGAAAAACATAACTAGTCTCAGACAATCTAGACATAGATATATTTCCACAAATAAAGTCTTTAACAAAATAGCAATTAGTTGATATCAACACAAATCCACTTGGCAAACTCAAATGAAACTCTCCAATTGTCGTTGCATCTATAATAGATCCATCAGTAACCTAAACCCTCATTTCTCATTTTGCCACACGATGTCGGTTCCTAAGCCCCTATAACAAATTACAAGTATGATTTCTAGATCTAATATCTAAAACCCAAGATAATTTATTGATTACAAAATAATTTTGAATCATAAATATACCTGATGGAGCTGCAGAACTATTATTCTTCTTTTCTTTAACTATCATCAAGTACTCCGAATAGTTCTATTTTCAATGTCCTTTCTTATGACAGTGACGACACTCACCCTTGTCAATAACAGTAGCCTTCTTACTTTTCTTGGTAATCCTCTTTCGCTTCTTCGAACCTTTCGAAGATGATGCACTGCCCTTAACAATAAGCACAGTTCCTTAATCCTTAGATGTAGACTCAGCCAACCTCAACATATCGAGAGCTCCACGAGATTCACATTCAAATGGTTTACATTGTAATTCAGTATGAATGGTTCATACTAAGATGTAACAGAACCTAGGATCAGACTAACCTGCAACTCATTGCTCATCTTATGTCCAATTATGAAAGCCTATCAATATAGCCCTTCATCATCAATAGGGAATCATCCTGTGACATCCTGGAATTTCGAGGAATTTAAAATGCGATAATCTCTTAATTAAAGTATTTTAAATTGATTTAAATTGTTATTTTCAAATATAAATAACCAATAAATTTATAATGTGATGTTTTAAATTATGATTTTAAATTGATTTTAAATAAGAATAATTAGTCACAGATTTAATCTGTGTTATTTTATAAATGGATTTAAATAGTCCTATATATTCTAATTTAATAAGTATTATATAAATGTGTATATTTATGTAATTAGAGGAAAAGTATGATTTGGGACTTTAATATAAAAGGGTTCCAATGTAATTACAATAAAAATCTATCTTAATTTAAATAAAATTCCACTTATTCACTTTAGATCTATATATAATAATGTGATGTAATTTTTAGTAATAATGTGTAAGTTGAAGTAAATCTTGTCTATATTAAATATAAATATAAAACATATATATGGTCAAAAATGCAAGTATAAATATATATACTTATAAACATAAGAGACTGACATATTTAACATAAGTAAAAATAAAATAAATGAAAGTAAATAAAGTGAATGAATATAAATAGAGTGTTGGTAGTTAAGTTTAAATTAGAGAATATACATTAGTTAAATAAATAAGTAGTCATGTAAAATAAATAAATGACTAGGTAAAATAAATATAATAACTTATTTAAGTTAAGTAAGTCTAGAAAATATGGTGTATGCTTGTAGTTTGCAGGCAAGTAATATGTGTATATTATCACCATACATATGCAAGTAACAAGTCAAAGCTAAATAAATATGCTATCACCTTATATCTCTAAGTAACAAGTCAAAACAAAGTTAAATAAAAATATTTGTACTAGCATTGTCTAGATTCGCAGGTAAGATGTAGAAAGTTAATCAAAATAAAATACATACAAGATAAACAAAGCTAAATAAATATCTGTACTTTGGCCATGAAGCTTGGCAGGCAAGGAAAATTTTAAACTAACATGCTAGTACCATACGAAATGTATAAAAAGATAAGTATGACAACTTAATAAATGACTTGTACAAAATGTTCCCATTTCAGCTGCATACAAGAAAGATCTCTGATCTAAAATACAAAAATCTTGTACTAAAACAACTTAGCCTCTGCAATTGTTTTCTTTATATCAAAGCTTCCTTTTATTTTCGTTCAATTAAAAACTGGGCACACTCAAGTTCTATAAGCCTGTAATCATTTCCCAAGTTTTCGAATGCAATCTGGAATTTGGTTACTTCATACAAACCTGAGAACTAAAGCTTCCCTCCCAGTTTCAAATTAAATCAGTTCCTCCTCAAAACTAGAAACTCATTTTCAAAGACCAATTTTGCAAATCAAAATCAAAGCCTGTACATTTTCAAATCTGAGATTTTCAAAAGCCTACATTCTTCAACCTGGAATCAAAAGCAAGTTAATCAAGTTTTCAGTTTTAAGTTGCAAGCAGTCAAGTTTCAAGTTTCAAATTTTCAAGTTCAATTCAGTTTTAAAATCCTCTGTTTTTTTCTTCAAGTCAGGTGAGTAAACATACAATTTCAAGTTTTAAGTTTAATCAAAACAGTATAGGTGATTCATTGATGATCTGGTGTTGTATGTGGTTTATTTTTGAATATAATTCTGTGTTTAATTATATAGGATGTTCTATATACTTCACTTCCCTGTTTATTGATAACAGGGTTGAATATTGGTAAAAACTCAAATTTATTTCCATCAAACCATTGTTAAGTTTAAAGTTTTCAATTAGGCAAGTAGTTTAATCCTAAATCAAGATTTTTTTTAAACCTGTATTCAAACATGTTAGTAAAATATACCAATGACATCTTGATTTACAGGTAAACATGAAAATTGTGTCAAATTCAATTGTTGTAAAATGTTAGTTAAAATTCATAACTTGAATCATCACTGAAAAATAGGATTTTTACAACAAAAATGGAAATTTTTGGTTGCGTATGCTACTAGCAGTTCACAGTTGAACAAAATATACATTTACTCTCTTCTCTGATGATCGAACAAATTTTAAAAGCTGAGATTTTGTTTGAAGCTGGTTTGAACATCTAGGGCTTAGAGAAAATTGTCGAAGGATTTTTCTATTGATCAAATTAAAGGAACGAGGTCGGGTTAGGGTTTTGTTTCGAGTGTTAGACCAGCCTGGAAATAAGGTGATTTCATCACCTCTGATGCATCGAGCTGCGTGGGGTCCTAGGGGATGGTAGGATGGAGTGTTGATGTGGTGTGGACGAAGTCGGAGCTCCTCCGATGGTCTGAGAATCACTGACGAGGTGTTTCGTTGGGTGTGGTTGGGTTCAGTTTCGAACGTAATGCTTATTTTTGATTTGTAAATTTTGGCGTCGAATCGAATAATGATTTCGAGTTTAGGGATGATACGAGACTTGCCGACGTTAGTGGAGTTAGCCGGAGCGGCAACGAGACACCGTGCACGTGCACGAGAACCTGCGTATCTGGTTGATTTGGGTTTTGGGGAAGACGAAGTTTTTTTAGTGTGCTCGGGATTTTGAGGGAGTAACTCGAAGCGAGGGTCGGGGAATTTGGGGTTCCACTCGGGTCTGTACTCGAGAATGTTGAGGTGATAGCCTGCTTGTTTTAAAACTGTAGAAAATTTTATATAAGTTTTGATACCAGGGGAAGAAGAGTAGGAAACTCGGGGAGAGGCCCGAGTAGTATTCGGGTAGGACCCGAAGTGAGAAAGGAAACCCAGTTTTTGTAAAAGTTTTAAAAATAAGGATTTTGGAATTTAAAAACAAATCTTGTTAAAACTTTCTTGATAACACTACTTTATTAATATCAAATGGTTTCTTAACATTGTTAAAGAGTTTTAGAATTTATTTAATCTAAAATTTGTTTAAGTTAATTTTAAAAGATAAAGGATTTTTTTAAATGTAAATGGTAAGTAATATATTTGTAAGATAATGTTATCCTAAGTTAAAGGAGTTTTATTATCTTAGAAATTAATTAAGTTAAATTAGGAAATTAAGTATAATTAGTTAAATTAAATTAATTAAAGATAAAGGTTAATTAAATGCTTAATTTAAGAATAATTAAGTAATTTAATTAATTAACGGTTATAATTGATTAACTAATAAATTAGAGATAAATGAATTGGGACTTTATTAATTACGAAATTAAAGGTTGATTAATTTGAAATTAAGAAGTACTAGTGGTAATTTAGTTTTATTGATTAATAATTTGGTTTTAGTAATTAATTATTGAATAAAATATAATTGATCTATAGAGATTAATTAAGGATTAATTAATTTGTTAATAAGTTTATTAATCGATAATTAAAAGAATAGTTAATTTGTAATTAAAGGTTAATAAATTTGTTTTAAGTCAATTAAGAAATGAATTACAATTGTAATGAATCAAATGAATGTGATTGATTCAAGAAAATTTATTTTAAATTAAATAAAGATAATCATGTGATGGTTGATTAAGTGTAAATACTTAATGAAATTGAATAGAGTAATTACTTGGCAAAGTAATAAATGAATAATTACAGGATGTAATTAATTAAAGGAGATTACTTAATGGGTGTAAATTAAAGTGTAATTACTTAGGAGAAGTAATTAAAGATTTATTATTTAGTATAATAAATCAAAAGATTTATATAAATTAATTAAGGAGTAAATTAATTAAGATATGAAATTTCAAGATGGAAATTCCTGTATATGACGTAGGAAGATAAATGGAAGTGAATATTTGAAGTTAATTAATTAATGTGATTAATTAAGGTTTAATGTAATTAATTTTAGTTAATAAATTAATGGAAATAATTTATTAAGGATCATTGATTACTGTAATTAATGAAGTAAAATGGTAAAATACTGCGAATGGTTAAAGATAATTAATTTGTGAAAATTAATTAAAGAGTAATTACTTGAATGTAATTAAAGGTTAGTTAATCAAAGATGATTAATTAAAATGGAAATTGGAGAATGATTTATTAATTGATGTGTAATTAATTAATAATTTTGTAAGTAAGATTTATAAGATGAGGTAATTAATTTAATTCATTTTAAATTAATTAGAGATGAAGTGATTAATTTAATTCATTTTAAATTAATTAGAGATAAGATAATTAATTTAATTCATTTTAAATTAATTATTTATGGTGTGATTATTTATCCTTGCTTAGGTATGGATGGATGATATGGTTTGCCGTGAATGGTTTGAAATCTCGGATACGAGATAAGTAATGCTGTGTGATATAGATTATCTATTTATGATGTTATTGTAGATTATCTATCTGTGATATTGTGATATAGATAATGAAATGGATTGTTTTAAATTTAAAACAACTTGGCCTTAAAAGACACGGTTTGGATTTTGATGAGACCGGGATCGGGTTTCCAGATTTGGATATCCGAAAACCACATCGATCCAAATTAACGATAGGTCGTGAATCTCAAGTGAAGATAAAGATTCAGAGTGCAAGGGTTATTGTCGTTAACTCTGAGGGTGATTCCAAAATGAGTGTAACGAGATAATGCCTTCGGTTTCGTTCGAACCCGGAACGAACTTGTATGGATTGAATGCTTTCAGCACATCGTCAGGTGGACGATGAGCATTCTAAGAGATGTGTTCTCTAAAGGTAATCGTGACCTCAAGCCTCATCAACCGGGAATGGCTAAAACAGGGGAGGTGCAGCAAGGCTTCGTGGGTAGCACCCACTTGAGAGTAAGATATACCCCTGTCTAGAGTCCCTTTTTCATTTCGGCTGTGTGGCGGTTGCTAGCTACAACCGCGGGGTTATCTTATTTGGAACTGTTCAGTAAGGAATGGTTCTGGCCTTGTGTTGCAGGGGACTTAGGGTGGTTCCTCGGTACGGTGATCTAGGCCACGTACTGTGACGGGCGGTACCCCAGTAGCCCTGCCATTGTATGGAATCCAAAATCCAATAAGTGCCATCGGATTTGATTGTATACCTATGTATGCTGGAATTTAATGAATGTAACAATTTCGGCTATTTCATATTTACTTGAAAACCCTAGACCTATTATAATATCACTGAATTTCCTATCAAAGTTTTGGTTAGCGTAAGGTAAAAACATTTCCATGTTTATGTGTGGGATGTCTTACGTGATACCCTTTGTTTTAAAGGATTTTTCAAAGTTAAGCAACTTTAACCGTTTACTCATACCAGACCCATGTCTGACCCGGAGTTTATTTCTGTTTTTCTTAAACTCTCGGGTACCCAAATTTTTACGGGTAGCCAAGGGATTCAGGTTAGCTTTGACGAATTCTGGAGGAGCAATGAAGCAGGAGGCTTCAGCGTATAGCTATATATTGGTTCCGCTGTGTTAGTGATATGTGTATTTCCGCTGTGCTGTATTTCTGTGTTGTATCGAGTTGTATTAACTAGACAGGTGTTTATAACTGTCTAGTATGTGTTGTATTATCTATATAACTCTGATGTATATGATACTATGTATTGTCTTAAGTGATATATTATATTTTATTCGTTCCGCTGTTGAGATTCTGATGTTGTTTTCTTTCTTCTTCTCTATCTTTCTATTTTCTCACCCCTTTCTTTCTTAAAAATGATGCGACTTTCTGGTGGTAGAAGGTCGGGTCGTGACAGTGGTATCAGAGCACTAGGTTGAGCGAATACCTAGACTCTTAAGTGATTTCTTTCTTGAGAGAGCGTATTTGTATTTTTGATATATATATATATTTATATATTCTACTTATTTGTTGGGTTACCCGTTCAGGTTTTCCCAATATAAGTTATAAAGGTAGATAAGGTGGTGGTGTGTGTAACACGACTACCAATGGTTGGAGTTTGTAGAAGTTGGAAGTGTATCTGCCGAGACTGTAGACCTAATACCGTCTCGAGTGAGTTTTGTTTGATGTTAGGGTTTTATTGATCTCTGAAGGAAGCCTGTTAAGGATTCGGAGTTCATCATTGAAGTGCAAGTTTGATCGCGCTCGTGTGAGCGGATTTTTAAGAGTTTCGATCTGTCGATTGGACAGAAGTAAGTCATGATATCTTGATACCTCAGGATGTTGTAGCTGTGTGATGAGACACAGTGACTATGGATATTTCCGAAGATGTTTCTTTGGAACAAGTTTAGGAAGTCTTTGGGCATCTGGGTAGCTCGGAGTGTTCTTTGTGTCGTCAAGGAAGTCTTCGGGCTAGGCAGTTTTTCTCAAGGTAATTTCAGAAGCATCAGAGTGATTCCGTTTCTTCGACGGATTGGATTCATAAGCGCAAGCTGTTCTGATTGGTAAAGAGAGAGCAGTTTTCTTTGGAATTAGGCCGGATTGATCGCAAAAGTGACTTGCGATAGTCTGAGTGTACTCTTGGTTTGTCGGAGATTTTTCTGGGTGTCTTCAGGAAGTCAGAGTTTTGTCAGCATCTGGAGATTGAGTTTGGTATCGACTGGATTCTAGAAATGGTATCAATGGTTTCTTAGAAGATTCGGTGGAGCATTTGTGTTTTCTCTTCTGTATCTAGTTTCAAGTTTCTTCTAACTAAGGGTAGCTGAAGACAGTACCCTTGGCTGAGGACTCATCTGTTTCTGTGAGCAGTTCATTCCGTTTGTGGTGGATCTGTTGTGCTGTGTGTCCGGGAGGTGTTGGTTAAGATTTTTGTTCGAGTTCATCGACATTCTTATCTACTTCAGATCAGAGTTGTGCAGCGGGAGCATGGTGGCAGCTGTTCTAGAGTGGAAGCAACCGGAGGTTGCAGTGTTCTGAGATTAGAGAATTTCTACAGGAATTTTCTGGATGTGAGACCAGATTGGCAGTGCATATGTTTTGTCTTTTTCGGATAGGAGAAGCAAGTTGTAACCTATTGATGATGTTGGAGTAGAGTTGTATTCTAGATTTTGGATAAATCTGGAAAGGAACTTTTGGGGAGTCATTCTGATCCAATTTGTTTATTGAAGCATCAGCGAAGTTGGAGACTTCATGGTTGTTGAGATTTTCTTCGGTAAAGGGAGCAATAAGATTGGGTAAGACTGTGACGTTAGCTCCGGAGAATATTGGATATTTCTGTATTCTGCTAAGGATAAGTGTTTTGGATTTCAGAAGTGAATTGCCAGTTTAGAGAACTGGGATTCGTTGTATTTCACGTGTCTCTGAGGGAGTACGTGTAAGATCTATCATTGGTTTTGGTACCAGCAGTTTAGGGAGTTTGGTTGTTGAGTCAGACTTATCTATAGTCTGATATCCTGTCTTGTTTTATAGATCTAGTTGAGTAGGAGCTCAGTAGCTCAGTAGTGCAGCTAGTTTGGATTCAGTAGGGCGAGTATTCCAGTATTTGTACCTAGGAAACTCGAGAAATTTTTTATGAAGCTTATCCGGATCTGTGTCCGAATAGCTAGTGTTGTTTGTTTGGTTGAAATTGTTTGTTTGATTGAAATTATTTGATTGGTTGTATGGCTGATATGTATGCTAAATTGGTTGAAATAAAATAAAACTTTGGATTATCTTTTGTTTTAAATTTCGAGGACGAAATTCTTTTAAGGGGGAAGGAATGTGACATCCTGGAATTTCGAGGAATTTAAAATGCGATAATCTCTTAATTAAAGTATTTTAAATTGATTTAAATTGTTATTTTCAAATATAAATAACCAATAAATTTATAATGTGATGTTTTAAATTATGATTTTAAATTGATTTTAAATAAGAATAATTAGTCACAGATTTAATCTGTGTTATTTTATAAATGGATTTAAATAGTCCTATATATTCTAATTTAATAAGTATTATATAAATGTGTATATTTATGTAATTAGAGGAAAAGTATGATTTGGGACTTTAATATAAAAGGGTTCCAATGTAATTACAATAAAAATCTATCTTAATTTAAATAAAATTCCACTTATTCACTTTAGATCTATATATAATAATGTGATGTAATTTTTAGTAATAATGTGTAAGTTGAAGTAAATCTTGTCTATATTAAATATAAATATAAAACATATATATGGTCAAAAATGCAAGTATAAATATATATACTTATAAACATAAGAGACTGACATATTTAACATAAGTAAAAATAAAATAAATGAAAGTAAATAAAGTGAATGAATATAAATAGAGTGTTGGTAGTTAAGTTTAAATTAGAGCATATACATTAGTTAAATAAATAAGTAGTCATGTAAAATAAATAAATGACTAGGTAAAATAAATATAATAACTTATTTAAGTTAAGTAAGTCTAGAAAATATGGTGTATGCTTGTAGTTTGCAGGCAAGTAATATGTGTATATTATCACCATACATATGCAAGTAACAAGTCAAAGCTAAATAAATATGCTATCACCTTATATCTCTAAGTAACAAGTCAAAACAAAGTTAAATAAAAATATTTGTACTAGCATTGTCTAGATTCGCAGGTAAGATGTAGAAAGTTAATCAAAATAAAATACATACAAGATAAACAAAGCTAAATAAATATCTGTACTTTGGCCATGAAGCTTGGCAGGCAAGGAAAATTTTAAACTAACATGCTAGTACCATACGAAATGTATAAAAAGATAAGTATGACAACTTAATAAATGACTTGTACAAAATGTTCCCATTTCAGCTGCATACAAGAAAGATCTCTGATCTAAAATACAAAAATCTTGTACTAAAACAACTTAGCCTCTGCAATTGTTTTCTTTATATCAAAGCTTCCTTTTATTTTCGTTCAATTAAAAACTGGGCACACTCAAGTTCTATAAGCCTGTAATCATTTCCCAAGTTTTCGAATGCAATCTGGAATTTGGTTACTTCATACAAACCTGAGAACTAAAGCTTCCCTCCCAGTTTCAAATCAAATCAGTTCCTCCTCAAAACTAGAAACTCATTTTCAAAGACCAATTTTGCAAATCAAAATCAAAGCCTGTACATTTTCAAATCTGAGATTTTCAAAAGCCTACATTCTTCAACCTGGAATCAAAAGCAAGTTAATCAAGTTTTCAGTTTTAAGTTGCAAGCAGTCAAGTTTCAAGTTTCAAATTTTCAAGTTCAATTCAGTTTTAAAATCCTCTGTTTTTTTCTTCAAGTCAGGTGAGTAAACATACAATTTCAAGTTTTAAGTTTAATCAAAACAGTATAGGTGATTCATTGATGATCTGGTGTTGTATGTGGTTTATTTTTGAATATAATTCTGTGTTTAATTATATAGGATGTTCTATATACTTCACTTCCCTGTTTATTGATAACAGGGTTGAATATTGGTAAAAACTCAAATTTATTTCCATCAAACCATTGTTAAGTTTAAAGTTTTCAATTAGGCAAGTAGTTTAATCCTAAATCAAGATTTTTTTTAAACCTGTATTCAAACATGTTAGTAAAATATACCAATGACATCTTGATTTACAGGTAAACATGAAAATTGTGTCAAATTCAATTGTTGTAAAATGTTAGTTAAAATTCATAACTTGAATCATCACTGAAAAATAGGATTTTTACAACAAAAATGGAAATTTTTGGTTGCGTATGCTACTAGCAGTTCACAGTTGAACAAAATATACATTTACTCTCTTCTCTGATGATCGAACAAATTTTAAAAGCTGAGATTTTGTTTGAAGCTGGTTTGAACATCTAGGGCTTAGAGAAAATTGTCGAAGGATTTTTCTATTGATCAAATTAAAGGAACGAGGTCGGGTTAGGGTTTTGTTTCGAGTGTTAGACCAGCCTGGAAATAAGGTGATTTCATCACCTCTGATGCATCGAGCTGCGTGGGGTCCTAGGGGATGGTAGGATGGAGTGTTGATGTGGTGTGGACGAAGTCGGAGCTCCTCCGATGGTCTGAGAATCACTGACGAGGTGTTTCGTTAGGTGTGGTTGGGTTCAGTTTCGAACGTAATGCTTATTTTTGATTTGTAAATTTTGGCGTCGAATCGAATAATGATTTCGAGTTTAGGGATGATACGAGACTTGCCGACGTTAGTGGAGTTAGCCGGAGCGGCAACGAGACACCGTGCACGTGCACGAGAACCTGCGTATCTGGTTGATTTGGGTTTTGGGGAAGACGAAGTTTTTTTAGTGTGCTCGGGATTTTGAGGGAGTAACTCGAAGCGAGGGTCGGGGAATTTGGGGTTCCACTCGGGTCTGTACTCGAGAATGTTGAGGTGATAGCCTGCTTGTTTTAAAACTGTAGAAAATTTTATATAAGTTTTGATACCAGGGGAAGAAGAGTAGGAAACTCGGGGAGAGGCCCGAGTAGTATTCGGGTAGGACCCGAAGTGAGAAAGGAAACCCAGTTTTTGTAAAAGTTTTAAAAATAAGGATTTTGGAATTTAAAAACAAATCTTGTTAAAACTTTCTTGATAACACTACTTTATTAATATCAAATGGTTTCTTAACATTGTTAAAGAGTTTTAGAATTTATTTAATCTAAAATTTGTTTAAGTTAATTTTAAAAGATAAAAGGATTTTTTTAAATGTAAATGGTAAGTAATATATTTGTAAGATAATGTTATCCTAAGTTAAAGGAGTTTTATTATCTTAGAAATTAATTAAGTTAAATTAGGAAATTAAGTATAATTAGTTAAATTAAATTAATTAAAGATAAAGGTTAATTAAATGCTTAATTTAAGAATAATTAAGTAATTTAATTAATTAACGGTTATAATTGATTAACTAATAAATTAGAGATAAATGAATTGGGACTTTATTAATTACGAAATTAAAGGTTGATTAATTTGAAATTAAGAAGTACTAGTGGTAATTTAGTTTTATTGATTAATAATTTGGTTTTAGTAATTAATTATTGAATAAAATATAATTGATCTATAGAGATTAATTAAGGATTAATTAATTTGTTAATAAGTTTATTAATCGATAATTAAAAGAATAGTTAATTTGTAATTAAAGGTTAATAAATTTGTTTTAAGTCAATTAAGAAATGAATTACAATTGTAATGAATCAAATGAATGTGATTGATTCAAGAAAATTTATTTTAAATTAAATAAAGATAATCATGTGATGGTTGATTAAGTGTAAATACTTAATGAAATTGAATAGAGTAATTACTTGGCAAAGTAATAAATGAATAATTACAGGATGTAATTAATTAAAGGAGATTACTTAATGGGTGTAAATTAAAGTGTAATTACTTAGGAGAAGTAATTAAAGATTTATTATTTAGTATAATAAATCAAAAGATTTATATAAATTAATTAAGGAGTAAATTAATTAAGATATGAAATTTCAAGATGGAAATTCCTGTATATGACGTAGGAAGATAAATGGAAGTGAATATTTGAAGTTAATTAATTAATGTGATTAATTAAGGTTTAATGTAATTAATTTTAGTTAATAAATTAATGGAAATAATTTATTAAGGATCATTGATTACTGTAATTAATGAAGTAAAATGGTAAAATACTGCGAATGGTTAAAGATAATTAATTTGTGAAAATTAATTAAAGAGTAATTACTTGAATGTAATTAAAGGTTAGTTAATCAAAGATGATTAATTAAAATGGAAATTGGAGAATGATTTATTAATTGATGTGTAATTAATTAATAATTTTGTAAGTAAGATTTATAAGATGAGGTAATTAATTTAATTCATTTTAAATTAATTAGAGATGAAGTGATTAATTTAATTCATTTTAAATTAATTAGAGATAAGATAATTAATTTAATTCATTTTAAATTAATTATTTATGGTGTGATTATTTATCCTTGCTTAGGTATGGATGGATGATATGGTTTGCCGTGAATGGTTTGAAATCTCGGATACGAGATAAGTAATGCTGTGTGATATAGATTATCTATTTATGATGTTATTGTAGATTATCTATCTGTGATATTGTGATATAGATAATGAAATGGATTGTTTTAAATTTAAAACAACTTGGCCTTAAAAGACACGGTTTGGATTTTGATGAGACCGGGATCGGGTTTCCAGATTTGGATATCCGAAAACCACATCGATCCAAATTAACGATAGGTCGTGAATCTCAAGTGAAGATAAAGATTCAGAGTGCAAGGGTTATTGTCGTTAACTCTGAGGGTGATTCCAAAATGAGTGTAACGAGATAATGCCTTCGGTTTCGTTCGAACCCGGAACGAACTTGTATGGATTGAATGCTTTCAGCACATCGTCAGGTGGACGATGAGCATTCTAAGAGATGTGTTCTCTAAAGGTAATCGTGACCTCAAGCCTCATCAACCGGGAATGGCTAAAACAGGGGAGGTGCAGCAAGGCTTCGTGGGTAGCACCCACTTGAGAGTAAGATATACCCCTGTCTAGAGTCCCTTTTTCATTTCGGCTGTGTGGCGGTTGCTAGCTACAACCGCGGGGTTATCTTATTTGGAACTGTTCAGTAAGGAATGGTTCTGGCCTTGTGTTGCAGGGGACTTAGGGTGGTTCCTCGGTACGGTGATCTAGGCCACGTACTGTGACGGGCGGTACCCCAGTAGCCCTGCCATTGTATGGAATCCAAAATCCAATAAGTGCCATCGGATTTGATTGTATACCTATGTATGCTGGAATTTAATGAATGTAACAATTTCGGCTATTTCATATTTACTTGAAAACCCTAGACCTATTATAATATCACTGAATTTCCTATCAAAGTTTTGGTTAGCGTAAGGTAAAAACATTTCCATGTTTATGTGTGGGATGTCTTACGTGATACCCTTTGTTTTAAAGGATTTTTCAAAGTTAAACAACTTTAACCGTTTACTCATACCAGACCCATGTCTGACCCGGAGTTTATTTCTGTTTTTCTTAAACTCTCGGGTACCCAAATTTTTACGGGTAGCCAAGGGATTCAGGTTAGCTTTGACGAATTCTGGAGGAGCAATGAAGCAGGAGGCTTCAGCGTATAGCTATATATTGGTTCCGCTGTGTTAGTGATATGTGTATTTCCGCTGTGCTGTATTTCTGTGTTGTATCGAGTTGTATTAACTAGACAGGTGTTTATAACTGTCTAGTATGTGTTGTATTATCTATATAACTCTGATGTATATGATACTATGTATTGTCTTAAGTGATATATTATATTTTATTCGTTCCGCTGTTGAGATTCTGATGTTGTTTTCTTTCTTCTTCTCTATCTTTCTATTTTCTCACCCCTTTCTTTCTTAAAAATGATGCGACTTTCTGGTGGTAGAAGGTCGGGTCGTGACAGTGGTATCAGAGCACTAGGTTGAGCGAATACCTAGACTCTTAAGTGATTTCTTTCTTGAGAGAGCGTATTTGTATTTTTGATATATATATATATATTTATATATTCTACTTATTTGTTGGGTTACCCGTTCAGGTTTTCCCAATATAAGTTATAAAGGTAGATAAGGTGGTGGTGTGTGTAACACGACTACCAATGGTTGGAGTTTGTAGAAGTTGGAAGTGTATCTGCCGAGACTGTAGACCTAATACCGTCTCGAGTGAGTTTTGTTTGATGTTAGGGTTTTATTGATCTCTGAAGGAAGCCTGTTAAGGATTCGGAGTTCATCATTGAAGTGCAAGTTTGATCGCGCTCGTGTGAGCGGATTTTTAAGAGTTTCGATCTGTCGATTGGACAGATGTAAGTCATGATATCTTGATACCTCAGGATGTTGTAGCTGTGTGATGAGACACAGTGACTATGGATATTTCCGAAGATGTTTCTTTGGAACAAGTTTAGGAAGTCTTTGGGCATCTGGGTAGCTCGGAGTGTTCTTTGTGTCGTCAAGGAAGTCTTTGGGCTAGGCAGTTTTTCTCGAGGTAATTTCAGAAGCATCAGAGTGATTCCGTTTCTTCGACGGATTGGATTCATAAGCGCAAGCTGTTCTGATTGGTAAAGAGAGAGCAGTTTTCTTTGGAATTAGGCCGGATTGATCGCAAAAGTGACTTGCGATAGTCTGAGTGTACTCTTGGTTTGTCGGAGATTTTTCTGGGTGTCTTCAGGAAGTCAGAGTTTTGTCAGCATCTGGAGATTGAGTTTGGTATCGACTGGATTCTAGAAATGGTATCAATGGTTTCTTAGAAGATTCGGTGGAGCATTTGTGTTTTCTCTTCTGTATCTAGTTTCAAGTTTCTTCTAACTAAGGGTAGCTGAAGACAGTACCCTTGGCTGAGGACTCATCTGTTTCTGTGAGCAGTTCATTCCGTTTGTGGTGGATCTGTTGTGCTGTGTGTCCGGGAGGTGTTGGTTAAGATTTTTGTTCGAGTTCATCGACATTCTTATCTACTTCAGATCAGAGTTGTGCAGCGGGAGCATGGTGGCAGCTGTTCTAGAGTGGAAGCAACCGGAGGTTGCAGTGTTCTGAGATTAGAGAATTTCTACAGGAATTTTCTGGATGTGAGACCAGATTGGCAGTGCATATGTTTTGTCTTTTTCGGATAGGAGAAGCAAGTTGTAACCTATTGATGATGTTGGAGTAGAGTTGTATTCTAGATTTTGGATAAATCTGGAAAGGAACTTTTGGGGAGTCATTCTGATCCAGTTTGTTTATTGAAGCATCAGCGAAGTTGGAGACTTCATGGTTGTTGAGATTTTCTTCGGTAAAGGGAGCAATAAGATTGGGTAAGACTGTGACGTTAGCTCCGGAGAATATTGGATATTTCTGTATTCTGCTAAGGATAAGTGTTTTGGATTTCAGAAGTGAATTGCCAGTTTAGAGAACTGGGATTCGTTGTATTTCACGTGTCTCTGAGGGAGTACGTGTAAGATCTATCATTGGTTTTGGTACCAGCAGTTTAGGGAGTTTGGTTGTTGAGTCAGACTTATCTATAGTCTGATATCCTGTCTTGTTTTATAGATCTAGTTGAGTAGGAGCTCAGTAGCTCAGTAGTGCAGCTAGTTTGGATTCAGTAGGGCGAGTATTCCAGTATCTGTACCTAGGAAACTCGAGAAAATTTTTATGAAGCTTATCCGGATCTGTGTCCGAATAGCTAGTGTTGTTTGTTTGGTTGAAATTGTTTGTTTGATTGAAATTATTTGATTGGTTGTATGGCTGATATGTATGCTAAATTGGTTGAAATAAAATAAAACTTTGGATTATCTTTTGTTTTAAATTTCGAGGACGAAATTCTTTTAAGGGGGAAGGAATGTGACATCCTGGAATTTCGAGGAATTTAAAATGCGATAATCTCTTAATTAAAGTATTTTAAATTGATTTAAATTGTTATTTTCAAATATAAATAACCAATAAATTTATAATGTGATGTTTTAAATTATGATTTTAAATTGATTTTAAATAAGAATAATTAGTCACAGATTTAATCTGTGTTATTTTATAAATGGATTTAAATAGTCCTATATATTCTAATTTAATAAGTATTATATAAATGTGTATATTTATGTAATTAGAGGAAAAGTATGATTTGGGACTTTAATATAAAAGGGTTCCAATGTAATTACAATAAAAATCTATCTTAATTTAAATAAAATTCCACTTATTCACTTTAGATCTATATATAATAATGTGATGTAATTTTTAGTAATAATGTGTAAGTTGAAGTAAATCTTGTCTATATTAAATATAAATATAAAACATATATATGGTCAAAAATGCAAGTATAAATATATATACTTATAAACATAAGAGACTGACATATTTAACATAAGTAAAAATAAAATAAATGAAAGTAAATAAAGTGAATGAATATAAATAGAGTGTTGGTAGTTAAGTTTAAATTAGAGCATATACATTAGTTAAATAAATAAGTAGTCATGTAAAATAAATAAATGACTAGGTAAAATAAATATAATAACTTATTTAAGTTAAGTAAGTCTAGAAAATATGGTGTATGCTTGTAGTTTGCAGGCAAGTAATATGTGTATATTATCACCATACATATGCAAGTAACAAGTCAAAGCTAAATAAATATGCTATCACCTTATATCTCTAAGTAACAAGTCAAAACAAAGTTAAATAAAAATATTTGTACTAGCATTGTCTAGATTCGCAGGTAAGATGTAGAAAGTTAATCAAAATAAAATACATACAAGATAAACAAAGCTAAATAAATATCTGTACTTTGGCCATGAAGCTTGGCAGGCAAGGAAAATTTTAAACTAACATGCTAGTACCATACGAAATGTATAAAAAGATAAGTATGACAACTTAATAAATGACTTGTACAAAATGTTCCCATTTCAGCTGCATACAAGAAAGATCTCTGATCTAAAATACAAAAATCTTGTACTAAAACAACTTAGCCTCTGCAATTGTTTTCTTTATATCAAAGCTTCCTTTTATTTTCGTTCAATTAAAAACTGGGCACACTCAAGTTCTATAAGCCTGTAATCATTTCCCAAGTTTTCGAATGCAATCTGGAATTTGGTTACTTCATACAAACCTGAGAACTAAAGCTTCCCTCCCAGTTTCAAATCAAATCAGTTCCTCCTCAAAACTAGAAACTCATTTTCAAAGACCAATTTTGCAAATCAAAATCAAAGCCTGTACATTTTCAAATCTGAGATTTTCAAAAGCCTACATTCTTCAACCTGGAATCAAAAGCAAGTTAATCAAGTTTTCAGTTTTAAGTTGAAAGCAGTCAAGTTTCAAGTTTCAAATTTTCAAGTTCAATTCAGTTTTAAAAGCCTCTGTTTTTTTCTTCAAGTCAGGTGAGTAAACATACAATTTCAAGTTTTAAGTTTAATCAAAACAGTATAGGTGATTCATTGATGATCTGGTGTTGTATGTGGTTTATTTTTGAATATAATTATGTGTTTAATTATATAGGATGTTCTATATACTTCACTTCCCTGTTTATTGATAACAGGGTTGAATATTGGTAAAAACTCAAATTTATTTCCATCAAACCATTGTTAAGTTTAAAGTTTTCAATTAGGCAAGTAGTTTAATCCTAAATCAAGATTTTTTTTAAACCTGTATTCAAACATGTTAGTAAAATATACCAATGACATCTTGATTTACAGGTAAACATGAAAATTGTGTCAAATTCAATTGTTGTAAAATGTTAGTTAAAATTCATAACTTGAATCATCACTGAAAAATAGGATTTTTACAACAAAAATGGAAATTTTTGGTTGCGTATGCTACTAGCAGTTCACAGTTGAACAAAATATACATTTACTCTCTTCTCTGATGATCGAACAAATTTTAAAAGCTGAGATTTTGTTTGAAGCTGGTTTGAACATCTAGGGCTTAGAGAAAATTGTCGAAGGATTTTTCTATTGATCAAATTAAAGGAACGAGGTCGGGTTAGGGTTTTGTTTCGAGTGTTAGACCAGCCTGGAAATAAGGTGATTTCATCACCTCTGATGCATCGAGCTGCGTGGGGTCCTAGGGGATGGTAGGATGGAGTGTTGATGTGGTGTGGACGAAGTCGGAGCTCCTCCGATGGTCTGAGAATCACTGACGAGGTGTTTCGTTGGGTGTGGTTGGGTTCAGTTTCGAACGTAATGCTTATTTTTGATTTGTAAATTTTGGCGTCGAATCGAATAATGATTTCGAGTTTAGGGATGATACGAGACTTGCCGACGTTAGTGGAGTTAGCCGGAGCGGCAACGAGACACCGTGCATGTGCACGAGAACCTGCGTATCTGGTTGATTTGGGTTTTGGGGAAGACGAAGTTTTTTTAGTGTGCTCGGGATTTTGAGGGAGTAACTCGAAGCGAGGGTCGGGGAATTTGGGGTTCCACTCGGGTCTGTACTCGAGAATGTTGAGGTGATAGCCTGCTTGTTTTAAAACTGTAGAAAATTTTATATAAGTTTTGATACCAGGGGAAGAAGAGTAGGAAACTCGGGGAGAGGCCCGAGTAGTATTCGGGTAGGACCCGAAGTGAGAAAGGAAACCCAGTTTTTGTAAAAGTTTTAAAAATAAGGATTTTGGAATTTAAAAACAAATCTTGTTAAAACTTTCTTGATAACACTACTTTATTAATATCAAATGGTTTCTTAACATTGTTAAAGAGTTTTAGAATTTATTTAATCTAAAATTTGTTTAAGTTAATTTTAAAAGATAAAAGGATTTTTTTAAATGTAAATGGTAAGTAATATATTTGTAAGATAATGTTATCCTAAGTTAAAGGAGTTTTATTATCTTAGAAATTAATTAAGTTAAATTAGGAAATTAAGTATAATTAGTTAAATTAAATTAATTAAAGATAAAGGTTAATTAAATGCTTAATTTAAGAATAATTAAGTAATTTAATTAATTAACGGTTATAATTGATTAACTAATAAATTAGAGATAAATGAATTGGGACTTTATTAATTACGAAATTAAAGGTTGATTAATTTGAAATTAAGAAGTACTAGTGGTAATTTAGTTTTATTGATTAATAATTTGGTTTTAGTAATTAATTATTGAATAAAATATAATTGATCTATAGAGATTAATTAAGGATTAATTAATTTGTTAATAAGTTTATTAATCGATAATTAAAAGAATAGTTAATTTGTAATTAAAGGTTAATAAATTTGTTTTAAGTCAATTAAGAAATGAATTACAATTGTAATGAATCAAATGAATGTGATTGATTCAAGAAAATTTATTTTAAATTAAATAAAGATAATCATGTGATGGTTGATTAAGTGTAAATACTTAATGAAATTGAATAGAGTAATTACTTGGCAAAGTAATAAATGAATAATTACAGGATGTAATTAATTAAAGGAGATTACTTAATGGGTGTAAATTAAAGTGTAATTACTTAGGAGAAGTAATTAAAGATTTATTATTTAGTATAATAAATCAAAAGATTTATATAAATTAATTAAGGAGTAAATTAATTAAGATATGAAATTTCAAGATGGAAATTCCTGTATATGACGTAGGAAGATAAATGGAAGTGAATATTTGAAGTTAATTAATTAATGTGATTAATTAAGGTTTAATGTAATTAATTTTAGTTAATAAATTAATGGAAATAATTTATTAAGGATCATTGATTACTGTAATTAATGAAGTAAAATGGTAAAATACTGCGAATGGTTAAAGATAATTAATTTGTGAAAATTAATTAAAGAGTAATTACTTGAATGTAATTAAAGGTTAGTTAATCAAAGATGATTAATTAAAATGGAAATTGGAGAATGATTTATTAATTGATGTGTAATTAATTAATAATTTTGTAAGTAAGATTTATAAGATGAGGTAATTAATTTAATTCATTTTAAATTAATTAGAGATGAAGTGATTAATTTAATTCATTTTAAATTAATTAGAGATAAGATAATTAATTTAATTCATTTTAAATTAATTATTTATGGTGTGATTATTTATCCTTGCTTAAGTATGGATGGATGATATGGTTTGCCGTGAATGGTTTGAAATCTCGGATACGAGATAAGTAATGCTGTGTGATATAGATTATCTATTTATGATGTTATTGTAGATTATCTATCTGTGATATTGTGATATAGATAATGAAATGGATTGTTTTAAATTTAAAACAACTTGGCCTTAAAAGACACGGTTTGGATTTTGATGAGACCGGGATCGGGTTTCCAGATTTGGATATCCGAAAACCACATCGATCCAAATTAACGATAGGTCGTGAATCTCAAGTGAAGATAAAGATTCAGAGTGCAAGGGTTATTGTCGTTAACTCTGAGGGTGATTCCAAAATGAGTGTAACGAGATAATGCCTTCGGTTTCGTTCGAACCCGGAACGAACTTGTATGGATTGAATGCTTTCAGCACATCGTCAGGTGGACGATGAGCATTCTAAGAGATGTGTTCTCTAAAGGTAATCGTGACCTCAAGCCTCATCAACCGGGAATGGCTAAAACAGGGGAGGTGCAGCAAGGCTTCGTGGGTAGCACCCACTTGAGAGTAAGATATACCCCTGTCTAGAGTCCCTTTTTCATTTCGGCTGTGTGGCGGTTGCTAGCTACAACCGCGGGGTTATCTTATTTGGAACTGTTCAGTAAGGAATGGTTCTGGCCTTGTGTTGCAGGGGACTTAGGGTGGTTCCTCGGTACGGTGATCTAGGCCACGTACTGTGACGGGCGGTACCCCAGTAGCCCTGCCATTGTATGGAATCCAAAATCCAATAAGTGCCATCGGATTTGATTGTATACCTATGTATGCTGGAATTTAATGAATGTAACAATTTCGGCTATTTCATATTTACTTGAAAACCCTAGACCTATTATAATATCACTGAATTTCCTATCAAAGTTTTGGTTAGCGTAAGGTAAAAACATTTCCATGTTTATGTGTGGGATGTCTTACGTGATACCCTTTGTTTTAAAGGATTTTTCAAAGTTAAACAACTTTAACCGTTTACTCATACCAGACCCATGTCTGACCCGGAGTTTATTTCTGTTTTTCTTAAACTCTCGGGTACCTAAATTTTTACGGGTAGCCAAGGGATTCAGGTTAGCTTTGACGAATTCTGGAGGAGCAATGAAGCAGGAGGCTTCAGCGTATAGCTATATATTGGTTCCGCTGTGTTAGTGATATGTGTATTTCCGCTGTGCTGTATTTCTGTGTTGTATCGAGTTGTATTAACTAGACAGGTGTTTATAACTGTCTAGTATGTGTTGTATTATCCATATAACTCTGATGTATATGATACTATGTATTGTCTTAAGTGATATATTATATTTTATTCGTTCCGCTGTTGAGATTCTGATGTTGTTTTCTTTCTTCTTCTCTATCTTTCTATTTTCTCACCCCTTTCTTTCTTAAAAATGATGCGACTTTCTGGTGGTAGAAGGTCGGGTCGTGACACATCCACTTTCTGTTCATTAGTCATATTGGTATTTAATAGCTTCTTTGTAAGTTCGTACCTTGTGGAACGTGATTGTTCACCAAAAAATGCCTTGAGACTATCAAATATCTCATGGACAGACATGATTTCATGTTGCCTCTGCAATGACTTTCCTAGCGTAGACAGCACAAAAACCCGAGTGATATCTAGGTATGAAATCCATTTCTTATATGCAAGTCTAAGTTCAATGTGATGACCCACAACTCCATACCCTTTGAGCCGACAATAAACCACACATGTCTGACCCAAATTGCACGAAAACATGGATTATCAAGGGTATTAAGAAAAATAAGACAGAACAGAATCTCACATGAATGGAATAATATATAATATTGAACAAATATCTTTACAGTGGAAAACTTTTAAAATACATATATCAGAGTCTAACCTAAATTCAGCTTGGACAGTTATAAACATCTGTCCTTACAATTGCTGACAAACATCAAACAAAAAGAAACAGACAACAGCGGATAATAGAATATGTCCATACGTAGATGAATATCTCCAGCTCTCTTCTGGAAACTGTGATAACCCAGATTTTGGGACATCTGATAATTGGATAATTAACTGTTTAATCAATTGAACAGATAAAATTCTAATAATAACAAATATCCGGATATGTAAATGAATTTGGAAATATAATAAAAATTGAATTATAAATATCTGGATAAATATTTTATCTCCTAATATAATTAATTAATATTTGACAAATTATTCTTTCAAAACAAACAATAATGATTGTATATATATATGGATATAAGAAGATTTTAAATAGAAAATTTGTATATTCAAACAAATTAAATTTGTGTTTATTTAAGTAAAAATATTTGTGTGAGTTAATTTCAGTTTGCATTTTTAATTTGAATTTGAATATATCAAAGGGTAGATATATAAATATATATATCTTAAATATATTTTGGATTTAATAATATGAATATATGGTTTTGTATAAATATAGTTTGTTTATTTCTATTTTCTTTAAAAAGGGTTTCCATTTATATAAATTAGAATAGGTATTTAGTTATTAGGAAATTAATTAATAAAAGCTTTATTTATATTTATAAATTTATTTTGCATGTAGTGTTATAAATGTAAGTTAATAATACTATCTAAACACATGTGTTAACAAGATAATTGAGGAGGATGACAAGTGTCATCATTAATTTAAAATTTTCTTTTATTTTTGATAAATTTATTTTAGCTCACATAACACCTATTCTTCATCCTCATATCTTCCTGTATCTTTATTCTAAAATCAGAAACAAAGATAACTTAAACGTTTTTCTCAAAAACTTGTTAATATTCACCTGATAATCAAAAGCCTATAACATAAACCAGAGAACAAAAATCAAGAATTCAAAGAAATCTCTTCACAAATTCAAAATCTGAAACAAGCAAACCTAGGAGCCAAAAAGAAGAAAAAAATCAATGCCAACAGCAACAACTTTTTCTAACTGCTTCAACCTGAGATCAATCAAGTAAATCAATTAACAAGCAAGATTCAGGGATCAGACTCAAATTCAAGAATCAGATTCAAATCAACTAAGCAAATACAAAGTTCCAGAAAACAAGTAGCTGCTCTCTGTTTATTATTTCAGGTGAGTAAAACTTATTCTTTAACCTGAGATCTTCTTGAACAATCTGGTTGGCATGTGATCATCCTGAAAGTTATATGCTGATATGGTTATGTGTTATGCCTGTGTTTATATATTATTGTATGCATATATCTAATAACAGGGAATATGGCCTCTGTTATAAAAATTACAAGTTATAACTTAGTTCAAAATTCAATTTCACTTGCTCTGATCATTCTTAGCTAATGATGTCAAAACAAAATATGTTTAAAATTACCATATCTAGATTTTAAAAATATAATTCCAAGTTAACATGAAAGGGTGGTTGTCTGAAAGAAGAAAAATAGTGTAAATCCAGATTTATCAAATTTTCAGCTTCCATGAATTCCAGAGTGAATTACATCTTTTAAATTCATTTCGAAAATAATGAATTTTAATATGAAGATTATGATTTTTAGTTTGGTAAATCTTGGGAAATTTGTAGTTGATCGAAAATGCTATTTTGAGCAAATTCTGGTGATCGACGCATTTCTGGTAGTCGGGGTTTTTGTAGAAGCTAGTATGGCGATTGGGGATGTAGGGAAAAATGGTTGTTGGATTTTACGATCAACGTGGCGATGGGAAATCGTCGATGTAGGGTTTAGGAGCTTTTTGGGTTGATCGGTTTTTGCAAAGCTATATCGTCGTCGATGTTGCATCGGGACACACCGGACTGGGGGGAAATGGTGCGTGGACAATCGAAGGAGTTGGGATCGGAGTCGCGAGTTTCCTGGTGTCGTGACGTGGCGGAGTGAGGCGCTTTTGGGTTGATCAGTGGTTCCAGTTGCGAGTCGAGATGCTCGATTTTGATCGACGTCGAGGTCTTCAGAGCTGTGTAGTTGGGACGACTCGGGGAAGCATAGGTGATTTGTCGATGGTCAGGGAATTGGCCAGAGGTGGTCGGAACGGCGTGCACCATGCACGCGTGCACGTTCGTTTAGGGGTCGAACGATTGTTTGGGGAAGAAGAGAATTTATCGGGAAGGTCTCGTGATGTTTGCGTTTTGACTCGAAGACGTTGGATGTTCGCGTGGACTCGGGGTAGACTCGAGGAAAAGTGAGGTGGGCTCGGGTAAACAAGAGTTGGCTCGGGTTATTTTAATAAGTTACCAGGTTTTAGTTTGAAGCTTGAATAAGATTTTAATCAAGTTAAAAGTAAAGTGAAGATTAGTTTTAAAAGTTGTAGAAATAAATTAAGATAATGATTTATCTTTGATGAATCAAGGTTAATAAATTAGTGTAAGTAATTAAGGTATAATTACTTAAATTAAGGATGATTAATCAATTAAGATTAATTAATGTAAGTAATTAAAGGTAATTAATTACTTAAAGATAATTACTTAATTAAAGGTAATTAATTAATGTTTAAAGTTGATTAATCAAGTGTTTAAAGAATAATTAATTAAATGATATTTAATTTATGAGATTAATTAATTAAGATAATTTATTTGAGGATAATTAATTAAATTAAAGGTTAATTAATTAATGAGGATTATTAAAGGTTAATTAATGAGAATGGTTAAATGATAATTAATTTATGTAATTAATTCGAGGCTAATTACTTAATGTAATTAAAGAACAATTAATCAAAGGAGATTAATTAAGGTGGATAATTATAGATTTGATTAATCAATTGGCTTATAATTAATTAATGTTAAGTAAGCAAAATTTAAGAGTAATTAAAGTAATTAATTTAATTCAATGGTGGTTATTTAAATTAATTAGGAATAGTATGGATGATCAATCTTGCTTATGAATGGTTGAATAATATTGAATGCCTTGGATTATTTGACATACCTGATATGTGATTGTGATGTTCCATGATATGAGATGTTTTGAACAAATTGTGATAATATAAGTTATCTATCTATGTTAGAATTGCTTTGTGAATATGTTATCCTGAATTTAAATTAAACATCTTGGCTTAAAAAGATGAGATTGAATTCGAAGAGACCGGGATCGGATATCAGCGATATCCGGAACCACTTCGATTAGTAATCTATAATTCTTTATAGATTTGGTATGTGAAATCAATAGGCCGGTTTAGGATAATATGGACCATTTAAACTAAGTTGGATACTTAGATATTGTTTTGTGAAAATAAGTGTTGATTTTATAAGTTGTTTACTTGTAGTAAAGTACGAGTTACCCCGGGTTTAAATAAGTTCTATGGATTGAAATTTCATGTTAGATGAGTTTACTCACGCTGGTTTCCAGCCTGACCCGGGTGTTACTTGAATGTAATGCTCGGGTCAGACCGAGTATTACAGATTTCCAGGTAAGGACGTTCTGGAGCTCAGAAGGCGAGCTGGATGGCAGGAACGTATGGAGTGTATTCCGTTGAGCATATTATTGTTGTTGATCTGAGACATGTTAATTCTAACTGTCTAGTATATTTGTGAATGTTGTAACTCTGAAGTAAAAAAAAAATGTAATTAACAAATACAATTTTCTTTGTATAACTGATATTATTATTTGATATTGTATTTTGATCCGCTGCGAATGTGAGAATCTGTGTCTTGTTCTGTTTCTTTCTTCTATCTCTTTTCTTTTTCTTCTAACTATCTGGAATTTTCGGGTAAGAAATTTCCGGGTCGTTACATTTGGTATCAGAGCTGAAGGTTAAGCGAGAACCTTGGCTCTGTTGAGATTACTCGTTAAGGATAGGGTCAATGGTACCCTAGAACGAGTTGAGTGTATGTATATATATATGAGAGCGTATTTGTTATTTTCATATATAAAGATTTCAAATGATTTTTATATAAGATTATATTTGATATATAAAGCAATATTTCTTTTAATATATTAAAGAAATTGGTGTTGAATCATTGGAATTAAATAAGATAATAAGAATTAAGTGGTAATAGAAATACAACGAAATTGAAATTAAATGAAGATAAGTTTGAAATAGAATTCAAACTGAAATTAAAATCTTGGATTTGTAGAAGTGTTATCAAGAATAAAGATAATAATGAATTGTTTTCCAGATATGATAATCTTGGTTATTATCATAAATGGTAGTTGTGTTTAATAATGAATGTTGTTAATGACTAAGCAAAATGAAATATTTTAGGGAAGTAAACTTTTAGGTGAATATGACTTATAATTTGTAAATTAAATTGGATTTAAATTGTGAAGTTTTGAATCCTAAGTTTGAAAACATTTGAAATTGTTTTCAAAATATTAAAAGAAAAGGAATAAATATTTTTCAGGTTGTTTTTGAATATGATCTTATTTTAAAATAAGAGTTGTTTAGAAAATTAAAAAAAAAAATTTGAATTAAACCAGGAATGGTTTAAAATTTAAAGTATAACTTGGTGTGTAAAGAAAATGTATATATGAGGAATATACATAATACCAATGATGATTTGAAATGAACACTTAGTGTTGAGTTTTAAATTGGAATGTGATGTAAAACCCAAAGTAAAGTAAGTTTTTAAACTTAAAAGGGGAAAGATTATTAATCTGAAGTTTAAAATTTGAATGGGAATTCAAATTGTGTAAAGTTGACCGGATTAGGTAAATATAATTTAACTTAAGGAAGTTAAATAAGTTTAGATTGAACAACTTGAATTGGAAATTTCAAGATGAAATTTAAATTTAACTTGGGTAGTTAAATGATTAATTTAAATAGGAGCTATGAGTGATCTCAAAATGGGTTTGAGATCTGGAAATTGAAAATGGATAATAAATTAGAATCTGAAATTTAATTGTTTTTGAATTCTTATTTGAACTTTATAATAAGTTAAGTAAAGATAATTTTAAAATGTAATTTGGAATTTGGATTCGGAATTTAATGGTTTAAAGATATAAGTTAATTTGATTTAAGAAATTAAATCAACATTTAGAAATTTAACTCGAATTTATATAAATTTGAGATAGCTTAAAATTGAGTTTTAAATTGAAATTTGTTCAAATGGGATTTGGTTTGAATTAATTAGAATTGTGATTGAAGATGTATAAGTTTAAAAATCAAATTGAATTTGATTTGAATTTGGAAAGGAATTAAGGTTAATTCAACTTGAATTGGGATTAAATCAATTTCAATGGAAATTGAAGTTATTTAAATTGCAATTGAGTTAATTTAAATGGAGATGGAAATTTAAATTGAATTGATGAGAATTGAACAGTTTGGCTCTGGATTATTTTCAAAATAAATTGTTTTAATACAAATATATTTTTTCAAACTATTTACTATATAATCTTTCTTCTTAAACCCCAAACTATCTCATACTTATTTTACAATTATTTTGGAACTATTTAACTATTTTGAAACTGTCTTATGAACTAATTACTATTTTTCAGTTACCTACATCTAATCACTATTTTAAATCTATTTTGCAATTATCTAACTATTTTATATCTACTTAACTATTTTACAAATATTTTACAAACTAATAACTATTTTTCAACTACTTATCTATTTTAAATTTTTTCAAGTTATTTTTAAATTTAAATAGGTCAGAGTTCAGACTGTTTGTAATTGAAGTAATAACTCAATTGGAAATGGAAGCAATTGAGATTAAGTGAATGAAATTAAAGGAAATATGAATAGAAAAGGAAACTGATTTGGCTAATAACCAATAAAGATAAATACGTAGGATATACGTATATTATTCTATTCGCATAGTGATTTGATCCAGATTCGAGCACAGAATTTCGAGATAGTATTATCGATCCGAGTTGGGATTTTTCGCTCGATTTTCGACGGCGAACCTGGATATGGATTGTTGATTGGTTCTGGATATTCTCTATCATGGCTACGACTATGCAAGGAGAATGACGGTTTCTGATCAAGAAACCAGATCTGCGTCCGCACTAGGAAGTCGGGTGGACGATATTAGTTCGGAAGTGAAATTATGTGATCGATTGAGTGATCAGATTGATATTGTGTACGGATGATATGTGTGCATCGTACGGATTTGAATGAAATTGATATTGAAGATTGGGGATAAGAACTGTAAAATGGTTTTTGAAAAGAAATATGGTTAATAACTTTATAAAAGATTTATCAAATGTGAATATTTGATTTAGAATAAAATAAAGTTATATATCCTTGTTATATAAGGTAAATCTTCCCTTGTTGAATTTATTGCTAAAAGAAAAGGGTTTTGAAATATTAGAAGTATAAAAGAGGTTTTATACAAAGTTTGAAATGATCCAAAGATTTTCAAAGTATATATATATCTATATCTATATATATATAAAGGATCTTATGAGAATGATTTTGGAAAAGGTTTTGGGAACCTATGGATTTTGGAAAGGGCTTTTGATTTTTGAGAAATCAATTTTGGATTTTGGAAAGCCTAGTTTGAGAATTATCGATTTTTGGTAATCGATTTTGTGTAAAGGAGATTTTGATAAATCATAAAGGGTATGATTTGAAGATACTATAAGTATATAGTATAAAATGTTTTGAGTATAGCTTTGGGGAAAAAGGCGCTCCCTTGAAATGAACTTCTCAGGAGTGCCACTAGGTGGTACTGCCTTGAACCCCAAGGGGGGATTCTAAAGTTGATCCTGTGAGGAGTCCGGACAAAACTAGTTCCTGAGGATTATTTGTGTAGCGAAAGTCGAGGGGCTGGTGCCCACAGAGGCATTTGGGTTATTCTGTGACGACAATGTAACTCGATGTCACTGCGATCTACTGCAGACCATAGCGGAAGTCATGTGTGCCGCTGAGAGCCAACTGTCTACGTTTGATTTTATATCGGTAGACTGTGACACTATGGTAACATAGCGAAAGTCGTGTGTGCCGCTGAGAGCCAACTGTCTACGTTTGATTTTATATCGGTAGACTGCGACCTATGTGGGAGAAGTTTCATTATTTGGCAGCGAAATTCGGTGGCGCTGATGCCTACAGTTATATGGGTTTGTGCTGTGATAGCAACGTAAGGCCCGGGTATAACTGCGATCTTTAGCGGGTTCCATGGCGTAATCGAGGAGCGCGGAGACCTACAGTTATCTATGGATTTTGCCGGGACGGCAACGTAACCATCGGGTTAACTGCGACCATGGATGGGGGTGATGATTTCCAGAGCATTCTCACCAAAGATATTTCCTCTATTTCAAAAATGTTTTCTATATTTTCAAAAAAAAAAAAAGTTTTCAAAAATATTTTCTTATATTTTCAATAGAACTATTTTCTAAATATTTTCGCTGGGTGTTGAAAACGGGTTTACCAAGTACTTATAGATTTTCAGTCTTACGCCTGATCAACGTATGACCGAATTTCTGTAAGAACGAAGATAGATTTGTTGAAACATCAAGTTATAAAAGTATTTTTACAAAAACTATTTTGATAATATTATATAGATTTTAAAAAGTGTTTTAAAGATGATCAAATAAAATTTATCAGATTATAAGAACTGAATAAATTCTGGCTTCGTTCCTTTTCGAGGACGAAAAGATTTAAAGGGGGGAGGAATGTGATAACCCAGATTTTGGGACATCTGATAATTGGATAATTAACTGTTTAATCAATTGAACAGATAAAATTCTAATAATAACAAATATCCGGATATGTAAATGAATTTGGAAATATAATAAAAATTGAATTATAAATATCTGGATAAATATTTTATCTCCTAATATAATTAATTAATATTTGACAAATTATTCTTTTAAAACAAACAATAATGATTGTATATATATATATGGATATAAGAAGATTTTAAATAGAAAATTTGTATATTCAAACAAATTAAATTTGTGTTTATTTAAGTAAAAATATTTGTGTGAGTTAATTTCAGTTTGCATTTTTAATTTGAATTTGAATATATCAAAGGGTAGATATATAAATATATATCTTAAATATATTTTGGATTTAATAATATGAATATATGGTTTTGTATAAATATAGTTTGTTTATTTCTATTTTCTTTAAAAAGGGTTTCCATTTATATAAATTAGAATAGGTATTTAGTTATTAGGAAATTAATTAATAAAAGCTTTATTTATATTTATAAATTTATTTTGCATGTAGTGTTACAAATGTAAGTTAATAATACTATCTAAACACATGTGTTAACAAGATAATTGAGGAGGATGACAAGTGTCATCATTAATTTAAAATTTTCTTTTATTTTTGATAAATTTATTTTAGCTCACATAACACCTATTCTTCATCCTCATATCTTCCTGTATCTTTATTCTAAAATCAGAAACAAAGATAACTTAAACGTTTTTCTCAAAAACTTGTTAATATTCACCTGATAATCAAAAGCCTATAACATAAACCAGAGAACAAAAATCAAGAATTCAAAGAAATCTCTTCACAAATTCAAAATCTGAAACAAGCAAACCTAGGAGCCAAAAAGAAGAAAAAAATCAATGCCAACAGCAACAACTTTTTCTAACTGCTTCAACCTGAGATCAATCAAGTAAATCAATTAACAAGCAA
Organism: Allium fistulosum; assembly: GCA_030737815.1. NCBI lineage: Eukaryota > Viridiplantae > Streptophyta > Magnoliopsida > Asparagales > Amaryllidaceae > Allium > Allium fistulosum. Next base: position 85,953,237 of record CM060901.1, on the reverse strand, counting down.
GATTCAGGGATCAGACTCAAATTCAAGAATCAGATTCAAATCAACTAAGCAAATACAAAGTTCCAGAAAACAAGTAGCTGCTCTCTGTTTATTATTTCAGGTGAGTAAAACTTATTCTTTAACCTGAGATCTTCTTGAACAATCTGGTTGGCATGTGATCATCCTGAAAGTTATATGCTGATATGGTTATGTGTTATGCCTGTGTTTATATATTATTGTATGCATATATCTAATAACAGGGAATATGGCCTCTGTTATAAAAATTACAAGTTATAACTTAGTTCAAAATTCAATTTCACTTGCTCTGATCATTCTTAGCTAATGATGTCAAAACAAAATATGTTTAAAATTACCATATCTAGATTTTAAAAATATAATTCCAAGTTAACATGAAAGGGTTGTTGTCTGAAAGAAGAAAAATAGTGTAAATCCAGATTTATCAAATTTTCAGCTTCCATGAATTCCAGAGTGAATTACATCTTTTAAATTCATTTCGAAAATAATGAATTTTAATATGAAGATTATGATTTTTAGTTTGGTAAATCTTGGGAAATTTGTAGTTGATCGAAAATGCTATTTTGAGCAAATTCTGGTGATCGACGCATTTCTGGTAGTCGGGGTTTTTGTAGAAGCTAGTATGGCGATTGGGGATGTAGGGAAAAATGGTTGTTGGATTTTACGATCAACGTGGCGATGGGAAATCGTCGATGTAGGGTTTAGGAGCTTTTTGGGTTGATCGGTTTTTGCAAAGCTATATCGTCGTCGATGTTGCATCGGGACACACCGGACTGGGGGGAAATGGTGCGTGGACAATCGAAGGAGTTGGGATCGGAGTCGCGAGTTTCCTGGTGTTGTGACGTGGCGGAGTGAGGCGCTTTTGGGTTGATCAGTGGTTCCAGTTGCGAGTCGAGATGCTCGATTTTGATCGACGTCGAGGTCTTCAGAGCTGTGTAGTTGGGACGACTCGGGGAAGCATAGGTGATTTGTCGATGGTCAGGGAATTGGCCAGAGGTGGTCGGAACGGCGTGCACCATGCACGCGTGCACGTTCGTTTAGGGGTCGAACGATTGTTTGGGGAAGAAGAGAATTTATCGGGAAGGTCTCGTGATGTTTGCGTTTTGACTCGAAGACGTTGGATGTTCGCGTGGACTCGGGGTAGACTCGAGGAAAAGTGAGGTGGGCTTGGGTAAACAAGAGTTGGCTCGGGTTATTTTAATAAGTTACCAGGTTTTAGTTTGAAGCTTGAATAAGATTTTAATCAAGTTAAAAGTAAAGTGAAGATTAGTTTTAAAAGTTGTAGAAATAAATTAAGATAATGATTTATCTTTGATGAATCAAGGTTAATAAATTAGTGTAAGTAATTAAGGTATAATTACTTAAATTAAGGATGATTAATCAATTAAGATTAATTAATGTAAGTAATTAAAGGTAATTAATTACTTAAAGATAATTACTTAATTAAAGGTAATTAATTAATGTTTAAAGTTGATTAATCAAGTGTTTAAAGAATAATTAATTAAATGATATTTAATTTATGAGATTAATTAATTAAGATAATTTATTTGAGGATAATTAATTAAATTAAAGGTTAATTAATTAATGAGGATTATTAAAGGTTAATTAATGAGAATGGTTAAATGATAATTAATTTATGTAATTAATTCGAGGCTAATTACTTAATGTAATTAAAGAACAATTAATCAAAGGAGATTAATTAAGGTGGATAATTATAGATTTGATTAATCAATTGGCTTATAATTAATTAATGTTAAGTAAGCAAAATTTAAGAGTAATTAAAGTAATTAATTTAATTCAATGGTGGTTATTTAAATTAATTAGGAATAGTATGGATGATCAATCTTGCTTATGAATGGTTGAATAATATTGAATGCCTTGGATTATTTGACATACCTGATATGTGATTGTGATGTTCCATGATATGAGATGTTTTGAACAAATTGTGATAATATAAGTTATCTATCTATGTTAGAATTGCTTTGTGAATATGTTATCCTGAATTTAAATTAAACATCTTGGCTTAAAAAGATGAGATTGAATTCGAAGAGACCGGGATCGGATATCAGCGATATCCGGAACCACTTCGATTAGTAATCTATAATTCTTTATAGATTTGGTATGTGAAATCAATAGGCCGGTTTAGGATAATATGGACCATTTAAACTAAGTTGGATACTTAGATATTGTTTTGTGAAAATAAGTGTTGATTTTATAAGTTGTTTACTTGTAGTAAAGTACGAGTTACCCCGGGTTTAAATAAGTTCTATGGATTGAAATTTCATGTTAGATGAGTTTACTCACGCTGGTTTCCAGCCTGACCCGGGTGTTACTTGAATGTAATGCTCGGGTCAGACCGAGTATTACAGATTTCCAGGTAAGGACGTTCTGGAGCTCAGAAGGCGAGCTGGATGGCAGGAACGTATGGAGTGTATTCCGCTGAGCATATTATTGTTGTTGATCTGAGACATGTTAATTCTAACTGTCTAGTATATTTGTGAATGTTGTAACTCTGAAGTAAAAAAAAAATGTAATTAACAAATACAATTTTCTTTGTATAACTGATATTATTATTTGATATTGTATTTTGATCCGCTGCGAATGTGAGAATCTGTGTCTTGTTCTGTTTCTTTCTTCTATCTCTTTTCTTTTTCTTCTAACTATCTGGAATTTTCGGGTAAGAAATTTCCGGGTCGTTACAGAAACTCCAACCGTCTTCGAATAAACCTGAAACTACTCGGATCTGACCCGAGTATTGAAAATACCCGGATCAGGCTTGATAAACTAGCGTGAGAAAAACTCAATAATAAATGACAGTGTCATATATCAGCCTTTTAATAAAATCCTTTGAAAATAAAGAGTATCTCATAAGACCACGTCCACACATAAACACGGACGGGTTTTTACCCTATGATAACCAAAACACTTTTATATCAAAACATTTGATATTATTTCTAATGACATTCTTTGAAAACATTTGCAAATAAACTTATTAATCTTAGCCGAAATTGTTACCATTATTAAATTCCAGCATACTATGCTCTACAAACAAAACCATAGGTTCTTATTGGAGAATGGATTTCCATACAAATGACCAGGTGAAGGGACTACCTTTCGGCAGTACATCTCTAGAGGAATGTACCGAGGACCATCATAAAGGATCCTCTACCAACACAAGACCGACCTACCTCTCTAACTAGGTAGTACCGAATATATCATCCCCCGGTCGTTACCGACCTTTAACCGAGTGCGCTCTAGCATACAAACCACATTAATTTACATCCCGAACGTCATAGCGGGAAGAAATATATCTAGAAGGGGATGATCATACCCTAATTGGGAATGACCCACTTAGCCTTGTCGCATCTAACCCTGTTTCGGTCATTTCCGGTTGATGAGGCTCGAGGCAACGATTACCTTTTCACATAGCACATCTTCTTTCACTTTGACTGCTACATTGCCATTCCACATTCACACGACTAATTTCTATAAACGTATAACTTCCTGAACTTGTAAGGCTCGGGAAAGGGTGTTAAGCTAAGAGAAGGTGTCTTCTCCGCCACCAAACTGATATACTTTTATAGAGATTACTCATTATGATTTGGAATGCAAGGTCAGACATTCTTCCATACAAGTTCGTTCTGGGACCGAACGAAACCAAAGGTACTTTCCTCGGCTATTACTAGGCGAGAAGTCCTTGTGGTTATGAGGTTTTTCATAACAAAGAGACTACTGCTACCGTATAGTGAATCGGGAGTTTATCCCCAATTAATCTACAAGTAGTCCCTCATTATTATTTGTCTCAATATCTCCATCTTCAAACATCTTCAGTCTTCAAACGCGTAAACTGGTACGAAGTGGTTTTCGGATAGGAATCACCCAAATCCACCCTGGTTCCTTTGAAATCCAATTACCAATAAAAAGTGAATATGAGTATACAAGATTTATTAAGTCTCTTTTCACTTTAGTTCTTCTCGGATGATTTCAAAATCTCTTTCTTTTGTCTTAAAGAAATTCTAAGTTAATTCATTCTTTTGCTTTGGATGATATTCAAATTTCCTCACTTAACTCTCGTTCCAAATTCCTTAACTTTTTGGCGGGTCAAAAAAAAATGTTGTTTAAGGCATCGTTTACGATAAACCCTAAATCAATTTTAGCAAACGTTTTTGAGTAAATAGGATCATAGAAATCATTCTGATTTTACTCAATATCAATTTCCATATTCAACAAGTGCTATGGGTGGAATAACGGTGAAATCACCTTTTAAATTCCACGAATAGGACGAGTTTCCTCTTCGGATTTTAATACCAAGTATAAGAAGATTATCTCTATGCAATCCAAGTTGTAGTTTATTCATTTTGGAGATTGCTTAAATTTTGGATAATACCAATCTTCTTTTATTTTGGAAACTTAATACCATCTTTTTAAGAGCATCCGGGCTTTCCTTTCGATTTGTTCCACCCTTCGCCTAAGAAAAGAAAACATAGGCCAGGTAAGTTCAGGGCACTTGTTGCTCCATCCTTAACCTTAGTTAAACACCTTGTTTTATCTTCCCAGATCTCACAGGCGGGACAAATGTACTAGTCGTTTCCGCATACTCGGTTATCAATTTTATTTTGGAATTGGTTTTAAAAATTCCAAATTATCTTTTAAACGCTTAATTTCCTTTTAAAAACATTCATAATTGATTCTAGGAAAAATTGTTACGTTTAAACTCATTTTCATAAAGTTATAGAATTCACAGCATAAAAGTGCCGCGGAAAGTGCTATATAAGCATATTTGATTTAAACAACTTTTTAATATTTGAAAAGTCATATTTTCCAATTCAAATCTCTTCTAAACCATTTAAAAATATTTATCAAATTTATTCCACATTTTCCATAATTAAAAACGTTCATTTAAACAGATTTCCCATTATGGTCACTTAACTCCACTAACGCGATTTTTCTAGAAAATTGATTTGGATATATTTCAAAATCTACTTAATGAAATCTTGATTTTCTTTCTTTGTTCAGAAGATATGGATATAATAGTCCGGAATATTCTTATCTCGAAGAATTCCGAGCTATATTTTACTCTATATACTCATTTGAACTTTTCGACGCGAAATCGCGTACTACCTTTGCGCGATGCGCCTAGTTTTAACTTATTTTTCAAAACTTGAAATAATCTATTCAAATTGAATTTATTACCTATAAAACCATTACAAATCATTTTAAACTAATATTTTCACTTTTTAAAGCTTTTAAATTTTATTTCCACTATTTCCATATTATAATATTATTTTATTCCACTTATTTTAATATTAAATTTTGAAATCCAATTTCAATTCAATTTCAATTCTAACTTCAAATTAAACACAATTAAAACTTAGATTTTAAATCTAATTCCAATTCTAATTTAAATTTCAACCTTAATCTCACTTTCAGTTTTCAAAATCGATTTCAATTTCAATTCACTATTCATCTCAATTTCAATTTCACTGTCCTTTTTAAATCCAGTTTTACTTCAAATTTCAAATTCTCTTTTATTTCCACTTTAATTTCAATTCCACTTAAAAAGAGTCTTATTTTTCCAAAGTATATCATATCACCAAAATTGGGTCTTATTTATCAAAGAGGATACTTAATCTAAATGAGCATAACCAAGTTTAACATCTATCACTAACATAATTATGGTCCATACACAACTAATATGATAAATAATCACAACCATAAACACTTGCAACTATTCAAACATAACACAAAGATATCCAAACACCCATAACGACATTTCAAAGGGGTGTATACTTGCATATGTAATAAGATGATTATTATAACAAAATCAAAATATGATCTTTTAAAAGCGGTGAGAATTTTCTCACCTTTAACCAAATTGATTAACTTCCTACCAACATTCATATCATCAATACTTTACTAAACCACCACCTAAACACTATTCCACCTTTTCCAAGCGCTCGGCCACCACCCCACATCTTTTCTTACTCTTGGCCATAGCCTCCCCCTTCCATATTGCTCACGAACTCCCCTATCAACTCCCAAACTCAAGGTCTAAGGCCATTCTTAAGAAGAGAAGATAAAGAAGTGAATTAAGAAGAGGTTAGAGAGTAACAAGTGGATTAGTGCTTAAGCACTCCACTATTTTTAACCCTCCTACCTCTCTTAAAAGAGAAACCATTAAAATAGCTTAAAGGAAGAAGAAGAGAATAATTTGTGTGAAAATGGAAGAGGTATGCATGGCTATTTATAGGAAAAAATTTGGATTAAAATATTATTATGTAAAATGACCAAAATACACTTTACTTACTTTTTAAGAAACTTTACTTTTTTCAACACTTAACATCACATTTCAAATCATGCTTTATGTCACTTTCACTTAAGGAGTAAGAAAAGTAAAGTAATAATTATGTTTGGTTTGATTTGACATGTTTTGAAATTTTGTGCTTACTTTTTCTTAATGAAATTTTAGAATTTTCTAAGTATGTTTAGTAAAAGTAAACTTGATTAGTGAATTAATTAATACTTATACTATTTGAATATATGTTCATATATAAGAAAATAAAGGTGCGACAACGTTGTGACAACTTTTAATCGACAAAACGTTGACTTTTGACAAAATGTTTTACGGTCACATTTTGACATTTTAGTTAAACTATTTATTTATGTAAACCAAATTTAAAAATGAACTTTTTACTTCTTTTAAATAAATTAAAACATGTCTATTCATATTTTAAAATCATATTTAAATAATATCAAAATCTCTATTTTTATAGTGTATGTAAAACTGACAAAATGCGACAAAATTTTGACATTTTTGTAAAACGATTATAAACATATTTTTAAATCCTTAAATATACTTCTATTATCTTTATTAAGTGATTTTAATAAGATTTAACTTTTTAAACAAATATTTAAACATATTTATTTATTTTTATCAAAACTTAACTTTTGCTGATTTATTTTAAAATTCAAATTTATACTTTTTAATTAGTAATCATAAGAACAAATAATTTCTCTATTATTATTTATTATAAATAACCTATTTATTTAAGTTTTAAATTCTTTTTAAATTTAAAATAAACAAAATCTCTCATTTTCGAAGTAGCAAAATTACGGGTCGTTACATTTTCTCCTACTTAAAAGCATTTCGTCCTCGAAATGAAGGTTAGATAAAGGAATCTACCTCATACTCGTGTCCTCAAACATTCTGGCTTAATTATACGGATGATAGGAAAAAATCATGTATATATAAAAAGAAGATTGATACCATAACGATACTAAAACAAATGATACCAAACATACCGAGATTCCCCACACTAACCTAAGTACTCATCACGTACTTAAGGTTATATATACATACATCAAGTCAGACTTCTATCCTACACATCCTAGTGCATACTACACATTAAGATAATATATACAACAACCAAACAAGACTATATATCCAAAAACAACCAAACTAATACTATATCAATATAAATGAATACATCCACATAACCCATCCCTTGACCTGAGCATGTACTACACCTGAGGTCTATATATATACACATATCAAAACATAAGTCTAACCTCAATATCTTAGTGCCTACTATTTAAGATAACTATCCAACTACTATGTAGACAGACCCAAAATATCATATTATACGTAATATTTGATTCGATCTATTATTCGAATCCACAACTTTACTTTCGAACTAGTATCGATCCCCTGATTTTCAAGTGCGGACTTTGATCAGACTTCTTGATTAAAAACCCTTACTTTCCTTGCATAGCTCTCAACTATGATAGAAAACTTGAGTACATAATCACAAACCCTCATTAATGTTCGCCGTCAAGAATCGAGTGATAAATCCTTTCTCGGACTGGTGTAAACACCTCAAAGCTCTGTACTCAAATCTTATATCAAAATTTTATGTGCCAAAATGATTTATGTATAACTTATGTATTTATTCACATTCATTTTTACCTAATATATTTTTTCAAAATTCCTATTAATCCAAGTTTATTTCACAACCATTTACTTTCTACTAAACCCATTATTATTTAAGCATACAAATATCACTTAAACTTGTATAATATACCTTTATTTCCTAAGAGTATATATACATATCCCTAAGACTTCAAACCGTTATTACTTTAATTAAGGTGTTTAACAATTGTGAAATTTTACTATTATCTTAAATTAATAAGTTATAAAACTTAATCCTTAGTTTTTCTTTACCTAAGGTCTTAATTTAGCTAATATTATTTATCTTATCCATATATTAATAAGACAACTTTACTAAGTGTACATCTTTTTTTACTAATTCTATGATTATCTACTTAACTTATTTACCTATACATTTTCTAAATCAAATTTCTTAACCTTAAACCCATCAAATACCTTATAGTCAAATTATGAAACTTAATTCACATGGTATTTGTTATTTAAATATTTCATCCAACAATCTAACCATATTATTCAAAACTATCCACTTCTAATCTTACTTCATTTTGAATTACAAATGTTACCCTAAATGTATTACTAATTCAAAGTTTTATATTAGGATAATATTTCTTATATCTCTTGTTCCTAAATTTCACTTTGATTTTAACCTAATTAAAGTGTCTAAATTTCAAATTATCTTATCTCCTTTATAAGTTATAGAACTTACCCTTTTATATTATATTTACCCAAAGTCTCAATTTAGGGTTATCTTTTCCTATCGTGTTGATAAGAATTTTTTCTAAGTGTGTATTTTCTTTTTACTTTCTCTAATTACAACTTCTAGCTTCAATATTGTCATCAAATATCTTATAGTCAAATCATGAATTTTACTTCACAAGATATTTGTACTTAGCTTTTAACTCCATCAATTTTGATGATCATTAAATCATTATTTATTAATAACCAAATGTCTAGGGGTATATGATTAAAGTTCTAAATTCTAGCTTTTAACTAATTGATTCTATATGGAATATCTTATAGTCAAATCGTGCAATTCTAATCACAAGATATTCATATTTTAGTTTTACTAAGCTAAATTACAAGCAATCCTTAATTTCTAACCAAAAAATAATAATATCCCCTTTGATATTTAAAATATAAACCCAAGGTAAAATTATTTCATTTACCATCTTTTAAAATAAAACCATTTTTATAAAATTAACAAATACACGCTCATATATAATACTCTCATAACTCAATCTAGGGTGTTACTAACCCTATCTCTAATGAGTTACTCATCCTAGGATATTACTAATGCTATCTCTAATGAGTCTTTACCCTACCAAAGCCAAGGTTCTTGCTTAACCTTCAGCTCTGATACCAAATGTGATGACCCACAATTCCGTACTCTTTGAGCCGACAATAAACCACATATGTCTGACCCAAATTGCATGAAAACATGGATTATCAAGGGTAATAAGAAAAATAAGGCAGAACAGAATCTCACACGAATGGAATAATATATAATATTGAACAAATATCTTTACAGTGGAAAACTTTTAAAATACATATATCAGAGTCTAACCTAAATTCAACTTGGACAGTTATAAACATATGACCTTACAATTGCTGACAAACATCAAACAAAAACAAACAGACAACAGTGGATAATAGAATATGTCCATACATAGATGAATATCTCCAGATCTCCTCTAGAAACTCCAACCGTCTTCGACTAAACCTGAAACTACTCGGATCTGACCCGAATATTGAAAATACCTGGATCAGGCTTGATAAACCAGCATGAGAAAAACTCAATAGTAAATGATAGTGCCATATATCAACCTTTTAATAAAATCCTTTGAAAAGAAAGAGTATCTCATAAGACCACGTCCACACATAAACACAGATGGGTTTTTACCTTATGATAACCAAAACACTTTTATATCAAAACATTTGATATTATTTCTAATGACATTCTTTGAAAACATTTGCAAATAAACTTATTAATCTTAGCCGAAATTGTTACCATTATTAAATTCCAGCATGCTAGGCTCTACAAACAAAACCGTAGGTTCTTATTGGAGAATGAATTTCCATACAAATGACCAGGTGAAGGGACTACCTTCCAGCAGTACATCTCTAGAGGAATGTGCCGAGGACCATCACAAAGGATCCTCTACCAACACAAGACCGACCTACCTTTATAACTAGGTGGTACCGAATATATCATCCCCTGGTCGTTACCGACCTTTAACCGAGCACGCTCTAGCATACAAACCACATTAATTTATATCCCGAATGTTATAGCGGGAAGAAATATATCTAAAAGGGGATGATCATACCCTAATTGGGATTAACCCACTTAGCTTTGCCGCATCTAACACTGTCTCGTTCATTTCCGGTTAATGAGGCTCGAGGCAACGATTACCTTTTCACATAGCACATCTTCATTCACTTTGAATGCCACTTGCCATTCCACATTCACACGACTGATTTCTATAAACGTATAACTTCCTGAACTTGTAAGGCTCGGGAAAGGGTGTTAAGTTAAGAGAAGGTGTCTTCTCCGCCACCAAACTTATATACTTTTATAGAGATCACACATTATGATTTGGAATGCAAGGTCAGACATTCTTCCATACAAGTTCATTCTGGGACCGAACGAAACCGAAGGTACTTTCCTCTGCCATTACTAGGCGAGAAGTCCTTGTGGTTTTGAGGTTTTTCATAACAAAGAGACCACTGCTACAATATAGTGAATCGGGAGTTTATCCACAATTAATCAACAAGTAGTCCCTCGTTATTATTTGTCTCAATATCTCCATCTTCAAACATCTTCATTCTTCGAAAGTGTAAACTGGTTCGAAGTGGTTTTCGGATAGGAATCACCCAAATCCGACCCCGGTTCCTTCGAAATCCAATTATCGATAAAAAGTGAATATGAGTATACAACATTTATTAAGTCTCTTTTCACTTTAATTCTTCTCGGATGATTTCGAAATTTCTTTCTTTTGTCTTAGAGAAATTCTAAGTTAATTCATTCTTTTGCTTTGGATAATATTTCAAATTTCCTCACTTAACTCTCGATTCAAATTCCTTAACTTTTTGGCGGGTCAAAAAACAATGTTGTTTAAGACATCGTTTACAATAAACCCTAAATCAATTTTAGCAAACATTTTTGAGTAAATAGGATAATAGAAATCATTCTGATTTAACTCAACATCAATTTCCGTATTCAAAAAGTGCTTTGGGTGGCGGTGAAATCACCTTTTAAATTCCACGAATAGGACGAGTTTCCTCTTCGGATTTTAATACAGTATAAGAAGATTATCTCTATGCAATCCAAGTTGTAGTTTATTCATTTTGGAGATTGCTTAAATTTTGGATAATACCAATCTTCTTTTATTTTGGAAACTTAATACCATCTTTTTAAGAGCATCCGGGCTTTCCTTTCGATCTGTTCCACCCCTCGCCTAAGAAAAGAAAACATAGGCCAGGTAAGTTCAGGGCACTTGTTGCTCCATCCCTAACCTTAGTTAAATACCTTGTTTTATCTTCCCAGATCTCACAGGCGGGACAAATGTACTAGTCGTTTCCGCATACTCGGTTATCAATTTTATTTTGGAATTGGTTATAAAAATTCCAAATTATCTTTTAAACGCTTAATTTTCCTTTTAAAAGCATTCATAATTGATTCTAGGAAAAATTGTTATGTTTAAACTCATTTTCAAAAAGTTATAGAATTCGCAGCATAAAAGTGTTGCGGAACCCCCCCATCCCTCTTGACCTTCCCTTCACTGAAGTAGAAATTTGGGCAGCGCTTAAAAGCATGTCTGATGACAAGGCCCCTGGCCCAGATGGTTTTGGGCCCCTATTCTTCAAACACTACTGGGAAATAGTCAAATTCGACATCATCGAAATGTGTTCTGAATTTCATGCCGACCCATCATCCGTGGCCCGCATCAACTACGCAATATCATCCTACTCCCAAAATCTCCCGGCGCCACCTCCCTCTCGTCCTTTCGTCCCATTAGTCTCCTTAACACAACCTTTAAGATCATAACCAAGATCCTGGCCAACCGCCTTCAAGCCTTCATAGCCCCTCTAATTGGAATTGAGCAATCCACTTTCATCTTGGGCCGTAACATCATGGACTGCGTAGCAATGACCCAGGAGGTCATATCCTTCTGCCACTCTACTTCAACACCAGGAATGCTTCTCAAACTAGACTACTCAAAAGCTTTTGACTCAGTTAACTGGCAATTCATCTTGGAGCTAATGGAACACAGAGGCTTCCCCACAAATGGTGCAAGTGGATATACTCTATTCTCAACTCAAGCATGTCCTCGATAGTCATTAATGGGGCCTCGGGGGGTCTAATCAAATCGGCCCGCGGACTGCGACAAGGAGACCCACTTTCTCCCTTGCTTTTCGTTCTGGTGGCCGATGTGTTCAACCGTATGATCAAATTAGCAATTTCGAACAACATCTTTCAGGGCATCAACCTTCCCAATTCTAACCTAACCATATCCAACCTCCAATTCGCCGACGACACCATTCTATTCGCATCACCCATGTTCAACCACATCCACTGCCTCAAAGTAGCCCTATATTCATTCGAACTCATATCAGGCCTGTCCATCAACTTTAGCAAAAGCTCCATCATCATGCTCGGAAACGCTGATCATCTCGGGCAAACCTGTTCCAGCCTGCTCAACTGCAAGATCGCACACTTCCCCATCTCCTACCTCGGAGTCCCAATCCGTCCAACCAAATTACATAGATCTGACTGGTTCCCCCTCATCACCAAAATCGAAAACAGACTCCATTCATGGAAAGCTCACTCCTTGTCCTCAGCAGGGCGCCTTGTCCTTGTTATTTCTATCAGCGATTCCCACATACTGGATGTCACTGTACAAGCTCCCTTTCTAGGTAATCAAAAAAATTGACTCGATCAGAAGCTCCTTTCTTTGGAATGGTAGTAATATAAAGAGACTCGTAAACTGGCAGACCGCCTGCCTACCCCCGAAAAACGGCGGCCTTGGAATCGTTAATCTACATGACTTCAACATCGCGCTCCTCGCCAAATGGCTCTGGCGGTTCCTAACCCCCGGCTCCTACCTTTGGAAATCTTGGATTACCTCCCTCCACTATCACTCAAACCCTCACCTTGTCCTTCATGCCCCCACCGGAATCAAACCATCCCCCTTTTGGTCTGGGGTCGTCTCAACTCTACCACGTGTCAAACGGCTCTTCCACGTCAACCTGGGCAACGGGGCTAATTGCCTCTTCTGGTTGGATACATGGCATAACCAGCTTCCCCTCTCCTCCATCCTGCCCAACCTCTTCGCTCACACAACTAACATCTTCGCCTCCACCCTAGACATTTCTATTTCGGGCCCAGTTCAGCTTCTCCCGACCTCCTACTTCGACCTCACCACCCTCACCGAGCTTCACCTTGTCACCTCTATTCTCAATATCACCCACCTCAACCCCCGGCCTGACTCCTTCACCTGGGCCCCCAACCCATCAACCGGCTTCTCTGTTGCCTCCGGCTATGCTCACCTGAACAACCCTGGACGCCTCTTCACCTTCCCCAGACTTTGGAAGTGCAGGATCCGGTCCCGCTTCGCTTTCCTACAATGGTGCCTTATTCACGGGCGAATCAACACAAGAGACAGGCTCCTTCGCCACAACATCGTAGTCGATCCCTGCTGTGCCTTATGCTCCACCACAACAGAAAGTTTACAACATCTTTTCTTTGAATGTGATTTTGCTGTTAGGGTCTGGGCGGCGACGACGGTTCACATTCTTGGACACATTCCCACGTTCACCTCGTTTTTCGATCACTGGCAGAACAACCCCCCCAACTATCACTTAGATCTCATTATAGCTATATTCAGTTGGTGCATCTGGGCCGAGCGTAATGCACGTGTATTCTGCAAGCCCATATCAAACTTTAAAGGAACTTGTAGACGTATTATTCACTATTTCTCATCTGTATCAGGTCGTAGCTACTCCGCTCCGTTTAGGATGAGATTTCCACACCCCAGCTCCCCACCAGTTGAATCCTCGGGCAGCACATCGGCAGTTCCTCCTGGCAGGCATCGTGGGCACCACTAACCGCGATATAGTTCTGGCCTTTTTCATTCCTGTTGTTCGCAATATGTATTCTGTATATAAAACTCTGTCTCGCAAAGACTAGCTTGCTGTATCTTACTACCTTTTGGCCAGCGATCAGGCTTGTTGATCGCACTATTTACCTATTTATATGATATTTAATCGGCTGTGTAGTACCACGCTACACAACCGTGTCGCTCAAAAAAAAGTGCTGCGGAAAGTGCTATATAAGGTTATTTGATTTAAACAACTTTTTAATATTTTGAAAATTCATATTTTTCATTTCAAATCTCTTCTAAACCATTTAAAAAGATTTATCAAATTTATTCCATATTTTTCGATAATTAAAAACGTTCATTTAAACAGATTTCCCATTGGTCACTTAATTGCACTAGCGCAATTTTTCTAGAAAATTGATTTGGATATATTTCAAAATCTACTTAATGAAATCTTGATTTTCTTTCTTTTTTTATAAGATATGGAAATAATAGTCCGGAATTTTCTTATCTCGAAGAATTCCGAGCTATATTTCACTCTATACACTCATTTGAACTTTTCGACGCAAAATCGCGTACTTCCGTTGCGCGACGAGCCTAGTTTTAACTTATTTTTCAATACTTGAAATAATCTATTCAAATTGAATTTTATTACCTATAAAACCATCACAAATCATTTTAAACCAATATTTTCACTTTTTAAAGCTTTTAAATTGTATTTCCACTATTTCCATATTATAATATTATTTTATTTCTATTATTTTAATATTAAATTTTAAAATCCAATTTCAATTCAATTTCAATTCTAACTTCAAATTAAGCTCAATTAAAACTTAGATTTTAAATCTAATTTCAATCCTAATTTAAATTTCAACATTAATCTCACTTTCAATTTTCAAATCGATTTCAATTTCACTATTCATCTCAATTTCAATTTCGCTATCCTTTTTAAACCCAGTTTTACTTTAAATTTCAAATTCTCTTTTATTTCCACTTTAATTTCAATTCCACTTAAAAAGAGTCTTATTTTCCAAAGTATATCATATCACCAAAATTGGGTCTTATTTATCAAAGGGGATACTAATCAAAATGAGCATAACCAAGTTTAACATCTATCACTAACATAATTATGGTCCATACACAACTAATATGATAAATAATCACAACCATAAACACTTGCAACTATTCAAACATAACACAAAGATATCCAAACATCCATAACGACATTTCAAAGGGGTGTATACTTGCATATGTAATAAGATGATTATTATAACAAAATCAAAATACGATCTTTTAAAAGCAGTGAGAATTTTCTCACCTTTAACTAAATTGATTAACTTCCTACCAACATTCATATCAATCAATACTTCATTAAACCACCACCTAAACACACTTCCACCTTTTCCAAGCGCTCGGCCACCACCCCACATCTCTTCTTGCTCTTGGCCATAGCCTCCCCATTCCATATTCCTCACATCCTCCCCCTTATGAACTCCCAAACTCAAGATCTAAGGCCATTTTTAAGAAGAGTTAGAGAGTAACAAGTGGATTAGTGCTTAATCACTCCACTATTTTTAACCCTCCTACCTCTCTTAAAGAGGGAAACTATTAAAATAGCTTAAAGGAAGAAGAAGAAGAGAATGATTTGTGTGAAAATGGAAGAGGTATGCATGGCTATTTATAGGAAAAAGTTTGGAATAAAATATTATTATGTAAAATGACCAAAATACTCTTTACTTACTTTTTAAGAAATCTTACTTTTTTCAACACTTAACATCACATTTTAAATCATACTTTATGTCACTTTCACTTAAGGAGTAAGAAATGTAAAGCAATAATCATGTTTGGTTTGATTTGACATATTTTGGAATTTTGTGCTTACGTTTTCTTAATGAAATTCTAGAATTTTCTAGGTATGTTTAGTAAAAGTAAACTCGATTAGTGAATTAATTAATACTTATACTATTTGAATATTTGTTCATATATAAGAAAATAAAGGTGCGACAACTTTTAATCGACCAAACGTTGATTTTCGACAAAATGTTTTACGGTCACATTTATGAGGTTTTAGTTAAACTATTTATTTATGTAAACCAAATTTAAAAATGAACTTGTTAATTCTTTTAAATAAATTAAAACATTTCTATTCATATTTTAAAATCATATTTAAATAATATCAAAATCTCTATTTTTACAGTGTATGTAAAACTGACAAAATGCGACAAAATTTGGACATTTTTGTAAAACGATTATAAACATATTTTTAAATCCTTAAATATACTTATATTATCTTTATTAAGTGATTTTAATAAGATTTAACTTTTCAAAAAAATATTTAAACATATTTATTTAAGCATTTATTTATGTTTATCAAAGCTTAACTTTTGCTGATTTGTTCTAAAATTCAAATTTATACTTTTTAATTAGTAATTATAAGAACAAATAATTTCTCTATTATTATTTATTATATATAACCTATTTATTTAAGTTTTAAATTCTTTTTAAATTTAAAATAAACAAAATCTCTCATTTTTGAAGTAGCGAAATTACGAGTCGTTACATTCGAGGTCCGCATCATCAACGGGTTGTTCTTTAGGATTGTAGGTAATAGACGATCAAAGACGCTCATAAGTCAATGCTATCTTAATCGCTCTTAGCCAATTGATATAGTTGGGTCCGGTAAGCCTGTCACTTTTAGAAAATAGTTTAAGTGTAGATATTTTCTGCAAGTTTTTAATTGGTAGATTAGGATATTTCATAAGAGATATTATTATAATATTAGTAAGGTTAAGCTTTATGTTTTATTTTTCTAGTAAGCTCCCACTGATCATTTATGTTTCTCTAGACCCTAAGATGAAACATAGAAGCCTTTCGACTTCACTAGTGGGTGTTAGGACTCGTCTGTCTTAGGATATGACCTTGAGATTGCTCAACAACTCATAGCCCCACAGAGGATGGATAACTCCTTATAGGTTGTATCATGTATAATTCCTACCCCGTGGTTCCTTTTCCAAATCTCATTTGACCTTGAATTTGCTCAACAAATCAAAAGAATTATCCACTCGTATATACCATTTTGCGATGGCCTAAGTATAATATATGTATGAGTTTGCTCAACAAATACATATAGCTATTTTACCTCGTTAATTTATATACTAATTGTAACACCCTATAAAATCAGTAAGGAATTAATTAATTAATAATAAGGTTAAAACTGGAAAATTTGTAATTGTTTAAATTTGGCCATGAAAGTTACACCATTGAGTTTATGGCGATTTTCTAATCAACTTTCATATATTAAGTTTTATAATCGATGCTCAAATGGAAAAGTTATTGATGTTTGAAGTTTTTAAAGTTAAAATAATTCAACTGAATTCAAATTTAAGAATTTAATTTAACATTTGAAATTTAAAACACCAATAAATATTTTTAATACCCATGGATGCTTAGGGTTTAAGTAACGTTAAATAATAAATGTTAACAATAAAAGTGAATATAGAAAAAAAAACTAATTTAAAAACGACAGCAATTATTATCGTCTAATTCAGTAGGTCGATCGGCCGCCTAAGGAGGAGCTGTCGATCGGTGGTGAGTGGCTAAGGCATAAACAACTTGGATTTTATTATTTTAAACTGAATTAAATCTTGTAGTCCGGACACCTTCTAACTACTATAAATAGGAGGATAGCCCCCTCACTTTTATTCACAAAAATATCTGGAATGCTAGTGAAATTATATCGATCTTCTTCCTCGATCAAATTGAAGAATTAAAATTCAAGGGAAAAAGGCAATAAGTTTATATATATATATATGTATGTATGTATGTATGTATGTATGTATTCTTCTATTTTTATTCTTATCAAATCCCTGAATTTTGAATCTTAATTATATACAATCCAATTGTTGTACATTTCCAAACAAAGAAGTCTGAAGGAGAAATTAGGAGTAAGGGTGAATCAAACCCAAAGGAAGGCAGACAAATTATCTATGAGTGGAAATCTTAGTTTTTCACATTCTAGTGTTTGTACAATAGAAGTTTGGATTTGTTTTATGGCTTGGGGAATTTTGTACATGAAAACCCTAAAACTCAAACCCCAAAATTCCACCAAAATGAAATGTCAATTCTTACGTTTATTGGAATCTCAACTATTTTATATTAAAATAGTAGAATTTGTTTGTTATTGCATTTTGAATATTTTATATTTTATTTCACTTCCAACTTTTCTTTATTGTTGTGTTAAAGGGTCTAAAAAAGAAAATGAGTTTGAAAATGGTATGTAAAGGATGAGTTATCCTATTCGTACTTTGCACTGCCTATTTCCATAGTTTCTTATGAATCCCTTTTTCATTATATATGTAAAAATTGAATAAAATATAAAATGTTTAACTTATAAGTTTTATTCCTCGAAATGGTGATGTGGCTTTACTATATTAATATAAAATAAGTTTGGTATTTGATTCATTTTATCAATGCAAGTCTATTGTTTGCCTAAGGATATTATCTAATTTGCAAGTTATTGTATGGAATTAGACTTGTATGAATTAGAAGTTTTGACATTTAAAATGATCAATATAGGGTGCAAAAATATTCACACACTTAGGAAAATTTAGTTAGCCTAAATTATGTATGAATAAATATATTAGCGTATAATTAATAATGTATTAAAGGTATAGAATAAATATGTTAGTAACAACAACAACTAAGCCATTATTCCCAAACAAGTTGGGGTCGGCTAGAGATGGAACCCAAAACTAAATATAAAAAAATCAATTTAAAAGTGTTAATAATAACAATAGCAATAGCAATAATAAAATAAAGTCAAATAAGTAAATTAATAATAATAGCTAAGTAAAGTAAAATGAAATAAAAATATATATGTATATATATAAGAGGAATGATAATAATAATACTAATAGCACCCGCCGTTCGTAGCTCGGTTGGTTTGGGAGCTGGGAGATGGGAACCAAAGGACTGTGTCCGGGCAGGTTCGAATCCCAACGCCAAACCATCAGTGGGAGTTTCAACGTTAAGCATCTGTGTACGACGACTAAATAAAAGCGGGGTAGACACACGACGTGGTTTACTTAAGTGAGTATCAATGAATACCATGATCTTAAGGTTTCCTATGATCTCAAAAAAAAAATACTAATAGCGATAATGATACTAATAGTAATATTGGTCAAAGATCAAACCTACGTCTTAGGCTCATGTTTCCTAGTCCTATAATCTAAAACTTATAAAACTCAACGCTCATGATTCTGGTACGTGAATTGCTAACTTCCACTCGCTCCGATCCGTCACCAGCTCTTCGGATATACCCCAATCCTTCAAATCTCTTTTTACTACTTCCTCCCATGTCAACCTTGGTCGACCTCTACCTCTCTTTGGGCATTCAACACGGCCTATAATTCCAACATGCACAGGTGCCTCGGGCGGCCTTCGTTGAAGATGTCCAAACCATCTTAAGCGATGTTGAATTAGTTTCTCCTCAAATGGTGCTACTCCAAGTTTATCACGTATATCATCATTTCTAATTCAGTCTCTTCTTGTATGACCGCAGCTCCATCGTAGTATACGCATCTCTGCTACGCTTATCTTTTGGACGCGTTGGCTTTTAGTAGGCCAACATTCTGCACCATACAACATCGCAGGCCTGATTGCCATTTTGTAGAACTTTCCTTTAAGCTTTTATGGGACCTTCCTGTCACAGAGAATCCCAGACGCTTGTCGCCATTTCACCCATCCCGCTCGAATTCTAAAACTAACATCTTCATCAATCTCACCATTATACTGCAACATTGATCCTAGATATCGAAATGATTCCTTCTTGGGAACTATTTGTCCAGCCAGAGTGACATCTCCATCTTCCGACCTGACACCGCTGAACCCGCACTTCATATACTCTGTTTTAGTTCTGCTAAGCCTAAAACCCTTTGATTCTAAAGTCTGTCTCCACAACTCCAGTTGTCTATCAACCCCAATCCTACTTTCATCAATTAGCACAACATCATCGGCAAATAGCATACACTAAGGAATCTCACCTTGTATACCCTTCGTAACCTCATCCATCACTAGAGCAAAAATGTAGGGGCTCAAAGCTGACCCTTGATGTAATCCTATGTTAATGGGAAAGTCACCGGTTTCACCATCGCATGCTCTGACACTAGTCACAACATCATCGTACATATCCTTGATAAGTGTAATGTACTTTGTTGGGACTCTCTTCTTTTCCAAGGCCCGCCACATCACCTTTCGTGGTACCTTGTCATAAGCTTTCTCCAAATCGATAAATACCATATGTAGATCCTTCTTTTGCTCCCTAAAACTCTCCATAAGTTGTCTTATCAAGAAAATCGCCTCTGTGGTCGACCTCCAGGGCATGAAGCCAAATTTGTTTTTTGAAACACTAGTCATTCTCCTTAGTCGATGCTCAATGACTCTCTCCCAAAGCTTCATTGTATGACTCATAAGCTTAATTCCTCTGTAGTTTGTGCAACTTTGGATATCTCCTTTATTCTTAAAAATTGGAACTAGTATGCTTTTCCTCCACTCATCTGGCATTTTGTTTGATTTGAAAATATTATTGAACAACTTAGTTAGCCATGCTATCCCTGCATCTCCAAGGCATCTCCACACCTCAATGGGGATGTCATTAGGCTCCAATGTCTTGCCTGCTTTCATCCGTTTTAGTGCCTCCTTTACCTTGGATTCTTGAATTCTCCGAACAAAATGTCTGCAAGTGTCATCAGAAGAGTCGTCTATCTCGATCGTAGTGCTATCACCTTCTTCATTAAATAGTTTGTCGAAATAATCTCTCCATCTATTTTTTATCTCCTCGTCCTTCACCAAAAGTCTATTATTGTCATCTTTGATGCACTTAACTTGGTTGAAGTCTCTTGTCTTCCTCTCGCGGAGCTTAGCTATCCTATAGACGTTTTTTTCACCCTCTTTCGTACTTGGATTATGATATAGATCTTCATACGCCCGGCCTATTGCTTCACTTACCGCTCTCTTTGCATTCTTCTTTACCACTTTGGTTGAAGAGTCGTCTATCTCGAACAAAATATGTTAGTAAATAACATTAAAATTCATAGGAAGAAAATTAAGGATAATTATGGAAATTAGTCCATAATTAAAGGCGAAATAAGGAGTTTTCCTTATATGGCCTTAATGCGAAATGCGGTGAGGTATATATATGGGAGTATGTTAGGAGAGTGGTATTATGACTAAGTTATAGGGATGTGAGGTTAGTCAAAAGCACATAGAAGTTTTCCCAGCTACTTTGGCTACCATAAATGTGACTTTGAGACTAATGTGAGACATCATCTATAATAAGAAACAACAGCGGGCGTGAGATTAGTCCCAATTCTATAGGGTAAGTCTGCCCAATTAATCTGTCTACCAGCATTTACAAATAGTCGGACTAATGTAAGACATCACAGTTTAGATTATAGGTCATAATGCCTAGGACCTGCTTTTTGGTCGAGGGTATTAAGTGGTTGTTGTAGGATCCATCCCCTTTCTACTTAAGAAGTATTAAATGGTTGAGATTATTGTTTAGGTGCAGTAGTGGGGAATCTCGGGAGGGGTTCGATTCGGGGACGAGGTACTAAGTGGCTATTGTAGGGTCCGCCTCTTCCTATAAAGAAGTATGAATTGGACCGATGAGATTTCATGCGATGTCAGTTAGGGAGTACTAGAGAGTGGTCTACATTGGGTTAGATATTAAATGATGGGGATGTGCCTAGGTAGTAGTGTTAAATGGTCAAAGTCTGCCTAATTCCCATTAAAGAAGTACTAAGTGGTTCGGGTACTTTATCTCACATTGTTAGGACATGATTGATGGTAGTTGCATAGGACTTTGTAGGGCCTTTTGCTTATAGTTGAAGGTACGTTATGGAGTTGGGTTAGAAGTGCCTTCGAGCTTATAGTTAGAGGTATTTTTGGTAGGATATAGTTTAGGGTGCATGGGACATATTATTTATCTAAATGATACTGCCCAAATACCATTATGGTAATACTTGAGATTTTCATTCATCGAACATTGTTGTTCTGACCCGCTCCTTATTACAACACATAGATTAAGGGAAATGATGCTGACTGAGAAGATAAAGGTGAAGGCAAAGACTTATGGTAGTTTATCTATCTATTTATGTTTTGATATATTTTTATGTATCCAGTTTCAGACATGTCGTTTTTTGGATATTGCATTTTTGATATTTGGGATGGTATTTTATATTTTCGAGATTTGGATTTTTATGAAATGGGTACTAATTTTTGATATTATATTTTATCTTTTCCATTGTGAGATTCTGATAGCATAGATAGATAGCTCTGTATATCATTCATTGTATCAATTTTACTAACCAACTGCCAACTTTGGATTGGGCCTAAGGTTCGATGGGCTTTTATTGGGTAAAAATTAGGCCCATTTCAAGATGGGTTGTTACATTTGGTATCAGAGCTAGGTTACCTGATCAATGAGAATAGGTATATATAAGAGTGCATATTTGTTATTTTTGAAAATACTTTTCAAAACCCTACTGTACACACACACACACTTTTATGAACCAACACAAACAGACTAGGCAAATTTTTGTTTCAGCAAATAATTCTATCTTAGGAAGTTCTAGCTAGAAGTCCAAATCTATAGATAGTTGATTATGGCTGGAAATCATTCCTCTAAGGCTGGGAATCCCACTACCCAAAAGACACCCACTATTCGAGGGATGCCAAAATAGTTCAAGCAATACCTAAGGCATGTGGGGCAAGTTCCTATTCCTCGACAAGCTGCACCAATGGCACCTGCTGCTCTATCAGATGAAGCAGCACCTCGTCTACTAGACTTCCCTAAAATGTGTAAAAAAATCACAATATTGGAGGACGGGTGTATATGGGAGTTGAAGGTTTCATGGAAACGAAGGCTTGGATTAACAACTATGAACGTATATTTCGTGAGCTTGGATGGGAAAGCCAGATTGAGAGGAGGATGGCTATGTGGCATCTTAAAGGAGAGGAGCTAGATTGGTTGACTATAATGACGAGGAGAATGCCGAAGAAGGAATCACTTGGGCTGAATTCAGAACTCGCTTTGAGTCGTGATTCATGTCTAGAGCTGAAGTAAGTTTGCAACTGGAAAAGTTTATACAACTTAGGATGGGAGACTCCACTTGAAGGAGTATATCAGTAAGTTCACATAACTAGCTAAGTTTGGATTGAGTTTGATCGACACCCCTATGACGAAGGCTATGAAGTTTGTTGAAGGCATGAATTCCCTACTTGAGGAGCTAATTTTGACCCAAGTACCCGTAGGCGCTACTTATGAGATGTTAATTGAAATGACCCTACTGTAGACTGATGGTAGTGAAGACTAAGGAGAAGGTGGGATAGGCGCAAAATCAATGGGGAATTAAGAAAGGAAGACTTTGGATGGACAAGAAGGCCAAAGGGATATCAATAAGGGAAGTATAACATGCCATAGATGTAAGAAGAAGGGACATGTTGCAAAGGACTGCAAGGTGAGCTTGATGAGAGAGAAGTTCAAAGGAAGATGCTATCACTGCTATGAGGAGGGACATTACAAGAATCGATGTCCAAAACTAGCAAAGGAGGGGTAGAATGGGCAGGCTTATGCTATTGAGGCAATATCTATCAAGTAGACCTCCTCCTAGAGATCAAGGAAAAGCCTCAATGGAAGGTACAACTGTTATTTTCGAGAATACTATTCGTACCTTATTCAACTCAGGAGCATCACATTCATTCAAAGCTAGAAATATAGTTAACTCCTTGAGTCTAAAACCCATGTTATCACCGACCCAATAGTCGTATGAAATCCTATTGGGGGGTTAACACATATTTCTTTGATTTGTAAAGACCTAGTTGTGGATATATGAAACGTTAATTTTATATGTAATGCGTATGTTCTTGGTTTTGAGGGGTATGGACTTATCCTAAGGATGGCTTGGTTATCTTACTAGGGGTACTAGTGGCTATCTTGGATTGTGATAGGAGGATTATATGGTTAAGGAGTTGTAAGCGATGAAATAAAGATGTTCGATATACACTCCAAAACTCCATCGAGTTAAGCTATTTATATTTGCTGAGCCTATCACAAGATGAGCTCTCATTTGTGCCCATAGTTTGAGAATTTCCTGATGTTTTTAAATAAGTCTTGAGTCTACCGCCCCGAAGGGAGATAGACTTTAGAATTGATTTGAATAAGGGTGCTAGACCTATTGCTCTGCCATTAGGACACATGACCTCCAAAGAAAGGTGGGAGTTTGATAAGCAAGATTTGGAGCTATTGCAAAAGGGATTTATTTTCCGAAGTACTTCTGAATGAGGAGCACCTATTTTCTTCGCCACTAAGGCAGATGGCTCTTTAAAGCTATGCGTTAACTATAGAGAACTCAACAAGTTGACCAAGAAGAATGGGTATCCTTTACCTAGAATTGATTATTTGTTTGATCAACTTGTTGGAGCCAAAATATTTTCCCAGTTGAACTTAGCCACGAGATTCCATCAATTGAGGATAGCTGAGGATAGCAAGTAGAAGACCGCTTTTTGCTCTCCAGACAGACTGTATGAATGTGAATTGATGCCTTTTTGGCTTGACAAATGCCCATGCATACTTTGTAGATTTAAGAGTAGAGTCTTTAGGGGCTAACAAAATAAGTTCATCGTAGTGTTCGTAGACGATATTCTAGTATTCTCTAAACTTGAAGGTGGGCATGAAAATCACTTAAGGGAGGTACTAAAGACCTAGAGAAGACACCAACTAAAGCCGAAGTCTAAAAGTGTCATTTTTGGAAGAAGAAGGTGAGATTTATCGGTCATATTGTTTCAGAGAAGGGATTATCTGTG
This sequence comes from Allium fistulosum, assembly GCA_030737815.1. Lineage (NCBI taxonomy): Eukaryota > Viridiplantae > Streptophyta > Magnoliopsida > Asparagales > Amaryllidaceae > Allium > Allium fistulosum. Next base: position 85,928,313 of record CM060901.1, on the reverse strand, counting down.
GATCCTGTAAAATTGAAAGCCATTCAAGACTGGATGATTCCAAAGAACGCCACGGAAGTTAGGAATTTTCTGGGTTAGCAGGTTACTATAGGAAATTCATTAACGACTTTACAAAGATGCAGTCCCACTCACTCGTTTAACCAAGAAAATTCTATTTTTGTATGGGATGAGAAATGCACGGAAGTATTCGAGAAGTTAAAGAAGCCGTTGACTTGTGCACCAGTACTTACTATTCCAAATACGATGATGCATTCCACTGTTTACACCGACACATGGGGTACGGAATTAGGAGCTATTCTTATGCAAGAGGGCAAGGTAATAGCCTATGCAAGTAGGCAGTTGAAGGATCATGAGAAGTGGTGCCCAACTCATGACTTGGAGTTAGCAGCTATCGTCTTTGCTTTGAAGTTGTGGAGGCACTAACTTTTGGGAGAGAGGTTTGAGTTATTCACTGACCATAAGTCCCTTAAATACACATTTTCCCAAAAAAAAATGAATCTTGGGCAGCTGAGGTGGGTGGAGTCCATAGAATCATATGACTTTGAGATACAGTATACCCCTAGAAAAAGGAATGTGGTCGCCGACGCCCTTAGCCGGAGGCATGCTACTTAGGTGCTATATATGAGTGGAGACATTTGGAGTTTCTCTTGAATTTCAATTTACAACCACCAATGAAACCCATTCTAAGCTATTTAACAGCGATGGAAGTTAAGCTAACGTTGATGGACCACATCGGGCAAGAGCAAAAAGAAAGATGCAATGATAGTAGATATTTTGGACAAGCTAAGTAGAGGAGAGAATTTTCCTCATGGCGGCAGGTATGCGATTGATGAAAGAGGATGTTTATGAAGAGTTGGACGCTTTTGTGTTCCAATGGTGGAGGAAGTGCTAGTGAAGTGTCACCATTCTCGGATGACCATTCACCCCGATGGAGATAAAATGTACAAGGATATGAAGCGAATTTTCTATTGGTCGAGGATGAAGAAGAGGGTAGCGGAGTTTGTCCCTAGATGTTTGATGTGCCAAACGAGAAAGGTGGAACAAGGGAATCTAAGGATTGTTATTGCTGTTAGAGGTGCTAACTTGGAAATGAGATCATATATCGATTAAAACACCCCACACCCCTTAATATACCCAAAAGGACACATTAAAAGGTGTGGTGCATTGTAGGTATAAGTAAAGCTAACAGAGACTAAGATTCACAAGACAAAAATAGATAAAAACAACGGAAACTTAAAATAATAACTTAATTAAAACAAAACTTCATAATTGCTTCATAAATAAGTCAAATTCCAAATATCACATACATGTCTAAAAATCCAATATGTCTCATGAAACAAAAACTCATAGTCTCAAAAATCAGAGTACATAATATCTCTCATAATAAGCCAGTACACAGAAAGAACAAAAGCTGAAAGAAAAGAAATACATGGTAGCAAACTCCTCCAAGAAATCTCCAAGCAACTACAATCTACTGACTTCTCCCTTGATTGCCTATGGGGGGAAAGGGGAAAATAGTGGAGTGGGTTAGACTAAAAGTCTGGTGAATGATAGTAATTACTAGAGTCTTTAAGCAAGATAAAAGCAATAGACTCTACAACAGTTCTAGCATAAAGAAGGATAATAAAAGAAATAGGAAAGAGATAAACAAGAATTAATTATGATTAAATATTTCTCAAGATAGGTTAAATTTGATTGTTTGCACTTGTTCTGATTTAATTAGACTGAATTCATAATCCTGTAATTAGGATGTGACCCTAATTCTACCTTTTCTGATCAGCCTGCTACTCCATAGACCTTAATGTGGACCAGCCGCTATATAACTCCCTACATGGCAGCCAATGGTATCTATGAAAGATGCACAGAGCAACTACTGTGGATCCGGACAACATATATAGCTCCCTACATAGAAGGCAATGGTGTCTACTAAAGACACCTATACTAAGCGCTTGGAGCTCATAGCTATCACTGAGCACTCGAATGGAAGTCGCATGCGTAACTGCCACCAAGCCCATGCTACCTTTTGCTCCTCCTATTGGGTCTTCTTATTACCTCCAACGTCTAGCATAGCATGCCCCTCATCTTACTTTAGGCTAATGCGAGATCACCGTGTGTCCATAGAAAAATAGGGGAAATGCTGTTGGTATTGGCCATTCATCCAAACAATATCCAGTTGCACCCCTTATCCAAATCCCCGTGATTTGGACTTCAATTTGACCAATTACTACCATTCTTAGCATAAGCGTGCCTTAGGGAATGCTATTTGGTACAGGTCATACTTTCATCTTTGCTTATTAACTTGGATAAATTATTTAAATAAGCCTTTATTATTATTTTTACTTTCTACGCTTATTAATTTATCCCAAGCCTTAAAATAAGCCTCATTCTGTTCTTTTTCTTATTATAACCAACGTTATAATCATGCTTATTACTTAATCCAAAGTCTAAGTGTGAAAATAAGCTTCTTTCCACTTTTACTTCATTTAGTTATAATTCTAAGTTATAACTATGCCAATTATCTTTAATTAGTCCAATTCTAATCATAATTAGGCGTAATTTCAGTCCAATTCCATTATTTATTACAGTCTAATTCCATTATTTATTACAGTCTTTATAATCTACATCTTATTTTCATCATTCAATATTCTTACTTATAAAATCCATATTCGCGTTTAATTTATTCTAATCCATACACGAAGAAAAGGGGATGAAGACAATAGACGCTTGCATAAAATCCAAAACGTCGAAAAAAAGATGTAAATAAGAAATAAATAACAGTAAATAAACTTAAATACTGTAAATAGACTGTAAATCAATAAAAAGCTATGCTTAATAGTAATAAATTATAATTAACAGAAATAATACTAAAATTGCTGAAAGGAAATAGATTGAAAATAATTAAAAAGTGTAAATAACTACTGAAAAAGGCTATTCCAAAAATAGTAGTAAAACTACAACTATTGGAAACCCTATTATTTTAAATTACTTAAAGAAATCTTAAAATAATTACAATCACTCACCTGTGGTCCTTAGCTCTTCCCAGATCCACTTGGGGTTGTCAAATAATTTAATTTAAAACGATTTTCTCCTTGGAAAATTATTCTGTTTAGGGTCCTTCCTGAAGAGGTGAACCCAATTAGAGAAAACTTAGAATGAGAAAAAGTGTTAAGCCTAGGGTCTTATTTATAGGTGTAGAAGTGGATCTCAGACCGTTGGATTTGGGGATTGAATAGGATGCGACCACATCATAGGCTGAATAGGATCCATCGGATGGAAGCATGGAAGGACCAGATAGAATAAAAGAATGCAAAACAACGTGTATGAAACTTTTGCTGACTCATTGCTGTGTCAAATCTTACAATGCGCCTTGTCAGCGCCTTATCTTATATTTAATTCAATTAATTACACCCTCATTAATATACAAACTATAAATAACGTTTTCTTCTCCTCAATTAATTTCTAATTTGTGCATTTTATTTCAGGTTAAATTTCCATGCGTCTCTCTTTATTCGCATGTTTCATTTCAGTTTTCAACATCCCATTTAATTTACATGTTTACGTCTAAAATAAATAAATAAACAACATGTCAACATCTTTCCACATTTACATCTGTTGTAATTAGATAAATAACATATGTTCACAAACGTGTATATATGTTGTGTATTAATTAGTAACCTTATTCTTTACCTTTAAATCGAGCAATCAATTACATTAATTAATTGGTATAAATGATTTTATGTTCAAAAACCAAACGGACCCCTATTCCTTACTAACAAAGAAATAACATACCTTATATTTTCTGTAAGAAATGCAATCCTTCCATAATACACTTTTGCCTTTTCTTTTCAAAATATAACGTTTATTTTATTAAATGCCTTCTTTTTCATAAATATTTGGTTACATTTTCTCTCATTTACAATAACCCGTCTCATTTGAACATCGTCATCTTCACTTTTCAAATTTATAAAAGTAGATGCCTTCCTTTTTAATATATTGTTATATATATGTATTATTTTTTCCCTTTTTTGTAACAAAACAAACTACCTGTTTATAAAATCATACATATATTCAAAATTGAAAAGTTTATTTCATTTATCTCAAAACATGCATTTATTTCTATTTAAAATGTTCATTCCATTTTAACACAAATGCAAGTTCTTATATTAAACTCAATCATTACAATTTAATTCCTCTTTCCCTTTCTAATTGAAACATTTCAATAAATCTACTGCCAATTAATTTCAATGCTAATTTCAAAATGCTAATTTCAAACGAATTTTGATTATAAACACTATTTCTTTTCACTTATAATTATTTATTAATTTCTCCTTAAATTTCGGGTTGTTACATTCTCCCCTCCTTAAGGGATTTCGCCCTCGAAATCTCTAAGGATAGAAGAATGAAATAAATCTTTTCATCCAAGTTCTACAACCAACTACTCAATCATCACCCATTACATCCATTGTCCTTAGGTTTTTCTAATGCGCTTTATGATACTTATGCAAATAGTGTAGTGTCAATGTCCCTAACTAATGCAAAAGATTAAGCGGTCCACTGATTCAGTCGACCTCCTTTGATGCAATCATGTCCGTGCCATGTGTCCAAATGAATGCAAATTACCTAATGATAACTGATAGTTCTATATGCGTACTACAATCATCATCCAAATGCAACAATCATGTGATAATCATCCATTTATAGCAACCATGGAAATAAAGTAAAAATGCGCACACATCCATATGCATATGCTCTAGTGTCCTAGTTAGGCCGATCCCTAAGGAATTATAGTGCCTAGTGTACCTACATGTATCCATTAGCATCCACTAGCAAACACTTGCAATCACTAGCATACATCATTCATAACATGTTCTATTAACATGTTTACATCAAATCCTACCATTCATAGGTTAAATCCTAAGTTCTACCCTCCCAAAGGATAATGAAGGAAAAAACATATTCAAAACTAAAGATGGAAATAGGAAATTATAAAACTTACTATCAAAGAAATGCGGATATGAGATACGAATTTTCTCCTAATCAAACCAATTTTCTCCAAAGTCTCCTTAACTATGTCGGAACCAAGGCAATCCCTCTGTAGACTCTATCCAACGTGAAGGCGACTTGTGCGGTCTTCCATAAAGAGGTTCAAAAGGTGCCACTTCAATGCTCGCTTGAAAATTGCTACCATATGAATTCCACTAAAGAAAGATGCTTTTCCCATGTTCTTCCAAAATCAAGAATACTCATTCTCAACCATGCTTGTCTTACTATCCAACTAATTTCATTTTACTGTTATTCATGAATCAACATTCCTAGGTTCTTACTAGTGTCATATACACTTTACGGAAACTTCCATTATTACTCCTAAAAGTAATTACTGCTACCTCCTTACACCTTCTTCGTTACTCCTAGGAAATGATTCTTATCTACTCCACATTTAAGAGTTTGGTTTGGTATCTATCACCTTGTTTTTTTTAAACTAAGGTTTCTAAAAATTTTAAAACATCAAATCCCAAAATCTTTGTCTTTAAAAGTGTTATTTCTTTAGTTTCTATTAATTTAAAAAAATACTTAGTCACTTAATATTATTTTCCAAACCTGGAGGGAAAAACTTCCAAATTTTTTAAGTCTAAAACTTATTTCTCTCTTTCTTTTAAAGACTTTTACAGTTTTCTATAAAAATTTGAATTTTAAATTTTACTTTTATTAAGTTTTTTTTTTCATTTCAAAAACTTATTTACTTTTTCACCAAACCATTTACTTTTAAAATATCTTTAAAATGTCCGTTTTCAAATCATCTTCTTATTATACTCTTATTATACCTAATAGCCTCATACCTTAAGGTATTGGAACTACTTTCTCTAATGAGAAATTCTTAACGCTAAAATCGTCTATGAACCTTTTAAAAGAGGACTTCATGTTTATGTGGAGTTACAAGGAATTTATTCTATATTTTCGAAATAGGCTATACAAAATATGGTTCTTCCCATACCTTGTACATCTCTTTCATATATTCCTTGTGACTTGCACAAAACATTTTTATTGGTTTCATAAAAAATTATACCATTATTCTTTTCATTCCAATAGATTAAAGCATGTTTAATTTATACTTTCCTATGATAAACATTTTCTTATACTTATTTAAATAATAGGTGTATTCACAAATTACTTTATTTCTATTCTTATAAATTACCTTTTTAAAATACATCATTATTTGGGTTAAGAAGGATGTTGTATAAAATACCGTTACTACAACCCAAAAATACTAGTGTGTGAATTTAATTAAAAATAAATACTAATAAACCTCACATATTATTTAAAAACATTCCTCTTGGGAGTCATCTACTATAACAATAGTGTTATAGTCTATGCTCCTTTTATTTTTCACGAAAACATCTATTACAACAATAAATGTTGTAACCTATGTTTTCGATACTTAATACACTTTATGTTTTTATATTTAAAATCTGTACTTACAAAGAAGCTAGTGAGCAATATACGCTCTATAATTCTTCAAAAAGAATTTCACCTTTTCAACAAAATTTATATCATATAAAAACAAATTTTAAATTTCATGCCATTTTTCAAAAAGACCCAATATTTACTTTAAAAACATTGACAATTATACTTTTCAACTTTTCTAATTCTAACAATTTTATTGGGCTAGATATAAAGTAGGTTTTCTTCTCATTACCCTAGGAGTATCCTTCCTAAATTTTGGTAATCCCATTTCCTTACCAAAGTCTTTTACTCCAATTCCTCTTTGATGCTTATATTTTTACTCTAAGGCACCACTATTAAATCAACTTATATGAAACAATTATAATTTCTGCAATTATCTACACATGGGCTTTCTTCTTGTCTTATCAACTAAATCTATTGTACATCTCCAACCTTTTCCTACCTCTCTTACGATTTCCATAATCCGAACCTTAAAAACCCATTTCTCAAACTCCTACCATGTGTAGACCTTCTCTATGCCCCGAGAAAAGCACCTCTTTAAAGACGTCTGGGAAATTTTTGAAGACTGGAATTGAATCTAACTCTGCTGATGATGAATCGAAGTGATAAAAACTCAACATGACCGACTCCTATGGGTCGCAAGAAACCTCGAGAGTCTTACTGTTGCATGTCTCTTATCTAACGACTCTCCTCTCGCGGTCTAATATCGTTCCATAAGTGGATACCCAATCTATTCCCAAAATCATCCCATACCCAAAAAATCCCAATACATAGACGTCGCAGTCAAACTCTACGCCTAGGATAAAAAATTTCAAACCCCTACAAACCATAGATAAGTGCGCCGATCCTCCTATAGGGTATGAAACAACAATGGGGTCTACTACTAAAGAGATGTTTGAGTGCAAACAATCAAACAAAGAACTCAAAATGAAAGGGTGTGATGCTCCAGAATCGAAAAGAGTCCGAATGGAAAAATCAGAAATAGAAACCAAAATTTCCATGGTGACTTTCCTACCTCTATCTGGTCCACTACTAAAAGGTGTTGCATTCAAAGCTTATACTTGCGTTGTAGGTGCACCTGCTATCTGCCCCTTCCTGTGGGGACAATTCCTACTCATGTGACTGGGTTGTCCACAATTATACCCCACAACTATGGCACTTCGCTCCTTCCTTGATTTTCTTCTGAGGGCCTTCCCTTTTCCTCTTATCCTTATAACTCTTGCACCATAGCTTCTTAGAGATTTTTGACTTAGGAACCTCTTTAAGCTCTCCCTTCGGTTGCGAAGATACAGGCTGAACTCTCTATTGGTCTTCCAAGTCTAACAGCCTAAACTTTTGCTCCATATCTTCCAACCTAGCTCGTATCTTCTCGAAATCCTCCGTGCCAGAAAACATTCTGCCCCCTATGCTAGTGAAGTCCTTGCATAGCTTAGAAAAATCGACTGGTGTAGGTGGATTAAAGGGATTTCTACCTACCGGTGTTATATTGGGCGTTTGCCCTTACACCTTTGGTACCGTAGCTCTACGGAACCAGTCAGCCATACTATGCAAAGAAAAGGAAACTTAGGCTTGAAAGAATCGAAGAAGGTTGAACTTGACTTTGAGGGGATTTTTATAAAAACTCTTTTATACTTAAAAACTATTTCTAAGAGTCTTTTCTGAAAAATACTTTTAAAACAAGTTATTTTTGAAAATACTTCACTTTTAAAATAAATTTTTAGGAATCTTGTAACCTTAGGCTCTGATACCAAATGAAACACCCCACACCCCTTAATATACCCAAAAGGACACATTAAAATGTGTGGTGCGTTGTAGGTATAACTAAAGCTAACAGAGACCAAGATTCACAAGACAAAAATAGATAAAAACAATGGAAACTTAAAATAATAACTTAATTAAAAAAACTTCATAGTTGCTTCATAAATAAGTCAAATTCCAAATACCACATACATGTCTAAAAATCCAATATGTCTCATGAAACAAAAACTCATAGTCTCAAAAATCAGAGTACATAATATCCCTCATAATAAGCCAGTACATAGAAAGAATAAAAGCTGAAAGAAAGGAAATACATGGTAGCAAACTCCTCCAAGAAATCTCCAAGCAACTGTAATCTACTGACATCTCCCTTGATTGCCTATGGGGGAAAGGGGAAAATAGAGGAGTGGGTCAGACTAAAAGTCTGGTGAAGGATAGTAATTACTAGAGTCTTTAAGCAAGATAAAAGCAATAGACTCTACAACAGTTCTAGCATAAAGAAGGATAATAAAAGAAATAGAAAAGAGATAAACAGGAAATAATTATGATTAAATATTGCTTAAGATAGGTTAACTTTGATTGCTTGCACTTGTTCTGATTTAATTAGGCTGAATTCCTAATCCTGTAATTAGGATGTGACCCTAATTCTACCCTTTTTGATCGGCCTGCTACTCCATAGAACTTACTGTGGACCAACCGCTATATAACTCCCTACACAGCAGCCAATGGTATCTACGAAAGATGCACGGAGCAACTACTGTGGATCTGGATGACATATATAGCTCCCTACACAGAAGGCAATGGTGTCTACTAAAGATACCCATACTAAGCACTTGGAACTCATAGCTATTACTGAGCACCTGAATGGAAGTCGCACGCGTAACTGCCACCATGCCCATGCTACCTTTTGCTCCACCTATTGGGTCTTCTTATTACCTCCAACATCCAGCATAGCGTGCCCCTCATCTTACTTTAGGCTAATGCGAGATCACCGTATGTCCATAGAAAAGTAGGGGAAATGCTATTGGTACTGGCCATTCATCCAAACAATATCTAGTTGCGCCCCTTATCCAAATCCCCGTGATTTGGACTTCTATTTGACCAATTACTACCATTCTTAGCATAAGCGTGCCCTAGGGAATGTTATTTGGTACAGGTCATACTTTCATCTTTGCTTATTAACTTAGATAAATTATTTAAATAAGTCTTTATTATCATTTTTACTTTCTACACTTATTAATTTATCCCAAGCCTTAAAATATGCCCCATTATGTTCCTTTTCTTATTATAACCTACGTTATAATCATGCTTATTACTTAATGCAAGGTCTAAGTGTGAAAATAAGCTTCTTTCCTCTTTTACTTCATTTAGTTATAATTCTAAGTTATAAGTTATAACTATGCCAATTACCTTTAATTAGTCCAATTCTAATCATAATTAGGCATAATTCCAGTCCAATTCCATTATTTATTACAGTCTAATTCCATTATTTGTTACAGTCTTTATAATTTACATCTTATTTTCTTCGTTCAATATTCTTACTTATAAAATCCATATTCGTGTTTAATTTATTCTAATCCATACGCGAAGAAAAGGGGGATGAAGAGAATAGACGCTTGCATAAAATCCAAAACGTCGAAAAAAAGATGCAAATAAGAAATAAATAATAGTAAATAAACTTAAATACTGTAAATAGATTGTAAATCAATAAAAAGCTATACTTAATAGTAATAAATTATAATTAACAGAAATAATTCTAAAATTACTGAAAGGAAATAGACTGAAAATAATTAAAAACTGTAAATAACTACTAAAAAAGGCTATTCCAAAAATCGTAGTAAAACTACAACTATTGGAAACCCTATTATTTTAAATTACTTAAATAAAACTTAAAATAATTACAATCACTCACCTGTGGTCCTTAGCTCTTTCCGGATCCACTTGGGGTTGTCAAATAATTTAATTTAAAACAATTTTCTCCTTGGGAAAATTATTCCGTTTAGGGTCCTTTCTAAAGAGGTGAACCCAATTGGAGAAAACCTAGAATGAGAAAAAGTGTTAAGCCTAGGGTCTTATTTATACGTGTAGAAGTGGATCTCAGACTGTTGGATTTGGGGATTGAATAGGATGCGACCACGTCATAGGCTGAATAGGAGCCATTGGATGGAAGCACGGAAGGACCAGATGGAATAAAAGAATGCAAAATAATGTGTATGAAACTTCTGCTGACTCATTGTTGTGTCAAATCTTACAATGCACCTTGTCAGCGCCTTATCTTATATTTAGTTCAATTAATTACACCCTCAATAATATACAAACTATAAATAACGTTTTCTTCTCCTCAATTAATTTCTAATTTGTGCATTTTATTTCAGGTTAAATTTCCATGCGTCTTTCTTTATTCGCATGTTTCATTTCAGTTTTCAACATCCCATTTAATTTACATGTTTACGTCTAAAATAATAAATAAACAACATATCAACATCTTTCCACGTTTACATCTGTTGTAATTAGATAAATAACATATGTTCACAAACGTGTATATATGTTGTGTATTAATTAGTAACCTCATTCTTTACCTTTAAATTGAGCAATCAATTACATTAATTAATTGGTATAAATGATTTTATGTTCAAAAACCAAACGGACCCTTATTCCTTACTAACAAAGAAATAACATACCTTATATTTTCTGTAAGAAATGCAATTCTTCCATAATACACTCTTGCCTTTTCTTTTCAAAATATAACGTTTATTTTATTAAATGTCTTCTTTTTTATAAATATATGGTTACATTTTCTCTCATTTACAATAAGCTATCTCATTTGAACATCATCATCTTCACTTTTCAAATTTATAAAAGTAGATGCCTTCTTTTTAAATATACTGTTATATATATATATATATATATATTATTATTTCCCTTTTTGTAACAAAACAAACTCCCTGTATATAAAATCATACATATATTCAAAAATGAAAATTTTATTTCAATTATCTCTTAATTCCTCTTTCCCTTTCTAATTGAAACATTTCAATAAATCTACTGCCAATTAATTTCAATGCTAATTTCAAACGAATTTTGATTATAAACACTATTTCTTTTCACTTATAATTATTTATTAATTTCTCCTTAAATTTTGGGTTGTTACATCGATGGACTTTATAGATGGATTGGCTAGGAGTCAAAGAGATAATGAAGCTATTTGAGTTATAGTGGATAAACTCACTAAAAGCACCCACTTTATTCCCTTTAAGAGTAATAGGGCCGCAATATCTCTAGTGAAAATTTATGTCAACGAAGTAGTATGACTTCACGGAGTTCCAGTTAGCATTGTTAGTGATAGAGACCACTTATTCACTTGCGAAATTTGTAAGTGTTCACAATTATCTTTAGGAACGACGTTGAATCTTAGCATCGCTTACCACCCATAAGTCAATGGTCAGATGGAAGGGTACATAGGATTTTGGAGGATTTGTTGAGAACTTGCATCATGAATTTCGGAGGACATTGGGAGCAGCATTTAACCTTAGTAGAATTCGCGTACAATAATAGTTACCAAGCGACGATTGACATGGCACCTTTTGAAGTGCTATATGGCAGGCCATGCAAATGGCCTGATTGTTGGTGGGAAACCACTAACAAAATTCTACTTGGATCAGATTCGATTTGCTAGACCTTGGAAAAGATAGAGATGATTAGATGGTGAATAAAGGCCGCACAGGACCGTCCGAAGTCCTATGCTGACAGGCGAAGAAAGGAATTGGAGTTTGTGATAGAAGACATGGTATTCAGTAAGGTTTCCCCTCTTAGGAAGGTTGGGAGGTTTGGTACACCGGGGAAGTTAGTGCCAAGGTTTGTTGGGCCTTTCTCGATTTTGGAAAGAATAGGGAAATTTGCATATTGAGTGGAGCTACCGATAAGTTAGCGGGAGCCCATAACATCTTTCATGTTCGCACTTGAGGAAATGTCTTCATGACACTGCCATCATTGTAGAGCCTGATCAGGTAGTAGATATAGTGACAAAGCCAATAACACCCCGTGCCACCACATGTATAGTGGAGCACAGAACTAGAAAGCTTCGTAATAAAGGAATTAGGCTGGTCCGACTACAATGAGGAGACAACATGGTGAAAAGCACATGGAAAACTGAAGAGAAGATGAAGACTTCTCATCCTGAGCTTTTCACTCCAAAATTTAGATTTTTGGTTGCATTGTGGTTGCCAGATTAGATGGTAGAGGATGGTTGCCATACCTTTAACTGTTATTTTTGTACTCATGTAGAAATTTATGCATATTTAGGATGCTTGAATACATGCCTATTTGTCACGATCTTGTATTCATGCTAGGACTTATCTCTCCTATAGTATGTTGCATACATAATCACATTGCATTTTTGGTTGAGTACATGGTTGTGTAGATAACTTGGTTTTATAACATGGATGTTGAGTGCGCGTTACATTTTCTTTCCCTTACGGATTTCGAGGACGAAATCCTTTTTTTGGGGGGGGGGGAGAGATTGTAACATCCCATAAAAAATTAATAAGAAATTAATTAATTAATAATAAGATTAAAAATGAAAATTTTGTAAATGTTGGAATTCGTCCATGAAAGTTACACCATTGAGTTCGTGGCAATTTTCTGATCAACTTTCATAAATAAAGTTTTGTAATTGGATCTCAAACAGAAAAGTTATTGACATTTGAAGTTTTCAAATTTAAAATAATTTGAATGAATTCAAATTTAAGAATTTAAGTAATGTTAACGTTTGAAATTTAAAACACTAATAAATATTTTTACGCCGATGCATGCTTAACGTTTATGTAACGTTAAATAATAAACATTGACGTTAAAAGTAAATAAGGAAAGAAATTAATTTAAAAAATGGCAACAATTATTATCGCCCAATTCAGCAGGCGGGTCGACTGCCTCCCTTGGGTCGGTCAACCACTAGTGATTAATCGCCTAAGGAGGAACCGTTGGCTAATGGTAAGTGGCGGCTGGGGTTTTATAAGGCACGAACGGCCTGCATTTTATTATTTAAACCGACTTAAATCCTACTGTCTGGATGCCTTCTGACCACTATAAATAGGAGGCTAACCCCCTCACTTTTATTCACAAAAATATTTGGAATGCTAACAAAACTCCGTCGACCTTCTTCCTCGATTAGATTCAAGAATTCAAATTTAAGGGAAAAAGGTAATAGGTTTATATATATATATATATATATTTGTTCTTCTATTTTTATTCTTCTACGATCCCTAAATTCTGAATATAATTTATACACAATCCAATTGTTGTATATTTAAAAAAGAAGAAGCCCGAAGGAGAAATTAGGAGCAGGCGTAAAACAGATCCAAAAAGGGGCAGATAAATTATTTGTGAGTGAAATCTTAGTTTTTCACATTTTAGTATTTGTAGAGTAGAAGTTTGAATTTGTTTTATACCTTGGGAAATTTTATACACGAAAACCCTAAAACTCAAACCCCAAAATTCTTCCAAAATGAAATGTCAATTCTTATGTTTATTGGAATCTTAATTATTTTATATTAAAATAGTAAAAAATTGTTTTGTAATCGCAATTTGAATATTTAATATTCTATTCCACTTCCAACTTTTCTCTATTGTTGTATTAAAAGATTTTGAAAAGAAAATGATTTTGGAAATGGTGTGTAAAAGGACGAGTTATTCTATTCGTAGTATGCACTACCTATTTCTGTAATTTAATATGAATCCATTTTTCAATGTATATGTAAAAATTGAATAGAATGTAAAATGTTTAAATTTCAAGTTTTATTCCTCGAAATGGATGCTGATTGTACTATATTAAAATAAAATAAGTTTGGTATTTGATTCTATTTTATGCAAGTCTATTGTTTGGCTAAGGATATTATCTAATTTGTAAGTTACTATATGGAATTAGACTTGTATGAATTGGAAATTTTGACATTTAAAATGATTAGTATAGGACACAAAAATCTTTTTACGCTTAGGAATATTTAGTTAGCTTAAATTATGTACACATAAATATATTAGCGTATAATTAATAACGTATCAAACGAATAGAATAAATAGGTTAGTAAGTAGCATAAAACCCATAAGAAGGAAGTTAAGGATAATTATGGAAATTAGTCCATTATTAAAGGCGAAATAAAGAGTTTCCTTATATGGCCTTAATGCGAAATGCGGTGAGGTATATATACGGCAATATGTTAGGAGATGGAATTATGACTAAGTTATAGGGATGAGAGGTCAAATAAAAGCACACAGAAGTCTGCCCAGCTAATCTGGCTACTATCATTATGACTTTAAGACTGATGTAAGACATTGCCTATAATAAGTACCCACAGTAGCCATGAGGTTAGTCCCAATTATATAGTGTAAGTCTGTCCAGTTAATTTGGCTACCATCACCTACGAATAGTCGGACTAATGTGAGACGTCACAGTTTGGGTTACGGGTCATAATACATAGGACCTGCTTCTGGGTTGGGGTATTAAGTGGTTATTGTAGGGTCCACCTCCTTCTCACTTAAGAAGTATTAAATGGTTGAGATTACTGTTTAGGTGCGGTAGTGAGGAATCTCGGGAGGGGTCTGCTTTGGGGATGAGGTATTAAGTGGCTATTGTAGGGTCCTCGTCTTCCCATAAAGATTTTAAGTGGCCTAATGAAATTTCATGCGATGTCAGTTAGGGAGTACTAGAGAGGGGTCCTCTCGGGTTAGGTATTAAATGACGGGGATCTGCCTATGTTATAGGTATTAAATGGTCAGAGTCTGCCTAATTTCCATTAAAGAGATATTAAGTGGCTCTGGTACTTTATCTCACATTGTTAGGACATGAATAACGATAGTTGTGTGGGATTTGAAAGGGCCTTTGGCTTACAGTTGAAGGTACGTTATGGAGTTGGATTGGAAGAGCCTTCGGGCTTACAGTTGGAGGTATTCTTTGTATGATATAGTTTACGATGCGTCGGACATATTACTATGATACTGCCTAAATACTATTATGGTAAGACTACAGATTCTCATTCATCAGACATTGTGTTTCTGACCCTTCCTCATTACAACACATAGGTTAGAGGAAACGATCCCGATTGAGAAGATGAAGGCGGAGGCGAAGACTTATGGCGTTTTATCTGTCTATTTATGTTTTGATATATTTTGATGTATCCTGTTTCAAACATGTTGTTATTGTTTTTGGGATATTGTATTTTGGATATTTAGGATGATATTTTGTATTTCTGAGATGTGGATTTTTATGAAACGGGTACTTATTTCTAATATTATATTTTATCATTTCCGCTGTGAGATTCTGTGTAACATCCTGCTACTGTTTTAATATGTAGCACTAAATTTAGTTAAAAAATTGTTATAGATATAAAATAAAATTTGGAGTAAAACTCCAAAGCGGAATTGTAATCGGAGAACAAATTGCGGTAGGGCAATATTGCGGTTAAGGATATGAAGATTTATTTGAGGGGTATAAAATTATTTACTGAAAAATAAAATAAATAACTTTATTTTCATTCGACCGATGTTTTCATACTTATCCTTTTCATAATTTTCTTTTAACCTATCTGATTGCTTAGGCCTAAAGTGTCAGTGTAACACTATATAATCACTGCCTCCCTTTTTCTCTAATGCAAGCAAATTCACATTATTATATTTTCCATCTTTTATCAGACTGGGCAATCAAAGTGAGTATAATTTGCTCTCTGTTTTCTTTTCTTTATTTTGCTTTCTCACCTTTTCTCTCTTTTGTGAGTAATTTAACATTTAGATCACTGCATTTCAGTTCTGCTTTATTACAAGTCGTTATATTATTTACTCAAACCAGCTTATTTTTGGTTGTTTGAACAACATAATCTAAACCTAGTATGCTTTGTACTACTTATTTGATTCAATCTATGGCTATGTTTTTACGCACATATAGATTCAAAGTACTACAACATATTCAAACATAATTTTGTAGTGGGTTCTTGGTGCGTACAAAAATAATTCGCTGGATCCAAAATTCTAGATCTATAATAAAATATAATTTGTTGTGGGTTTATTGGTTATTGACCGTAAAATCAAAAAAAGTTGAACTAGAACATTTGTAGAAATATACATGCAAACTTAGGTACATGCAAATTTATGTTATAATGCATGCTTTATAATTAACGTACATGCAAACTTAGGTACATGCAAATTTATGTTATAATGCATGCTTTATAATTAACGTACCTGCAAACTTAGGTACATGCAAATTTATGTTATAATGTAATGAACATAAATGCATGCTTTATAATACATTATAAAAAGTATCCATGCAAACTTGTTTAACTTGATAACATAAAACGAATTTTGTTTCAAAACTTTAATTATTAATAACTCAATACCTATAATGAATTTGAGCATGCAACCAAAAAGAAATATGTAGAGGGAAGTAAGACGGACAAATCGACTAGCTTTCGCCTGACCGACGGACCCCGTGGTGATCAGAAATGACACCGTTAAGTCTGCGACCGTATGATGAACGGGAGCGTTACGGCCAAAACGGAAGGTACCAGCAGGACCGTATTGCATAGCAGAACACAACGATGGTCTCAGTTCGGTCATTGAAGGTGTGTAGAGGGGTGAACAAAACCAAAAAGTTTTAGAGTACAACGCTACGCAATATTCCGTTCGCATACGGACCGCGAATGACTGAAATAAAAATACGATCGCACACGACAATGTTACGCGATCACAAAACAGCAATAAAATAAACCGGTTAACTTATTTTGTAAAACTTCAAAAGAACCGGCGTATGACGCAAAACGCGTCAACCGAAAATATTTTATTTTCTAAATTAAAAATTATGAAAAAATTCTATAAATTAAATTAAAATGACATCATCAAAAATCAAGTCTAAATTTGAAACGTATATTTTATTATAATTTAAATTCAAATCTGACGAAGTTCTTCCAAATTGTGTTTACAAGTTATGTTTATGAATGTTCATGATGCTATATTGTAACGACCCTGAATTTTGAACAAATTAAATTGAAAATATTTAATTAATTTTAAATATTTGAACGGTGATTTAATTTGAATCCCGAATATAACTCTGAATTTGACGATTAAATTATAAAAATTTAATCTAGTGGATGCTGAATAAAAATTTGAATATTCAATTTAAAGCTGAAGAAAAATATTTCAAACGCTTGTAAAAGTTATATTGATAATTCTGAAGATAACAGAAGCTTCAGAATCCAATTTCGAATTGATTTGATCAGTTTTGAAATTTATATCGTTTAACCGATATTTAAAAATAGTCATTTTTCAAACGGTCTCGGAATTCGACGAAACCAGTTCCATTGGGTCCATAATATTGTATTATTATCGGATTTCAAATTTCGTATTTTTTGGAGTTTATATGTGAGCACACGCCGTATAAACGCGTTGGAAATTTTCAAATCAATTTCAATTTAAAATTGGTATTTCTATCAGTTAACATCACCACGATTTCTTTTCCTCTGAACACGCCGAGAAATACGCCAGAAATCACGATAAAAAAAAAATCGTGATACCCATACTTGTTCAGTTTTAAACACTCCTCTCCCTCCTCTCGTTCAAACGAAAAGAAAATCAAACGAAACAAAATAATGGCAGAACGAAAATTCTCGTTCAAATCTGAATTGCCGAGCTCCCTTCTTTTCTCCAAACCCAATCAAGATCGACCGAAGCCTTCAAATTGAGAAATCAAAAATCGAAATCAAAAAGGGGCTGCTCCTCTGTTTTAAATCCAAATCAAGTACCTCCCTCCTCTCTGATAATCAAAATCGCGTAAGGTCGAAATCGAGATGGCTCGTTCGTTCGAGCAGCGACGTAAGCATCGCGTCGTGGGGAGCTCGCGACTTTGGCGTGAGCTATCTGGCAGCGCGACCTTCGAAGTGGCGGCGGCGGCGTCGCGTTGAAGCAAGGGATAGCGGTCGCGAGCAACTAGGGTTTGCAGAAAGGAGGCCGGGGTGTCGCAGCCCTACAGTGATGGAGTGTCGCGTGATCTGGGTGCGTGCTCGATGTTGATGGGTTGATCAGTAAATGGTTGAGAGCAGTAAGTTTTAAACAAATTTTTATTTCAGTTAAAAATTTATATATATGTATGTGTTGTCTTGATTTTTAGTATAGGATTTGTTAGAATGATAATATTGATCAGTCTATATACTGTTTTAAAAATAAAAATTGGGTTACTGGCATATTACAACATTGTTTAAAAAGGAAAAAAAATGTATATAAACATTTTACGGTAAGCTATAGATAAGGTTGAGAAGAAAGAAAAAATAAATAGATTTTTTTTATCTATATAGATTTTTTTTCAAAGAAAATATTTTGTTAGGAAGAATATAGATTAGAAAGGAAAACGGTAAACTAACGGTAAAAGAAGATTTGTTTAAAATAAAATTTTAGTTTAAAACCCAAGTGTTAGTTAAATAAAATTATAAAAGGAGAAAATGGTTAATTAAAACTATCAAAACAAAGAGTTGATTATTTGATTTATATTGAATATTAATGAATGGTACAAATTATTTATACCAGGTTAAAATCGAGAAAACAAAACTGAAATGGAAAATGGATGGCAAATTTAAAAGCTAAGGTGAGATTTTTCTCACTCAAAATGAAAGTGGAATTTTCAGTTATTTATTGATTGATATGTTTGCTATTGGATGTGATATTAGATATAGTAGGATATATCTATATATATATATAGCAATATATACATATTGGCATATGTATATATTGGATTGATTGATTTCCCGCCTCGTATAGCGGATGAGACCCTATTGCGCCGTTAGTAAGCGGATTATTTTTATAAAACCCATATACCGCGATATTCCACCTCGAAGTGGAATTGGTATTGTGCTAACGTCTTTGGATGCAGGGAAACAGGTTAGAGGGATCCAACTGGATTCCTCACCAGTAGTTATTTATTTACAGATATTGATGTATATTCTGTTATCATATTGATATATGATGTTCGTTGTTGTGATTGACTAATTGGTGTTGTTGCATCATCGGATTCAAGTTTTGAAGTTTAAAAATAACGACTTTACTTTAAAAGGATTTTTAAAGTAATTTTGAAAATATACGTTTATTTAATTTTTGAAGTGATTCATCTTAAAATAAATAAACGTTCAAATTTTAAAGTTATATAAATTTAGATTTTTGTGAAATATAACCAAAAGGGTATTTATTTTGAAATAAATAGTTAAGAAATTTATAAAAGGGTTTTAAATGGGAATTTTTGAATTATTAAAAACGATGTATGTAAAAGATGTACAAAAATTGATATTTATAACTTTAAAATGTTGGTATTATAAAACGAGTTTTTATAAGCGTTAAAATAAATTTTTAAGAATTTATAAGTGAATGAAATTTATAAATTGTGAACTTATAAATGGAAACGATTTTGTAAAATAAATGAATTATAAGTATTTAACTTATGATATGGATTGTTGGTATAAAATTTTTGTTAGGAATTGAATTAGTTAACTAGGGAGATTTATAAATTGAAGTTTTTATAAATAGAATTGAAATTTATGAACATTGTTTTATGAATCCGAAATCACTTATTTTGATAAGTGAATTATAGAAGTTAATAAAATGAGATTAGTAAACCGGAGTTGGTATAGAAAAATAGAAATGGAATTTATAAATGTCGTTTTAAAAATCCGAGAATCAATCAAATTTGATGAATTGAATATAGAGATTATTAAGGGAATTTTATCCATGATTTTGGATAGTGGATAATTCTTGAAATAAATGTGTAGAAAAGATTGAAATGTGGTTAGTGAAGTATATTCACGATTTTGGACAGTGAATATATTTTTAAGTAAAATGGATATGGTTTTGGGAAAGTGATATTTGAAATAAAGATTAATTGTTTTAAAGATGTTTTAAAATGTATTATGAATCGAAAGCATAGATTTCAACAGTTCTTGTTGAAATAGACGTTTTCGAGGAATAAGGAAATGATGGACTATAACACTGTAGTTATAGTAAATGATTTCCGAAAGGAAATGTTTTGATGTAGTATTGGGATTTACATATCTATCTTAAAATCTGAATCCCTATACTAGTGATTTCGAGTCGTCGTAATGATGTTTTACGCAACATTCGTTTTGACTCAAATAGATGTTAAAATTAATGATTTCCTTAAAGAATGAAATGTATACTTAATATTGATTTAAGTATATTGAATATTTTCAAATGTTGAAAATAAATAGAGTTGTGAAATACTTATTTTTAAATAAGTATGGAAATGCTTTTCCAAAAATGAACTATTTTTGAGGTTTTATCTTCAAAGATAAAATGAAATGTGGAAATTGATTTGAAATTGTTTTCAAATGATTAAGTGTGGAAATTTTATATCTAGTAAAAGATATTTTGGAAGATGAAATAATTTGGAAAATTATTTGGAATCTGATGATGTTGCGCATCTTTATTGATAGTTAAATAACCGACTATCAATAATTACCTTGAATAGGTATTTGTTGTGAATTGGATGAATTTGAATGTCACACTTATTTTTAAATAAACGCTCACTATTCGGGTTAGCCGGGAAAGGACCATGGGGCCGTATAACCCATTCCGAATATGTGATACGTCGTTATGAATTGCATTTGAAGACCGGTGTTGAAGACCGGATATTTTTGAAAACGGAAGGATTACCGTCGAGTTACTCTACATCGGCTGATCTCCGGTTTAGAGGTTTTATCATTCTTAGTGACGGGAAGTCTGGACGTGATTAGAAATTTATCCGGATGTGCAAGGGCTTCGTGAGAAGTGCCTTCGGTTCTGTTCAATCCCGGAACAGACTTGTATGGATTGTGTGTCTGACGTTACAATTTGAGATATAAAGCTGATTTCTTTCAAATACATTTCTGTTGGTGGCGGAGAATTTATTCTCTTAGCTTAACACCCTTCTCTGAGACGTACGAGCTCAGAGGTTATGTAGTTGAAATTTATCAGCGATATATCCCAATTTGGTAACGTGGCATACTGAGTGTTGCTGTGAAATGATCAGTGTTTGATCATTTGCGATATGATCATTTGTTTGATCTTATATCTTTGTGATCATAGGTTGATCATTTTGTTTGACCCGAAGCATGGCTTTGTAGAAAGCGTAGCTTTGTGGACGAGACTTCGTCGAGCCTCACACCCCGGAAATGGTCGGAACAGGAAGGATGCAGCAAGGTTCTAGGGAGTAGCGCCCCTTAGTGTATGTCATTCCTTCTGGATAGAGGTGGTATCATGGTATGGAGCCCAGATACTTAACCTATGTGGTTGCTGCAAATTTATTACTTTGTGGTTGTTGGAAATCGGGGATCCTCGGGAAGATCGGTTACGATCGGGGGATGGCATACGCGTGTCAGTAGTTACCTATTTTTGCAGAGGTAACCCGACCTTGTGTTGGCAGAGATCTAACCGTAACGTTAGGTTCTCGGGTCGTCTATTCCAGGGACGTACCCATCGTGGCATAGGAAGTTCCTTAGCCTGACCATTTGTTGGAAATCCAAAGAAACAATACGAGCCTTGTACGGTTTTAGTTGTAAAACCTATCATTCACTTATGGTGGCGCCCCACTGTTTGGATGGTAGCTATAGTAGGCATAGTTCGAAATGTCTATGCTGGCTAAGATTTATATTATACTTTCGAAATGCTTTCTACACTATGCACTAATAATAATATCAAAAATGATTTGATTTTGCGTAGTAAGCATCTTTGACTATCATAAGAAGAAATCTCCTCCAATTCTGCCTTTGCATTGTGTGTGTGGCGAGAGGTCTTATGGTAGTTTCATTTTCCAAAAGCATTGCGAATTTGTTTTATTTTCTTTGTGAAAAATAACTGTTTTACGATCTCACACCAGTCTCCATGACTGACTCGGAGTTTATTGTTCCCTTTCTAAACTCTGGGTGCCCACCATTTTCCACACGGGCAGCCTAGAGTTATGTTATCAGGATATTCTGGATATTCTGGAGCTTTGGAGATAAGCTGGATGACGAGACGTAGTATTTGTATCTGATAGTATTTATTCCGCTGTGTATTCTGTATGAGGACAAGTTTATATAACTGTCCATTGTTGTTTATTGACTCTGATGATTGATGTATGTATAAAATGATATAGTTCTTTGTTTAAAGATTATTCAATTATCTATTATATGTTGTTCCGCTGCGATATGTGAGATTCTGATATTGTTTCTGTTTCTGATGTTGTTCTGTTGTTCTTCTTTCTTCTCTCCTCTCTTCCCTTTATTTTCTCTTCTTCTATCTTTTTCCTCTTTTCTTCTTCTTCTACCTTTTTTTTCTTTTTAAAACCCTCACTATTGGAGTTTCCGGCACTCGATTTCTCAGCAGTCGATAAAGTGAGTATCGATGTCGAATTTTCGAAAGTCGAAAATTTCGGTACGTGACAGCGTGGTATCAGAGCATATGGTTAAGCGACAACCCTGCTCTGTTGGGTGTTACTCATTAGAGATAGAGTCAGTAGTACTCTAGAATGAGTTTGAGTGTAATAATAGATATGAGCGCGTATTTGTTATTTGAATATAAAATTGTTTTATATTGTGATGATTTGTTTATTGAGTGGTATATGAACCTTCGTCGGCACAGTTTGCGCAACTGGATCGAAGGGGTTCTAAACACTTGAATAGAACAATTCGGCACAGTATTGTTTTAAAATAGGGTAAATGAAATAATTTTACCCGAAACTATTTTTGTATAGAAAAGAAATTATTATAATATATGGATGTTTGGTTGTTAGGAAAGTGATGATATTGAAATGTTATCATTACTATTGAAACTGAATAAGAAACTGAAATCGTAACTCCAAAGTTAAGAAATGAATTCATATACAAATGAAATTTAAGAATGTAAATTATAATTGTGACTTATAATTTAAAACGGAATTCCAGAGAAGTTTTTGGAAAAGTTTTGAAAAGAAATTGAAAATTTTGGAGATTTGGAAAGTTTAAATCATTTTTGATTTGAAAATGAATTTCAAAGGTTTTGGAAAAGTATTTTGGAGAGTTGAAAGCTCTAAACTCTTTTCGGTCGCTGGAAAATAATCCTGATGATGATGGCCACATCAGTAGAATTCATTTTCGGGTTTCCAAAAGAGGAATTGCTGCCAAGTTGTTTTAAATGGAAGTTGTTTGGAAAATTTGGGTTTTGTTTTGGAAATTCTAGGGATAAATTGAATTGTTTTCAAAAAAATGGTTTTGAAAATGTTATTAAGACTCTGGAATACTATGTAAAAATACTTATGAAATATTATTAAGTTGATAACTTGTACAAATTTGAATTTTGATAGAATAAATTTAACTTAAAAGAATGAAGTTAAATCAAAGCAAGTATAAGTGAATCAATTAAATGAAAATGAAATTGAAAGTTGAAATTCATTTCGAATTCGTAAGCAAATGAATTGAGTTGAATAATTGTAAATGAAAGATGAATTAAAATTCGTATGGAAGTTGGAAATCCAGTTTAAATGTAAGTAGATTTAATCGAAGTAGAATTAAAATAAATTGAATTGATATCAATTTGAATTAGTAATTGGAACTAATTTAAGATAGTGCAGTTGTAAATGACAGATAATTGATAAAATTCAATATTTCAGAATTGAAAGTAAATTGAATCCAAATTTAGTTGAAATGGTAAACTAAATACAAATGAATGGGAAATGTAAAATTGAATGAGAATAATATATAACTTCAACAGTGAAGTAAAAATGTATAAGCAGTTTATATTGAAAATTTTGTAATAGAATTTGCAAAATGGTCTGAATAGTATAACTAGATATGACGGCTAGTAGGATATACAGGTGTTATAATGGAATTGGGATTTTAAATTTGAAGATAAATTTGAATTGCTCGACTAAAGGTATGTATTTGAATTTCGATATGAAATTTGATGATTTCTTGTCTAGCCGCTTGGCTTTTTCTTTTCTTTTTGAAATCTGAGAGTCCGTAGGGACGTTTTGTAGTAGTACCGTATTAGCCGCGCAAAGGAGACGCTGGCGAAATTTTTTGAAAATTTCGAGTGTTAGAAAATTTTTGAGAAAATTTTGAAAGTTAAAATTTGAATTTGAATTTAAAATTTGAATTTTGAAGTAAACAATGATGTTTGAAAAACTATGAAAGGTTTAGAAAGTTAGTGGAATAATAACGAATCTTTAATAGAAAGATTTGTTTTGATAATTTGATAAAACTATTGGATTGTGAAAAATAGTAGACGAGTTAAGGACCTTTTTTCCTAACTTGTAATTTCGAGGACGAAATTCTTTTAAGGGGGGAAGTTTGTAACGACCCTGAATTTTGAACAAATTAAATTGAAAATATTTAATTAATTTTAAATATTTGAACGGTGATTTAATTTGAATCCCGAATATAACTCTGAATTTGACGATTAAATTATAAAAATTTAATCTAGTGGATGCTGAATAAAAATTTGAATATTCAATTTGAAGCTGAAGAAAAATATTTCAAACGCTTGTAAAATTTATATTGATAATTCTGAAGATAACAGAAGCTTCAAAATCCAATTTCGAATTGATTTGATCAGTTTTGAAATTTATATCGTTTAACCGATATTTAAAAATAGTCATTTTTCAAACGGTCTCGGAATTCGACGAAACCAGTTCCATTGGGTCCGTAATATTGTATTATTATCGGATTTCAAATTTCGTATTTTTTGGAGTTTATATGTGAGCACACGCCGTATAAACGCGTTGGAAATTTTCAAATCAATTTCAATTTAAAATTGGTATTTCTATCAGTTAACATCACCACGATTTCTTTTCCTCTGAACACGCCGAGAAATACGCCAGAAATCACGATAAAAAAAAATCGTGATACCCATACTTGTTCAGTTTTAAACACTCCTCTCCCTCCTCTCGTTCAAACGAAAAGAAAATCAAACGAAACAAAATAATGGCAGAACGAAAATTCTCGTTCAAATCTGAATTGTCGAGCTCCCTTCTTTTCTCCAAACCCAATCAAGATCGACCGAAGCCTTCAAATTGAGAAATCAAAAATCGAAATCAAAAAGGGGCTGCTCCTCTGTTTTAAATCCAAATCAAGTACCTCCCTCCTCTCTGATAATCAAAATCGCGTAAGGTCGAAATCGAGATGGCTCGTTCGTTCGAGCAGCGACGTAAGCATCGCGTCGTGGGGAGCTCGCGACTTTGGCGTGAGCTATCTGGCAGCGCGACCTTCGAAGTGGCGGCGGCGGCGTCGCGTTGAAGCAAGGGATAGCGGTCGCGAGCAACTAGGGTTTGCAGAAAGGAGGCCGGGGTGTCGCAGCCCTATAGTGATGGAGTGTCGCGTGATCTGGGTGCGTGCTCGATGTTGATGGGTTGATCAGTAAATGGTTGAGAGCAGTAAGTTTTCAACAAATTTTTATTTCAGTTAAAAATTTATATATATATGTATGTGTTGTCTTGATTTTTAGTATAGGATTTGTTAGAATGATAATATTGATCAGTCTATATACTGTTTTAAAAATATAAATTGGGTTACTGGCATATTACAACATTGTTTAAAAAGGAAAAAAAAAATGTATATAAACATTTTACGGTAAGCTATAGATAAGGTTGAGAAGAAAGAAAAAATAAATAGATTTTTTTTTATCTATATAGATTTTTTTTCAAAGAAAATATTTTGTTTGGAAGAATATAGATTAGAAAGGAAAACGGTAAACTAACGGTAAAAGAAGATTTGTTTAAAATAAAATTTTAGTTTAAAACCCAAGTGTTAGTTAAATAAAATTATAAAAGGAGAAAATGGTTAATTAAAACTATCAAAACAAAGAGTTGATTATTTGATTTATATTGAATATTAATGAATGGTACAAATTATTTATACCAGGTTAAAATCGAGAAAACAAAACTGAAATGGAAAATGGATGGCAAATTTAAAAGCTAAGGTGAGATTTTTCTCACTCAAAATGAAAGTGGAATTTTCAGTTATTTATTGATTGATATGTTTGCTATTGGATGTGATATTAGATATAGTAGGATATATATATATATATAGCAATATATACATATTGGCATATGTATATATTGGATTGATTGATTTCCCGTCTCGTATAGCGGATGAGACCCTATTGCGCCGTTAGTAAGCGGATTATTTTTATAAAACCCATATACCGCGATATTCCACCTCGAAGTGGAATTGGTATTGTGCTAACGTCTTTGGATGCAGGGAAACAGGTTGGAGGGATCCAACTGGATTCCTCACCAGTAGTTATTTATTTACAGATATTGATGTATATTCTGTTATCATATTGATATATGATGTTCGTCGTTGTGATTGACTAATTGGTGCTGTTGCATCATCGGATTCAAGTTTTGAAGTTTAAAAATAACGACTTTACTTTAAAAGGATTTTTAAAGTAATTTTGAAAATATACGTTTATTTAATTTTTGAAGTGATTCATCTTAAAATAAATAAACGTTCAAATTTTAAAGTTATATAAATTTAGATTTTTGTGAAATATAACCAAAAGGGTATTTATTTTGAAATAAATAGTTAAGAAATTTATAAAAGGGTTTTAAATGGGAATTTTTGAATTATTAAAAACGATGTATGTAAAAGATGTACAAAAATTGATATTTATAACTTTAAAATGTTGGTATTATAAAACGAGTTTTTATAAGCGTTAAAATAAATTTTTAAGAATTTATAAGTGAATGAAATTTATAAATTGTGAACTTATAAATGGAAACGATTTTGTAAAATAAATGAATTATAAGTATTTAACTTATGATATGGATTGTTGGTATAAAAATTTTGTTAGGAATTGAATTAGTTAACTAGGGAGATTTATAAATTGAAGTTTTTATAAATAGAATTGAAATTTATGAACATTGTTTTATGAATCCGAAATCACTTATTTTGATAAGTGAATTATAGAAGTTAATAAATGAGATTTGTAAACCGGAGTTGTTATAGAAAAATAGAAATGGAATTTATAAATGTCGTTTTATAAATCCGAGAATCAATCAAATTTGATGAATTGAATATAGAGATTATTAAGGGAATTTTATCCACGATTTTGGATAGTGGATAATTCTTGAAATAAATGTGTAGAAAAGATTGAAATGTGGTTAGTGAAGTATATTCATGATTTTGGACAGCGAATATATTTTTAAGTAAAATGGATATGGTTTTGGGAAAGTGATATTTGAAATAAAGATTAATTGTTTTAAAGATGTTTTAAAATGTATTATGAATCGAAAGCATAGATTTCAACAGTTCTTGTTGAAATAGACGTTTTCGAGGAATAAGGAAATGATGGACTATAACACTGTTGTTATAGTAAATGATTTCCGAAAGGAAATGTTTTGAGATTTACATATCTATCTTAAAATCCGAATCCCTATACTAGTGATTTCGAGTCGTCGTAACGATGTTTTACGCAACATTCGTTTTGACTCAAATAGATGTTAAAATTAATGATTTCCTTAAAGAATGAAATGTATACTTAATATTGATTTAAGTATATTGAATATTTTCAAATGTTGAAAATAAATAGAGTTGTGAAATACTTATTTTTAAATAAGTATGGAAATGCTTTTCCAATATGAAATGAACTATTTTTGAGGTTTTATCTTCAAAGATAAAATGAAATGTGGAAATTGATTTGAAATTGTTTTCAAATGATTAAGTGTGGAAATTTTATATCTAGTAAAAGATATTTTGGAAGATGAAATAATTTGGAAAATTATTTGGAATCTGATGATGTTGCGCATCTTTATTGATAGTTAAATAACCGACTATCAATAATTACCTTGAATAGGTATTTGTTGTGAATTGGATGAATTTGAATGCCACACTTATTTTTAAATAAACGCTCACTATTCGGGTTAGCCGGGAAAGGACCATGGGGTCGTATAACCCATTCCGAATATGTGATACGTCGTTATGAATTGCATTTGAAGACCGGTGTTGAAGACCGGATATTTTTGAAAACGGAAGGATTACCGTCGAGTTACTCTACATCGGCTGATCTCCGGTTTAGAGGTTTTATCACCCTTAGTGACGGGAAGTCCGGACGTGATTAGAAATTTATTCGGATGTGCAAGGGCTTCGTGGAAGTGCCTTCGGTTCTGTTCAATCCCGGAACAGACTTGTATGGATTGTGTGTCTGACGTTACAATTTGAGATATAAAGCTGATTTCTTTCAAATACATTTCTGTTGGTGGCGGAGAATTTATTCTCTTAGCTTAACACCCTTCTTTGAGACGTACGAGCTCAGAGGTTATGTAGTTGAAATTTATCAGCGATATATCCCAATTTGGTAACGTGGCATACTGAGTGTTGCTGTGAAATGATCAGTGTTTGATCATTTGCGATATGATCATTTGTTTGATCTTATATCTTTGTGATCATAGGTTGATCATTTTGTTTGACCCGAAGCATGGCTTTGTAGAAAGCGTAGCTTTGTGGACGAGACTTCGTCGAGCCTCACACCCCGGAAATGGTCGAAACAGGAAGGATGCAGCAAGGTTCTAGGGAGTAGCGCCCCTTAGTGTATGTCATTCCTTCTGGATAGAGGTGGTATCATGGTATGGAGCCCAGATACTTAACCTATGTGGTTGCTGCAAATTTATTACTTTGTGGTTGTTGGAAATCGGGGATCCTCGGGAAGATCGGTTACGATCGGGGGATGGCATACGCGTGTCAGTAGTTACCTATTTTTGCAGAGGTAACCCGACCTTGTGTTGGCAGAGATCTAACCGTAACGTTAGGTTCTCGGGTCGTCTATTCCAGGGACGTACCCATCGTGGCATAGGAAGTTCCTTAGCCTGACCATTTGTTGGAAATCCAAAGAAATAATACGAGCCTTGTACGGTTTTAGTTGTAAAACCTATCATTCACTTATGGTGGCGCCCCACTGTTTGGATGGTAGCTATAGTAGGCATAGTTCGAAATGTCTATGCTGGCTAAGATTTATATTATACTTTCGAAATGCTTTCTACACTATGCACTAATAATAATATCAAAAATGATTTGATTTTGCGTAGTAAGCATCTTTGACTATCATAAGAAGAAATCTCCTCCAATTCTGCGTTTGCATTGTGTGTGTGGCGGGAGGTCTTATGGTAGTTTCATTTTCCAAAAGCATTGCGAATTTGTTTTATTTTCTTTGTGAAAAATAACTGTTTTACGATCTCACACCAGTCTCCATGACTGACTCGGAGTTTATTGTTCCCTTTCTAAACTCTGGGTGCCCACCATTTTCCACACGGGCAGCCTAGAGTTATGTTATCAGGATATTCTGGATATTCTGGAGCTTTGGAGATAAGCTGGATGACGAGACGTAGTATTTGTATCTGATAGTATTTATTCCGCTGTGTATTCTGTATGAGGACAAGTTTATATAACTGTCCATTGTTGTTTATTGACTCTGATGATTGATGTATGTATAAAATGATATAGTTCTTTGTTTAAAGATTATTCAATTATCTATTATATGTTGTTCCGCTGCAATATGTGAGATTCTGATATTGTTTCTGTTTCTGATGTTGTTCTGTTGTTCTTCTTTCTTCTCTCCTCTCTTCCCTTTATTTTCTCTTCTTCTATCTTTTTCCTCTTTTCTTCTTCTTCTACCTTTTTCTTCTTTTTAAAACCCTCACTATTGGAGTTTCCGGCACTCGATTTCTCGGCAGTCGATAAAGTGAGTATCGATGTCAAATTTTCAAAAGTCGAAAATTTCGGTACGTGACATATATACTGCAAGTTAATGCTATGTTGCACGAACACGACATTTGTATGTGATATAAAATAGAAAACGATACCATTTTTGGGATAATTGGTATATTGGAAAGTTAAATACAAAAGAATTTGAATGAATTTAACCGATGAAGTAAACGAGACGAGGTGAAACTACTAGACGCTAGAATCCATCCTAGCGGACAGATTCGGGGTCGCTCCTTGAATCGTGATGACCTGGTCCCTTGTCACTTATTGTCCAAACAATCTGTTGCATGGACACAACCACGGTGACAGGCGCAGTGCAAACGGGAAACGAGGAAGAATCGAGAGTAATCTCATTGATGGATATGTGGTGAAACAAAGATGAAGATTATAGCACAACGGGGTGAGTGCCAATGATGAACAGGAGAAGATAGTGCAACTAATAGATCGTGTGGGGGCACCCACAATTTCTGATCGAAAGATATACGGATGAAAAAGGCCGTAATATCGATTCGATACAGAGTATAGTAAGAGTGAATAATGAATAGGATTCACTAGTAATTCCATACCTCGTAAATGAATGACTTGACACTAGTATGTCTATTGAATAATGAATGCAACTTATAAATGAATAGGATGTGATATCCCGGTTGATTAGAGTTGCAGCTGTGATTCACTTTAAATAGTGTCGTGACACGTGTATTTAAACTGAAATAATCCAATGGGATGTGGACGGGTTTAGATTATGGAGTGTGTGACATATTTATTTCTTTTAATATCACATATATAACCCAACTCCACAATTTATATGAATCCTTGTTACAGTATTATACTCACAGCTAGATTTATAGTCTGACTCGAGGTCTTGTTTTTAACAACTCCTCGGGTCAGACCGAGGCTTTTCAGGATGATTACCTTTTCATGTTTTGAGGTGATTTCATACGACATTGAGATGGATGGCAACTGGCATACAATATATAAATTTAAGGTAGTTGTAGATTTAGAGCTTCACGGACGTACGCTTGCTACATGTCTCAAAGGAACTATTAGAGTCATCTGGAGGAGAAATGTTAGAGAGATACATTTAAAGTCCATTGAACTATGCTAAGTTGATTTTGTGTAGTCATGTCGTATGTCCTTTGTATATATTTGTCTGTGTGTGTATTAGGACATCATTTTTGGGGCAGTTATGTATAGTTGTAGATATATGGTGCTAGTCTGACGTCTGTTTGTACCTAT
This sequence comes from Allium fistulosum, assembly GCA_030737815.1. Lineage (NCBI taxonomy): Eukaryota > Viridiplantae > Streptophyta > Magnoliopsida > Asparagales > Amaryllidaceae > Allium > Allium fistulosum. The sequence goes on along the minus strand of CM060901.1, from coordinate 85,897,126 downwards.
GTATATGTATATATATCTATCATTTTGGTCTGCTATTTTGTGAAACTATTATATATTGTGTTCTACTATGTGATTTAAATACAAATTCTCTGAACTCGTGTATACTACATTGTGTCGAGATGAGATACGTATCATTTCAGAAATGTTCAGGTATTTTAAACGTATCCATGTTGATCCAAGGTAGTGTAGACGAAAGATCGCTCCTTTAGTGCCCATTGATCCGAGCTATCGGACAGTAAACTCCCTCTGATATTTCAGTCACTAGAGCTGGGGTGTCACATTCTGATAGCATAGGTAGATACCTCCGTATATTGTTCATTGCATCAATTTTACTAACCAACAACCAACTTTGGAATGAGCATAAGGTTCGATGGGCTTTTATTGGGTCAAAAGTTAGGCCCATTTCAAGGTGGGTTGTTACACTAATAATACTACATATAACATCTCTAGCTTGAGTTTTCTCAACAACTAGAGAGTAGAAAGTATGCAAGTAATCTATTAGTATATAATGGTAGAGGACAATTTTATATTAAAAATTACTAGTCTTTAATATATTACATTTAGTGATATCAATTTATGGAATAATATATTTCTTATGAAATACTCTCGTAATTCAAGTGCGAGATACATCAGAAACCATGGTATATATGAGACTGTTGTATCGGGTATTTATTCCAAACTTTTTGTTTATTTTAGGAGTTGGTGTACTCTGACATTATGTATTGATATCTATTTACCAGTTGCTTCCGATAGTGCAGTCCCTTATATATTGTCATTCTAATCTTTTCATGTATATTTGGCATATTATACGTTGTCATTCCACTGTGAGGTCTGATCGATGTCTTGGTTTAGTGTTTTGTTCTAATTTTACCCTGACGATCCGTCTTTTTGGGTATTCCGAAAGTGCGGGTTGGTATAGTATATGTACAATATGTATGTATTTATCCCTTAAGTCAATTTAGAGTTTCTTAATGTTCCATCTTTAATTTACACATTCATATTATATAGGTTTTATTATATAACTTTTATAATTTTATTTACTTGTATACTAGTCTTATGTATAATACTATATTAATTAATATTATTCAATTAATTTAACTGATTAACATTTTAATTAATTTTAATATTATTCAATTATAACATTTTATATTGAAACGTATACTATAACACTTACAGCTACACACATATATCTTTGTATATATGTATTTAGTTTATTAATTAACCTTTAATGAATTTATTTAATTAAACTATTTTAATTAAACGTTGTTAATTTCGAAAATTCTTTTATATACATATATACTTATATTCACTTAAACATTTCAAGATAACATAATATATATTATACATGTATATATTAATTTAATTAATTAACTTTTTAATTTATTTATTTATTTTGTTAATCATATTAATTTTTATAATTTCTGAAATTTTATTTATTTTATTTCTAAAACATTTTTGAAAAATTATATTATAATATTTATAATATACTTCTTATTTTAAATTTAAATTCAATTTAGGTAAAAATAATTTTGAAAATTAGCCCAAGACCTAATACAAATTAGGCATTTTCTATTTGGAGCAACCCTTGGCTCACATACCTTTTTCGGACCAGGTTAGTAGTCAGATAGAGTAGGGTACTTAATTACCCAAACTCAATCCTTCGACGCTACCTATCTATACATCGTGCGAATTGGGTGGAAACTTAATTAGTTAATTCTAATATGTCTAATTTAGACCACATGAACTAATTTATTTGAATTAAATTTAGATAAGATCTAAATAAAATTAGAATTCATAGATCCAATAAGATTCAAATGGAAGATTTTTTTTGAAATTTACCCATTTATTCCACTACGGGCTGGTCCAGTTCCAACAACAATAATTATAACATGTAAAATTTTATAAAATGATACATATATATATTTCAAATTAACACTATTTTAATATACTAAATTAAATTAAATATTTATATGTATTTAAAATAATTTCAAATTTAATATAATAAATTAATTTTATATGCATGAAATATTTTAACACTAAAAGCTGACATGTACAAAATATATATATTTCAAAAAATATTAAATAACATTTAAATTGCTATATATAATTATATATAACATAAATAAAACATATACATACATATATATAAATATTAATAAAATATTTTAATATATATGTGTGAAAATGCTTTCGGTTATACAAGTTTTTTTTAATCATTTTGAATTATTAATTTCCATACAAAAATAATTAAATAAAATAAAAAATTATAATTAAAAATTCGAAAAAATATTTAAAGCATTATATATCATATTGTAGGTCTTTCAAAATTATTATATATTTTTCATGAATTTATTTTAGTTATAAATCAAAGGACATACACACACACACACATATATATATATACGAATTTTAATATTTATATATAAAAAATTAATTTTTCATTAAATCCAAATACAATGTACATGTATATAAAATTAATAAAATAAAATATGTACATTATATATATACATATAGTAATATTTTACTTCTATGTATTAAAATCAATGTAATATATATATATATATCTAGGTTTGTTATCCCGCCTTTTGGCAAGGCCGTGACACCAAAAAGTTGACTGGAAAACTAAAGACAGTTCGTCGTAAAAGTTCGTTATGCACTGTTTCACCATGGATATCAATGAATTTTGTCCGAGTCCGGATCGGGCTACAATTGATAAGACACGTCAGGCAAAGTCGTATAAACCAACATTCCAAATTTCGAGGCGATCCGAGTTCGTATGCTCAAGATATCACCAACGAAAAATGGAGTAGACAGTCCTTAGTTCGAATCCATAGGCGAAACCTATGTTCGAATCCATGAAACACGCATCCATCAGACCGGCATCACCTCAGCATGGTCGAATCCATGAGGAACACCTTTGCTTCGACTCCATCGAGCCAGCCCATGGTTCGAATCCGTCCCACTAGGCCTAGCTTCGAATCCATCAGATGGTCCGGTTTCGTATCCATTCCCCGAATCCACATTCGTTTCCTTCAAGTTATCCTTAGTTCGAATCCATGGAGATATCCTACTTCGAATCCAACGAGACGCCCTGCTTCGAATCCATGCACAGATGTCTTCCCTCGAATCCATCTAGCTACGGTTAACTTCGAATCGATCGAAGCATGTCGTTATCGATACGAGCGAAACGTCATTCGAATCGAAGGATTAATGACGTCTTCGAATCCATTGAGTCAAAGCAGAAGGGTCTTCAAGACGACTCGATCAAACTGGCGACAAAAGCGGATCGATGCGAGAAGCACGCGCCACGTCACTATAAGCATCGAGTCGACCCTATCGAGTCGAAGGGATCGATTCGAAGCATCCATGTTCCCCAGAAATGCAATATTGAATCGATCATAACTCGAGTTCTACAAGTCCAAATGCCATGAAATTTTCACAGAAGCTTAAGCACATGATGAAGAATGTCCACGCCAAATTTCAACTCGATTGGATGATTTCTTGATCGATTCGAACCTAGGGTCGAATCGATCCCAAAGTGGGCCCGGATCTCCAGATTTCGGCCATGTGGGCCCCCTGACGTACCAGAACTGGTCTCCCCTCATTTTAGGCGAAATATCAGCCTCCTACACGTATAAATAGAGCCCCTAGTCATTCAGAAAGGGGGTCGGAGAATTCTAAGTACTAAAGAGCGCCCAGATTCTGCCAGATTTACTCCAGAACGCCACCGCTACCTTAGATTGAGACTTAGCATATAATTTCAGTTGTACTACATTAGAAGAGATTGTAATCATCGAGTGAACATCAATAAAATCATCAACTTCAGAGTGGACGTAGGCAAGATCGCCGAACCACTATAAATCTAGTGTTTCTGTTCATTATTTCTGAATCGTGATACTCTGTTTGCTTAGATTTGAGATTTGTGTGTGAATATTGTTGATTTATATCCATACACTGGTGCTTTCACAACATTCGGGGTTTGTGACCAATTTTGGCACAAACACTTTGGCGCTTTCACTGAGAATTGAACTCAGGAGTTCTATTATTTGAAAGTTGAATCAGAAGGCTAAGAGATTTAGATCCGAAGAATCATGATGAGACAAACTAGTAAAAGGCAGAGACCAGAGCGAAGTCAGCACGAAGGGAGTCAAGAGGCTTCCTCAGGAGCAAACCAAGCATCGATCTTCATCACCAGGGATGAGATGGAGACAATGATGAAGAGACAGGAGGAGATGATCCAGAATTTGCTTCAACAAATTGGACAACTTGGAGCGCAAAATCAAGGAACAACCAGGGCCCAGAACGATGCAGGACCATCCAACGCAGCGCCGGAGCTGGGGGGCGCACACTTAGGACATGTTGATCCGAACACGGGAAGAGAGACAAAGACATCCGAGCAACCTGACAGCGATAGAGGGATGAACGCTCAATCAGGGGGGCAAACACCTGAAAGCTCACACGGACTCGGGGGGCAGATCGAAGGTAGTGAACGTGGACTACAGCTTGGAGACAATGATAGATTGGCAGAGATGGTCAGGCGAGCCATGAGAGGTGGATTGGTAAACAGAGATCTTGAAGATGTGAACAGGAGTCCCTTTTCTCCTGCGATTAGATTGGCTAGGAACCCACCAGAATTCAAACTGCCAACAGTAGAAGGGTATGATGGGAGGACGGACCCTGCGGTCCATCTAACGAGGTATATAAGGCACATGGAAGTGCTGGGGGCATCACAGGAAGTCATGGCCCGGTGCTTCCCATTGTATTTGACAGACATAGCAGCTTTATGGTTCAGACAGCTAGAGAGCGGCTCCATTGCGACATGGACCGATTTGATTGAGAAATTTATGAGGCAATTCAGAGTTCATATTTCGAGACCCAAGAATGTGATGAGTTTGGCAACGCTAAAGCAGAAAGCTGGGGAGTCTTTGAGGAATTTCTTGACGCGATTCAATGCGACAGCAGCATCGGTGTATCGGCCAGATCCATCCATGGTTATGATGGCAGCTGTGTCCGGAGTAGCTGATGGCACGGAATTCAAAAATTCATTAACTAAGGATCCGCCAATGGATCTAGGAGAATTCTATCACGAGGCAGAAAAGTTTTTACGATTGGAAGATGTTAATGCTGAAAGAGAAGAAGGAGAGGGAATAGAAGTTTATGCACTTAAAGACAAAAAGCCTCTCGAAAATGATTCAGACAAGGATAAAGGAAAACGAAAGGCTGAGGACAATGGTGACAGGTCAAAGCGACTGCGGAGAGAGCCACGATTCACCACTTATTCAGAGCTGAATGAGAGTTTGGAGCGAATCTACCAAGATACACGAGAGCAAGTTCCCTACCGTAGGCCAATACGAAGGGATCCCACTGTTGACGAGAGGAAATCAGACAGATACTGCTTATTCCACGAACTGAATGGTCATAACACTAACGACTGTAGACATCTGAAGGATGAGGTGGAAGGGCACATTAGGAACGGTATGCTATTTCAGTATGTGAGAAGGCGAGCTCCAACAGTGGAGCCAGAGCGACCACCATCTACATCAGCTAGGGGTGCCCCCGAGCCGGGACACCGTATGATTATCAATTAATTAAAATAACGATGAACAAGTCGTAAACCTCTCACCAACATGGGTAAATCATTTGCACATGTGCGAGATCACGAACGGTCCATAAGCATGCGCTGAATGACTACTAACCCTATCATTGTGGGAATTTACACTTTGACATCCTTGCTTTGCTTTTGTTTCATCTTGATTTGAATATTTGAACTTGACTTTGTTTAACATTTCTGCTAAAGACTTATTTTCAATGAAAAAATGCTACTTGTGATTTCATAACGGCTAAGCCACTTACACATGTACGGGATCACGAACGGTCCCTAGGCATGCTCTGAGATGGCGATAAACCGTTGCAAGAAATAATCCGGGGATTCACCCGAACGTGAAACCTGGTATTGATGATACTAAGTCCCTCCCCGGGCACACTCAATTCGCCTCGAACGGCACCCGACCACGAACGGTCACAATTCGCCTCGAACGGCATCCGACCGCGAACGGTCACAATTCGATCGCGAACGATCACACTTCGCCACGAACGGCACCCGACCTCGAATGGTCACCATTAGCCTCGAACGGCACCCGACCTCGAACGGTCACCATTAGCCTCGAACGGCACCCGACCACGAACGGTCACAATTCGCCTCGAACGGCATCCGACCGCGAACGGTCACACTTCATCTAGTATAACATTCGATCACGAACGATCACACTCTGCCTCGTATGGCACTCGACCACGAACGGTCTCAGTTCACCTAATACGACATTCGATCGCAAACGATCACATTTTTGCCTCGTACGGCACACGATCGCGAACGATCACATTCCTCTTTCCACGTCACCCGACCGCGAACGATCACAACTCGCCTCGAACGGCACCCCTCACCTCAAATGGCTTGATCGCGAACGGTCGTCATTTGGGGCCATATAGAAATGCTAGATCGCGAACGGTCGAATTCCGCCTCAAATGGCTTGATCGCGAACGGTCGTCATTTGAGGTCATATAAAACTATCGATTTCTTTGCAGGGCATCAACAGGATATGAACATCCAGCTTATGGCATTACAAAACACACCTTCCTATCGCAAGGCATGTTTTGGGGGGCAAATGTTATCCCGCCTTTTGGCAAGGCCGTGACACCAAAAAGTTGACTGGAAAACTAAAGACAGTTCGTCGTAAAAGTTCGTTATGCACTGTTTCACCATGGATATCAATGAATTTTGTCCGAGTCCGGATCGGGCTACAATTGATAAGACACGTCAGGCAAAGTCGTATAAACCAACATTCCAAATTTCGAGGCGATCCGAGTTCGTATGCTCAAGATATCACCAACGAAAAATGGAGTAGACAGTCCTTAGTTCGAATCCATAGGCGAAACCTATGTTCGAATCCATGAAACACACATCCATCAGACCGGCATCACCTCGGCATGGTCGAATCCATGAGGAACACCTTTGCTTCGACTCCATCGAGCCAGCCCATGGTTCGAATCCGTCCCACTAGGCCTAGCTTCGAATCCATCAGATGGTCCGGTTTCGTATCCATTCCCCGAATCCACATTCGTTTCCTTCAAGTTATCCTTAGTTCGAATCCATGGAGATATCCTACTTCGAATCCAACGAGACGCCCTACTTCGAATCCATGCACAGATGTCTTCCCTCGAATCCATCTAGCTACGATTGACTTCGAATCGATCGAAGCATGTCGCTATCGATACGAGCGAAACGTCATTCGAATCGAAGGATTAATGACGTCTTCGAATCCATTGAGTCAAAGCAGAAGGGTCTTTAAGACGACTCGATCAAACTGGCGACAAAAGCGGATCGATGCGAGAAGCACGCGCCACGTCACTATAAGCATCGAGTCGACCCTATCGAGTCGAAGGGATCGATTCGAAGCATCCATGTTCCCCAGAAATGCAATATTGAATCGATCATAACTCGAGTTCTACAAGTCCAAATGCCATGAAATTTTCACAGAAGCTTAAGCACATGATGAAGAATGTCCACGCCAAATTTCAGCTCGATTGGATGATTTCTTGATCGATTCGAACCTAGGGTCGAATCGATCCCAAAGTGGGCCCGGATCTCCAGATTTCGGCCATGTGGGCCCCCTGACGTACCAGAACTGGTCTCCCCTCATTTTAGGCGAAATATCAGCCTCCTACACATATAAATAGAGCCCCTAGTCATTCAGAAAGGGGGTCGGAGAATTCTAAGTACTAAAGAGCGCCCAGATTCTGCCAGATTTACTCCAGAACGCCACCGCTACCTTAGATTGAGACTTAGCATATAATTTCAGTTGTACTACATTAGAAGAGATTGTAATCATCGAGTGAACATCAATAAAATCATCAACTTCAGAGTGGACGTAGGCAAGATCGCCGAACCACTATAAATCTCGTGTTTCTGTTCATTATTTCTGAATCGTGATACTCTGTTTGCTTAGATTTGAGATTTGTGTGTGAATATTGTTGATTTATATCCATACACTGGTGCTTTCACAACATTCGGGGTTTGTGACCAATTTTGGCACAAACACTTTGGTGCTTTCACTGAGAATTGAACTCAGGAGTTCTATCATTTGAAAGTTGAATCAGAAGGCTAAGAGATTTAGATCCGAAGAATCATGATGAGACAAACTAGTAAAAGGCAGAGACCAGAGCGAAGTCAGCACGAAGGGAGTCAAGAGGCTTCCTCAGGAGCAAACCAAGCATCGATCTTCATCACCAGGGATGAGATGGAGACAATGATGAAGAGACAGGAGGAGATGATCCAGAATTTGCTTCAACAAATTGGACAACTTGGAGCGCAAAATCAAGGAACAACCAGGGCCCAGAACGATGCAGGATCATCCAACGCAGCGCCGGAGCTGGGGGGCACACACTTAGGACATGTTGATCCGAACACGGGAAGAGAGACAAAGACATCCGAGCAACCTGACAGCGATAGAGGGATGAACGCTCAATCAGGGGGGCAAACACCTGAAAGCTCACACGGACTCGGGGGGCAGATCGAAGGTAGTGAACGTGGACTACAGCTTGGAGACAATGATAGATTGGCAGAGATGGTCAGGCGAGCCATGAGAGGTGGATTGGTAAACAGAGATCTTGAAGATGTGAACAGGAGTCCCTTTTCTCCTGCGATTAGATTGGCTAGGAACCCACCAGAATTCAAACTGCCAACAGTAGAAGGGTATGATGGGAGGACGGACCCTGCGGTCCATCTAACGAGGTATATAAGGCACATGGAAGTGCTGGGGGCATCACAGGAAGTCATGGCCCGGTGCTTCCCATTGTATTTGACAGACATAGCAGCTTTATGGTTCAGACAGCTAGAGAGCGGCTCCATTGGGACATGGACCGATTTGATTGAGAAATTTATGAGGCAATTCAGAGTTCATATTTCGAGACCCAAGAATGTGATGAGTTTGGCAATGCTAAAGCAGAAAGCTGGGGAGTCTTTGAGGAATTTCTTGACGCGATTCAATGCGGCAGCAGCATCGGTGTATCGGCCAGATCCATCCATGGTTATGATGGCAGCTGTGTCCGGAGTAGCTGATGGCACGGAATTCAAAAATTCATTAACTAAGGATCCGCCAATGGATCTAGGAGAATTCTATCACGAGGCAGAAAAGTTTTTACGATTGGAAGATGCTAATGCTGAAAGAGAAGAAGGAGAGGGAATAGAAGTTTATGCACTTAAAGACAAAAAGCCTCTCGAAAATGATTCAGGCAAGGATAAAGGAAAATGAAAGGCTGAGGACAATGGTGACAGGTCAAAGCGACTGCGGAGAGAGCCACGATTCACCACTTATTCAGAGCTGAATGAGAGTTTGGAGCGAATCTACCAAGATACACGAGAGCAAGTTCCCTACCGTAGGCCAATACGAAGGGATCCCACTGTTGACGAGAGGAAATCAGACAGATACTGCTTATTCCACGAACTGAATGGTCATAACACTAACGACTGTAGACATCTGAAGGATGAGGTGGAAGGGCACATTAGGAACGGTATGCTACTTCAGTATGTGAGAAGGCGAGCTCCAGTAGTGGAGCCAGAGCGACCACCATCTACATCAGCTAGGGGTGCCCCCGAGCCGGGACATCGTATGATTATCAATTAATTAAAATAACGATGAACAAGTCGTAAACCTCTCACCAACACGGGTAAATCATTTGCACATGTGCGAGATCACGAACGGTCCATAAGCATGCGCTGAATGACTACTAACCCTATCATTGTGGGAATTTACACTTTGACATCCTTGCTTTGCTTTTGTTTCATCTTGATTTGAATATTTGAACTTGACTTTGTTTAACATTTCTGCTAAAGACTTATTTTCAATGAAAAAATGCTACTTGTGATTTCATAATGGCTAAGCCACTTACACATGTACGAGATCACGAACGGTCCCTAGGCATGCTCTGAGATGGCGATAAACCGTTGCAAGAAACAATCCGGGGATTCACCCGAACGTGAAACCTGGTATTGATGATACTAAGTCCCTCCCCGGGCACACTCAATTCGCCTCGAACGGCACCCGACCACGAACGGTCACAATTCGCCTCGAACGGCATCCGACCGCGAACGGTCACAATTCGATCGCGAACGATCACACTTCGCCACGAACGGCACCCGACCTCAAACGGTCACCATTAGCCTCGAACGGCACCTGACCTCGAACGGTCACCATTAGCCTCGAACGGCACCCGACCACGAACGGTCACAATTCGCCTCGAACGGCATCCGACCGCGAACGGTCACACTTCATCTAGTATAACATTCGATCACGAACGATCACACTCTGTCTCGTATGGCACTCGACCACGAACGGTCTCAGTTCACCTAATACGACATTCGATCGCAAACGATCACATTTTTGCCTCGTACGGCTCACGATCGCGAACGATCACATTCCTCTTTCCACGTCACCCGACCGCGAACGATCACAACTCGCCTCGAACGGCACCCCTCACCTCAAATGGCTTGATCGCGAACGGTCGTCATTTGGGGCCATATAGAAATACTAGATCGCGAACGGTCGAATTCCGCCTCAAATGGCTTGATCGCGAACGGTCGTCATTTGAGGTCATATAAAACTATCGATTTCTTTGCAGGGCATCAACAGGATATGAACATCCAGCTTATGGCATTATAAAACACACCTTCCTATCGCAAGGCATGTTTTGGGGGGCAAATGTTATCCCGCCTTTTGGCAAGGCCGTGACACCAAAAAGTTGACTGGAAATCTAAAGACAGTTCGTCGTAAAAGTTCGTTATGCACTGTTTCACCATGGATATCAATGAATTTTGTCCAAGTCCGGATCGGGCTACAATTGATAAGACACGTCAGGCAAAGTCGTATAAACCAACATTCCAAATTTCGAGGCGATCCGAGTTCGTATGCTCAAGATATCACCAACGAAAAATGGAGTAGACAGTCCTTAGTTCGAATCCATAGGATAAACCTATGTTCGAATCCATGAAACACGCATCCATCAGACCGGCATCACCTCGGCATGGTCGAATCCATGAGGAACACCTTTGCTTCGACTCCATCGAGCCAGCCCATGGTTCGAATCCGTCCCACTAGGCCTAGCTTCGAATCCATCAGATGGTCCGGTTTCGTATCCATTCCCCGAATCCACATTCGTTTCCTTCAAGTTATCCTTAGTTCGAATCCATGGAGATATCCTACTTCGAATCCAACGAGACGCCCTGCTTCGAATCCATGCACAGATGTCTTCCCTCGAATCCATCTAGCTACGGTTGACTTCGAATCGATCGAAGCATGTCGCTATCGATACGAGCGAAACGTCATTCGAATCGAAGGATTAATGACGTCTTCGAATCCATTGAGTCAAAGCAGAAGGGTCTTCAAGACGACTCGATCAAACTGGCGACAAAAGCGGATCGATGCGAGAAGCACGCACCACGTCACTATAAGCATCGAGTCGACCCTATCGAGTCGAAGGGATCGATTCGAAGCATCCATGTTCCCCAGAAATGCAATATTGAATCGATCATAACTCGAGTTCTACAAGTCCAAATGCCATGAAATTTTCACAGAAGCTTAAGCACATGATGAAGAATGTCCACGCCAAATTTCAGCTCGATTGGATGATTTCTTGATCGATTCGAACCTAGGGTCGAATCGATCCCAAAGTGGGCCCGAATCTCCAGATTTCGGCCATGTGGGCCCCCTGACGTACCAGAACTGGTCTCCCCTCATTTTAGGCAAAATATCATTCTCCTACACCTATAAATAGAGCCCCTAGTCATTCAGAAAGGGGGTCGGAGAATTCTAAGTACTAAAGAGCGCCCAGATTCTGCCAGATTTACTCCAGAACGCCACCGCTACCTTAGATTGAGACTTAGCATATAATTTCAGTTGTACTACATTAGAAGAGATTGTAATCATCGAGTGAACATCAATAAAATCATCAACTTCAGAGTGGACGTAGGAAAGATCGCCGAACCACTATAAATCTCGTGTTTCTGTTCATTATTTCTGAATCGTGATACTCTGTTTGCTTAGATTTGAGATTTGTGTGTGAATATTGTTGATTTATATCCATACACTGGTGCTTTCACAACATTCGGGGTTTGTGACCAATTTTGGCACAAACAAGGTTCAAAAAATAAAAATACGTTTTTAAATTCTGGCTACAAGCATATAGTAGGATATATATAAATCTTTTTAATTTACATACAAATAACATATGATCTGTTTAATGGAGACCGCACTTATTTATGCAGATTCGTGATATTGAGCAAAAAAACAATGACAACATAATTACATAATGAATAATATATATAGTATGAAATAGATTATCACCTTTCACCGAAGCCTAATTGATACACTTAGAAACATTGAATCTATACACTCCTTGAATCGAATCCTGAATCCAGAAATTGCTACCTTCTGAATGCAGCTACCAGCGATAATCGAATTGAATTTTGTTTGATGTTTTAAAGCTTGAAAATTTGAGATATGGAGATGGGAGAGGCCATCCTAATCTGATGTAGAGGAGAGGCAAAAAGTAAAAATGAGAAATGAGGGTTAGAGTGATTTGAATAAAGGAGATCATAAGGAGTAAAATAAAGACCTAGATCATTATTTTTCTCTTACCTAATCTTCTCACTTTAATTCAAAATATAACCCACCTTTAGCCATCATATGGGTGGCCTCCCCTAGGTTAACCATGGCCACACTCTATCAAGCCTCATATGAGCCTCAAAATCATTTCAAGCCTGATCAATAATTAGCACATTTAAATCTAATTTAAATGTGTATCGATATCGTATATCGATTAGTGTATTTATAACTATTGTATACACACACATTTACTGTTAATCAATAAACATCAAATAAAAATTTATAATTAATATTTCGTAAATATTAAAAAATTTAGTTAACTCATAACAATTATAATTTAATTAAGTCGGGTGGTAACAGGAGTATTCAACGTTTCGATTGTGTGACTCCTAGGTGTAAATTCGGCCAACGATTAATAATCTACAATAAGTTACAGAATTTGCCCTAGGGCATACCCATAACTCTATCACGGTGTTCATACTCAACTCCCTTCAAGAACTCTAAAGTATGTGTACTATCTTGCGGTCTCTCTCGCTCAATTCCATGGACAAGTCAATGCATCTGACAGGCTCTTTAGCCATACTAACAAATCTTTATAAGAGATTTACAAGGGTTATATTCATCGGACTAAACTTCATACGATCAAACATCTTTTTGAATAAAATGTTAACCAACTTCCCACAATCAATTATAATTCGTGTAACAACGGCCGTAATCACCATGTGGTCCAACGTCGGTGCTTGCACCTAGTCAGCATCCTTATTATGCAAACAATGCCATCATTTATTGTTTTCGGTTGTTTTTCTAGAGCTCCGACTTCAATAGTAAAAAAACTCTCATGTTGCACAGGCTTTAACGAATTTCCATACCTCTCCATCTCATTCCTACTCTTCTTTGCTGGATGTGGTCCTCCAGAAATAGTGTTTATCACAATTCAACTATGAAGGCTCCTTGGCCCCTCTCCATTGGGGTCCATGCTGGTTCCTTTGGGCATTCTTCACTTAGGGTCTATTATTCTATCCGCCATCTTTCAGATCTCTCATGCATTGCTGCAACATTTTCATTTGGATCAAGTCCTCAATCACATCACTCAAGTGACGACACTCACTGGTATTATACCCATGAGTTTCGTGGAAGCAGCATTACTTCCCCAAGCGCCATTCAGCTTCAGTAGCCTCTCTTCGGGGAAGTTTCTTATAGTTTTTTGTACCCTATGTGGCAAGGTAGCTATTTTCAACTGTATCATTTAAGGAAGTGTAATCTCCTGGCCTTATGTACCTTGGACGCTTCTTGGTGTCCTGCTTCTTCCTACCAGTGCCCTGGTTTCTCCTTTTCCAATTATTATCATTCCTGGCATTCACCGCAACATTTCCAATGCTCTCACTGGTTTGCTTAATTATGACATTGCTCTGCACAACCTCATTTGAAGCTCTACCTCCGATCAATCTAGCGGTTAGTTCTGCATCTTCCAAGCACAGAAATCTGGATACCTTGTGATAGAATTCTTCAGTGGTAGGTGTTTGTTTTCTTATTAACCACCAAACTCTATATCTGGGAGTATCCTTTGGATTAGTGCCATCAAAACAATATCCACCTTTGGGTTACTAACTTCAGTCACAATAGTGTTAAATCACTTCATAAAATCTTTAAGTCTCTTCGAAACTTTAATAGATGCTTGATGTGCACGTAAATGTGCATATTTTTACCACCATATTTAATCTATTTAAATTAAATAAATGATCATATTGGGTATTTTAACTTGTTTAAACCAAAATTCAAATAATTCCAAATTGTCACATATTCATCTTCATCCAAGGGCAAAATAGACATTTTTGTGCATAAATTAACTTGAGAAAAATTGATTATAAATTTCCATACTATTTTGTAGGAATTTGATTTCAATTACAAGTGGTTTGAAGAAGAAGATGTGCATGCACAAATAGAACACAAAGGAATGAAGATGGAAATAATTCAAAGTGAAGATCATGGAGGACCCCACCCACTTACCTTGATTTTCAAATTAGGAGCTAAGCACATGATAAAAGGACATTAAAGCTTCATGTACATTTAAGTGGGGGATTAGTGGATGTTAATGATTACCTGGCCACCAGACTACCTCAAGGGCAATTTGGGCATTCCCCAAAAATATGAATTAGGGTTGAACACTTGTATAAATACCCCATATCATCATGTAACCCCTCCTCTCCCTTAGTCTCTCTTTTAGGCTCTCTTCTCTTAGTCTCTCTTTATTTAGTTTAGGCTCAAAATAAAAGGACAAGCTCTCTCTCTTTTCATGGCTACTTAGCCATTTCTACTTCATGTAACTTTCCTTTTTTTTATGCAATGTAATTATTGTTTCCTTTTAATTACATGTTCATTTCCTTTCATGCTAGTAGTGTAGATTTTCTTTTATGCAATTAGAATAGTTTTATTTCATTTAGCTTTCATTTTGCTTTCTTTTTGCTTTCTTTTTGCTTTCATGTTGCAAGCTACATTTGTTAATCAAATGACAAATATGAGAGGCTAAACCCCTTCAATTTAGGGGAAATGAAGCTCTCTAATTATGTAGCTTCAACTATTTGTTAATTCATGCTCTCTTTTTATGCTTAATGATGATGATAGAAATGGTTTACTAGTTGTTTTTGCTTTGAATTTTATAGCCTATATTGTTGACACCAAATAGGCTATGCTTAAACAATCACTAACACTAATTGCCTCTTCATCAAAATATGATTATGGCAAAAGAAAGTGATTTGAAATTAAAATTTGATGGTCTATATTTCTAATCAATAGTTAATAAGCCATACTTAAAATAGATTTCATTTTCATTGTCAAGTTTCATGAAAGTTAGTAAGTGGTTTAAGGGGTGTGTCAAAGTTTGATGGTTTATGTTGGCTAACTAATAGCACAAATATGCCATACTTATGATAGGCACATCAATTAAAGCACTAATGACCATAAAAGAGAGATTATGATTTCATATGTGTTGAACTACATGATATAGAGAGTGGATTTATTCTCTAAATTGTCATTTAACTCTTATATTTGCATCTCTTTTCTTTTAGTTAGTTAGCTAATTTTCTAATTCTCTAGCTTAACTTTCACTCGACTTTGGTTTAATTTGATTGAATAGATTTTTAAAATCATCAATTCCCTACGGATCGAACCATATTTGCCACGTACTACTAGTGTACGTCGTGCGCTTGCAGTTTATTTTTAATTTAAATTCGTTCGACAGTTTTCTAAACCGATAGAATTTCCATCGTCGAACAATGCTCAATAATGACATCACATCCTTTGGTTAAGCTATGTGGAGCCTGAACAACTCCATAAACTTTTTCACCAATTGATCAAATGAAGATATGGATCTCGACCCGAGCCAAGTGAATCACTTTATAGCCACCCCATCTAAGAATATGGGGAACTTCTGTAACTTGCTATGTCTATTGCTCATGGACCATCCATGTGCTACCTATACTTTAGTGGATGTTATCTAGGATCTGTTGTTCCTTTATACGATGTGATTATTAGCATAACAAATTTCTTAAGGTAACTCTCTTGTAGTATATCATCAGTGAATGGAGTTCTTCTGGGTGCTGAACCACATTCGTCATTATTTCTATGCTGATTTTTGTTCGATAATCTCTCAATCATATTCGCTATGAACTCCTTGCTGGTTTGAGTAGCTGGACGATTGTCAGGGACTGCCTCAAGGGTTTGACTCTGCAAACGCTCTTGGTTCGTCGCATGACATCTATGCTCTTATGTCTTTGGGAGAGCCACTCATACAGATCTGCTATTGCACCTTGCTGGTTCTATATCCTTCGTTCGAGCACCATCAGTCTGCGCACCATCATTCCGCCCAATGTCATTACCCATGTCTTGCAAATTATTCGGTAAGTTAACATCATCAAGTGGTAGAGCACCAGCACAAACTTTAACATGGTCAGTAATGACATGATTTTAGTCGGTACCGACCATGTTGGTCATGCTCAAACTTAGCCACTCCCTCCAATTTGCCTCTTTGACGTCCCAACAGCATTTCCCTTCAACTTTTGTTTGTCGTCCCTCCTATTCTAATGTGATTTAGAACTTGAAGACAATGAACTCTTAGGGCTCTTTCTACGCCTTTGTGACTACTGGACTAGCAAAGCAAGGCTTCTTTCCATCCTTTCAAAGATAGAATTCTGGTTACCACACACCCTCTGATTCATCTCATCTATTATTATACCAAATTCCACTTTGGACACATCTCCTGTTGTTGGTGCCAAAAATGGCGTAACACCCAAAAATCTGTAGAAATATGGAGATCTAGCAGAAAGTGTATGCAAAAAGTAAAGAGACACAAGAATTTTTATAGTGGTTCGGTAATCTCTATCCTACATCCACATTATATTATTTTTTATTAGAAGTTTGACGGTCACTAGTACAAGCGATTTGCTGATCTAAGTCCTAGAACAACAAATAGTAGCTTCCTAGGTGACTTTAATGGAGGAGGAATCTGAGATGAAGAAGAAGAACTAAAAGTCCTTTTCTAGTAGTCATAGGGTCTATATTTATAGAGGAAATCATCAATTGAGTCAGAAGCCCACAAAGTCCAAAGTCCATACGCAAGCTCGAAGGAGTAGGAGAGCCATGGCCAACCCAATCATCAATTGAAACCTCTCGGTACTAAGAGGTTTTTCAAAGTACCAAGAAGTTTGTATTGGTGGAAGTTTCCACCTTCTTCTTCCATTCTGCTTCCTATCTCTGAATCACTATGTTCCGAATATTTTTCCTTTGAGATTTAGTTCTTTCAAACAGGTTCTGTTGCCGCTTATTTTTGCTTGCCTTCAGTCAGAAAGTCCTTTGAGTTGCTCATTCATTCTTTGAGAAAAGTACTTCACGAGAATCGCTTGAGGTAGTGCTTCAAGTACATGAGGTACAGTGGGTCCAAAGTGAAGAGAAAAGCTCTCGGTACCGATAGGTCAATTGAAACCACTCGGTACCAGGAGGTCCACTTTGCTTTGTTGCCTTTGCAACTTCTTAAGTGTCATCCTTTTGTCCTTCTAATCATGTTTCCAAGTTCGTGAGTTGTTCCATCTTTATTTTAGCCTTCTAATTCCAGTTGAAATCTGATTAGTTAAAAAGTCAGTTCACACTTGCCCTCCAAAGTACGCCTTAAGAATGTAAGGTGTGCTTTGCTGAAGAACAAGTTTCAGAAGTAGTCGGTCAGTCTTCAGTAGTTGAGTTTCCAGTTATCCATCGGTTCAAGTTGCGGTGAACCATCCGATTCCTTCGGATTCTCCTACAAATCTATGGTCATTCCAGACCGTCATAGCTAAGGATTGCGTTCCTCGCTAAATGTTAGTCTTAAATCTTAATCAGTCCATTTTTATCTACAATTATCATGTCTTATATCAAAATCGCCCTGTGTTCGTTCGAGATTTATCTATTTTAGTTTGATTGCAAGATGTTCAAATCCTAAGGTCAAGTCGTTCGTTCTAGGGTTAGATCTCTTTGGATCATTTATCATTCAATCTAAGGTTTGATCTCTCTGGATCGTTTAACATCCAATCTAGGGTTCGATCTCTCTGGATCCTTGGTGAGTCTAATCTGCTTGCTCTCCGGCAAGGGGACTCAATGACTAAGCAAGTCCATCCGCTCACTCTCCGATGAGAGGACATACTTTTGATCTCTCTGAATCCCTGTTGAGTCTAATCCACTTGCTCTCCGGTAAGGGGACTCAACGATTAAGCAAGTCCACCCGCTCACTCTCTAATAAGGGACTTACTTCTTGTGGTCATCGCCTTGTCTCTCTGGACGAGACTACCATGATCAATACCAGTCATCGCGTTCAAGTAGTTTTCGAAAATCAAATATTAAAATCAAAGAAAGCAAGCAAACATCCTAAATATTCATCCCATACATCCGACTTAGAGCGTGCCTAGAGACCAATCATGGTCTTGTACACGTGTAGGAGGTCTGAAGTTATTACTATCTTGATTATCAAAAATGGAAAGCAAAGCATGGAAGATGAACAAGACTCTTACCCATCTCGATCATTGGATTACCGGTCTTGACCCAAATCTCTGGTTGTGTCTTGATGCATTCACCGTAGATGGTGGCTGCTCTAGCTGCACCATCACACTTTGGTTCCTTACATGCTGCGGTAGCTAGTTGCTTCGAATCAGCTCTTCTATCAAATCGCGAAGGTGTCTGCACTTGTTTGTTTCATGTCCATCTAGCTCATGGAACAAGCAAAACTTTTCAGACCTTTTCTCCCGATCCGTAGGTTCCTTCTTAGCTGGCCTCCGATAGGGGATCTACCCCCTGGTATCTAGGTATATTCTCTCCAAGGTTACGGTTAGGTCAGTGTAAGAAGAGAATTTTGATTCCTTTCTTGGTCGCTTTGGATCTTCAAAGTTATCTTCAGCTTTTCATTTTCCTTTATCTTCACCATATCTTGCTTCGGATGGTCCTCCGTCATTTACTGCATTTATTTCAGCATTTTCAGCTCCAGCGTTTTCCTAATGCAAGTACTTTTCTGCCTCGTGATAGGACTTCATAAGATCCATTGGTGGGTCCTTTTCCAAAGCAATCTTAAAGTTTGCCTTATTCACAACTCCTGAAACTGTAGCCATCGGAATCAACGATGGATCCGGTTTGTCAACTACTACAGCTGCCATGTTAAACCTAGTCAAGTAGCTCCTTAGGGTCTCTCCAACTCTTTGCTTCATGCTTGATAGCATCATCACATTCTTTGGTCGTGAAATTTGAACCAGCGAATTGTCTCATAAACGGCTCACTAGCTCAGTCCATGTGGTTATGGACCCATTCTCTAGCTATCTAAACTATATTGCTACTAAATTTGTTATGTACAATGGGAAGCACTGCCCCATCACCTCCTCAGAAGCACCCAACACATTTATGTATCAGATGTATCTCATTAAATGAACTGTTGGATCTGTCTTTCCATCATAAATTTTCAATGTCGAAAGCTTGAAATCACAGGAATTCCTTGCATACCTAATGTTAGCGATAAATAGATTCTTGTTTACATCCTTCAAACTCTAGTCTGGTGGTCCATCCCTGACTATCCTTTTGACCTACTCAGCTATTCGATGGTTGTCGTCCAATGGAGGTTTCGATCAATAGCTGCATTCTACCCCCCGCTCCTACAAGGAAATTTCGGCACATACTCCTTTGGTTGCAAGCTTGCATTCTGATCCCTACCTCTGGCTTCATTCTGCTCCCGTTCCTATGGGAAACTTTGGTACATACTCTTTCGATTGTTGTGCATTTGCATTGTGCCTTGCGTTTCTAGCCCCAACATCCTTCGTTCTTGGCATCTCAGCTCGCCCTAATCCCGAACCAATATTGCCCCGAATTGATTCCTCTCGATACTGAGAGGAGGTCGGTACCGGCAGGTTCTGGTCATAAGAGGATTGTTCCGGTTTGCTCTGCTCAAATTCCAGATGTTCCTGCAATGGCTTCCGACCTTTGATTCTAAATTACAACAGCTCAGCTCTTCCTGGCTATCCCATCCTTTGGAAAAATCCCTCTATCATTTCCTGTTGTCGAACCATCATTCCATCATGCATCTCCTTCATCATTCTTTCCATCTCCTATCTAGTCACATAGATGGATTGGTTAGAATTTGAGGACACCTCTTGGTTGCCTCTATGTTCTGATTGACTTCCTCCAATCCCAGGTCTGGTGTTAGGCTTCTTCATCTTCTCCAAATTTCAAATCCATGCTCGTTTCTCAATGAAAGCACTAAAATATTAGTGCCAAAAATGGCACAACATCCAAAACCCATAGAAATATGTAGATCTAGCGAAAAGTGTGACGCCCCACCTCTATGCTCATAATAACAAAGAGTATTAAAAGAAATACTGTCTATTATTACGAAGAATAAGGCTGGATAGGAGCGGCCATCCGTAGTTGGCCTTACGCTAATATTGGTTACCTCGATAGGAGTGGTATATACTTTTCATTTTTCATCTTATTTATTTACTCCCATCGACATACCCAATTATCAGTATAAAACAAACTACGATGGTTCGTAATAGTTTAGGACATTAGATATAATAATAACACAGATAATATAAATGCAGAACACAGATAAAACAAAAGTCTCATATATATATATAACTGATGTCAGTTACAATATAGTTGACACAATACATATGATACAACTACAACTATCGACTCAAGGAGTTATATATACAAGTACATTATCGAGTAATATACATGAATACATATCAGCTTAAAACAGACACACTGACTACTACTAAAGACGTAGACCACTTCAAATGATATGAAAAGTCTTCATAGCTCAACAGCAACTCAAAGCAGGAAATCTACAACCTGAAATAACTCGGGTCTGACCCGAGTATTAAATTCAAAAGAATAATTCAAAATCAGTTATTAATGCACAGAAGCAATAATAATCAACATCAAATAGACGACAATCATAGGAATCTCGTATATCCAACTCTCGATACGAGAATTGGATAACGGCAGATATAACACTAAACAGTGTTAAACGACAAATCAACAATCCAAATCAGAATACAACTCCAAAGCATTGAACTTAACCAACGAAACAATTCAACAAATCGAAACATCAATTTAAACTGTCAAAACTGATAGGGCTGCAGTACACGCACGCGTGTACTGCCTCGCCACTATCGTAGGAGATACGCGAAAGCTCAGTGAAAGTCACAATGATCGCAAGGTCAAACTACACAAAAGAAAGCAGAAACAACTGCATAATAAAACTGCAGTTGAAACAAGCGGGTAACCAGGAAACTAAACAGTCAAACAACGACAACTCAAGTGTCAAGCTCAACTGGATAGCACGCCCTGGTCTAAATGCACAAAACAATTACAAAGCAACCACCATAGTGAAACTGCAGTTGCAAATACAAAGAAAACAGTGGCAACAGTTCAGATGACCATGAACTAAGGTAAAGACCGCAAAATGACATCAAAGGTAAAGACTCAGCAATGTCAAAGCCAAGAAGAACTACATGACAAACTTAATACAAATGTCAAAGCAGGCTACAGAGCAGCCCAATGCACCAATGAATCATCAAAGGCTATAGCAAATATAATTACTACAAAAATTCCAACCACTGCAACAATACATATATGAAACATAAACCAGATATGATCAAAGAGCCCAGGTTTACAATGAAACCAGATATGAAACAATTTCACAAATGCAAAGGACCATAAATGCAGATATATACCAATATCTAGTGAACATTAACAATCAGTGACAAATGCAGTATTCAAGTAATGGTCAAAAGCATCATGTACGAGTCTACAATATCACAAGTAGTTCAAGTAAAACAATGTCTAGTGAATGACTCAAATGATCTAGACTACAGCAACAATACAAAAGCTACAGTGCAGACACCAGTTCAAAAATGCATCAGAAAACTCAAGTGAAGCTACATGAAAATGCAACTCAGTGACTACACATGCACTAGTAAAACCAAAATAGCCAACATGAACAAATGAGCTCATGTGGACAGTGCAAAAGCTAAAACATAATGATCAGCCACCAAAGTGCAGAGCAACTACAAAGTGCAGTGGAACTACAGCATTACAACAGAGATCAAGTTCAGTGACTACAAGAGTGAACACATAAACAACATCAAAGTGCAACCTAACAGTATCAATGACCAGCACAAGCAAGGTGTTTGCAAAGTCGAGATAATGTGGCAACTAAATATACTGTGAAACAAGTATATCAAGACTCAAATCAGACAAGATCAACTCAAAGCAATTGACTACAAACAGTTATACAGACAACAAGTCTACAACAGTGTCTTGAATGCAACTACAAGGCATGAAACCACTGCGCAATGCTCAAGCAAAGAATAGATGGCCAGAGACGAAGCTCACAGGGGCCATAAGGTCAAAGCTTTATTTCACAGTGAAGTCAAAATGGAAATTCACGAAAACTATGAAATTATACTGAAGTCAAGCGGTAAAATCCAAGTGTCAGAGAAATCGAGTTTAAAATTCAAGTGCATGAGATTCACGAATGAAACAAGGATCAGGCTACAAAAGCATATGAGATGTAGACTATAATGAGAGCAATCACCAAGTCCAATGAGATAGAATGGAATGCAAATTGCAAGACAGTAGTGAGTGCAGACAAGACCAACTCGATGCAACTGACCACAAACAACAGGCAAACAGTTGAATTAGATGTGAGATTTTACTCACCTTGCCACTGAAGTGAAGACGAAGCTGTAGCTTCAAATAAGAACCGCCAAAAGCAAACAGCAAAGCCGAAGCCAGAGTCATCACAAAGGAGCTGAAGTCGAGTTTCAGAAACCCTAAGGAGCGTGCAAAGCCAAATCCAAGCACGAATATAATTCTCAAGCAAAGCCGAGCAATTAAGAGACAAAGCCCAAGTCACAGAGGAACGTATTAACTGGAAGCAACCGTAAGTAGCAATCAAAGAACGACCAGCAATCGATCGGTGATCCAGTTTGAAGCATCAAAATAGCAGAAGCCCTAATTTCAATTGAGAACGAGAGCCACCATTTTTTTTTGATTTAGGGTTATGGATGAATAAAAATGAGAAAGGGGTCGGGTTGGTCTTAGATGATCATCACGGCTCAAAACAACTAAATGAAAACGTGGGCCAACTTAAAATTTAAAGCCCGCATACTATTTCACAAATTCAATAAGAATTTCAATTTGATTTTTAAAAGAATTTCGATTGTTTAAATGCCAAACGACTAGCAACCCAATTAAATCGTCACATGACGATGATAATAATAATATTGTGAAATCCCGGGTTGTTACAAAAAGTATATGTAAAAAGTAAAGAGACACAAGAATTTTTATAATGGTTTTGCAATCTCTGACGTACTTCCACTTTACATTTTGTTTATTAGAGGTTTGAGAGTCACTAGAACAAGGAGTTTACTGATCTAAGTCCTAGAACAACAAATAGTAGCTTCCTAGGTGACTTTAATGGAGGTGGAATATGAGATAAAGAAGAACCAAAAGTCCTTTTCTAGTAACCGTAGGGTCTATATTTATAGAGGAAATCACCAATTTAGTATACGCCCACGAAGTTCAAGGTCCAAATGCAAGCCCGAAGAGGTTTCTCTTAGTACCGAGTGGTTTGTGTTGGTGGAAGTTTCCACCTTCTTCTTCCATTCTGCTTCCTATCTCCGACCTGCTACATTATGAATATTTTCCTTTGAGATTTAGTTCTTTCAAAGAGGTTCTGGTATTGCTTGTTCTTGCTTGCCTTCAGCCAGAAAGTCCTTTGAGTTGCTTATCCATTCTTCAACAAAAGTACATCACGAAAATCACTTGAGGTGGTGCTTCAAGTACAGGAGCTTCATGAGGACCAAAGTGAAGAGAAAAGCTCTCGGTATTGAGAGGTCAATTGAAACCACTTGGTACCGAGAGTTCCACTTTGCTCCATTGCCTTTGCAAATTTTTGATTATCATCCTTTTGTCCTTCTAACTAAGTTTTCAAGTTTGTGGGTTGTTCCATCTTTATTTTGGCCTTCTAATTCCAGTTGATACCTGCTTGGTTAAAAGTTGATTAACACCTACGATGAAGAAGGTCCTAGAAATGCATGCGTTGTCTGAGTGGTTTCTTTATTATGATGAGAAGCTTCATCTTCGCCGGTAGTAGCCCCAGATCCTGTGGAAAGTCTCTTATGTGTCATATCTTTTATATCTGATGTAGTTTCCTTTCCAAATCTCAATAACTTCAGATATACAACCACAAACTTCTAGATATAACTTTTTGATGCTCGAGACCGAAAGGTTTAAGGTAGATCTTCACTTGAAAAGATCGATTTTCCATGAAAGAACCAAAAATGTTAGGTCAAAAAGTGCTACAACACCCTAAATCGAAATAAAACGAGGATAGACATTCAAAAATGAGAATAGAACAGAAGAAAAACTAGGATTTTTATAGTGGTTTAGCTAAATCAAGTGCATACGTCCACTTAATCTTATTGCTATCGGATCTGCCATGAATACAAACGATTCCACAATGATTTCAATTCTAGAAAACAAGACAGTCTCGGGTTTGATAGTAATTCGTAGCAAAATTGGTTTTATGGAAGTGAGAGTATGAAGAACCGGGGGTTAAGACACTACGTACATTCGACGACTCTCGATTAGTGGTTTGCCAAGCTAAGAAGGAATTTCAAGCTATGGGAGCGAGACATGCCCCTTACTTGAAAAGGGCACTGGAACTGGTTAATGATATTATAACATTACACAATCTGTAACGACCCGTATTTTCGAAAAAGAAGAAAATTCAAATTTTAGAATTTAATACGGTAAGAAATTAAAAATTTATGATTTTAAATAAAATTTACTTTGAATTGTAACATCTGATTTTGATTTAATAAAGCGACAACTATTTTATGTGATTTCAAACGTATGGTTTAGTAAAAGTTTAATTGGATAGATTTAATATTGTGTAAAGCATGAAATCAATTTATGATTAATTGGAATTGGGTTTTAATTGTAAATTAACTTCTAATCTATTTGTAAACAATAAATGTGTAATTATGTATTCAAACTTATTTAAATTTTAGTCTTGATTTTTGCTCATCTTACATATCAACCTATTGAAATTAAATTGTTAATAAAATTTAGTATAATTGGATTTTACATAAAAGGAAAGAAATATTAATTTTAATTTAATAAGGCTTAATTAGTTAAACGATTCAGAAATTGAGAAAATTGAGAATTTAATACTGCATTAGTTAATATTAGCCTTTTTATTTAAGGAACTAGAAATTATAAACCAATGAATATCCAACTATATTAATTTGAAATATAGTTTATTTTGAAATTAAATAAAGGTGAATTTTATTGAATATAATAAACTGAAATCTACCATTTAAAACAAACAATAGAATTTTATGACGGAAATTTGACATTTGCTATGCGTCCATCTAGACATAGCAAATGGCAAATTTTCGTCGAATAATATAAATGTTCTATCAGTCGTTAGAAATTCAGTTTAAATCAGTTAATAACAGTTGAATTTAAAAGTGTTCCGAAACCTAAATATGTCAACATGAGAAAATTTATTTAGAACACCCTGAATAAGACTGCGTAATCCATTTCGCGAAATTCAGACGTTTATAGCTCCGTTTGGATTTTTCCGTACGGGTTAGCAACGTATATCAATGTCAGTTTATCAACCTGGAAATTTTAATAGTTTTATAACGTAATTAAATGAAAATTTGATATTTGTAATGCGTCTTCTTAAACATAGCAACTGGTAAATTTTCATCAAATAATTTGAAAGTTTATTTTCCTGTGTAATTTTATTTCAATTTAAATTGGTTAATATTTGATGATAATAAAATGTTTTCCAAACCTGAATATTTTTATACAGAAAATTTGTAAATCATCTTCTGAGTGAGACGTCATATTTCGTTTCTCAAAATTTGGACTGTTATTGCTCCGTCGATCTTATTTTCGATGAAATGGCAGCATTTCGGTACCGATATCGAATTTTGATAGGATGATCGTACCACTGATATCTGTATACCATTTTGATGGTCTCATCGTGCTGGTCTCTACGGTATATTCAATTCTGTGTTTTGAAGTCCGGTACATAGTGGAATCCGCGAAACCGGTAACCGATCGGTATTGGATCCGTCACCTTTTGTTTTCTTTTGCGCTTCAAATTTGAACCATGATTGCCAAGCAAAAATCAATTGCTTTAATTATTTTACCTGAATCAACCCATTTGACCGTTGCTATTATTTTTATTCCAATATATATTACTCTAGTGCCTTTTGCTCGGTGCTTTGTCCTTTCGTGTACACCTTCTTTCTGCTCACTTCAAGAAAAGTTATTATATTCAAACAACGAATTTAAAAATAAAATAGATTGCTTCTGCCTTTAATTCTTTCGAAACATATTGCTAACCTTCATTTTTTTCACAGCTCACTTTATAAATATTGGTTCGTCCCTTTTTGGGACTCTTTCTTTCCTTGTTGATTTTATGCATACGTTACAAACAGATAGTATATTACATAATTCATTCTCATCATCTTCCATTTTTCCTAACTGCTTCTTTTTCCAAGCCATATTTATATATTAAGTTGCTTGAGAGTTTTGGCATGCTGGCTCATCGCAGTCGCCTACTACGTTGCCCTCTCCCACCACACAAGCAATCATCACAGCCGAAATCACCGCCCTCGCAGCCCATCGTCCACTTCCACCCTCCGCTCCGACCTGCTACCACCCTCTCTGTTCGACTTCCCCAATCCTCATCCACCACGGCCCGACCCACTAGCCACCTCACGTGCTCTGCTCCGCCATGCAATCCTCCACCCATCGAGCGCCAGCACGGCCTACCCCTCTCACTCCCCTCTCTACCGCAAGCCTTCCTCAACCTGTCTGCCTTCTTCGCCCCCTTCTTTGGTTTGTATATGGTATATTATATATGTTAGAATATATATTATAGGAGAAATTATATAATAGATGATTTCAGCTATACATATGTTGTACTGTATACGTTATACAGTTTATACAAGTGCTGCTTGATTTTATGTATATATATTATATGAAGGTTAGAGATTTGTCTATGTCTATTATATAGGAATGTAAAGGAGTATTTAAGTTGCAATAGTATATACGTTTTTATATATATAAATTCTATAGGACAGTTAAAATGTTAATATATATATATATATATATATGTTGGTTTAGATGTTTTCAATAAGTTAGTAGGGAAGATGTGTTACAGTGTATAAGCTAAAATGTATATAAGTTTGTAATATTGATCTTTAATATGTACGTGTATATATATAAAGCTGTATATGACCTGGTTTTGGAAATAACTTCAATATATGATAGATCCATTGTTAATGTGTACAAGGTCGTACAAGTTATAAATTCATTTTGAGTTGTAAGGAAAACAGTTGCATAAGTTATATAGTTTGTTTGTATATATCTATAAGCCTACACATAAAATTGTACGTACATATTTCATATATATTTAAATACTATACATATGGGTTTTAAGATATAGTAGGTATATATATATATATTGATTTTAGGAATATATATATATACAGTTATAAGTTTACAAAGTTATAAAAGTTATAAAAGTTGTCTGTTAATATATAACATAAGCTGTGGTTATATTAAGTATGTAGTATGAGTGTTCTGTTGTTATACAGTAAAATATATGTACCTGTTTTGGGTTATATTTACATTTTATATAAGTATATAAATCTATATGTTAATTTGTTGGATTCTAGTGTACAGATACAAAATTTATTTTATAGATATATATGTTTGACTTTAATAATGGAGTTTAAAGTAAACAATGATTTTTGCAATACATGTAAATATATTTTATATAAATGTGTTTGAATTTAAAATATGATTTTATACATATGGATATATATATATATAGTTATATATAAGTTCACTTATATCGATTATCTTCATCGATCCAGTTCTGATTTGATTTTGTCAAATTTCAAGCTTTCAGCTTCGTTCGTTAATTCGAGTTCAATCTTGCCTTGCTTTGATATTCATGCCTGGATTCATAGCTCATTTCTTTGTCAAATCTATCTAGCCTCAAAAGGTGAGCAATCACTCACGATTTACGTTCTTATATTTATTAAATTTGATTTCAACTGAAACGACAATTGAAATATACTGCTAAATTTAACTGTTATTTTTATAATTGCTAGATGTGATATGTTAATTTTATAATTGCTAGATATGAAATGCTATTATCTGAAATTGTTCACCTGTGGGATATGACACCATATCCTATTATTTAAATAATTTGTTATTGATGATATATCTATTTTGTTTAAATGTTATATTATTATTTTTATATATGTTATCACTCTACAAGTTCCCTGTTAGTATAGAAATCCCTATGGGTTGAAATGATACATACCCGAACGATCTTGTAGAATAGGAGAAAATCGTTATGGGTTGAAATGATAAACCCAAGCGATTTTCATTGCATTGAATTTGGGATTGCGGGTTGAAATGATATATACCCGTATATAAATTAAATTACGGATTGAAATGATAAATATCCGTATCACTTGACCATAGGATAGAAAATTATATACAGTCACCGTTGGTCTATATATATATATAAATATTTTGAAAATGATTTCTATGGATTTGGAAAGAAATATATGGTTTAATAAATATTGATTTTGGTTTAAAGTGATTAAATGGATATTTCCAGTTTTAAATAAATCGAAGGAAATATTTAGTTTAATGTTATTTAAGGTTATTTAAATGATAATAGGATTATTGAGTGAATATTTCGAAACTAAATAATAATGAAGTTAAAATAAGATACATATGAAATTATCAATTTAGTTTTGAAAGTGCTATAGTTTGGAAATATATATATTTGAAATGGAAATGATATTTTGGTTTTGAAGTATAAATTAATTTGAAATGACCATGGTGTTATAATGACGTTTGGGTGTTAATAGCGTATATTTCTACATTGTAGATAGTTCCACGGATCCTTAGAGGATGGTTATCCCAAACATCCTTTAAGTTACTTGTATTTTAGTTGATATTTCACTTGAGTTGGGTTTATTGATATAAGAATGTTAATCCTGACTCGAGTGTTTTGTGTTTTGCTTTACGCTCGGGTCAGACTGAGTGATACAGCATTTGAGACTCGCCTTTGGAGTTTGGAGCTTCGCTTGGAGATCCAACTATCGATTCAGCTTTCAGCTTTTCCAGTTAATTTGTTCAGAGATGTCATTAGTCTGTATTTGAGATATTCTATTGTATTTTATTTCAAACTCTGTTGTTTATATAGTAGCTTCTTGAACTACTATTTATCTATTCCGCTGCATTATTATTATATTACTCTGTGTCTGTGATTTATTTATTGTATATGCTGAGTTTGCCAAATTTAAAATTAACAATCTGATATTTTGAGCAATTCAAGTCCGACATGTGCGGATGCGGATGGCATGAAATACCGGGTCGTTACAGTTGGTATCAGAGCTCTGGTTTTAGGCAAAACTTAGCATATGTAGTAGATTTAATCATAGAATTACTTTCGTTCGTGCTTGAATCTCTTCCTCTTTGATTCGGTTTCCTTTGAATTTTGGAACGCTCCCACTTGTTCTAAAATCCATTCTTGTCTCCCCCTATTTGTATTCTTTGATTCTACAGCGTCCCATAATTCCACTTCAAATGATCTCTATAAAAATCGGCGATCCCGCCAATCTTTGAATGATTTGTAAAGGGGTGAAACTCCTTTACAACTGGCATTGATTCACCGGAGATATTTATACCCTCGATTTAGATGTTGCTATCTTTTGCTGTGCTCGAATCCTATCTCTAGTGATCAGATGTCGATTTGCCCCTAGACTCTACATCGATCGTATTCCTAAAGTCACGGTTGACCCAGTTAAGGTCGCCGCGATTTATATAAGTATATGCATCTTCTATTTGGTAATTTAATTATCTCATCTTCGTTCGAGCTTATCTTCGAATCAGAATTCTATTTGATTAGAGTTCCTCTAATTTGAATCTCTATCTTTGTTTTGAAATTCATTCTTGAATCATCCTTTGAAAAATCGTGTTTGTTTGTATTTTAGAAATTGTTTTATATAACGAAATTATTATTTTGATAAGAATGATTATATTCTATATATAAAAGTGAATTTTTTTTCGATAATGATTATATACCTTTAAAAATGAGAATTTGAAGTTTCGAAAGGATTTGAAATTTTGAAAATTATATAAGAAATTGATTCATATAAAAATGATTTATAACTGAAGGGTTTTGAATTTGAAATTCGTGAAACTGAACTCTGGTGTTTTGAAAATTGGTTTTAAGATTTTGAAAATATATAATAATATGGTTTGAAAGTATTTTCCGAATAAGAAATATTTCAAATGACATCAAATGAGTTCCAATGATTTCGAAGAAATTTCAAAGAAGTTTTCAAGAAAATAGAAGTCCAGAATTCACTTATGTTGCTGGAGAATAATTTTTGGTGATGAGTGCATGCATCATCGACATTGATTTTCGAGTTTCAGAGTGGGGGAGAGGTCACTTTAGTAGCTTTGCTATGCGATTGATTTTGTGAAACCAATTTTGATTTCAAATTCCGAAGTATGATTTAATATTCGAAAGATATATGTATATATATTTGAAACGATTTGAAGTGAGCCCGGTGTTCAGTCCTCGAGTTTCGGATTTGATTTGGTATAACCCTGTCTTTTGAAATTGATTTACTGATTGGTTGCTAATTTCCAACTCTTGGATTGGAAATTTGATTTCTCTGACTATTTTGAATGTTCGAACACTTCCAAATCGAGGGTTAATTTTTTTTCAAAGCTAAGTAATTTCGAAAAGTATAAATTATTTGATAAAGCATATAAGTTTAGTTTTGTATGTTTAAGTATAAAGTAATATGATTTAAATAAGTTTGAAACAGTTTTGTTAAGTAAATGAATAAAACTATTTTGAATTATACTAATATGAAATTTAGTTTTGAAATGTTTGAATAAAATTTAGTTTTAAATGTTTTAACTTAGTAACATCTTTATAAAACTATATATATATATATATATATTATAATAATAATTTTCAAAAGGGTAAATTGGATCTTTCAAATAGAAATAAATAGTTCAAAGGTTTTAAAGGGATGGTTATAAACTTGGTAATCATTTTGGGTATAATTGATTTTGAAAAAAATATTTGGTTTCTAAAATAGATTGGAATTTAAAACCCAGTATTTATATGATGATTTTGGAAATGAATTTGTTTGACATAAATTATGTTGATTTGGAAACTTGGATTATTTTCTAAACTTATTATTTTGGAAACTTTGAAACTGAAGATATTTAATTTGGAAGAAATAATTTGGTGAAATCATATATGATTTTGAAACTGAACTGATATTGAAACGAATTGAAATTGAGAACCTTATTCTACTAAATACTTGATTTGGGAATTATCGAACTTATATAAAATTGATTTGTATATGTATGAAGTTGATTCGAAAACTATTGATTTGGAAAGGTACTCAATTTGAAAAGCGAAATCTTATATAATCGAAGTCTGTATAAGTGTGATTTGATATACTATTGATTTTGGAAAGTATTCGATTTGAAAATGAAATCTTATATATAATTGACTTTATATAAGTATGATATTTGAAATTGATTTGAAAGGGTACTATATGATACATATTTTCGAAGTAAAGATATGGAAAGTGCCTTCTACTTGATATCCTCTTTGTGGCCACATTTTGGATTCATTCTATCGATATTATTCTCTCTGATTTGGGTTTTCCGGATATGATACTCGAGTGTCCTTCGAATTCCATGGCGTTACACATGGTCTTACAAACTCGACTACATAGCGTAATTCTCAAGGCAGTGATTGCTTAAAAGGTATGGATGTTTCCTGTGGGATCCAGGCGTAACCATTGTGTATCTGCGATCTATGGTCGTTTTAGTAGCGTAATCCGCAAGGCAGAGATTGCTTAAAGGGTACGGATGTTTCCTGGGGGATCCAGGCGTAACCATTGTGTATCCGCGATCTACAGTTTTTGTTATCATGGCGAAATTCGTAAGGCAGTGATTGCTTAAAAGGTACGGATGTTTCCTGGGGGATCCAGACGTAACCATTGTGTATCTGCGATCCATGATTCGATTCGGTTGGTTTGTTTGGATTGTACTTTCCATATCAATTTTTAAGGTTTTTCGAATATTTTTCACTGAGTGTTGAAACAGATCTACTAAGTACTTGGAGAATTCTAGCTTTGCGCCTGATCAACACAAGGCCAGAGTCTACAAGAACGAGGATGTGAGATATTACTCACCTATTTTGGCCCAAATCAGAAAACGCCAACATTCAACATAACAACATCGATTACTAACATCGAATGAAACAATTGGCCGAGATAGAAAATATCGAATCCAAAAATCGAATTGCAGAAGCATCAAACTGAAAATGAATTAGATGTGAGATATTACTCACCTATTTTGACGAGCACGAAATTGACGAGTCGAATGAAGCCAGAACGAACTCACTCAGACGGCCGAGTTACCATCCATTCCCCTTAGTCGACGCCGTGGCCAAACAAGGGATCGAGCGATGTTGAAATTGAAGCCCTAGCTTTTGTAGTGGGACGAAAAAGAGAATGAACGTCCCATTTATCTATCCTCTCGTTATGGTTAGGGTTTTAACAGTGAATTGGGGGAGAGGGGCGAACGAAGAAAGAGAGCTGCCACCATTTTTTTTTTCGTTTGAATGTTTTTCTAGGGTTAGCGAAATTGAATGGGGAAAAAGAACGAGTACTCTCCTTATTCAATTATCACAGCACCCCACAACTTGGGCCAGGATTCAAAGCCCACAACCCCTAATGAATTGTAGGAGAATTTACAACTGATTAAAACATTTAACAACAATCAACCAACAGGTTAATCGTTTACCGACAAAATTAATTAATGCGGAACCTCGGGTTGTTACAGACTCCCCTCTTTATAAAAATTGCGTCCCCGCAATTTTCATAATTAAGGTCGTCAACAGTTATTATTTTTCTAACATAAACTGATTACGTTAGCAAAATAAAGATCGAGCATTCAACTGCCAAAGAAATCATTTAATTCCAATAAAAGGGTTTCACAAATTTTCAACAAAGCCTAATCATCAATAGATAATAAGAAAACAGCAAAACTGGATAAATACAATTACCAACAATCTTCAATTATCAACTGGATAATTAAAATACAGAAAATCTCAAAACAGCAATATCTAATTGTCGATACGATAATTAGAAAACAGCAAAATCTAATTATCAACAAAGATAATTATGAAACACAAATCACAAATTCGCCACTGCAAATATCTAGTTATTCAATAATTAACTAGAAACCACAAATCCCATAATCAACAAACTAATTATCAATAAAGATAAGTGGAAAATAGCAATTCCATATAATCAACAAACGTCCAATTATCCAAACGATACTCAGAGAATAAATCCACCAATATCAAATTATCAAAAACGATAATCGGAAACATCAAATATCTAATTATCAAAACGAAAATCAGAAAACAAATCAGCACATATTTAATTACCAAAAACGGCAATCAAATCTCAAATCAACAATTGTTCGATTATCAAAAGCGATGATCAAATCTCAATTGAACAAATATTCGATTATCAAAAACGATAATCAAATTTCAAAAATCAGCAAATATTCGATTATCTCAAACGATAATCCAATTTCTCAAATCAACAAATATTTGATTATCACAAGCGATAATCAAATTTCAATTCAACAAATACTTGATTATCTCAAGCGATAATTAAATCTAAAATCAACAAATATTTAATTATCTCAAGCGATAATTAAATCTCAAATCAACAAATATTTAATTATCTCAGACGATAATTAAATCTCAAATCAACAAATATTTAATTATCTAAAGCGATAATTAAATCTCAAATCAACAAATATTTAATTATCTAAAGCGATAATTAAATCTCAAATCAACAAATATTTAATTATCTCAGGCGATAATTAAATCTCAAATCCACAAATATTTAATTATCTGAAGCGATAATTAAATCTAAAATCAACAATTATTTAATTATCAAAAGCGATAATTAAATCTAAAATCAACAAATATTTAATTATCTAAAGCGATAATTAAATCTCAAATCAGCAAATATTTAATTATCTCAAGCGATAATTAAATCTAAAATCAACAATTATTTAATTATCAAAAGCGATAATTAAATCTCAAATCAGCAAATATTTAATTATCTCAATCGATAATTAAATCTAAAATCAACAATTATTTAATTATCTAAAGCGATAATTAAATCTCAAATCAACAAATATTTAATTATCTCAAGCGATAATTAAATCTAAAATCAACAATTATTTAATTATCAAAAGCGATAATTAAATCTCAAATCAACAAATATTTAATTATCTAAAGCGATAATTAAATGCAACAAATATCTGATTATCGAAACGATAATCAAAACCCATATCAACAAATATCTAATTATCACAAGTGATAATTAGAAACAACAAATATCCGATTATGAAAAACGATAATCAGAACTCATATCAACAAATATCTAATTATCACAAGCGATAATTAGAAACAACAAGTATCCGATTATCAAAAACGATAATCAGAACTCATATCAACAAATATCTAATTATCACAAGCGATAATTAGAAACAACAAATATCTGATTATCAAAAATGATAATCAGAACTCATATCAACAAATATCTAATTATCACAAGCGATAATTAGAAACAACAAATATCTGATTATCAAAAACGATAATCAGAACTCATATCAACAAATATCTAATTATCACAAGCGATAATTAGAAACAACAATATCTGATTATCAAAAACGATAATCAGAACTCATATCAACAAATATCCAATTACCTGCAGATAATTGGAAACAACAAATATCTAGAAATCAATTAAGAAGGCTAGAAAATCAACATAAAAACTTGGATCAATCCCATCAGATGGCGAGTTTTTAATTCGCCGCACGTGCATCAACAAATGGCCGAAGCCTACCAAGTACTCAACATAATTTTGGCGCCCATCAGATTGACCCGGAGGTCCGCAGAGTGACCCGAAGGTCTAGTACTGGTATTTGACCCGAAGGTCCATCAGAGTGGCCCGAAGGTCCAACAAATGACCCGAAGGTCCTCATAGTGGCTCGAAAGCACACGAAAGCATCAAAATATTTCAATTAACGAGTCCGGAATTAACCGAAATAGCAAACGCACATGTCCCATACCACGTGTTTTACTAAATCGTTTGATTCTCTTCATCGTTTCCTTGAAAGTGTGAAATCATCAAAATCATCAAAACAACAGATATTCAATTAACGAGTCCGGAATTAATCGAAATAGTAAAAGTGTGGTTCCATACTCCGCACTTTTGCTAAATCGTTTAAATCTCTTCATCGTTTCCTTGAAAGTGCAAAATTGTGTATTTTGTAAAAATACACTTTACATTCTCAAATGGACAAGTCCGGAATTAAGCGAATCAGTAAAATAAAGGGGTCATAGTCCTCGATTTTGCTGAAACGTTTAAATCGCTTTCTCATTCTTTTGAAATCGCAAACTGTAAAACTTTCTGAAAATAATTATTATTTATTTTGTAAAAATAACAATTCACACTCTCAATTGAACAAGTCCGGAGTTAAGCGAAACAGTAAAAGAAAGGGGTCATAATCCTCGATTTTGCTGAATCGTTTAAGTCGCTTTCTCATTCTTTTGAAAACGCAAACTGCTAAAATTTTATAAAACAAATTTTCCAATCACGTGATTAAAACAGCAAATCAGTAACAATTTCGGTAAGGAAATCGTACTTCTCAAAATACCGTAAAAACAGTCACAAAACAGCATTGCGGAATAACCGCTTGAAAATCCACTTTTAAAATTTGACGGTTACTGAAGCCAAAGCGACAGTAGTTTTAAAACGTCGAAATCATATCAAAACAATCTACATCAAAATGTAATATCAGTGAATTCTCATTCATCAAAATGCCACAAAACACCGTGCTTCAAAATATAGCATTGGTGTAAAATCCCATTATAAAAATAACGGCAACAAATACGTTTCATAACCAAGCATCGGTTCAACGTAAAATAAATGCAATAACGTGCAATTCAAATTTTTGCACGTATTATAAAATGAGCAAAGAAATCATTCGAATGTATCTTCAATGAAGATAATTCAAAACAACAAAAATCTAATCAATATATGATTAGTATAAAAGAAAGCCAGCTGAAATTTCAACAAAATCACATATCTGTAATTTCTTCGAATCCTCAATTCGGATTCGAAATTCTCAAAGAAACAAAATAATTACAGCTATGTAAACAACAAATGAAATTTATTTCAATTTCTAAATCAAATAGATTATCAGTTGTACTCAGCGAAGACAGTTTCACTGTTTCCGCTGCGCACTCTGATAAACAGTACTCAATCAATCAAATCATCAGAATACAAATTCACATTTTATTTTTAAATAATGATTTTTTTTTAAAAAAACTTCCATCAAAATTTCAAAACTTTAGTTTTGACTCAAATCACAGATAAAACATC
This sequence comes from Allium fistulosum, assembly GCA_030737815.1. Classification (NCBI taxonomy): domain Eukaryota; kingdom Viridiplantae; phylum Streptophyta; class Magnoliopsida; order Asparagales; family Amaryllidaceae; genus Allium; species Allium fistulosum. Next base: position 85,860,330 of record CM060901.1, on the reverse strand, counting down.
GACCGATAGTTGTAACATATGTTCCATCCGAGTTAAGTTTTATATTATGTCCATAAACCCCAAGCTCTGATACCAACTGTGACGCCCCACCTCTATGCTCATAATAACAAAGAGTATTAAAAGAAATACTGTCTATTATTACGAAGAATAAGGCTGGATAGGAGCGACCATCTGTAATTGGCCTTACACTAATATTTGTTATCTCGATAGGAGTGGTATATACTTTTTATTTTTCATCCATTATTTATTTACTCCCATCGACATATCCAATTATCAATATAAAACAAACTACGATAGTTCATATTAGTTTAGGACATTAGATATAACAATAACACAGATAATATAAATGCGGAACACAGAGTAACAAAAATCTCATATATATATAACTGATGTCAGTTAATACATATGATACAACTACAACTGTCGACTCTAGAAGTTATATATACAAGTACATTATCGACTAATATACATGAATACATATCGTTCTATACAATGACACGACTACTACAAAATGATACTGACAACTTCAGAAGATGTGAAAAGTCTTCAAATCCCGAACAGCAACTCAAAGAAGGAAATCTACAACCTGAAATAACTCGGGTCTGACCCGAGTATTACATTCAAAAGAAAATAATACACGGGTCAGTCTAATTCAAACTCAGTTATTAATGCACAGTAGCAATAATAATCAATATCAAATAGACGACAGTCACAGAAATCTCGTATATCCGACTCTCGATACGAGAATTGGATAACGGTAATTATAACACTAAATAGTGTTAATCAGCGAATCAGCAAATCCAAATCAGAACACAGCTTTAAAACATTGAAATTAAGCAACAAGATAATTCAACAAATCGAAGCATCTATTTAAAACGTCAGATTCTGCATTGTCTGCAGTACACGCACGCGTGTACTGCCTCGCCAATACAGTGATGAAATACACAAAAGCTCAATTAAAAGCTCACAAATGAGTGCGAGGTCAAACCCAAAATCAGGTTCAACACAAATGAAGTTCAATTAAAATCACAACGCAACTACAAGGTCAAACCCGAGCATTCACTGGATTCAACTCAAGGTACAAATTTAATTGAAATTGTTAAGACATAAAATCAAGTCTCGACCGAGACCAGGCTGCGATTTAAAGTAAAGAAGCGCTCTTCATAAATCAAACTGCAGAAGACTTCAATATGCACATACCAGACTATAGGAAGCCCAAACTTGAATCGGTGAACATGCTACAGACATGAAGGCAACAATACTCAAACCAACAACAAAGGGGGACCAGGCAACATATATGAATACATATATATGGGACACTGCACAGTCAATAGAGAAGTACAAACCAAGTGCACGGCTTACAGGCATAATGCAGACAATGCCAACACCCTGATCAAAGGACTGAAATACACAATACGAGCTAAAGTTGCAACTATGAAAAACCCTGTCCATAATACTGACTCGATGCTAAAGCCGACATTAAACAAGACAGTGCCAAAGTCAAACCCAAAAACGAATAGTGGTTATCCACGAAAATAGGGGATTTCAAAGCATATCACTGTTATAACAAGGACAGTGAATGCAACTGCAAATGAATAATGCAATGTAATTGTTTCTAGCATATGACCAAATGTAAATGCACTATGGACCTGGTAGTACCCAAGTACCACTGTCTCGAAGTAATTAGTCTCAACCATGCTGGGCAGTACTATCAGAAATGAATGCTTCATAAATGCAGACCAGACTTGTGTGACAACAATTATTAGTCCAACAAAGTCAAGTGAATAACCAATGCAACACTCTGGTCAGTGAATACATATGCAGTGCCACCATAAACAGGCATAACTACAACTACACAGTGCAAAGAAATGAATGAGTATATGGGTGCAGATATGCCAGGATTCTTATGAAACCGAAATAACAAAGTACCAGAGTAGGCAAATTTCCATAGGTAATTCGATCAACCAAAGCCAAAGAGAAAGTCACGAAATCAAACTCAACAGTCACAAAAATGTCATGGCTGAAATTAAGCAAGTCAATAAGGACTCGTTTCAACTAAAACCACTGAATTATCAAACTCAAAGACCTGGTAATACCAAAACAACAATCAACGTAATTAATTCACCAAAAACAATACCGACATGAAATTTCCACGAAATCGAACACTGGCCGAATTCAACACACTAATGTTCGAATAACTCAAAGTCATAAAGCAACAGTAAAACGAGCAAGAGCGGAAATACCACTAGAGGCAGTAAGAACATAATGGCCTCAACAGCAAGTGTTAAACGAACTAGATCGACACCCAAAAGTCAAGTGACCAAGGCCAAAAGCAAATCAAACAGTGGTGAACACGGTATCACAACGGTGCCACGATGACCGGAATAGAATGAAAATCAACCCATAATGACCAAGGAGATCGAATCGACCAAAAACTTTCAAGCCGTGAATAAAACAAGGAATCGACCCAAATCAGAAAACGCCAACATTCAACATAACAACATCGATTACTAACATCGACTGAAACAATTGGCCGAGATAGAAAATATCGAATCCAAAAATCGAATTGCAGAAGCATCAAACTGAAAATGAATTAGATGTGAGATATTACTCACCTATTTTGACGAGCACGAAATTGACGAGTCGAATGAAGCCAGAACGAACTCACTCAGACGGCCGAGTTACCATCCATTCCCCTTAGTCGACGTCGTGGCCAAACAAGGGATCGAGCGATGTTGAAATTGAAGCCCTAGCTTTTGCAGTGGGACGAAGAAGAGAACGAACGTCCCATTTATCTATCCTCTCGTTATGGTTAGGGTTTTAACAGTGAATTGGGGGAGAGGGGCGAACGAAGAAAGAGAGCTGCCACCATTTTTTTTTTCGTTTGAATGTTTTTCTAGGGTTAGCGAAATTGAATGGGGAAAAAGAACGAGTACTCTCCTTATTCAATTATCACAGCACCCCACAACTTGGGCCAGGATTCAAAGCCCACAACCCCTAATGAATTGTAGGAGAATTTACAACTGATTAAAACATTTAACAACAATCAACCAACAGATTAATCGTTTACCGACAAAATTAATTAATGCGGAACCTCGGGTTGTTACAGACTCCCCTCGTTATAAAAATTGCGTCCCCGCAATTTTCATAATTAAGGTCGTCAACAGTTATTATTTTTCTAACATAAACTGATTACGTTAGCAAAATAAAGATCGAGCATTCAACTACCAAAGAAATCATTTAATTCCAATAAAAGGGTTTCACAAATTTTCAACAAAGCCTAATCATCAATAGATAATAAGAAAACAACAAAACTGGATAAATACAATTACCAACAATCTTCAATTATCAACTGGATAATTAAAATACAGAAAATCTCAAAACAGCAATATCTAATTGTCGATACGATAATTAGAAAACAGCAAAATCTAATTATCAACAAAGATAATTATGAAACACAAATCACAAATTCGCCACTGCAAATATCTAGTTATTCAATAATTAACTAGAAACCACAAATCCCATAATCAACAAATTCTAATTATCAATAAAGATAAGTGGAAAATAGCAATTCCATATAATCAACAAACGTCCAATTATCCAAACGATACTCAGAGAATAAATCCACCAATATCAAATTATCAAAAACGATAATCGGAAACATCAAATATCTAATTATCAAAACGAAAATCAGAAAACAAATCATCACATATTTAATTACCAAAAACGGCAATCAAATCTCAAATCAACAATTGTTCGATTATCAAAAGCGATGATCAAATCTCAATTGAACAAATATTCGATTATCAAAAACGATAATCAAATTTCAAAAATCAGCAAATATTCGATTATCTCAAACGATAATCCAATTTCTCAAATCAACAAATATTTGATTATCACAAGCGATAATCAAATTTTAAATTCAACAAATACTTGATTATCTCAAGCGATAATTAAATCTAAAATCAACAAATATTTAATTATCTCAAGCGATAATTAAATCTCAAATCAACAAATATTTAATTATCTCAGACGATAATTAAATCTCAAATCAACAAATATTTAATTATCTAAAGCGATAATTAAATCTCAAATCAACAAATATTTAATTATCTAAAGCGATAATTAAATCTCAAATCAACAAATATTTAATTATCTCAGGCGATAATTAAATCTCAAATCCACAAATATTTAATTATCTGAAGCGATAATTAAATCTAAAATCAACAATTATTTAATTATCAAAAGCGATAATTAAATCTAAAATCAACAAATATTTAATTATCTAAAGCGATAATTAAATCTCAAATCAGCAAATATTTAATTATCTCAAGCGATAATTAAATCTAAAATCAACAATTATTTAATTATCAAAAGCGATAATTAAATCTCAAATCAACAAATATTTAATTATCTCAATCGATAATTAAATCTAAAATCAACAATTATTTAATTATCTAAAGCGATAATTAAATCTCAAATCAACAAATATTTAATTATCTCAAGCGATAATTAAATCTAAAATCAACAATTATTTAATTATCAAAAGCGATAATTAAATCTCAAATCAACAAATATTTAATTATCTAAAGCGATAATTAAATGCAACAAATATCTGATTATCGAAACGATAATCAGAAACCCATATCAACAAATATTTAATTATCACAAGTGATAATTAGAAACAACAAATATCCGATTATCAAAAACGATAATCAGAACTCATATCAACAAATATCTAATTATCACAAGCGATAATTAGAAACAACAAGTATCCGATTATCAAAAACGATAATCAAAACTCATATCAACAAATATCTAATTATCACAAGCGATAATTAGAAACAACAAATATCTGATTATCAAAAACGATAATCAGAACTCATATCAACAAATATCTAATTATCACAAGCGATAATTAGAAACAACAAATATCTGATTATCAAAAACGATAATCAGAACTCATATCAACAAATATCTAATTATCACAAGCGATAATTAGAAACAACAAATATCTGATTATCAAAAACGATAATCAGAACTCATATCAACAAATATCTAATTATCACAAGCGATAATTAGAAACAACAAATATCTGATTATCAAAAACGATAATCAGAACTCATATCAACAAATATCCAATTACCTGCAGATAATTGGAAACAACAAATATCTAGAAATCAATTAAGAAGACTAGAAAATCAACATAAAAGCTTGGATAGATCCCATCAGATGGCGAGTTTTTAATTCACCGCACGTGCATCAACAAATGGCCGAAGCCTACCAAGTACTCAACATAATTTTGGCGCCCATCAGATTGACCCGGAGGTCCGCAGAGTGACCCGAAGGTCTAGTACTGGTATTTGACCCGAAGGTCCATCAGAGTGGCCCGAAAGCCCAACAAATGACCCGAAGGTCCAACAAATGACCCGAAGGTCCTCATAGTGGCTCGAAAGCACAAGAAAGCATCAAAATATTTCAATTAACGAGTCCGGAATTAACCGAAATAGCAAACGCACATGTCCCATACCACATGTTTTATTAAATCGTTTGATTCTCTTCATCGTTTCCTTGAAAGTGTGAAATCATCAAAATCATCAAAACAACAGATATTCAATTAACGAGTCCGGAATTAATCGAAATAGTAAAAGTGTGGTTCCATACTCCGCACTTTTGCTAAATCGTTTAAATCTCTTCATCGTTTCCTTGAAAGTGCAAAATTGTGTATTTTGTAAAAATACACTTTACATTCTCAAACGGACAAGTCCGGAATTAAGCGAATCAGTAAAAGAAAGGGGTCATAGTCCTCGATTTTGCTGAAACGTTTAAATCGCTTTCTCATTCTTTTGAAATCGCAAACTGTAAAATTTTCTGAAAACAATTATTATTTATTTTGTAAAAATAACAATTCACACTCTCAATTGAACAAGTCCGGAGTTAAGCGAAACAGTAAAAGAAAGGGGTCATAATCCTCGATTTTGCTGAATCGTTTAAGTCGCTTTCTCATTCTTTTGAAAACGCAAACTGCTAAAATTTTATAAAACAAATTTTCCAATCACGTGATTAAAACAGCAAATCAGTAACAATTTCGGTAAGGAAATCGTACTTCTCAAAATACCGTAAAAACGGTCACAAAACAGCATTGCGGAATAACCGCTTGAAAATCCACTTTTAAAATTTGACGGTTACTGAAGCCAAAGCGACAGTAGTTTTAAAACGTCGAAATCACATCAAAACAATCTACATCAAAATGTAATATCAGTGAATTCTCATTCATCAAAATACCACAAAACACCGTGCTTCAAAATATAGCATTGGTGTAAAATCCCATTATAAAAATAACGGCAACAAATACGTTTCATAACCAAGCATCGGTTCAACGTAAAATAAATGCAATAACGTGCAATTCAAATTTTTGCACGTATTATAAAATGAGCAAAGAAATCATTCGAATGTATCTTCAATGAAGATAATTCAAAACAGCAAAAATCTAATCAATATATGATTAGTATAAAAGAAAGCCAGCTGAAATTTCAACAAAATCACATATCTGTAATTTCTTCGAATCCTCAATTTGGATTCGAAATTCTCAAAGAAACAAAATAATTACAGCTATGTAAACAACAAATGAAATTTATTTCAATTTCTAAATCAAATAGATTATCAGTTGTACTCAGCGAAGACAGTTTCACTGTTTCCGCTGCGCACTCTGATAAACAGTACTCAATCAATCAAATCATCAGAATACAAATTCACATTTTATTTTTAAATAATGATTTTTTTTTTAAAAACTTCCATCAAAATTTCAAAACTTTAGTTTTGACTCAAATCACAGATAAAACATCGACCGATAGTTGTAACATATGTTCCATCCGAGTTAAGTTTTATATTATGTCCATAAACCCCAAGCTCTGATACCAACTGTGACGCCCCACCTCTATGCTCATAATAACAAAGAGTATTAAAAGAAATACTGTCTATTATTATGAAGAATAAGGCTGGATAGGAGCGACCATCTGTAATTGGCCTTACACTAATATTGGTTATCTCGATAGGAGTGGTATATACTTTTTATTTTTCATCCATTATTTATTTACTCCCATCGACATATCCAATTATCAATATAAAACAAACTACGATAGTTCATATTAGTTTAGGACATTAGATATAACAATAACACAGATAATATAAATGCGGAACACAGAGTAACAAAAATCTCATATATATATAACTGATGTCAGTTAATACATATGATACAACTACAACTGTCGACTCTAGAAGTTATATATACAAGTACATTATCGACTAATATACATGAATACATATCGTTCTATACAATGACACGACTACTACAAAATGATACTGACAACTTCAGAAGATGTGAAAAGTCTTCAAATCCCGAACAGCAACTCAAAGAAGGAAATCTACAACCTGAAATAACTCGGGTCTGACCCGAGTATTACATTCAAAAGAAAATAATACACGGGTCAGTCTAATTCAAACTCAGTTATTAATGCACAGTAGCAATAATAATCAATATCAAATAGACGACAGTCACAGAAATCTCGTATATCCGACTCTCGATACGAGAATTGGATAACGGTAATTATAACACTAAATAGTGTTAATCAGCGAATCAGCAAATCCAAATCAGAACACAGCTTTAAAACATTGAAATTAAGCAACAAGATAATTCAACAAATCGAAGCATCTATTTAAAACGTCAGATTCTGCATTGTCTGCAGTACACGCACGCGTGTACTGCCTCGCCAATACAGTGATGAAATACACAAAAGCTCAATTAAAAGCTCACAAATGAGTGCGAGGTCAAACCCAAAATCAGGTTCAACACAAATGAAGTTCAATTAAAATCACAACGCAACTACAAGGTCAAACCCGAGCATTCACTGGATTCAACTCAAGGTACAAATTTAATTGAAATTGTTAAGACATAAAATCAAGTCTCGACCGAGACCAGGCTGCGATTTAAAGTAAAGAAGCGCTCTTCATAAATCAAACTGCAGAAGACTTCAATATGCACATACCAGACTATAGGAAGCCCAAACTTGAATCGGTGAACATGCTACAGACATGAAGGCAACAATACTCAAACCAACAACAAAGGGGGACCAGGCAACATATATGAATACATATATATGGGACACTGCACAGTCAATAGAGAAGTACAAACCAAGTGCACGGCTTACAGGCATAATGCAGACAATGCCAACACCCTGATCAAAGGACTGAAATACACAATACGAGCTAAAGTTGCAACTATGAAAAACCCTGTCCATAATACTGACTCGATGCTAAAGCCGACATTAAACAAGACAGTGCCAAAGTCAAACCCAAAAACGAATAGTGGTTATCCACGAAAATAGGGGATTTCAAAGCATATCACTGTTATAACAAGGACAGTGAATGCAACTGCAAATGAATAATGCAATGTAATTGTTTCTAGCATATGACCAAATGTAAATGCACTATGGACCTGGTAGTACCCAAGTACCACTGTCTCGAAGTAATTAGTCTCAACCATGCTGGGCAGTACTATCAGAAATGAATGCTTCATAAATGCAGACCAGACTTGTGTGACAACAATTATTAGTCCAACAAAGTCAAGTGAATAACCAATGCAACACTCTGGTCAGTGAATACATATGCAGTGCCACCATAAACAGGCATAACTACAACTACACAGTGCAAAGAAATGAATGAGTATATGGGTGCAGATATGCCAGGATTCTTATGAAACCGAAATAACAAAGTACCAGAGTAGGCAAATTTCCATAGGTAATTCGATCAACCAAAGCCAAAGAGAAAGTCACGAAATCAAACTCAACAGTCACAAAAATGTCATGGCTGAAATTAAGCAAGTCAATAAGGACTCGTTTCAACTAAAACCACTGAATTATCAAACTCAAAGACCTGGTAATACCAAAACAACAATCAACGTAATTAATTCACCAAAAACAATACCGACATGAAATTTCCACGAAATCGAACACTGGCCGAATTCAACACACTAATGTTCGAATAACTCAAAGTCATAAAGCAACAGTAAAACGAGCAAGAGCGGAAATACCACTAGAGGCAGTAAGAACATAATGGCCTCAACAGCAAGTGTTAAACGAACTAGATCGACACCCAAAAGTCAAGTGACCAAGGCCAAAAGCAAATCAAACAGTGGTGAACACGGTATCACAACGGTGCCACGATGACCGGAATAGAATGAAAATCAACCCATAATGACCAAGGAGATCGAATCGACCAAAAACTTTCAAGCCGTGAATAAAACAAGGAATCGACCCAAATCAGAAAACGCCAACATTCAACATAACAACATCGATTACTAACATCGACTGAAACAATTGGCCGAGATAGAAAATATCGAATCCAAAAATCGAATTGCAGAAGCATCAAACTGAAAATGAATTAGATGTGAGATATTACTCACCTATTTTGACGAGCACGAAATTGACGAGTCGAATGAAGCCAGAACGAACTCACTCAGACGGCCGAGTTACCATCCATTCCCCTTAGTCGACGCCGTGGCCAAACAAGGGATCGAGCGATGTTGAAATTGAAGCCCTAGCTTTTGCAGTGGGACGAAGAAGAGAACGAACGTCCCATTTATCTATCCTCTCGTTATGGTTAGGGTTTTAACAGTGAATTGGGGGAGAGGGGCGAACGAAGAAAGAGAGCTGCCACCATTTTTTTTTCGTTTGAATGTTTTTCTAGGGTTAGCGAAATTGAATGGGGAAAAAGAACGAGTACTCTCCTTATTCAATTATCACAGCACCCCACAACTTGGGCCAGGATTCAAAGCCCACAACCCCTAATGAATTGTAGGAGAATTTACAACTGATTAAAACATTTAACAACAATCAACCAACAGATTAATCGTTTACCGACAAAATTAATTAATGCGGAACCTCGGGTTGTTACATTTTAATAGTTTTATAACGTAATTAAATGAAAATTTGATATTTGGAATGCATCTTCTTAAACATAGCAACTGGTAAATTTTCATCAAATAATTTGAAAGTTTGTTTTCTAGTGTAATTTTATTTCAATTTAAATTGGTTAATATTTGATGATAATAAAATGTTTTCCAAACCTGAATATTTTTATACAGAAAATTTGTAAATCATCTTCTGAGTGAGATGTCATATTTCGTTTCTCAAAATTTGGACTGTTATTGCTCCGTCGATCTTATTTTCGATGAAATAGCAGCATTTCGGTACCGATATCGACTTTTGATAGGATGATCGTACCACTGATATCTGTATATTATTTTGATCGTCTCGTCGTGCTGGTCTCTGCGGTATATTCAATTCTGTGTTTTGAAGTCCGATACACAGCGGAATCCGCGAAATCGGTAACCTTATCGGTACAGGATCCGTCACCTTTTGTTTTCTTTTGTGCATCAAATTTGAACTGTGACTGTCAAGCAACAATCAATTGCTTTAATTATTTTACCTGAATAAACCCATGTGACCGTTGCTATTATTTTTATTTCAATATATATTACTCTTGTGCCTTTTGCTCAGTGCTTTGTCCTTTCGTTTACACCTTCTTTCCTCTCACTTTAAGAAAAGTTATTATATTCTAACAAAGAATTTCAAAAAAAATAGGTAGCTTCTGCCTTTAATTCTTCCGAAGTATGTTTGAGTCTAATAATGGAGTTTAAAGTAAACAATGATTTTTGCATTACATGTATATATATTTTATATAAATGTGTTTGAATTTAAAATATGATTTTATACATATGGATATATATATATATAGTTATATATAAGTTCACTTATATCGATTATCTTCATCGATCCAGTTCTGATTTGATTTCATCAAATTTAAAGCTTTCAGCTTCGTTCGTCAATTCGAGTTCAATCTTGCCTTGCTTTGAGATTCATGCCTGGATTCGTAGCTCATTTCTTTGTCAAATCTATTTAGCCTTGAAAGGTGAGCAATCACTCATGATTTACGTTCTTATATTTATTAAATTTGATTTCAATTGAAACGACAATTGAAATATACTGCTAAATTTAACTGTTATTTTTATAATTGCTAGATGTGATATGTTAATTTTATAATTGCTAGATATGATATGCTATTATTTGAAATTTTTCACCTATGGGATATGACGCCATATCCTACTGTTTATATAATCTGTTATTGATGATATATCTCTGTTGTTGAAATGTTATATTATTATTTTTATATATGTTATCACTCTGCAAGTTCACTGTTAGTATAGAAATCCTTATGGGTTGAAATGATACATACCCGAACGATCTTGTAGAATAGGAGAAAATCATTATGGGTTGAAATGATAAACCCAAGCGATTTTCATTGCATTGAATTTGGGATTGCAGGTTGAAATGATATATACCCGTATATAAATTAAATTACGGATTGAAATGATAATTATCTGTATCACTTGACCATAGGATAGAAAATTATATACAGACACCGTTGGTATATATATATATATATATTATGAAAATGATTTCTATGGATTTGGAAAGGAATATATGGTTTAATAAATATTGATTTTGGTTTAAAGTGATTAAATGGATATTTCAAGTTTTAAATAAATCGAAGGAAATATTTAGTTTAATGTTATTTAAGGTTATTTAAATGATAATGGGATTATTGAGTGAATATTTCGAAATTAAATAATAATGAAGTTAAAATAAGATATATATGAAATTATCAATTTAGTTTTGAAAGTGTTATAATTTGGAAATATATATATTTGAAATGGAAATGATACTTTGGTTTTGAAGTATAAATTAATTTGAAATGACCACGGTGTTATAATGACGTTTGGTAGTTAATAGCGTATATTTCTACATTGTAGATAGTTCCACGGATCCTTAGAGGATGGTTATCCCAAACATCCTTTAAGTTACTTGTATTTCAGTTGATATTTCACTTGAGTTGGGTTTATTGATATAAGAATGTTAATCCTGACTCGAGTGTTTTGTGTTTTGCTTTACGCGCGGGTCAGACTGAGTGATACAACATTTGAGACTCACCTTTGGAGTTTGGAGCTTCGCTTGCAGATCCAACTATCGTTTCAGCTTTCAGCTTTTCCAGTTAATTTATTCAGAGATGTCATCAGTCTATATTTGAGATATTCTGTTGTATTTTATTTCAAACTCTGTTGTTTATATAGTAGCTTCATGAACTACTATTTATCTATTCCGCTGCATTATTATTATATTACTCTGTGTCTATGATTTCTGTGATTTATTTATTGTATATGCTGAGTTTGCCAAATTTAAAATTAACAATCTGATATTTTGAGCAATTCAAGTCCGACATGTGTGGATGCGGATGGCATGAAATATCGGGTCGTTACATAATCACACACGTTACCAAAGAAGAGAATATGAAAGTTGATGTAACGACCCAGAATTTTTAGCATTCCAAACAGGAATATTTAATTTATTTAAATATTCAAATTTGATTCGAATTTAATAAATAATAAGAAAATAAATTTTATTTATAACGACTCAATTTTTATTAACATATTTCTAATTTATTTTATTTGATTTTTCCATAATTTTTAATTTAGTAAATATTTAAATTATCGTTTGCTGATTTTTCAGCAAACGATGTTATTTTTAGATTTGTACAAAATCAGATAACTGGTGTATATTATTATTGTTTTTAGGTCGTGCCTTTGTTTTGGGTACGATCGTATTTTTGTTTTGTCGTTTTCCATTTGTACACGAACCAAAATCTATGCGGTGAGATGGCGGAAATTGCAAAGTGAATATATCCTAACACTTAAAATAATTCAACATGCACACTTTTCTTTTCTCTCTTTTCAATGTTTTATCACCCTTCTCCTAAAACAAAGAAACAGTAAAAATCCACTCTGTGAAAAAATTCAAATAAAAAGGTTTATAAATCAAAAAAATTAAAATTTTAGATCTTTGAGTGTAAGATAGTGAGATTTACATTACATTCGAGTTTGGTTACTTTTGACGAGTATTTGTGGTGCTCGACAGTATTGATTATGGGTATTTTTAGACTAGGGTTTGTTTTTTTGGGTGTGTGGTCGACGTTGGGCTAATCGGTGGATAGAGTGTTGTTTGTAGGGTTGTGGAGCACCTATGAGTGGTTTTTGGTGAAGTGCGGTGGTGCGTGGGGAGTCGTGACTTTTCACCATGTTGAGGGTGGAGCCGTGAGTTGCTTTTGCATGCGGAGGTCAGAGGTGAAGTCTCGGGTATGGTCGAGTCCGCTTTTCTCGACGTAAATGATGGTGGTGACGGTAAGAATGTAAGTGGTCTGAGGCAGCATTGGCGATCAAACATCGAAGCATCGAATGAGTTTTAAGGGGGAGTTTTGTTTTTAGAGAGATGGATTAAGGGTGTTTTAAGGTTGATTAATTAATTTATTAAGTTAATTAGTTAACAATTATAACTTGTATCTTATAAAAATCATAACTCTTTCATATCTTATAAAAATCAAAGTTCGATTTTAGTTCAAAACTGGGATGCCTAAGCGTCCACCGGAATTTCGGTGAGCTAAACTCACCTTTTTGGATAATTGAGATGATATATATTAGATTAAAATTACAGTTTGTGTTTGGATGAATTATTGGTTGGTTCGATTAAATATCCGCTTTTGCAAAGCGATTGACATTTAAAATGAAATACAGGGAATTTTATAAAGAAATCAGGATTTCTCATCATAGTGATTTTTAATTTCAGTTATATACCTATTGATTTTAATTTCAGTTATATATCTGTTATATAGATTTATAAATATCACAATTTGATAGTTTGATCATATTGGATGTGACACTGATATATGTTAAAAGTTGAACCTTTTTAGAGAAAAAGGTAGTAATGGAATTGGTTAAGTAATATGGTAGCTATTGGCATCGTTATAGTATTTTGAAATACTATTAATTGGTGTTTTGTTTGGAAATGGTTCCGATCTGGAAATATGATTTTAAATCTAACCTTTTTGGATTTTCTGAGATATTTTATTTAAAAAGGGGGTTTTTGAACTTCTCTATTTTACTTCAACTTCTTGGTCTATTCTTTTCTAATATATGTATACATGTAAACGTTTAAAAATATTTTGGAATATTTATCTTTATAGAAAAATTATTATAACAGGGAATGTTTATTTTAAAGAAACTAAAGGGGTTTATCTTTTATTTTAAAGTGATTTTTTTGGTTTTAAAAGAAGATAGAAATATTTTGGAATAAATATTTGGGATAAATTATATATATATTGTCGTAATAAAAAAACAAATTTTTAAATGGCAATTTATAAATGAAAAAATAGATTTTTAAATGATATTTTATTAGATGGAAATTAATAACATTTTGATGAATTGGAAAATAAATCAAGTTTGTGGATTTATATTAATATGTGGAATTATCGGTTTATGGAAAGTATTTTGCTCTATTTTGAAAATTGAAGTTTGTACTGAATTATGAGATTTATAAAAAGGAGATTTATAATGGAAATTTTTAAATGAAGTTTTATAATGGAATTTATAAATAATATATAAAGGATATTTATAAAAAGGAGTTTTGTTAAGAAGATTTAGAAAAGGAGTTTTATTTTTAGAAAAGAGTTTTATTCATTGAAAGGAGTTTTATTTATATAAAGTGTTTTATTATATAAAAGAGTTTATAAATATAAAAGGGATTTATAGAACTGAGTTTTTGTAAATATGGAAAAGTTTTGTTTAAAAGGAATTTTATAAGGAGTTTATAAAAGGAATGAGACTTGTTTTTTCATAAATGATTGTTTTTAAATACGGTGGTATTGAAAGTGTTTTTTCATACTTAACACCAAATTCCGAGGTATGGAAACTCGTCTCTATCTTGAGAATTAAGAATGCATATCAAGGCATGGATAGTTTTCTAACTTGTCCAATTTCATTGTTAATTGAGGGATAGTATTGTTTGAAATCGGGAAGTGGTGGTAAGTATATATGGTTTAATTTTCATACGACCTATTTTACTTGCACCAAAAGGAAAGTGTTTTGGGTTATTATTATTTGTGTTTTAAATGACATTTGTTTTAACCCAAATAAGTATGGTTTGAAAATGGAACCTTTCTTAAGATTTGTCAAATATACTTATACCGTTGAGATAAGTATATGGTATATTTTCTAAGTATTGGGAATGTAGTATTTTGTGAATATACTTATATTGTCGATATTATCATATGAAAAAAATTTCTAAGTTTGAAAGTGATTTGTGAATATAGTTTTATAGTTGAGAAAAGTATAGCAATATTTTTAAAGTATTGTAAAGAGTAGAGGAGACTTATGAATATATCTTTATAAAAATATTTTGATAAAACTATTTACAAAGTGGGTTAATTTAACAAAAGGATTAATTAAAGAGGCCTAGTGGTTGCTTTGTGCTTAACCATGCTTGGTTAAAGCTCTAGTCGAATTGTTTGTTTATTTGATAGTTAAGTAACTGACTATCAAATGTTGTCCAGTTTTAAAATTATTGTTGTTAGTTCGGAGAGACTGGGATCAAATATATTATCCAAAAACTAGTTTGAACTGGCATAAGCGTACGAATTGGAGACATCCTGAAGATGATGGAATCGAAGACGGAGTTGTTTGAAGTCAAGGGATACTTGCTACTAATCCTGATGGTAATTCCAAAAAGGATATAGTAGAAGTAGTGCCTTCGGTTTGTTCAGTCCTAGAACAACTTGTATGGATGAATGCTAGCATTGCATTGTTGCATGGAGGGCAGTGTTAGCATTCCAAGTGGGATTTTCTAAAAGGTAAAACGTAGCATCAGGCCTCACGATCGATAATGACTAAAGCTAGGACGTGTCGTGGGCTATATGGGTCGCTCCCATTAGGGTATGATCATCACTTGTATCTAGATCGACATTTATTTATGGATTATGTATGTGTGCCCACAGAAATGGTTTGTCACGGACAACCGGGGGGTGTTCATATTCGATACTATCCAGGAAGGGGTAGGCCGGTCCTGAGTAGCAGAGGTGCAATTAAGGAAGCCTCGGTACATTTTCTCTAGAGGTGCACTGTACGGAAATTAGACTCTTACTCCGTCATATTGGATATATGCATCCACTGAGTCAGTACATAAAACAGGATATATGCTACTCTATGTCATAGTCATCATGGGTGTACTATATGTCTAAGTACTAAGAGTGATAAAGGATCAAGCAAACATATCATCCCTCCAACAGTCCCCTAAACATGACTCATAGTCCACTGCTCAGCGTCTCGAAGTACAGATATCCATCATTGAAACCACTGCTTCCCATCATGGAATCATCATCGTCGAATGACGACATCTCTACGTCAAAGCATAACATCCTTGCCCAAATGCCAAAACCAATGGTCGAAGAACCATCACGTCAAAATCACTATTGAACGGACCATTACACTAAGCTCCTCAAAGTTTCACCTTCGGCCATCATTAATAGTTGTTGATATTGAACACTTTCAGGGTAGTCGATAAGCACTACCCGATTGCATACTTAACCAAAATGTCTAGGCGGCAACCAGACCAAAACGTCCGACATCTTCTTGAAGTTTGGAGCACATATCCAAGTCCATCGCCCTCCGTCCCAATGCTCCTCCATCTTCAAATCAGTCGACACGCTCTAATGCTCCTCCATCTTCCGGTCAATCAACAATCTCCAATGCTCCTACAGATATTTATCCATTCCATTCAAGTTTTCATTTCTCGTACGCTCAATCAATATGAACCAAACTCTACCACATCCTTATAGTCATCATCACGTGCATTTGATCGATATACACTAAACTCTAGCAAATGAAATTTTTCTAATACTATATTGCCTACGAACGGTGTTTTTAACTAAACTAAGCAAACAGGGAGCCAATAATCATATAAACATCCATAATAGCAAACAAGCATCCATAATAACACACACACAACATATAGAACCTATCTAAAGCGAATAATGTGGGATTAATGTCAAAATAGCCTAAATCTAGAAATCTTATCAAAATAGCGCGTAAGTGGGAAATGGGATATTTGATTTAAAACCATTTAAATGCTTTTTAATCCTCTTATAAAATAAGATCTAGGTTTATTTATTTTAGAAATCCCATTTTAAAATTAGAAATCATTTAAAAGCGTCGGTTTATATTATACTAATAAACATAATAAAGTGAGAGACGATATCACTCACCTCATCTAAATCTATCCAAACCGGCGCTAAATCGAAGAGCTCTCCATCACGAGCACAATGCAAGAAACGGCGTCCAAAACAAACCTCGTATACAAAAGGTATAGCGTATATAAGTTAGTGGATTATTTAATAAATAATATAATTAACTTAACTATAGTTAACTTAGTTAATGACCATGCTTAAGTTAATCCCCTCTCCTCCTAAATGTGCATGTCGTACATGTCTGTGTGCATAAACCCATGGCCGAATATTCAAGCTTTGATTTCTCACTCCCTAGTCGACGGAATCATGAGCTACCTTTGCTAAAACACTCGTCTACACATCCTCTCCTCCCCGATACCTAAGATGTGAAGATCGACTGCCTGCTGAAGATCGTGACTTGGCCACGCTGCTTGTCCAAGGCAAATGATGTGTTTTTCTTGGAGCTTCCTGGAAGCTGAAACTAGGTGACAAGGTGTATATCAATGAGAGAAAGATAACAGCGGTGTCTGTTTCGTCGCTTCAATCGACGAGGAGGTGAAACCCTAGAATCGGCATTGGAAGTGGGTCTTGGCTATGGTGTGTCGCCGGTCACAAAATAGATATAGGCATGAAGATTTTTCTGATACAACTTCAATGGAAGTGGTCTCATGACTTATTATGGAGTAAATCATCCTATTTTATTTTGAATGGAACAAGAGGATGGTGGCCATTGAAACTAATGGAACAGTAATCTCTAAAATGAGAGAGGGTTTTGTGGATAAGGGTTTTAATTAATTAATATTTTATTCTTATATTTGAATTCTCCAAATACAACAGTACACGTTTTGAGCTTGTATGATCAAACAACGTGTCTGATCGCCACGAAACTCGTCTGCGTGCATCACTTTAGTTTTCCGGTCCCGATGGTATAAATTCCGTCGCTATTGAGACAGCGTCCCGGGATGATAATTTTACGCTTTTCGAGACCATTTTGACCATCGGATCATCCGATCTCCAAATATGGCGATCGTTATACTTATTTTGATCCACAACGTCAACACGAACTCAACGGAAGTGATTTCGAGTCCTGATTCGATCAGATGTGAAAAATCATATTTTGGGACCGTCAATTAATTAACGATTCAATATTCAAATAAAGTATTTAAATATCCAACCGTTAGAATTACTGGTCGTTACATTCTCTCCTCCGTAAAAGGATTTCATCCTCGAAATCCCAAGGATGAAGTGATACAACCCAACACCCTCACGTAAGTAATGATACAAGGGAAAATCGTTACTTATCAACTCTCAACAACAATCACGGAAAGCGGTTACAACAAAGGGAATAGACTCGAAATCCGAAAGGTATCATCATCCTCATCCCTAAGTACAATCACTATCCAATCCAAAATCAATGCAGCCAAACCGAACATCTAAGTTGGCACTTATTTCAAAATGAACAGATAATGGAAAACAAAAGTTCCAACTCATTAATAGAAAGGCAAGTCAACTAAATCTCATATATTATCGACTCTCTCAACTATCGGCAATGTCTAACATCCTATACATTGACTTTCCTTTCAATTTTGTCTTATCTCATGGAAAATTTCGGTAGCACCTTTTTTGCGCGGCTAGGGCTGGGAAAAATCCCGATAAAACATAAACATATATACATCTCATATCTGAGGCATCTCATAACCGAGGCATCTCGTTTTCAAGGAAAACCAAACAACATAGCCTAATCTACACTATTAATGTTACATACGACTTTTATTGTAAGAACATTTTTATTTAGATGCGAATATAAGAGGATAAGCATCCAAATAGCCAACACTTGCTTCCATGTACCTGATCAAGTACTCAACAAAGAGGATTAAGAACAGTAGTAACACTATAATGTGAATAGGCATACTAGATCATATATGTGGAAATCTATCTCAATAAATGTGCTATATCAAACCATAACTATCCCGCATGCACAACAAACATATAAGCATAAGTGATCATACCTAATACCAACAATCAAACATCAAACATGCATATAAGATCAACCATCAAAAATAACATCCATGCCTATCCTAGCATGCAGGATACTAAATTATCTAGTATAAAACAATCTCGAATGAGAACACTCTGCTAGTATCTCATCCCTCAACCCAATGACATCGGAAAAAAAATATCTCAGCTTTATGGAGCCAATCGTTTCGGTCGAGTCCGCACTACATCACCTCTACAGACACTACCCGTTCTTCTAATTTAACTATGATCTCCACTAGTCTAGCTTCACGCATCTGACTAGTACCGATCTGCTAAATCAAAGTAGGTCCGACAATCAAACTGGCCATCATCTTTGGCTCTAGCTCACACTGCGTTTTGGAGTCATAACCAGTGAGAAACTCGAGCAATGTCCACTCTGGGAATATTGCTTCTAAATTGGTACGTCTCCAACTCAAAGCACTAATAACCGCATTTCCCATATGCGCATATAGGAAATGTCAAGAATTCCAACCATCGCTACTGGCAAAGATTAAGATCCTTCTCGAAGAGGAGATACTCCAATGAAATGGAACCACCGAACAACTGAACCTCTCCTAATGGACAGTGCCTCCAAATCTCCAAAGTGAACTCTATCGTAGCCAACTCTGAATCGAGAGTCGGATTCATCTCGTCGTGCAGTTTCGGTTGTCAATTAGCATATGTGACAACCCTATCTTTCGGCATCAATTCTACACCTAGTTAAGTACCACGGGCATGTGTAATATCGTCTCCTCATTCCCGCATGGAATGAGTAACATCGACGCACTCGTCAACCTCTTAGTCAGACTCACTAACGCGTGTTAACACCTCGCGTCTCAAGTAAAATTCTAATATTCACTCATTAAATTGGTTAACAGTGCTTCTACCATTAAGAAGTCCTTAGTAAAGTGTATATAATATCTCGTCAATCCAAGGGAACATCTCATTATCAGTCGGTGTTAACCCGCCTTTTGTCAAGGCAGTATACGGGCTAATTTAACCTAACAGACTTCACGATTATCAAGACCAATGAGTGCAAAGCGACGGTTGTAGGACCCGAAAGTAAAGTACAAATAGAAGGGATCGACATGTTCAATCTGGAGGGATCGGTATAGTTCAGTAGCTCAGCGAGATGGAGGTATCGGCATAAGTAATGGCGCATGGGTCGACATAGCTTGGTGAGGTCAGCATGCTCCAATATACATGGATCGGCATAGCTTGGTGAGGTCGGCATGCATATAAGGGTCGGCACAGCTTAGTGATGTCAGCACGCTCCAATATATAGGGCTCAGCATAGCTTGGTGAGGTCGGCATGGCTTGGTGCATCAAAGGGTTCGACATATTCTAACAAACAAGGGGTCGGTGTGGCTTAGTTGAGCAGGGATCGTTCATATGAATCCGAGAGGGATCAGAATACCTTAATGCTTGGAAGGGATTGACATGGATTGTGCGCAATACAGAGTTCGGTCTGCTTCAACGAGAAAGGAGGGATTGGCATGCATTCAGCAATCAATAAATAAAGCTTTGTTGATCCAAATGATATGAAACTTGGAGGATAAGCACAATACAACTTGGAGAGTCCCCTGGAGGAATCGCACCCCATTTGGGCACCAAAATAAGGATCAGCACCGATCCCTATTGTTGGCCCCAATGGGCTTGGAAATTTCTGAGTGACTTCATCTTCGTCCCTTGAACCTTCTGTCAAAGTTTAAGCCTGATCCATGTACGTCTTCTCCTATAAATACAGCAGGCATGGCTTCAGAAAAGGGGGCTTCATTCTGTTTCTCTTCATCTTCTACCTAGGCCATACTCTGCCATTTTTATTTTTGAATTTCACAGATTTGTAACTGTAATCAAACTTCAGTATAATAAAAAGGAAAATCTTTGGAGTGGACGTAGGCCAGAGTCAGCCGAACCACTATAAATTTGTGTCTCTGTTTACTTGCTTTCTGGTAGTTTTAATTTTGTTCTTCATTTATTTCTCTTCATATTTCTGTGTCTGGATTAGATATTGGTGCTTTCACATAATTGGGTATTTGCGACCAATTTTGGCACAAACATTTTGGTGCTTTCACTGAGAAAACTTACACCCGCTGATTTGAATACTTGGATACTTGGATCTAGAAAGCAATGGCTAGGCAATCAATAAGGAGAGTGCTACCGGAAAGGAGTCACCGTGGAGGGAGTCAGAAGGCTTCCTTAGGAGCTGGAGCTAATCAAGCATCTATCTACATCACAGGGATGAAATGGAAACGATGATGGATGCTATGTAGGAAAGGATGTTGAAAAGACAGGAGGAGATGATGCAGAATCTACTCCAACAAATCAGACAGGATGGAGCCATAGGATCTGTTGGAATGTAAAACCAAAATCAGAATCGGGAGCATGGGAACGGAGTTAATAAACAGGGAAATGGAATAGAGTAGCCAGGGGAAGTCCCCTGCCATCCAAGTGGGATCGGTACCGATCCCCAAGGGCAGGGGGGCATGCCCTCGGGTCTGGTTGATCGTGATGCTAGAGGACCTACGATCAATCCCGTGGAGCCTGGTGCGAACCAGAATTTGGATGCTCGACCGGAGGAATATGTTCCAGAATTCCCTCGTAGACTTGAGGGCAGATTGGGCTTGACGATAGGAGACTACTATTGGATGACAATGGCAGGTTTGCAGAGATGATAAGGCAAGCTATGCGTGGAGGATTGGTGAATAGGGATCTCGAGGATGTAAATTGAAGTCCATTTGCTCCAAATATCAGGCAAGCTAGGAATCCACGGGAGTTCAAACTACCAACGCTTGAGACTTATGATGGAAGAACGGATCCCGGTGTTCATTTGACGAGGTACATGAGACACGTGGAAGTACTGGGGGCATCAGAGAAAGTCATGGCACGATGCTGCCCTTTGTATTTGACGGATATAGCTGCACTATGGTTCAGACAATTGGAAAGTGGCTTTATTAGCACATGGACGGAATTGATCGAAGGGTGGCAGTTTAGGGTTCACATCTCGAGACCCAAAAATGTGATGAGTTTGGCAACACTGAAACAAAGGACCGGAGAGTCCCTGAGAAGTTTCTTAACACGGTTTAATGTCGTGGCGGCATTGGTGGGTCGTCTAGATCCACTCATGGTTTTGATGGCAGCTGCATCTGGAATTGATGATGGCATGGAATTCAAGGATTCGTTGGCACAGGATCCGCCTATGGATCTCGTGGAGTTTTATCATGAAGCAGAAAGGTTTTTGCAGAAGGAAAACGCACGAGCAAACAAACCAGATGTGAATGTTGTGCAAAGTGGAGGATCATCAAGAGATGTAAACAAGAATGATAAAGGCAAACAGAAAGCAGAGGATGGCTTTGATGGATCGAAGCGTCCACGAAGGGAACCGAGATTCACCTCTTACATGGAATTGACTAAAACATTGGAACAGATATATCTGGATACTATGGAGTAGATCCCCTATCGAAGGCCAATGAGGAGAAACCCTACAAACGATGAAAATAAATCAGATAAATTCTATCTGTTCCATGAGCTGAACGGGCATAGCACAAACGACTGCAGGCACTTAAAGGATGAGATCGAGGGACATATCCCGAATGGCGGGATGTTGCAATACGTGAGAACTCGGGCAGCGGCAGTGGAACAGGTGCAACCACCACCCACATCGAAAGGGAACTACCTAGGAACGAGGCGTCAACTTATCATCAATTGACCGGAATGACAAAGAATAAGTAATAAACTCCACAATAAAACGACTAAGTCACTTACACATGTACGGGATCGAGAATGGTCCTTAGGCATGCTCTGAGATGACAATGAACCATCGCACCCGGAGATGCGTGCATTATAGTCTTTAGTTTTTATTTCTGTTTCTCTTTTGGTACTTGGTTAAACTCACTCGAACATGAAATCTGACATTGATGATTTTGAGTCCCATCCGGACAACCACATCACATTTCGCCTTGAATGGCACTCGATCTCGAACGATGACATTACGTCTCGAACGGCACACGATCTCGAATGATCGCATTTCACCTCGAACAGACACTCGATCTTGTGCAATCATCATCAGCTTGGGACGGCTATGAATTTGATTAACGGTCCTGAGCGATCATTACTAACAGCCAGGCAAGACCATTGATTTGTTTACAGATCATCAACGGGTTTCGAACATTGAACTTAAGGCAATTCAAAACACGCCTTCCTATCGCAAGGCATGTTTTGGGGGACAAAGTGTTAACTCGCCTTTTGTCAAGGCAGTATACAGACGGATTTAACCCAACAGACTTCACAATTATCAAGTCCGATGAGTGCAGAGAGACGGTCGTAGGACCCAAAAGTAAAGTACAAATAGAGGGATCGGCACGTTCAATTTGGATCGGTATAGTTAGTAGCTCAATGAGATGGAGGGATCAGCATAAGTAATGGCGCATGGGTCGGCATGCTCAAATATACAGGGATCGGCGTAGCTTGGTGAGGTCGGCATGCATATAAGGGTCGGCATAGCTTAGTGAGGTCAGCACGCTCTAATATATAGGGCTCGGCATAAATTGGTGAGATCGGCATGGCTTAGTGCATCAAAGGGTTCGGAATATTCAAACAAACAAGGGGTCGGCGTGGCTTAGTTAAGCAAGGATCAGTCATATGAATCCAAGAGGGATTGGGATACCTCAATGCTTGGAAGGGATTGGCATGGATTATGCGCAATAGAGAGTTCAGCCTGCTTCACCGAGAAAGGAGGGATCGGCATGCATTCAGCAATCAATAAATCGAGCTTTGTTGATCCAAGTGACGTGAAACTTGGAGGATAAGCACAATACAACTTGGAGAGTCCCCTGGAGGGATCGCACCCCATTTGACACCAAAATAGGGATCGGTATCGATCCCTATTATGGTCCCTAATAGGCCTGGAAATTTATGAGTGACTTCGTCTTCGTCCTTTGAATCTTCTATCAAAGTTTCAGCCCGATCCGTGTACGTCTTCTCCTATAAATACAGCAAACATGGCTTTAGAAAAAGGGGCTTCATTCTGTTTCTCTTCATCTTCTACTTAGGCCATACTCTGCCATTTTTATTTTTGAATTTCACATATTTATAACTGTAATCAAACTTTAGTATAATAAAAAGGAAAATCTTTGGAGTGGACGTAGGCCGGAGTCAACCAAACCACTATAAATTTATGACTTTGTTTACTTCCTCTTTAATAGTTTTAATTTTGTTCTTCATTTATTTCTCTTCATGTTTCTGTGTCTGGATTAGATATTTGTGCTTCCACATAATTGGGTGTTTATGACCAATTTGGCGCAAACGGTCGGTGTTTTCTCAGCACCTCCAATATAATCATCAATCGTGTCTTGTGCTCCACTTTCATCCATGGGTAGAAAAAGTATCATCAACAAGCATAACATGAACCTACTTAGGTGATTTCTTAGGACACGATCCAAGAAATCGGTAAAATATGCCGACAAATTGGCTATATCGAACGGCATAACCAACTAATCTAAAAGTCAAGGTAATGTACAAAACACTATGATCGGCACACTCTCCCAAACAACTCTCAGATAGTGAAACCTCACCGTAAGGTCCAACTAAAAGAACATCTCGTGCTATAGAATTGATCGAATATGCTATCAACAAATGGAAGTAGAAACTTGTTCGATATCTCACTCAGCTCACGGCTACCAACCTACAACCTCAAAGAACTATTCGCCTTAGTAGCGAACAATATAGGTGCATCCCACTCAAATATACTCCTACGAATAAACACTCACATCAATATTTCACTCGCTGGCATGTTTAGTCTCCTATACTCTATGGGTATCATATGCATTAAAGGCATAACAACTGGTCAAGTACATCTAATCGGATCGATATGGAACTCAATCACTATATGGTGGAAAATCTGTTCACCGCATCGAATGTGTCCGGACACTCTCCAGCTATAGACATAAAAGATTACTTTTCATATGGGATATCGAGCGAATATAGAAAGCTAACCATCACCTCATCATCAGATAGGAAGCCAAACACTACCGTCCGCTCATCATCGGTCCCTATCGTCACCAACAGCCTCTCGCAATCCACCACTATTCCGTACCCCTCTAGCCAGCAAATTCCTAGACTCTAACACCGAACCTAACTAAACCTAAAGCAATCAATATCAAACAAAAAACAGACAAACATCCATGACTTGATACGACAGAGTTTAGACAAACCATGTATAGAATAAGTGTAGACAACCCATGTGATAACACTCTGCATTTTGAGGTCCGAAACTAAGTGCTATGGATGCTGCAGTCATCCATGGTATTAATTTCTGATGACAAAATGTGGTATGTTACACATGTATAATCTAGCTAAGCCCCTAACATGGTTCATCATAATCCAAAGGTTGGTCAATGATTATTTCGGTTTCCAATTCCAATTTATCCTCAATCACTGGATATGAAGGAATGTGAACCTCAATGTAAAATAAAACACGTATGGAAACATCATAAACGGAAGGCATACTCTCAAACAGTAATTCTGTTCCCTTCTCTTTCATCGATGGAGCACTATACGAAATAGAAACGACAATCAATGCATATGCTTCCACGGTTAGTCCCTACTCAACAAAATTTAGGACAATCCTTTACACTATGTCCAGCCTCTCACGTCATAAAGCCTTTTTGATCTACTTCTCGAAGCTCTCGTCAATATGACCAATCAATCGCTTCCCAAGCTGATCGCTCAACCCAATGATAAGCTTTCATTCTTTTTAGTGGAGTATTAATGGAAGATAGACCGTACTTCGATATCTCATCGAACTCAGTCACATACTCCAACTCAGACATATCGCCTTATTTCAAGTCGGCAAACTTCCTAAATAATACCAACTTTTGAAAAGTAAAGACAAATTTCTCTTCGATGCGAACTATGAACTAATCCCAAGTAAAATGATCCTTGGGAATTAAAGCTATAAGGGTACTCCACCGGTTCATTGTTCGTCCTGGAGTCATATAGAGGTCAACCGTTACCTCAGGTGTCATCTAACTCCAAGTCGTTGAAGATCCTTTCAACAATATCATCCTATCTTAGACATTAATAGTTAACTCTGTTCCAAGGAACGGTCTGCCTCTTAGACTCATGAAGTCTGTATACAACTTGGCAAAGTCAACTCTAGGTATTTGCACTTGAGCACCATAATCATTTAGAGCAATATGGACATTCCAAAATAATGATTCGCACCATCTCAACGAACATATTCTGTAAATCAGGGTTAGCATTCCCCGATCATGCCCACTCCTCAACTCCAGAAATGGAGTCAATAGCAACAATCCTCGTATGCCAGATCACTCTTAATACAGAATAAGAATGATCGGTCTCTCATAGAGTAAACTACATTGATAGTGCTCGTGTGTGCAACACAACTCATATACTATATATACTACTGTATAGTTTGGAAAACTAAAATATATAACAAATACGCACTCTGTCATATATAGGTATTCTCTCGATCCAGTCTAAGGTGACAACTCGTACCCTATCTCTACTGGATCATGGTATCAACTCAGGTTGATCACGTAACCTAAGCTCTGATACCAAATGTAATGACCGCCCTACAACACTGGTGCTCATATGATCAAACAGCACACTACTGGAGCATCCGGCCGATGTAGGACAATTATTATGGAAAGAAAAATAAATAAAGATGAGGAATAGAAAAGAAGAGAATAGAAGAAAACAGAAGGAAATAAAACAATCTCACAATCACATAAACTGTCGTATATCTCACAACACATCAGATAAAATATAATAGTAAACATCTCATATATAAAACATGCGAGAGGTAATAACTATATAAACCACAGAATCAGAGTACACAGGCTCATACAATTATACAAAACAGTAATAGAGTTTATACAACTGGTAAATAAACTCAACCGATAATTTGTCTCTAATAATAATAAGTCAACATTGTCAAGGCTCCACAGTGTCACACATCGGAATAAACAACAATAGCTCAAAAATATAAATATGCGAAAGCGTCACCATCTACACAGCTCCAAGTGCCATTTACACATGCTATCTAGTCTACTAATTTAAGAGCACCAAAGATAATAAGAAGCAAAGCATAAAACCTCGAGTCAGACAACAGTCTAGTGTGAGTGATAAAGAATCTCAAAACACTATAAAAGTATGTATAGTATATGGAATAGAGGGTATGGAGAATCATACCTGACATGTCCCTGCATCCACAGAGTCAGGACATAACACATGATATTTGCAACTCATGTCATAGTCATCATGGGTGTACTATATGTCTAAGTGCTAAGAGTGATAAGGGATCAAGCAAACATACCATCTATCGTCCATCCTCATAATCATTCACTCAGTGCATTGGGTATATGATAAGGTTCAGTCTCCCGGTATTGGAATCAATGCCACTCAAGAGACCAAGAATTGACATGTACAACTCAGGGTAAAGCCCCGATATG
Source organism: Allium fistulosum (assembly GCA_030737815.1). Taxonomy (NCBI): domain Eukaryota; kingdom Viridiplantae; phylum Streptophyta; class Magnoliopsida; order Asparagales; family Amaryllidaceae; genus Allium; species Allium fistulosum. The sequence continues at coordinate 85,832,677 of CM060901.1, read as the reverse complement.
ATCTAAGTAGATGCCATAAATTTCCAGACTTGTAAATAACCTCCCGATGTGGAGATGAGGACCCGACGTGGCCCAAATGGAAATCCCACTCAAACCCCATTTTCCACAGTACCCTCCAAAACCTTACAAAATTGAAAATCCCTTTGCACAGATCATCCACAGCAGAGCTCGTCTCGGAACAATTCATACAACCCTCGTCTGAAGTCGTCAGGGCTGGGAACTACTCTAGACAACCATCATAAGTCATAGAGTGTCATCACATGTCTCGTAGTTTCCCTCCAACAGTTCCCTCAGCACAACTCATAGTCCATTGCACTGCATCTTGAAGTACATATATCCATCATTAAAGCCACTACTTCCCATCATGGAATCATCATCGTCGAATGACAAAATCTCTGCGTTGAAGCATAACATCCTTGCCTCAATGCCAAAACCAGTAGTCGAAGAGCCATCACGTTGAAATCACTGTCTAATGGACCATTACACCAAGCTCCTTGAAGTTTAACCATTATCCACATCACAACTAGCCTAATCGGCCATCATCAATGGTAGTAGATATCGACCACTTTCAAAGTAGTCGATAAGAACTACCTAGTCGGATATTTAACCAAAATGGCTAGGCGGCGACCAGACCAAAATGTCCGATGTCTTCTTGATGTCCGAAGCACATATCCAAGTCTGTTGTCCTCCATCTTTAGATCAGTCGGCACACTCCAATGCTCCTCCATCTTCAGATTAGTCGGCACGCTCCAATGCTCCTTCGGATATTTATCCTATCCGTTCGAGTTTTCATTTTTCATGCGCTCAATCAATATGCACCAAACTCTACCACATCCTTAGAGTCATCACCGTGTCCGTTTGATCGATATACAGTAAACTCTAGCAAGTGAGATTTTCCTAATACTATATCGCCTATGAACGACGTTTTTAACTAAACTAAGTAAACAAGCAAACAGGCAACCAATAATCATACAAGCATCCATAATAGCATACAAGCATCCATAATAACACACATACAACATATAGAACCTATCAAAGCAACTAATGTGGGATTAATGCCAAAATAGCCTAAATCTAGCAATCTTGTCAAAATAACACGCAAGTGGAAAAAATGTGATATTTAATTAAAAAGCATTTAAAATGCTTTTTAATCCTTTTATAAAATAAAATCTAGTTTTATTTATTTTAGAAATTTCGTTTTAAAATTAGAAATCGCTCAAAAGCGTCGATTTTAAATTATACTGACAATCATAGTAAATTGAGAGAAAATAGCACCTACCTTATCCAAATCTGTCCAAACCAGTGCTAAATCGAAGAGCTCTCCATCATGAGCACAAATGCAAGAAATGGTGTCTAAAATGATCTCATATGCAAAAGATATAACGTATAAAAGTTAGCAGATTATTTGATAAATAATATAATTAACTTAACTATAATTAACTGAGTTAATTACTATGCTTAAGGTAATCCCCTCTCTTCCCAAATGTGCATGTCGTACATGTCTGTATGCATAAACCCATGGCCGAATGTTCAAGCTTCGATTTCTTACTCCCTAGTCGACGGAATCACGAGCTATCTTCGCTAAAACGCTCGTCTACATGCCATCTCCACCTCGGTACCCAAGACATGAAGCTTGACTGCCTGCTGAAGATCGCGACTTGGCCATGCTGCTCATCCAAGGCAAATGACGTGTTTTGCTTGGAGCTTCCTGGAATGCTGAAACTAGGTGGCAAGGCGTATATCGGCAAGAGAAAGGAAATGGCGGTGTCTAATTTCATGTTTCATCGCTTCAATCAACGAGGAGGTGAAACCCTAGAATCAGCCTTAGAAGTGGGTCTTGGCTATGGTGTGTCGCCGACCACAAAATGGATATGGGTAGGAAGAGCTTTCCCATACGAGTTCGATGGAGGTGATCTCACGATTTATTGTGGAGTAAATCAGCCTATTTTAATTTTTGAATGGAACAAGAGGATGGCGGCCATTGAAACTAATGGAACAGTAATCTCTAAAATGAGAGAGGAGGCAACTATAGATAAGGGATTTAATTAATTAATATTTTATTTCTTTTATTTGAATTCTCCAAATACAACGGTACGCGTTTTAAGCTCGTACGATCAAACAACGCATCCGATTGCCACGAAACTCGTCTACGTACATCACTTCATTTTTCCACTCTCGATGGTATAAATTTTGTCGCTATTTGAAACACTGCCCCGGGATGATAATTTCACGCTTTACAAGACCGTTTCGTCCATTGGATCGTCTGATCTCCAATTATAGCGATCCTTATACTTATTTCAACCTGCAACGTCGACACGAACTCAACGAAAGTGGTTTTGAGTCTTGATTCGATCGTATGTGAAAAATCATATTTTAGGACTATTAATTAATTAACGATTCAATATTTAAATAAATTATTTAAATATCTAACCGTTAGAAATATGGGTCGTTACAATTAGCGTCGACTTTTGAGAGTTGAAAAGGCGGGTCGTTACAGTTAGTATCAGAGCTAGGTTGAGCAAACACCTAGGCTTTGGTGAGGTAGACTCAGTAGAGATAGGGTTAGTAATACCCTAGAATGAGTTTAAGTGTATTTTAAACATGGGCGCGTATTAGTTATTGCCATAAAAATGTTTATATTGTGTTGACTAATCGGTTGAGTGGTTTATGAATTTTGGTCGATACAGTAGGAACAACTGTATCGATAGGGATTTTTAAACACTTGAACGAGGAAAATTGACAAGGTATTGTTTTGAAAATTTGGTTAATGAAATGATTATACCTATATTATATTATATATATAAAAGAATAATTTTCAAAAGATTAAATAGTTATTTATGGTGTGCTTGTTGTTAGGAAATGATAATGTTCGGTTATTATCATTTATCATTTGATTAGTCATGCTCACCCAGTTTAGGAGCATTTACTATTGTTGTTGATTTATTGTTTGTGCTCAGATAGTTTATGAGCATTTTTTCATTGAATTAAATACGAACACCTTGTGAATTCAGTTTCATAGTTTGATATAAGGCATTCGATGATAATGTTGAGTTAAAATTAATTTTTAAAAAAGTTGTTTATTATAATATAAACAAAGATACACATTTGAAAAATGAAATTTCATAAGTATGGGTTATAAATAGAGTTTATAAAAAAAGATATAAACTGGGAATTTGAGAACTTAAATCATGATGTTTTGGAAATTGTTTTTCCAAAGCTTTCAGAAAATACTAATGGTATTATTTGAAAGTATTTTTTAATAGAAATGTTTTAAAATGGATTTTAAAGGAAGTAGAAAGCACTTAACTCATTTTTGTTGCTGGAAAATGATTCTGGTGATGACTGCAGCATCATCGGCGTTTATTTTTGAGTTTCTAAGTGAGAGGGATTGTTACCATAGAAATTTGATATAGAGTTGTTTTAGTAAAAACAGATCTTGATTTAAAAATTCCAAAGGTATGATTTACTTTACAAAAAGAGATAGGTATATTATTATTATTATTATTATTATTTCAAAATGATTTGAAATAAAAACCCGAGTGTTCAATTCTTAAGTTTTCTACTAAGGTCTGTTATGATATGTTGTGTGTTAGTTTTCATTTGTCGAAATGAAATGGAATTTTCGATGAGTTTGGACAGTCAAAAACTTTCAATTTGATATAAATTGAAGCTAAGTGTTTTGTAGAAATATAAGAAAATTAGTTTTTGTAACTTATAAATTTAAAAAGATAGTAGGTAAAATATGTTTTAAAGGTGTTAAACATTCTGGTTAAGTAAAACAAATTTGAAATTCGTGTATATACTAGGATGTAAAAGAGTGTTATATGAATATGAACTTAAGTTTTAAAGTGATTAATAAACCCAAGATGTGTTTTATAAGATGTTTACAATCCTAAGTAATAATTTTATGAAATTTTTCATATATAGATTTTAGTATTAAATGAAATATACTATTGGAGTAATTAGTTGTGATTTAAAATGCATGTGAATTAAAAATAATTGGTATAGTTATGAAACCAATTGGAATAAACACGTAAGTTGTACGTAGATCATTTTATTCGTATACATGTTCTTGATCCAGATTCGAGTACACGACTTTGAGATGATTTACACCGATCCGAATAAGGATTTTTCACCCGATTCTTAATGGTGAACACTTGATACAGATTTTTGATTTGGTTCTGAAGTTTTCTATCATAGTATCTTGCTATGTAAGGAGAACGAAGGTTTCTAATCAAGGAACCTGATCAGAGTCTGCACCAGAGAAGTCGAGTGGGCGATACTAGTTTGGAAGTGAAATTGTGTGATCGAGCGAGTGATCGGATTCGATATTGCGTACAAATGATATATGCACAACATACGATCTTTGATGTAATTGTATGCTTTTGACTTTAGAAATGCAAGTTAGATGGGTGGATATCATTTGGAAGTGAGATACAAGTTCATGGAAGCTAAAATTAGCTAGTTAATTTTGGTTTCATGAGTAGAGTTGGTTTGCTCGACTAATAGGTACACGTTTATATTGTTGTTGATGATTTCATGTCCCAGATATGGGAGGCCACTTTGGGCTTTTGTTTACTTTTGTGGTTTAGGCCAGTTGTGGTGGGTTGTGGTTTTTCCGATCGAGCCGCGCAAAGGAGGTGCTGCCGAAATTTTAGAAACTTTAAAGTTTAGATAATCCATCTTTATTAATTGATTTTAAAAGCCTAAGAGTGAGAAGTTTTACAAGATTAAGGGTTTGAAGACTTTTTTCTACCTTTGAGAATTTCGAAGACAAAATTCTTTTAAGAAGGGAGAATGTAACGACCCAAAATTTTTAACATTTCGAATAGGAACATTTAATTTATTTAAATATTCATAGTTAACTCAAATTTAATAAATAATAAGAAAATAAATGTTTATTTATAACGACTCGACTTTTAACGACGTATTATTAACTTATTTTATTTGATTTTTCCATAATTTTTAATTTAAAAAATATTTAAATTTTCGTTTGACAATTTTTCAGCAAATGATGGTATTTTTGGATTTTTACAAAATCAGACAACCAGTGTATATTATTATTGTTTTGAGGTCGTGTCACCATTTTGGGCATGATCATATTTTTGTTTTGTCGTTCATGGTTTGTCACAAACGAAATCCATGCGGCAAGATGCCGGAAATTGCAAAGTAAATATATCCTAACACTTGAGATAATTCAATGCACACTTTTCTTTTCTCTCTTTTCGCTGTTCTATCACCCATCTCCTAAAACAAAGAACTAGTAAATCCACTCTTTCTAAAAAAACAAAAAGATTTATAAATCAAAAATTAAAAGTTTAGATCTTTGAGTGTAAGATGGTGAGATCTACACTCCATTCGAGTTTGGTTACTTTCGGCGAGTATTTGTGGCACTCGACAGTATTGAGCATGGGTAGGTTAAGACCAGGGTTTAATTTTTTGGGTATGTGGTTGATGTTGGGCTAATTGGTGGATGAACTATTGTTTGTAGGGTCGTGGCATACCTACGAGTGGTTTTTGGTGGAGTGCGGCGACATGTGGGGGGTCGCGACTTTTCACTAGGTCGAGGGTAGAGCTGTGAGTTATTTTTCATATGGGGAGGTCGAAGGTAAAGTCTTGGGTATGATCGAGTCCTCCTTGTCTCGACGTGAACGATGGTGGTGATGGCATGAACTCAGGTGGTCCGAGGTGGCATTGGCAATCAAAGGGCAAAGCTTGGAATGGGTTTTAAGCGGGAGTTTTGTTTTTAGAGAGATGGATTAAGGGTGGTTTAAGGTTTATTAATTAATTTATTAAGTTAATTGGTTAACAATTATAACTTGTATCTTATAAAAATCATAACTCTCTCATACGAGGTCTAATCGAGGCAAGTTTTTTTTCGTTTCACTCATAATGGCATAGCTACGCGATGGAATTGGTTTTGTTGAATTTAAAGAAAGTGAAATTTTAGGCTAAAATCGAACTTCATCGATTTTATTTCAAAACTGAAATGCCTAAGCGTCCATTGGAATTTGGGTGAGTTAAACTCATCTTTTTGGATAATTAATATAATATGCAGTAGCTAAAATTTACTATTTGTGTTTGAAGAATTATTGGTTGGTTTGGTTAAATATTCGCTTTTGAAAAGCGATTGACATTTAAAATGAAATACAGAGAATTTTATAGAGAAATCTAGATTTCTCATTGTAATGTTTTTTAATTCCAGTTATATACCTATTGATTTTAATTTCAGTTATATACCTGTTATTTAGATTGATAAATATCAAAATTTGATAGTTTGGCCATATTGGATGTGACATTGACATATGTTAAAAGTTGAACTTCTTTAGAGAAAAAAGAGTAATGACATTGGTTAAGTGATATGGTAGCTATTGGCATCGTTATAGTATTTTGGAACACTATTAATTGCTATTTGGGTTGGAAATGGTTCCAATTCGGAAATATGATTTCAAATCTGACCTTTTTGGATTTTCTGAGATATTTTATTTAAAATGGGGTTTTTGAACTTCTCTATTTTACTTCAACTTCTTGTATTATTCTTCTTTATATGTGTATACATGTAAATGTTTAAAATTATTTTGAAAATTATTTATCTGTATAGAAAAGTCATTATAATAAGGAATGTTTATTTTAAAGAAATTAAAGGGGTTTATCTTTTATTTTAAAATGATTTTTTGTTTTTAAAAGAAGATAGAAATATTTTAGAATAAATATTTGGGAAACATTTTATATAAATTGTTGTAATAAAAGAAAAAATTTATAAATTTTATTTTATAAATAAAAGAATGGATTTTTATGATATTTTATAAGAGGGAAATTAATATCATTCTAGTAAATTGGAAAATAAATCACATTTGTGGATTTATATTAATATGTGGAATGATCGGTTTATGGAAAGTATTTGGCTCTATTTTGGAAATTGAAGTTTGTGATAAATTATGAGATTTATAAAAGGGAGATTTATAATGGTAATTTTTAAATGAAGTTTTATAATGGAATTTATAAATGATATTCCATAAAGGAGATTTATAAATAGGAACTTTGTAAAGGAGACTTATAAAAAGAGTTCTATTTATTGAAAGGAGTTTTATTTATATAAAGGAGTTTTAATTATATAAAAGAGTTTATAAATATGAAAGGATTTATATAAATGAGTTTTTGTAAATATGGAAAAGATTTTTTTAAAAGGAATTTTATAAGGAGTTTATAAAAGGAACGAGACTTGTTTTTCCATAAATGAATGTTTTTAAATACAATGGTATGGAAAGTTTTCTTTTCATACTTAACACCAGATTTCGAGGTATGGAAACTCGCCTCTATCTTGAGAATTAAGAATGTATATTGAGACAATGACGATTTTCTAACTTGGTCCAATTTCATTGTTAATCGATGGATAATACTGTTTGAAATCGGAAAGTGGTGGTATGTATATATATGGTTTAATTTTCATTCGATCTATTTTACTTACACCAAAAGGAAAGTGTTTTTGGTTTATTGTTATTAGTGTTTTAATTAACATTTGTTTTAACCCAAATAAGTATGATTTGAAAATGGAATCTTTCTTAAGATTTGTAAAATATACTAATACCATTGAGATAAGTATATGGGTATATTTTCTAAGTATTGGAAATGTGGTATTTTGTGAATATACTTATACTGTCGATATATGTATATGGAAAAGTTTTCTAAGTTTGAAAGTGAAATGTTTTGTGAATATACTTATACAGTTGAGATAAGTATATCAATATTTTCAGGTATTGTAAAGAGTAGAGGAGACTTATGAATATATCTTTGTAAAAGTATTTTGATATAAGTATTTACAAAGTGGGTTAACTTAAAGAAAAGATTAATTAAAGAGGCTTAGTGGTTGCTTTGTGATTAACCATGCCTTGTTAAATCTCTGGTTGAATTATTTGTTTATTTGATAGTTAAGTAACCAATTATCAAATGTTGGACAGTTTTAAAACTATCATTGTCGGTTCGAAGATACCAGGAGCAGGTATATTATTCGAAAACCACTTTGAACCGGCATAAGCGTTCGAATAGGAGACATCCAGAAGATGATGGAATTGAAGATGGAGTTCTTTGAAGTGTAAGGGCTACTTGCTACTAATCCTAAGGGTGATTCCGAAAAGGATGTAGTAGAAGTAGTGCCTTCGGTTTTTTCAGTCCCAGAACAACTTGTATGGATGAATGCTAGCATTGCATTGTTGCTTGGAGGGTAGTGTTAGCATTCCTGGTGGGATTTTCTAAAAGTAAAACGTAACATCTGGCCTCACAACCGGTAATGACTAAAGTAGGGATGTGTTGCGGGGCAATGTGGGTAACTCCCATTAAGGTATGATCATTGTATCTAGATCGATATTTATTTATGGATTATGTATGTTTGTGACCATGGAAACGATTTTTCAAGGACAACCGAGGGGGTGATCATATTCGGTACTATCCAGGAAGGGGTAGGCCGGTCCTGAGTAGCAGAGTTGCAATAAGGCATCCTTTGTACATTTTCTCTAGAATTGTACTTTACGGAAGGTAGACCCTTACCTTGTCATGTTGGAACCCATTCTCCAATAAGTGCTTTCAGACTTAGTTGTATACCTATTATGCTGGAATTTAAATAATGTGACAATTTTAGCTAAGATTCAATAATATTTTAAACCTTAGACATTATTATATTGTCATAAGATTTCCTATAAATGATTTGGTTATCGCAAGGTAAAAATCCGTCTGTGTTTATGTGCGGCGTGGTTTTACGAGATACCATTATTTTGTACAGTTATATAATATTAAAATCCATTTAAGGTGTGTTCTTCACGGTGGTTTACCAGACTGATCCAGGCGTTAATTTCTTTTAATGCTCGGGTCAGCCCAAACATGTTTTTCCGATTTAGCTTGGATGCTTTGGAGCTTTAGGAGACAAGCTAGATGCCTCCAAGATGTATTCCCGTATATTTTATTTTTCTGCTACATTTTTTGTTTTTATTTATCAGCATTTTTGAGGACATATTGTTATAACTGTCCAGACTGATGATAGATTAGTGTACTATGATTGATGTATGTATATTACAGTTTTCTTTTTGTAAAGATCTGTTATATATTATATATTACTCGCCACGATGTGAGATTATGTTCCGTCTTTTCTTTCTTTTTCCCCCAACAATCCATCTTTCCGGCACTTGGATGCTCGACACATGTATACCGTGGATGTATTTAGTCTACTTTTGAGAGTCGAGAAGGCGGGTCGTTACAGCTGATTCACTAGCTAAACTGGCCAGTTCTGGGGATGCGCAGCTTATGGGACTTGTTCCAGTAGATGTTTTATCGGCTTCGAGCATCGATCAAATGGATGATTATTGGATATTATAGGCCGAGGAAAAAGAGAAGTTGTGGATGACTCCAATTAAAGTTTATTTACTGATGGAAACACCCTCAAACGGACAGAATGAATAGAGAAAACTCCTTTATAAGGAGTGATGATTTATTATGCAAGAAGGATTTCTATATCGGTTAGGATTCCTGACCCTCTTGATACATTGTGTCACCAAAAATGAAGCAAAGAAAATCCCGGTGGATGTACACGAAGGAATTTGTGGTGACTACACTGGGGTTAGACTTTAGCAAAGAAGGTTCTTCTCCATGGATACTTCTAGCCGATGATCGATCGAGACGCCATTGATTACCCCAGACGATGCAACATGTGTTAGAGGTTCGCAAAGGTACCAAGAGCCTCGCTTATAGAGCTTATGTGGATGGTTAGTCTATAACCATTTGTAGCTTAGGGAATTCATATAATCGAAGTGCTATCAATGTCAAAGGGTGGATCGAAGCATGCTATCATAGTTGTAGACTACTTCACAAAGTGGGTTGAATCAGAACAGCTGGCCATGATCATTACAAAGAAAGTGATCAACTTTGTGATGAAGAATATCATATGAGATTTGGAGTCCCATAGAAGTTCATTATCGATAATGGAACTCAATTCGAGTACTGAGCTCATAGACTTCTGTAACTGGTACCGAACTATGAATAGCTTTTTGGTAATAACACACCCATAAGTGAATGGATAGGTGGATACGGTTACCAAGATCATCAAATCCATCCTAAAGAAATGACCGACGAAGGCCAAGGGCAACTGGGTATACGAGTTACCACTAGCATTGTGGACTTACAGAATGACCTATAGGTCTAATACTATGCATACTCCATTCGCTTTGGCCTATGAAGCTGAGACCATGATTCTAGTAGAACTATAAATTCCTTATCACTGATGAAAACATTATGATCCTAAGATGAACGAAGAACTCTTGCATGAGTCCCTCGACTTGTTGACAAAAAACAAGAAGAAACTGAACTAAGGGCAATTGCTCACTAGAAAAGAGTAGCGAGACAGTTCAATACCAAGGTCAGAAACCGTACCTTTGAGGTAGGTGACCACATTTTGAAACAAGTCCTACCTAGCATGGGGCACTTGGTCCGAATTGGGAAGGTCCCTATGCAATTGAACAAAAGTTTGGAGATGGAATTTTCAAACTATCAACTGTTGATGGGACCAAATTCTATAGGTGTGGGATAACAAACATTTACGACACTATTTCACTTATATTTATTTATTTTCTGTAAATAAGCCATCTTGATTGACTATAGGCAATGTAATAGGACAGAACTTGCTATTTCTTTTGTTTATAAATAAAGTTAGGTTTTGGAACCAATGGAACCGTGTTCTTAGAAGTTTAACTTGGGTCGTGCGACTAGCGGCATAACCAGGTACTTAGAGATAAGTACTAAATAACTTCTTTAAATAATGATCGAGTTAGAGGAGTATAATCACACTAGGGTAGATTGGATGATTTGACCTTACCCATATGATCTTTGACCAATTCCTAGAGATAGGCTAGGTCAAAGGTTGATGCTCGAAGATAGCATCAAAGATGTCGAGTCCTGAAGATAGGAGTCGGCATTGACTTATATCTTGTTACAGGAATGACCTTGCTTACGGCCTAGCGGGATGCACTTGACTGAGGATAAGTGATGATGGTCAATGAGCATATTCGATCATTGCCTAGAGATAGGTGAGACCGAAGATGGATGTTTAGAGATAAACATCTGAGATGTTGATCCTCAGAGATACGGGTTGGTGTATAATTGGACCTTGGTATGAACGACCACAATTACGACCTAGAGAGATGTAATTAGTTGAAGATAAGTGATGATGGCCGATGAATCCTCCTGATCGACACCTAGAGCCAAGTGAGAGCAAAAGTGGATGCCCAGAGATAGGCATTTAAGATACTGATTCACTACAAGAAAAGTTGCTTTTAATTGCAAAATTGCACAGCGTTGGGTACTACTTGCTATCGTCGATCCTTTCCTGAATGTAAATAGTGAAACATCAGAACAAAAAATGCTAAAGACATCAGAACAAAACACCGTATTAACATATCAGTCTAGTAAATTTCTAAAGCCAACAAAGTTCCCTCTATTATATTCATTTGCCGCTTAAACTATTTTCCCGTCCCCCTGTGATAACAACCAAATCTCAAATCATCCATTCCTACATCTCTAAAATTAAATCCTCAATGCTTCGTTGTACAAATCCCTAAAAATAATGCCCCTATATTACGCTTGATGCCATCATAAAAGAGATCCTCGTAGTTGGTTCGCTATGCTCTGGTGCTTGTGTTGGAGAGTTGGCGTTCACTGAGTCAATCGTCGCTGCTCTGGCTATAACGAACAACTTGGAGTCGCATCTTTTTTTCAAATTAGAACCTTGAATCCATGACATAAATTTTTGGGAAGCTTCGACTTTTCTAAGGTTAGAGTTCCTTCCTTAAAATTTTAATAAGGAATTTTCAGCTTTTTGGAGTCCATGTTGTTTTTGCTTCAATTATTTTTGATCAGCTAACTCAAACTATTGTGCTGTGAACTGGGTAGTAAATGCATGCTTCCAACTTTTGAATTAAAGTTGAATTTATTGACCTTGTCGAACTATTTATCACATATTGTACAAATTAAACAGAAGATTAAATATGTTAATAGAAGTGTTGTACCTCTTTCTTCACTGCGTATTTCTGTCCGCTATTGGTTCATAAATTATTCTTGTACTAGCGGTTTGATGTATTTATTTATTTACGTGTAGAAAGACTTTATATTATGCCCGATTTAACTCTATTTGAAAGCTTTGACCCCGCTTAAGTGGGAATTCTATGCACTGGGTAGAGAATAATGATGAATTATTTGATTTCAAACTGTATATTTTTTTATAACAAAGATCCTATATCAATTCAGATGCATAATGGATCTGTGTGTATGTCCATAGTTTCTATGCAATCATGATGCGTACAAGAATGAGCAAGATTTTGTTATAATTGGAGCGTGGTTACTCTTTTCATCCTTTTCTGAAAATGATTTTGGATAGGAAAATATGACAATTGCATCTCAAGAGCACTTATTTAGTGGTTTCTATCCAATAACTGTTCATCATATTGTATCTTGAAGCTTGATATGCTGATATTTTGGACATGTGCTATGAACTATAGTTTGGGCACAATAATCTATCTTGTGACCAACTCAGTTATATTATGAAGAGATGCTTTACTGGGACAAAGAAGATAGGTTAATGAGCATAGTTTGAGCAAAGGGGTTTTTACTCTTGGTGGTGTTTTTATGACTTATTATGATAATTTTCGGTTAAAAAGAGCTGGAAACTCCTATAAATTATAAGTACTTATGAGACAATCTTTAGTTTTTGATTTCTTCGACTGAAAGCCAAATCATATAATCGTTGAAACATAAATAACTAGAATCTATAGCTGGATTGAAACAGGTCGGAAGCAAGTCAACTTGGAGCATCAAAGTGTAGCATATGGCTTCATTTTAGACATGGACAGTCTTAGGGCTTAGTTGGGCCTCATATGTCTTTGGTGGGTTTTACTAGGCCGGGAGCCCTTGGAGATTTTCTGCCTTGCAGCAGGCATGTGGTATGCAAAAAGGCATGATATTATAACTTCACTATATACTCTTATGCAGGTGAATACTAATGTATATGCATCTTTTTTTATTCAAATATATTTACACTTCAGATCATGAATTTACATGTTCATCTAAGTCTTTCTTTCATTTTTGTTTTCAAGAGTTGGATGTACATCTTTGTCTAATCAACCTTATTAGTATTTTTCACTCGTATGACATGCAGGCAGTTGTGCTTGATCAGGCATTGGAGGCTGATTTTGTTGCGGAGCTTCAGAAGTATTTAGCAGATATACTGGAATCTAGATTGAGGCAACGTATAATCACACTCATAAAAGTTAGAACCTTAAGATCAGCTTATATTAGTATTAGAAAATCATCCAATGTGCAAAAATGTTTTTTGGTCCATAAGATCCTTTTCTAAGCTATGTTGTTATGGCAAATCACTTGGGTTGGGTTTATTTCAAAATTTGCATGGTGCCCATAAACGATACTACTAAAAATAAGGTGGAGCATCTGTTATCCTTTTAATGGCTTCAGAGCCTAGCTAAAAAAATTAAACTTAGACAGAGATTAGTTTTTAAGCATAAAGTTAAAATACATTCCCTTCAAAACTAATGGTTAAGATCATAAAATTCTGTAAATTATATCTGTCCCACTCTAGAATATTTTGAAGTTGCTGACATTTGAACTTCATTATTATGTTAGGGGGGGTTTGTGGGGGGGGGGGGGTGTATGTGCTCACTAATGAGTTATCGTGGTCATGAATTTTCATGACGTACAGACAACTCTATAAACTCTATTTCTCCCTTCCAGCTGAATCAACACTCTTACAAAATAACAATAGAATCCACATACATGTGTTTTATTCTTGCGAATGCATTGTAAATGCAAATTGATCATAAACTATTACCAGGAACTTAATAGAGAAGAGCCGACTGGTTTTGGTGGCCCAAATGGGAAACACTATGTTCTTGATTTTACAATTGGATAGTTCTCAATAAGTATCGCCTTGATGTCTATATTTATTGCATCCATTCAGTTCAAATAATTTATCATTTTTATAATTATGTTAACTGGTTCCATGTAGTTCTATATATTCTTTAACCTGTAACGTCAATATAGGTGGTGCTATTTAGTATCACCATTTGATGATGATGACTCAAAAATGTAGGTACTTCAGATCAGATCGACTAGAAACGGTATTGGGTTATCAGTGCACCTCAGGCAAGTATGCTACCGTAAAGTTTTGTTCATTGGCTATTTCGATCTGTACATTCTAAATTTTTACTGAAGTTGACAACCAATAAAGCAATCATGAAACTATACATAGATACACAGTATGACATTCAAGTCCAGCTCCCTATTTGATTAATTAATCAATTTAGTAATTCCAAGAATTTTTTTAACTAATATTCATTTTACTTAACTAGTCACTCAATGTTTTCATCTTGTTAGTGATTTTCCTCTTCCTCAATTAGTTATTAAGTATATTAGTAGTCCATAGTGAATATGAGAACCAAAGAAAACTATGGAGCCTTCAAAAGTTTGAAAGATAACCCGCTTATTTAGTCGGTGGTTAAACTTTTTTTTTGAAGAGCTTCATTTCCTTAGCTGTTTAAATGGATATGAAGTTTGAGAATGATTTGTTGGTAATTAGTTAAGTATGGGTTCTAGTATTAGCTGAGCAAATCCATCGAGGAAATATAAAATGACATAATGATGTGGCAGAATGAAATAATGGATCATGCATAATATTCATTACTCATCTAAGTTTGCGCCTACAACTATCTCCACATAATACTTTAAAAAATGTGATTAAGTGACCAACCTCGAATTACTAATTTAATTAAGTTAACTACCATTTTGTAGCAGGTGCAGTAACAGTGTGATGTTTATTAACTAAAAAATTTAATGCATGCTGGTTTGCTTATCTCAGTTTTGTATTTATACGTACGTTTTATGTGTCGCCTCTCTGCTTTGTAGTGAGGGTGTAGGTATATTTAATTACCGATGTAGGAATTGATCAATGGTTGGATGAAAGTGAAGTGATTGAGAAATCTAAGGCCATATCGGGCAGAATTCTTAGAAGCTACTTTTAAGAGAAATAATGTGAACTGATCAACAGTTCATTTTGTACATAGTTTCTCTCATAGGATCCTTAGAGTTGTTGTTTTTAATGCATTTGATTAACTTATAAGCTCAACGAGTAGTTGACAGTTTAAATCAGTGTTTGATTGTTGCTTGGTTTGAAGTCTCATCATTTTTGTACAACTGAAGGTATTGTTCTATGTTTGGAACTTTCATTAAGCTAACTGGTGGGTAGTTAGAGTTCAGTGTTTGGCTACTTTGTTTTAATCCATGGTATTTGGTGGTCATGATGTCAGGCTTTCCATGGACTAGTCTACAATTTGTGGTCAGTTTTAGTTAAAATCAGATTTCTAGTGGACTTGGTGGCAATAGTCTCCTATGTGTATGCAGTTTCAGTTAAAATCAATTTTAGTAATTGACAGGTACCCCTAAAAGCTCTATAGGGTCAAAAATAGGATCTTCATTAACATTCAATAAGTAGTAAATGGATTTTCTTTTTTTGGTGCTTATCATTCTAGAGTGAAATAAATTTGTACATTGGTCCCTATCTCTTATCATTAAAATAAGCTGAAATATATGACAGATTATATAACTGAACTATATAACAGTTCATATAAATATATAGTGTTGATAAATATATACTTACTTGCATATAGGTTGTCACCTATAAGTTATAAAAATGCATGGTTCCAATAATTGTGTACTTATTTGCTTTTATGTTATCACCCATAAGTTATAAGTCTATATAAATGTGCAGTCTAACCTATCTTAGTTCAGTTCTAATGGTTAGTGAAGCATGTGTAAATTATTGTGTAACTTAGTTCAGTTCTAATGCTTAGCTTAGTTTAGTTCTATCATTTCTGAAGCAGGTACAAATAGTCCAGTCTAGCCTAACTTAGTTCAGTTCTAATGCTTCAGTAACAAATGCCATGCTTCAATCAGTTAAATGTATTATTGTGTAACTTAATTTATGTTAATGCATTAAATCAGTTTATTATACATGCTTCGGTCAATTATGCTTGTTAATTGTTAACTTGTATATGTCTATCTTTATTCATTGGGAGGACTTGGGGAACAGAGACTGGAGTTAACTTACAATATCTTTGGATTTGACAGCTTGCAGTAGCTTAATGTATCCATTACTTAAATGTTTTGGACCTTATGTTATTTGGACTAATGCTCTACACAAGAAGTTGGAACAATCCATCATTGCAAGTAAATGAAGTAAAATTGCTTTTTGAAATTCATTTACAAGGAAGAATGCAGGTATTATTTTCTTGTTTTCTACTTATTCTCAATCTTACATTGTAAATAATTAATATACCATAAGTGACCACCGAGTTTAGTTCACATCAGTAATTAAATGAAGTAGATTTTCCTACTTATTCTCAATCATATTTACGAGCACAATTGATTGCATGCATAAACTCAACGCATGCACACAATCATACCATGTTCGTAACCTCATCGATAGTGGCAATGTGTATATTGTTTTACTAGTTAACTAAGGAGCATGAGTTTATTTCTCCTTAAAGAATATGATAAAAGTTGGTGTAATGCATTTTACATTTGAATAATAGTCTTCTTTTAATCTATGTTCAGACTTGACCTTGAAAGTTTCAGATATGTTGTTTGCAGTTTGATTATTGGAATTTGGAACACGTCGATAATATGCAGCTTGATTTTACTCCAAGTAAATTACCGAGTTTGTTTATTATTTTTTTACTCTACTTCACTTGTAAATGCTACTTGATTTTATGGCATGTTGTATACTTTGTATTAGTCAATCGCCTAATGAAATAGTGTGATGGATATTTAGTGTTTGCATTATGAATCCGATTTACTTTGTGTACAATTTTTTGATGAATTGATTCTCAAGCATTACTTTTGCTTTACAGGTCGATGGATGAATATGATGCAAAAAAGGTTGCAACGAGTTATGGATCAAAGTTATTTTTGCTGCTAGAACTACTTTTTGGTTTTAACGTATGTACTACTTGCTTTTGTTTTGCTATTGCTACTTCTTCTGTATTTTGTTTATGAACTATTGATGATGAACTATTTATGTTTGGTGTAAGAATATTGTGTATTTTGATTATGAAATTTCATACGTTGGTTATCAAATATGTGTCCAAAATGTGGTATTGATACAATATGTTGATTTTGAAATGTGGTATTGATATAATATGCTAATTTTGAAATGTGGTATATATACACATTGTGACCGATGTTTACTGAAATGGAATTTACAGAAAAGTAGAAAAAGCCTAATTGACTTAGCTTTGTATACAATTTAACGGCGTTTTTAAAACGGTGTTAAAACATTCCAAGACGTTTTTTAAACGCCGTTGAATGTTTTAACAGCGTTTTAAAATTGTCGTTAAATTGTATCTAAAAACATAACCAAATACAATTTAACGGCATTTTTAAAACGCTGTTAAAACATTCCACGGCATTTTTTAAACACCATTGAATGTTTTATCAGCGTTTTAAAAATGTCGTTGAATTGTTTTAAAGCGTTTTTTTAAAATGCCGTTAAATTAGACCAAACGCAGTTAAATGGTTTCATGACACCAGGGAAACACTGTAAAAAGGACATTTAATAGCGTTTATTCCTTGTCATTGTATATCTCTGACATATAACTGCATGTCGATATACAGCGTATGTAAAAACGCTGTTAATAGCTTTTATAGCGTTTTTGAAACGCTGTTAAAGGTCCTGTTTGTTGTAGTGATTCCTGGATATAGGAAATGGTGTATAATTTGAATTTTTACGAACACGGTTGCGCTCACAGCTTAGCGAGACATGCTTGGCCAAAGATAAGCGAAGATGGTCGATAAATGTTTTTTATCAATGCTAGGAGATGGGTCCGATCGAAGATGAATGCCCGAAGATAGGCATCCAAGGCACCAATTCTGAAAGATAGAATTTGACATACAACTAAATTTTTGTAGGTACAATCGTGTTTATTATTCAATGTGATATGTTCGACTAATAATAATTGAGGTTGATCGACATGATAACTTTAAATATCACTCGAAGATGGGTGAAATTAAGAGTCGATGTCCAGAGATAGACGTCCATAATCTTGTTTTTTAGAGGCAAGAAATGGTGCGAAGTTAATGGTTGTTGTAAATACAATCATGATTTTAGTTGAATGGAACCCGATCGAAAATAAACAAGATTGGCCATGAAATTGACCAAAGTTAAGTAGCTCTGCTTACGATAGGACGAGATATGCTCAGCCAGAGACAAGTAAAGTTATTTGGAGAAATATAGTCTTGTTTAGCCAAAAAGAAATACTTTAGTGGCGATAAACAAAACTAAATAACGAAATATCACTAAGCAATTGTAGGGATTTATTTATATGTACAGAGTTGCAGTAAATAATGGCACTGTGGAGTAATAGATGTATAGTATAAATGTTAGCATTATAAATGATATATGATATATGCAGGCAATTATATAGAAAACAAACAAGAGATGTAGAAATGTAAATATAGAAAAAATTAAATAGAAACAGTCTTTATTTACCCAAATATTTTGTACAAAGAATGCGAGGGCCACTCTTGCACAAAGTCGGCCTATATATAGGAAATACAATAAAAAGTGCAAAATAAAGGAATGGAAAAATGAAGGGGTCTTCTAAAAAGTAGAGGTAACCACCTATTCCTCTCTCACACGCTTGCCTCTTCTCCTGATAAGAAATTCGGTGCGGTGTTTCCTGGGAGTCTTCTCCTCCTTCTTTTCTGCAAAGCTCTCCTCAGTAGAAGAGACTTCTTCTTCAGTCTACCCATATGATGGATCCTTTGGTTTTTTCGAAGGCAATGTCGGAGGCTTGGATCTGCCGATGCCATGGCCTTTGGGAGGCTTGATTTTTAGTAGGGGAACTTTTGGAGTAAGCAATGGTTTACAAAGTAAATCGCAAGCTTTTCAGTTCCAGTCTCAAGTTTAATCTTAATATTGTCGAAGTCGCACTTCACTTCTTGTGATGGATAAGTGTCCTCTAACCTTTCCTACACCACTATTTCCTCAGAGTTTGTGCTGAGGCCAGAGCTGGAAGGAGGAATTGGAGCGATGATGTTGTGGTGACAGAAGTCGACATTGTTGTAGTGGCACTTGAACCTGGGCCTTGAGTAGATGGAGGTGGAGGAGGTAGCGATGCATGACCTGTAACTTGACAAACATAATAGTATAAATTAGTGACATCCTCTAGTGAATTGAAGTTTCTCGAACACCGATGAGACGAGAGAAATACCTTGGTTGGATGGAGTGTCTTTCGTTGGCGATTTGATGAATTATCCATCCATGAAAGAAGATTTGATCGATAGAATGGTCGAAGGAGTGAAATGGGGAACTTCGGCATTTGATGCAACATGGGTAGAAGTTCTGGTAAAGGCGACCTCAAAGGTGGCAACTATAGAAGTGACAATGTCTATTGTAGGCTCTTTCAAAATGGGAGTGGACGATTCTTGTAACGAACCGCCTTTCTTACTTCGAAAGACGAGTCACTATGGGTAAAAGAAAAAAAAAAGATAAGAAGAAAATTTAACACTCATAGAATCTCACATCGGAAAGGAACAACATATAATATATAACATAGGATTATACATAGTCACTGCTATCACAATACATCAGAGTCATAATAGTACAAGCTCCACACTAGGACAATCATAACTACTTGTCCTTACATCACAAGTCCAAAATACATATATATACATACACAGCGGAAATAGATACTAGCTAGCTATCGGTGAAGCCACCTGCTCCAGCTCCTCCAAAATGCTATCGGGAGAAACCTGGATCACTTGGCTACTAGTAAAAATTTGAGTACCCAAGAGTTTTAGGAAAAGAAAATAAAACTTCGGGTCAGACATGAGTCTGGTGTGAGTAAACTCAAACAACTTAATACTTACTTTTATAAAACAATTTGAAAATAAAAGGTATCTCGTAAGACCACGCCACACATAAACACAGACGGGTTTTTACCTTACGATAACCAAAACACTTTGTATTGAAATTCAATGATATTATAATAATGTCTGGGGTTTTCAAGTAAGATAGAACATAGATAAAATGCTTGCATCTCACATTTCAACATATTTGGGCACAACCTATTCCGTACGGCACTTATTGGACAACGGACTCCATACATGACCAGGTAAGGAACTACCTTCCGAAGATGCACCTCTAGATAAAATACACTTGGGGTCTGACAAGAACATCTTGTACCCCAGCTATACAGAACCGGCCTACCACTTGACTAGTAGTACCGAATACATCACTACCATGGTTGGGATCAGCAACCGTACCAAAGCATACAAAAATGGGTCAAATATCGATTCTAGATACGGTGGTGACATACCCTTATGGGAGCGACCCACATAGCCCTGGTGCATACCATGTTTTGGTCATTCCCGGTTGATGAGGCATGAGGCTACATTTACCTTTTCTAGAGCACTGCCACTTAGAATGCTACATCGCCTTCCAGATGTTGGCACAATGTCAGCATTCATCCATACAAGCCGTTCAGGAGATGAACGAACTGAAGGTACAATTCCACTACACCCATTTTGGAATCACCCTCAGGGTTAGTACCAAATAGCCCTTGCACTTCAAAGTCTTTATCTTAAACCTTGCCTTTACTATTTCCAATTCTAACATTTACGTTGGTTCGAAGTGGTTTTCAGATAACAATTAAGATCCGATCTCGGTCTCTCCAAACCAACCTTCGATAATTTTAAAGGGTCAAGTTATTTATAGTGGACTATCCCACTATCAGGGTGTGAAGATTTACATATGAACATATGTTCCAAATGCTTAGATTATCATGACCCGCTTATCAAAATTAACCCCCTTTTATTTATCACGTTCCCGAAGTGCGGTATTTGTGATGAGTACAAGTCGACTTACTTTCAATAAAACGCATCATCGTTTTATTACAACTACTTTAATTCATTTGGCTACTTAATAGCATGGATAAGGGATCCTTGGTTTTAAAACAATTCACTTAAACAAGAAAATTGGTTAAAGATAAATAACCGATATGGATTTTAAAGAAACCTTAAAAACAAATAAACTTTAACTAAATCATAAGTTTAAACTCGAATCAAACCTTAATTAATTTTAATTAAATCATTAATAATCCAAAATTTATTTATAATTAAACCCTAATTATACTATATTTAATTAACATTTATTTAAGAAATTAAACCCTCATTAAGTGGATAATTAACCTTTAATTAAATAACAATTAATTAAATAATTAACTCTAATTAAAAATAAATTAAAAGAAATAACTTGATTAAATAAAATTTAGTTTTCTTTTTATCTTAATTAATTATTATTTAAAACTTACTTAATTAAAAATAATTTACTTAGTTAATAATTTCTTAAACTCTATTGTTTAACCTAATTACTTAATTAATTAATAATTACCCATATTAATTTAAAATAAATAAATAAATTATTAAATAATCAAAACTAAACTTTAGACTTACTAAATTAATTCAAAATTAGTTTTCAAAAACAATCCAAAAGAAAACACTTAAAACTTGAAATCGTGAAATTTTCCGAATTGCATCCATAGCGACTATCGCTATAAGCGTAGTTCGCTAGAATTGATTTCTAGGCGAAACATACACTTGACTCAAACGACGCCATACTTTTTTTTAAAAAAACTTACGTGAAAAGTTTTGAAACTTTCAACAAGTTGTAACTTGGAAAACATTTCCAAAATCAAACCAAAGAAAACCTATTTCTTTCCATCGGATCGCAAATCGCTCTGCGACCATTTCAGCACTAGTTCACAACCATCTCATTACTAACTTGGATTTTGTTTTACAACCAATACTACCAACATATCATAACCAATATAACATGTCTACAACTATATCCATATAAAACATATACATATCCAAATATTTCACATATTTAACCAAATCCCTTATCCAATTCAAACAACCAACTTGCAATCACATATTATCCAATTCACATGGTAATTCAACATATCAACCTAGCATATTTAACAACATATATAGCATCAAAACAAGTTGAATTTTCTTTTCCAAAAAATAGAAGTTTACTCACCGAAAGCTTTACAAATCTCAAAGCAACTTCCACTAGAACTTTGATATATGCTAGCGCTTGGTCCTAACTTGCAAACGTGAAGCTTTTGGATGCCTAAACACCTAGATTAGGTTTGGCCATGGTCATATTTAGGCTCGACCTGATGTGTTTTTGGTGGAAGGGACTTGATTTTGGAAGAGGAAGTGTAGAGATGAACGTAGAATGGTTTTAGTGAGCTAATGAGAAGAGTTTGAGTGGAAAAGAGTGATTTTTTATAACTTTTACAAACTATGGAAGCCATGGATATTTTGGAGAGGAAGTTTTAGAAAGTGAAGAGGAGAAAGCAAATGAGAATGTGTGTGTGTGTGGATGTATATTTATGGGCAAAAAGAATTGGAGAAAATTACTAATTTACCCTTCAATAATTTAACATAATATGTCATGATTTTTGAAAAATCACTTCACCTTCCTACCCCTCTCTCTTGTCACATCCTTCCTCCTTCTCTAGTCAAATCCTTAAGCTCATGATGAGTAATCATGTCGATTATGAAAATAGTAAGATATGACAACACTTAATAATATATATTTATATATAATGTTTATTATTATTAAAGTTATGAATTATCACATCACCTGTTAATTATAATTAACATAAGATAATCTATTCCTAAGTGTATTATTATTTAGTTAATTATCTACTATATATGTGTACATATGGTGCACAAAGACGAACAACATTCCCGACAACTTTCCGGTATCGAAAGGTCGAAATTTCAGAAAACGTTCTTTGGTCATATTTTCTATTTTTCTACGAACTATTTAATTTGGTAAACAACTTTTGAAAATGATTTTTCCCTTATTATTAATTAATTAAAATGAGTTTATTTATTAATAAAAATCCGTCTATTGATTATATAAAATATATATACATAATTGCCTAGTTAAAATGACCAAATTCAGGGTCATTACAATTCCACTTGGTCCAAAGCGCTGGAACCAGTTGGAGCCTCAATATCTGCCTTCCCTATACCTGCATCCTATGCTACTAAGATAACCTTTCCTTTCTCTAGGGCTGCAAAGCCCTCACCTCGGAAAAGTAATTTCAGCTCACCTTTAGTAAGGCCATGGCCAGATGTCAACCCTACGAAGGATCTCTTCCCAAGCATCAGCTAATGTGGTTAGGTAGTTCTCTCCAATCCATTTCAGGTTCTTCTTTTCGATAAGTTAGCAAAGAATTGCTAGAGAGTAGCTTCCACCTCTTTATTATTTTAATGGCCCTCGCTTTGAGCTCTGTAATATCTTCTTTGGCACCGAATAGATCAATCTAAGCCTAGACATTTGATTCTAACTCAGCCTTTAAGTAAGCTTTCTGCTTGCTTGCTTCAGCCTGAAGCACCGCATGTTGCTCATCCTTAGCTTTGAGCTGTCCTTCATATTTATCATTCAGAGCATGAGCTTTCTTTAGCCGATCGTTTATAACGTTGGTAGCTTACACGCGGACCTTTGATAGCTCGACAATTCTTGTCTTGTAGTCCTTGGCTGACTTCTCTGCTTCTTCAATTTTCTTTGTGACATCAGCCAATTTAGACTTGTAACCTACAACTATCTTATCATGGTTGGCTCTCTTCGAGTCAAAAGAGCAGATAATCAACTAGTTGGCTCAGTTGACATCGAAAAGGCCCTTCACAAGCTTTTGCATTCAATCACTTGCTCCATGACCTCTTTGTGTTTGTCAAGGACTTCATTAGCTTTTTTTTAAGATGCTTCTACATTATAATCGAACATCACCCCAACTAGGAAGAAATTGGGAAAAGTAGCTTGCATCTTGGTAGTGATGGTAGAAGATCAGTCTTTGAGGTGCTAAGGTGGAGCAGCATGACTTGTAATTCCTTTGGAGTAATGGGAGATAGAGACAGTAATGGTAAGAGGTTGAGTCAACGAAGCTTGTTATTGAGAAGGTCGAGAGTGGGAACGCGGATGGATGAGGTCAAATCCCCGCCCGGAGTGCTCACATGAACCAACGGTTCATTTAAGTGGCTTTTTTTAATATCGCGTGATTTTGCTTTTCATCTCGATGCCTCTGTCTATCCTCCTCATTTTGGTGCTCTTTATCCTTTCTTCTTTTCCTTTCAGACTCATACTCCTAATATGAGCCTGGGCATTTATAGTAAGGCTCCGGAATTAAGGAGCGATATTGACATATACTTAAATGAAGACTGCCAAAATGTTTTCTACCCATTGTACCTAAAAGGAAGAAGGGATATATCAGAACTAAGACACTAGATTAAAAAAGAGTGCTCGATGCTTAGGCTCGTGATACTAGAAGTGTGTGTAGTGCTGGTGTTTCCTTAAGTAATCTACAAAGCATGCTTGAGGGGCCCCAGTGATGGAATATCATCACCCTTGGTAAAAATATCCCCAGTATAGAAGTTGATTTCATGAGGGCTTGTATTGAGGATTCTCCAAAGCTTGCTCCTTCGGAGCCAAAAGTAGACATGTTCCTAAGATCACCTAGGGAACCGAAGATGTTCTTAGAGGGGCCCGTAAGAGGAGTGGCTTCTTCAACTGGTTCCAAGCTTGAGCTAGGCGTGAGCTATGATCGCTTAGATCAAGAAGGTACCGTGACAGTGATGCCCACAGGAGATGTCTCTCTATATGATTCATCCCTCCCAACATTGAAGTCTTCATCGTCGTCGTCCTCTTCTTCACCTTCATCTCCTCCTCCTTCCTTTACTCCTTCACCTCTTTCCTCAACTTTGCCATTTTCCTCTCTTTTATCCTACTTGCCCATATTTGCATCGCTACCTTGACCTTTTACATCCCCTTAATCTTTATCGTCAAAATCACGAGCTGGTGCAGAGGGACCAATGGTAGCTCGAGATTTCTTGTGGGAAGTTCATTTGGAATGGTGCTCCTTCCATTATATAGAAGGTAATACTAGCAGAGGTAGGCGTTCGTTAAAAGGTAAGAATTCACGCGGTATTCATACTCAACTCCCTTCAAGAACTCTAAATATAGGCGTGCTCATACTTAACTTCTAATTTACAGAGATCTGTGAAGGAAACAGAAAGGAGGGGCATGACTAGGTCAGTCATATGATGGCATATAGGAAGGGTTTTAAATGGTTAAAAGAGTGGAAATGGGTAGAGAGAGATATTAGGATGTGATCCACTTTACACTCTCTTGACTTCCTTTTTATAAGCCACCTTTCACATCATATTAAAGATAACCTTTTTTATTCCATCATCTCTGCATATTTCAGCCAGTACTCCCCCTTTTAAAGCCTCAAAAATCCAACTATAAAATTACATCAAAACACTTCTATTCGAATATCATTAGTAAGGAAATTCGGGAGCTAGCAACTTCAGAATTGGAATTGGATTCAAGAAGCACCATTCTTCATCTCAACATGTTCATATTAGGCATTAGTGTAAGATACATATCTGATCTAATAATGTTAAATTTATTTACCATATCATATATTGGTAAGATTACATTTGTATAACAATTCTGTATTAATATGTTGTCACATTTGGATGGTTGTATATATTAATGCATATAAACAATTAATTTTTTATGTATGTTTGCTTTATTATATGCTTATAGCCTGGTAAAAGAAAAAAAAATTAATAAATAATATTATTAAATGATTTTAATTAACTAAAATTCATACTTAAAAGACTAATATTATATATCATATGTTTTGAATTTTGGAAATATTTATTCATGTATAAAATGCATTCGGTAAAAGAAAAAAAAATTATATATATATATATATAATTTTTATTTAACCTAAAATTGATTATGTAATTTAAAATATTTATGTGTATATATATTACAAATAAAAAATATTTGTATAAAAAATATTTACACAACATGCAGTCATTTTTTTATATTTTAATAATAATATTACAGGATTTTAAATTAATAAACAACTTAATAACTAAATTTACAATATCGAAAAGAAATTAAAATAATATACCTGGTTGAGAACAAATTTGCAAAAATATTTTTATTTATAAAATTTTATTTTATTATTTATATTAATAAATATATATACATATTTATATCTAATTATATGTTTATATGTATTGCGTAAATTAATTAAAAAATATGTTTTATTAATAAATTCTTCATGGCTTTCATGTTATATTGTGTGTGTGTGTGTGTATGTTAAAATTATTTTATAAACTTATATTTAATTAATTTAGTGATTTAATTATTTTATATAGATATATTTACACACACACACATGTGTGTGTGTATTATAAACGTTTTATATATAAATTGTTTACAACTAATGTTTATATAAAACATATGTGTGTGTGTGTGAGTGTGTGTATTCACTTATATAATGTTATGATGTAAACACATATACATTTAGACAACATATTTGTATACAATAGCGGCTAACACATCTGTTGCGGTATAAATCCCAACACCTATACACATGCATGTCAAACCATGTACACATTATCATGTTGCACATGCACATACACACATATGTGTATATGATACACATATATGATGAAACATAATAGTAATTATACAAAATAAAACTTAATTTACAAATTTAAATAAAATATTGATTTATTTAAAAGAAAATTTTGGAGAAGTTCTAAAAGAATTAGACTATATGGGCCCATTAAAGATCCAATAATGGAAAAATATTTTAAATTCACCCAATTACTCCGTTATGGGCTAGTCTAGTTTCAACAATGGTATCAGAGCCCAATAGCCTAGGTGGTCTAAATTAGTTATGTTAGGGTTAACTAATTAAACTCACAGCCCAGATAGAAGGGTTTCTAGAAAGGTAGTATCAAAGGATTGAGTTTGGGCAATCAAGTACTCTGCCCTACTTAGCTACCGGCCTGACCCGAATAGATATGTGAGCCCAAATGTTATCTCTAATATAAAATACCTAATTTGAATCAGGCATCGGGCTAGTTTTAAAAAAAATTTGAAAATTAAAAAATATAGATTTTAAATTTAAAAGTAAAATTTAAAATAAGATATATATATATATTATAAAAGTTATAACATAATGAAAATTTTCAAAATCTTTTAAAATAAATATAAGTTAATCTCGAAATTTTTATTAATAATATTAATAAAAGAATTAAATTAATTAAATGAGTTGATTAAATAATATACATCTATGCATGTATAATGTATAATGATATATGTTATGTTGTCTTGAAATTTTTAAGACAATATAAGTATACATGTATGTATATAAAATAATCTTAAAAATTAATTAAATTTAATTAATTTTTTTAATTAAATAAATTAGTCAAAAATTAACTAATTATTAAAACAGACACACACACATATATATGATATATGCGTATTACTACAAATGTTATAATATATAAATATTCAATATAATATGTTAAAATTGAATAACAATTAATTGAAGAGTTAATTAATTAAATACAATTTAATTAAAATAATGTTATGCATAAGATTATTATATAAGTCAATCAGATTATAAAAGTTATATAATAATAAAACTTATATAATATGGATGTATAAACTAAATGTGGAACATTAAAGAAACCCTAAATAAACTTAAGGAATAAATACATACGTAAATGTACGTATATCGTTATTCTTGATATTTCCCACACTTGAATCACAATGGTATTTCATAACAAATACTTCATTTCGTAAGTCAATATCACTCGATATAACATACTGAAAATTATGAATCTTTAATATAGAGTTGTCCTCTACCATTATACATTAATAAACTACATGCATACTCTCTAGTTGTTAAGCTTTCCTCAAGCTAGAGATGTTATGTGTAGTATTATTAATGTGTAGACTAGACGAAGTAAGATACTTATACATATTTGTTGAGCTTTCCTCAAGGTATGTATAGTATACTTCGACCATTGCGAAATGGTGGGTCCGAGTGAATAATCTCTTTTTTACTTGTTGAGTTTTCCTCAAGGTAAAAATGAGATTAGCACATGAACCATCAGTTAGGAGTTGTATGTGATACAATCGATAATGAGTTATCTATCGTGCATGGGAGTATGATTCGTTGAGCTTTCCTCAAGGTTAGAATTCCAAGATATACGAGTCCTAACACCTACTAGTGAAGTCGAAAGACTTTCGTGTTTCGACTTAGGGTTTGGAGAAACGTAAAAGACTAGTGGGAGCTTATTAGTAAAATCAAACATAAAGTGAAACATAAAGTTTAACTTTACTAATATTATAAGAACATCTACTATGATATTGTCCTAAAAATCTACCAACTAAAAATTGTAGAAAATGTCAACTTCGAAACTGTTTTCTTAAAATGACAAGCTTATCGGACCCAACTATATCGACTAGCTAAGAGCGATTAAGATAGCATTGGCTTACGAGCATCTTTAGTCGTCTATTACACATGATCCTAAAGAACAACCTGCTAATGATGCAGACTCCGAACTTAGACTTGCTTATGAGAAATGGGTTTTAGACCTAGAGATCGTCTAGGTTTTCATGTTATCTACATTAGACAAGCCATTGCAGAGGCATCATGAAAACATGTTTGTCCATGAGATATATGATAGTCTGAAGGCCCAGTTTGGTGAAGTCATATTCTGCAAGGTACGTGCTCACGAAGAAGATGTTCAATACCAAAATGACCAAAGGATAGAAAGTGGACAATTACACATCGATGATGAAGGGCTATATTGATAGGCTTTCACAATTGGATGTGGTGATAAGCAATGAGTTACAAGTTGGTTTAATCCTTAGTTATTTTAAACCTCATTATGAAACATTCACACTAAATTACAATATGAACCAATTGAATGTGAATTTCGTGGAGTTCCTTAATATGTTGAGGTCGACCTAGTCTACATCCAGAGATCAATGGGCCATGCATGTTGTAAAGGGTGTTGCATCATCTATGAAAGGTTCGAAGAAGCGAAAAAGAGAAGATAAGAAGAATAAGAAAAGTAGGAAGACCAATGACAAAGGGGAATATCACCACTGCCACAATAAAGGTCACTGGAAAAGGAATTTTCCTAAATACCTAAAGATTGTTAAAGAAAGAAAATAGAACAGTTCTGCAGCTCCATTAGGTACATTTATGATTTGAAATTGTTTAGCGACCAATAAATTGTATTGATTTTTAGACACTCGATCTGGAACACATATGTGTAACTTGTTACGGGGGCTTAGGAACATGCACCATATGGAAAAGTAGAGACGAGGCTCCAGGTTGTTGATGGATCTATTATAGATGCAATGGTAGTAGGAGATTGTCATTTATGTTTTCCTAGTGGAGTAGCGTTGATAATAAATAAGTGCTATTTTGTAAAAGACTTTATTTGTGGAATTTTGTCTGTTTCTAGATTGTTTGGGACTAAATATATATTTCATTGTGTGAATAATGTTATGAACACTAACTTAACAGAAATAAAGTCTACAATGGTGTTCTTGAAAATGGCATTTATGTAATTAATACTGATTATGTTTGTTTTGTGAGTAGTTCTTCTAATAATATAAATGATAGTTATTTTTTGCATTATAAGCTAGGTCATATTAGTGAGAAACGGCTACACAAATTGAAAATCGAAAGTTTTCTTCTATCACTTGATTCTGAATCAATTGACCCATATGAGTCGTGTCTCAAAGGAAAAATGACCAAGCACTCCTTCAATGGGAGCAATGAAAGAGTTGATGAACTCTAAGGGTTAGTACATAGTGATGTATGTGGCCGGATGCTTGTAATCACCAAGGATAATAGTTCTTACTTTGTTAGCTTCACCAATGATTTCTCGAGACTAGGATACGTGTATCTTATGAAGAACAAATCCGATGTCTGTGAGAAATTTATTGAATATAAGAATGAGGTCGAAAATCAGACAAAATGAAAGATAAAAATTCTTCGATCCAATCGAGGAGGTGAATACGTTGCATTAGAGCTTCAATAGTGCTTAAAAGACAATGGATTATCTCTCAGGTTACTCTATCGTATACTCCGCAATACAATGGTGTTTTAGAGTGTAGGAACAAAACCCTATTAGATATGGTTCATTCCATGATGATTAAGGATGACTTACCTCAGTCCTAGTAGGGATATGCACTGGAAACCGCAGCGCATATGTTGAATTTGTTACCCACTAAATATGTTCCTAAGAACCCATATGAGATATGGCATGGGAAGAAACCCCACTTCAATTATTTAAAGACGTGGGGTTATCTGGCCTACGTTATTAATAAAAGGTGATTGTTTCCACACACGCTATCTTTTTAGAAAAAGAATTTCTGCCAAATGAAATAAACACCGAAGTTGTAGATTTGGATAAGATTAGAGAAACTAACACTGAGTCTGAACAAGTAGGAGAACCAAGTTCACCCATATATGATAGCATACAACCTATTAGAAGGCTAATAGGGAATCTCGTGCACTAGAGAGATAATATGGTTTTCTCATGGATGGCGAAAAGAAGGACTATGTCTTATATGATGACACTCCTCTATCTTTTCAATAAGCATTGTAGAGTAAAGACTCCGCACTCTAGCTTGGAGCAATGAAATCCGACAAGGATTCCATGTACGAAAACAAAGTATGGAATTTATTGGACGTATCCTAAAGGATAAACCTGTCGCCTACAAATGGATTTAAAAAAGGAGAAAAATGCAGATGGACAAGTAGAGACTTATAAGGCTAGGCTAGTTGCGAAAGAATTTCGTTAAATTTAAGGTCTTGATTATGATGAGACTTTTTCGGCCATAGTCATGCTTAAGTCCATTCAGATCATGTTGGCTATTATTGCATTCTATGACTATGAAATATGGAAAATTGATGTAAAAATGATATTTCTAAATGGTGATTTAGAAGACGTCATCTATATGTCGTAGTCCGAAGGTTTTGTGGTCAACGGAAGTGAGGGCAAGGCTTGCAAATTGTTAAAGTCCATTTATTGACTTACACAAGCTTTAAGGAGTTGAAACAAGTGTTTTGATAAAGTAATCAAATAGTTTGGTTTTTATCAAAACACAGAGGAAGCATGCATGTACAGAAAGGAACAGGGCAACACTATCGTATTCTTAGTGTTATAAGTCTACGATCTTCTGTTGATTGGCAATGACACCTCATTATTGCATTCGGTGAAAGTTTGGATTTTCAAGAACTTCTCCATGATGGGTTTGTGAGAAGCAGCTTATATACTAAGTATAAAGATCTACATAGATATATTTAAGAGGCTGTTGGGATTATCCCAATCTCCGTACATAGGTACCATAGCGAAGAGGTTCAGTATGGAGAATCCAAGCATGGAAATGTTCCAACGCAACCTAGAATTATCCTTTCTAAGAAGAATGCTCCTCATACAGATAAGGAGAAAGAGCATATGAAGAGGATCTCCTATGCTTTAGCTATATGATCCATAATGTATGCTATGTTATGTACTAGATCGGATGTGACATATGCATTAGGATGCGTAAGTCGATACCAATCTGATGCTAGAAAAAAGCATTGGATGGACCTAAAAGGTAAACCGAACCATTTAAGAAATACTCAGGATTTATTCCTTATATATAGGAATATAGACCTCCTTATGAAGGGGTATACAGACTCTAGCTTTTAGACTGACGTTGATGATATTGAATCAGTGTCTGGTTATGTCTTTACGCCAAACAGCGGAGTAATCATTTGAAAAAGTTCCAAACAAGAAACAACAGCTGATTCGATGATGGACGCCGAGTACATCACCCTCAATGAAACAGCTAAAGTGGCAGCCTGGATGCGCAAGTTTTTGAGTGAGCTCGAAGTGATTCCCAATACGAAGAATCCAATGTCATTGTTTCATGATAACAATATGGCGAAATAGATCGCATTAGAACCTAAAGCACACAAGAAGTCACGACATATTCTTTGGAAGTTCCACCTCATTAAAGAATTCGTTGAGAAGAAAGAGGTCATAATACAAAGGGTAGATACAAAGAACAACATAGCAGATCCATTCACTAAGGGTCTAAGTAGGTCAGCTCTTGAGAAGCTGATAGAAATGATAGGATTGAGATTCCATAATTAACCCCCAAGTGCAAGTTGGAGATTGATAGAGTTAGGGGTATGCTCTAGGGAAATTTTTTGTAATTTACTATAAATTATTAATTCTATATAGAGTTATTATGCCCTAAGGGAGGATTCATCTCCTCGGTTATATAGAGTTAGTATCACGGTCAACTAAAGTCAAAATCTCTAGCCAGATTGGTTCGTTTAATAATAATTGGTATTATTGAACCAAAGACTTTATATTTGGACTATCAAGTTGAATATGGATTATATTGGAATTTTACCATTACCAAATTCCATAACTCCAAAGTAATATAGTTTTAACGAAGAGAATTGGTGTAAATAATTGTCACTGGTGGATAACGCTTAATAAAGTAAAACTAGATTTTACCAAAACCAAATAAGTGATGCATTTGGCCATAATGTCACACCACCTGCTAAGTGACATGCGAATGCTAATATTTGAATTACCCAACATTAATAGTTGACCAAATTTACACCTAAGAGTCACACAACGAGAACGTTGAATACTTTGTTTACCACCTAATTTAATTAATTTGTAAATTGTTATTAATTAACTAATTAATTAATATTTATGAAATATTAATTATAAATTTTTATTTAATTATGTTGAACAATATTAAACAATGTGTTTATAATAGTTTTATAATAGTTATAAATATATTGATTGATATTGGTAAGAGTATAAATAAGATTTAAATTGCAATGAATACAGTTCGGACTTGGACTAGATTTGAGGCTCATATGGACACGCTAATTTTGGCTAAAGGGGGGCATGACTAGGATGACCATATGATGGCATATAGGAAGGGTTTTAAATGGTTAAAAGGGTGGAAATAGTAAGAGAGAGATATTAGGATGTGATCAAATTTTCACTCTCTTGACTTCATTTTTATAAGCCACCATTTACATCATTTTAAAGATACACTTTTTTACTCCATCATCTCTGCATATTTCGTCCAGCGCTTCCCCTTTCAAAGCCTCAAAAATCCATGTACAAAATTACATAAAAATACCTCGATTTGAACATAGGTGGTAAGGCAAGACCTATCAACTTCTGAATTGGAATTGGATTCAAGAAGCATTATTCTTCGTCTCAACGTTTTCATATTAGGCATTGGTATAAGGTACATATTGATGTGCACGTAAATGTGCATATTTTTACCACCATATTTAATATATTTAAATTAAATAAATGATCATATCGGGTATTTTAACTTGTTTAAACAAAAATTCAAATTATTTTCAAATTGTCACATATTCATCTTGATATAGGGGTAAAATGGTCATTTTTATGCAATTATTAAATTGTGAAAATTTACTTGGAATTTTCTATGTTGTTTTGTAAGAAATTTGGTGAATTTCATAAGTGGCTTCATGATAATATATGCATGCACAAGAGTGAAGAGAATAAATAAAAATGGAAATAATTCAAAGTGATGATCATGGAGGACCCCACCCACTTACCTTGATTTTCAATTAGGAGCTAAGCACATGATAAAAGGACATTAAAGCTTCATGTACATTTAAGTGGGGGATTAGTGGATGTTAATGATTACCTGGCCACCACACTACCTCAAGGGCAATTTGGGCATTCCCCAAAAATATGAATTAGGGTTTAACACTTGTATAAATACCCCATATTTTCATGTAACCTTCTCCTCCCTCAGTCTCTCTTTTAGGCTCTTTTCTCTTAGTGTCTTCTCTTAGGAAAATAAAAAGAAAGCTCTCTTTCTTTTTTTATGGCTACTTAGCCATTTTTATTTTATGCAATCTTCTTTTCTTTTTATGCAATGTTAATTATTGTTTCCTTTTACTTACATGTTCATTTTCTTTCATGCTAGTAGTGTAGGTTTTCTTTAATGCGAGTAGATTAGTTTTTTCTTTCATTTAGCTCTCTTTTCCTCTTTGTTTTGTTCTATGTTGCAAGCTGTATTTGTTGATATGATAATAAATATGAGAAGCTAAACCCCTTCAATTTAGGGGTAATGAAGCTCTCTAATTATATAGCTTCAACATTTTGATAAATGTTATGCTCTCTTTTTGTGCTTCATGGGAAATGATGTTTATGTAATTTTGTGCTTATTATTGAGTTTGATAGCTTATGTTGTTCAAAACAAATAGGCTATGCTTAGTCATATGAATCACAAATTGCATCTCATCTACATATGATTATGGCAAAGAAGTGAATGTTTAAATCAAAATTTGATGGCCTATATTTCTATACAATAGTTAATAGGCCATGCTTAAAATAGATTTTCATTTTCAACTTTGTTGTCATTTTCATGAGAATTAAAAGTGGTTTAAAGGTTGTGTTATAGTTTGATGGCTTATGTTGAGCTAATTAATAGCACAAATGAGCCATACTTATGATAAGCACATCAATTAAGCTAACTAATGACAAAGAAAAGAGAGATCATATCTTCATTTTGTTGATTTATGTGATCTAGAGAGTGGAAGTTGCCCCTAAATTGTCTTAACACTCGCATATTTTTATTTATTTTCTTTTAGCTTGTTTTTACTTTCTTTTAGTTAGTTAACAATCCCTCGACTTTGGTTTAATTTGATTGAATAGATTTTTAAAATCTAACAATTCCCTACGAATCGACCCGTATTCGCCACGTACTACAAGTTTACGCCGTGCGCTTGCGGTTATATTTTTAATTTAAATTGTTTCGATGGTTTTCTAAACCGATAGAATTTCCGTCGACAAACAAGTTTTTGGCGCCATTGCCGGGGATTTTGTTTTGATTTTTGATTTCTATTCTTTGAATTATTAGTTTGTTTGATTTTTGTGTGATTTTTATTTTGTGTGTTGCATCTAAAAAAATTGTGTGTTCGTGTGATTTTTGATTGCATTTTGGTTTTGTGTGTATGTTTTCTAGTTTTCCTTTTCCATTTGCATTTTCATCATTAAAAAAACAGAGAGCATACACAATTTCAAATAAGAATAGTTTATTGCTTTTGCACTTATACATTTACATTTCATTTTTATTTCTTATAACAGTGCATACACAAACTGTTCATATAACAGTGCACAAACTTCTTTGCTTACATTCCCATCCTCTGTGCACACTGACCCATCCAACTGCTTCTTTCCACCCATCACATAACAACTGCATTAACTTCACACACCCTTCTCCATATCACTACCATATCCACTTCACTCACAACCTCACACACAACCTGAAACTGCCTGTCATCGCCCCTCGAACCCAAACTTTCAGACAACCACAAACCATTGCCTATTGCCTTCACTTGCAGTCATCGCCACATTCCACTGCACTGCCATAACCCTCCACCTCATCTCAGACAACTACCAAACATTCCAATTCATCATCACATTTACAACTTTCCTCCACAAACATCACAAACCAACTGTTAATCACAAACTACCCACAACAACAATTGCACTGCCTCAATAACAACATTGTTCCATTGCATACAAAATCTCCTTTCTTTTCCTCTGTCCCCATATTCCTAATTGCACACATACTTCTCTGACCCAAACATATCGGCACACTCCATACTTCATACTTCTCTTGCTCCTCCATTCCCTTTCCTACATCCCATCATTCAATCCTCAATAAAATAAAAACTGCTGCCTCAAGAATCAACCAACTACATACATCACTATGCACTGGACTGTTTCACATGCACATCCACAACATACAAACCATGTCGCTCACCTATATCACTCAAACCACTACAACTTGCCTCTGTCCAAACTCCGACTGCCACATCACCTGAATTCAAGCCCCATCAATCGAATAATGATAGCGAACCTCGCACTCGACCTCTGAACCACTTTGCCACCATCTTGCAAACTTACTGTGCAACTCAACGCTGCATTACACTGTTACATTGCCATCCATACAACACTGTTCTTCAACATTCAACAAAAACTTCTGGTCACTGCCTTTGACAAAACAACCGCATTTCACCATAAAAGCTACAAAACTGAACTGCCTGACCTCTGCATACAGCCTGAACCTCTGACAACATTTCTGCACGTCATCTCCCTGCAGTGCAACTACCATCGACCAAAACTCGCGACTCCACCCAAAACAAGAGCCGCAACCCAAAACACCTCATCTGTATCTTCACTGCCAAACAAATAGCAGCAACATTCACTTGCAAACATTACCATCCATACGCTTCAACATCCCATCCACTTCATTAACTCCATCACAACTAACCACTGTGCACAAATACTTCTACCCACTTCAACTTTCTATTATAGTGCACTTCTTCACTTTCACCTTATCAACAAACCACTTGCTTCCAGCATCAAATTTCTATCACCAAATCAACCAAGTTCCAGCTTCCAACTTCTAATTTTGTTTCAACCTTCTTCCATATCACCAGTAACCACACTCCACTTCAAACTGCGGCTAAAATATACCATCTAATCGCTCCACTACAGACCCATACATCTCACCTTAGCAACTCTGCCTGCAACTTCTCCTCTGCCACCTTCAAACAATTCAAACATTCATTACAACCTACTGCCAAACTCTGACTTAAATTAACATCCACTCCACATTTCTGCAACCTACACCATACAACTTCACCACCAACTCCTGTGTACTGCCTCGGCTGCATCTACCCACAACAGCACTACCATTGTCATCAAAACCACAACTGCCTCACAGTCATCATATCATCACTGACTTCTGCCATTTCATCATCACAACACTCGCGACCAATCGCCTAACATCCACCACTCTACTACCAGCAACTGCGTGTATCCCCCACAGTCCATTTTCCCCGCCACACTGTCTTTCAACTCAATCGCCACTGCAGTGAACACACTTTCAACCAACACAGTCAATCCCATCCTTCTCGAACGCCCGAAGCTTGATATAACTGACCAATTGAAACAATCGTGCCTTCCAAACCCACTTCGTCCTACACTTAAAGCTCGAAGCCCATAACCAATTCGCCAAGTCGAACGAATTAAATCAAACAACCGCCCTTAGATACCAAATTCCTACAAACCACTTCTGCTTCTGATTTTTGGTTTTATTTTGAACGAATTTGGGGGCCGAGTTTCAATTTTGAGATATTTTGAAAATTGTTTTTTTAGTTCTGAAACGAGAACGAGGAAATCGATAGGAGTTTAATTTTCTTTGGTTTCGATTTGTTATTCTATCTATAATGAAATGAAGGCATTGGGATGAGCCTTTTAATTGGGCTGGGCCTTTCTTACTTTTGATTTAGTTTTAATCTTCTTTGATTATTAAGAAGAAAAAAATATAAATACAACAAAATAAAAAAATCTTTTGTTTAGATTGTTTTCACCAATTTTTTTTATATTAAAAAAATCAAAGATTTTATTTTGTTTTGGTTTGTTTATTGGTTTTAATATTAAAAAAAATTAAGTAAAACTTCACTTTTAAATTTTGTTTCCTTTTCGAAAAGGAAAAAAAAAGAAATTTTGTTTTGAGTTGTTTTCTTTCCAAAACTTTTCCTTTATAAAAAAAACAACCAAATAATAATAATAATAACAATAACAATTATATATATCTTGTTTTTAATTTTCAAGTTGCCAAAGCAGGAAATAAAGGAAGAATAGCTTGTTGAAAACTGCCGCTTCGCTTTCCAAAAATAAATTGCTAGCTTGCTTATATAAGAAAATTTGCTGCTTTTAACCTCATCTCTAGTTTTATTTGAATTGCATTGTTGGTTACTTGCATTTGCATTTTATTAAAAAAAATCAAAAACAAAAACAAAAATCCATTCGTAGTTGCATTGTTAATACACGTTTAATTTCTGCTTTGTATTTCATTTTGATTAATAATAATGGTTAGACATCGATAACACTTAATTGTATATTGGCAAATTGTCTTCTTTGAACAATTTAATTTCTCGGTGTCTAGGCTACGGTAGAGCAATAACCATTTATAAATATTACGGTGATTATTAAATATTATAGTGGTTGTTTCTCTGAAGGTACTTAAACCTTCGGCTGCATTGCTACGGTGATTCGTGGTGCACCGATAAATCATGTCCGTTACCTGGCTGAGAACTATCTTGTTTATTTAAGACAATGTGTGATTATACAATTTTGGGTTAACATAGGATAAATCATTTGTAATTAACCCTTGCATTCATGTAGTTGCATTAGTTCATGCATATTTAAAAAAAATCAAAATCCAAAACTAAAAAATTGTAAATATTCCTTTTCCTTTGAAATTTTTAAATCCTTTTTCTTTTAAATTTCAAAAAACAAAAAAAATTTAGAAAAACCGAAAAAAAAATGATAAAACCATTTCAAAAACGAAGAAAAAATTAGAAAAACCAAAAAAAATCAATTTCCCTTTTGAAAAATAAATTTTATTTGTAAATATTTCTCCTTTATAAAAAAAACATCCTTGAAAATGTCCGAGTTTCCCCACTCGTTTGAATTTTACAATAGTTGTGAAAATCAATATAATCCATATGATTTCACTCCAAATTCGTATGTATATTTAAACGACAACTATTCTTTAAACAATTCAAATTTTGAACAACAAAGTTTTCAAAACGATGACCAACCCTCAAATCTTGAAAAGAGCATTTCGACTTTACTTGAAATCTCTACACAACAAAATCAAGAGATAAATGATTTGTGTAATTCATATTTGGGCAATGATTCAAATCAAAGTTTTCAAAATAATAAAAATTTGAATTCACTTCAAAATTCAAACAATTTCGAGTATAACCCATACCAATTCAATTTTGAACTCCGAAATGAATTTCAAAATCAAAACGAAAATGCGATCCACTTTTCAAATAATTTTGCAATGGGAATAATCTCGACTATGATGCAAGTGAAATTTTTTGTTCTCAACGAATCCAAATCGAAAATCCTCCAGCTAATAATTATAAATTGGATTTTGTTGAGCAAATGAATGAAATATACGATGATCACACGGATTCATTGTTTGAAACTTATATGAAACAACGTGAACAACAAAACCAAATCCCAACGTGTGACAAGTTAAGTAATAATCCATCTTTTACCCAAATCGACGATTTTCAAATAACAACTTTTGAAATTGAAAACGAAAATCTTAACGAAGTTGTTGAAAATTTGGTGATTGACTTGGATTTAAATTCTTTTGAGGGTGAGAAACGTGATTTAAAATTTGATCTTCCTTTTTCTTATTTCATAAATTTGAATACAACAACCTTCGATTTTGAACTTGGCATATGTAATGAAGTTGTTGATAATCCAACAAAAGAAGACGAATTTAATGAACACAATTTCTTTGGACTTTTCGAAAATGAGTTGTTAAGTTCTCAAGGGGAAGATTTAAATCACCATTTCAATTTTGAAATCAATAATTTTGAAAATTTTGTTGATGATGAACTTGACTTTCAATTTGGTGAAAATAAACTTGAACTTCAATCAATTGTTTTACCAACCCCAAAAATCATCGAAAAGGAAACAACTCGTATGATTTTTAATAAAATGACATTCGTTTTTCCAAATCAATATTCAACTTTGAAATCTTCTATCGTTTGGTTTTTCAAGCTTAAGCCGTGTCTCGCATACTTGACGAGACAAATGAATCGGTCTTTGGAAGACCGTTTCATTTACTTTTTGATAATATACTTTCTGATCTCGTGTAAATACCGTTAATTTCCATTTAAATAAAGGTCATGTTTTATTTTTATTTTTCTCCTTCCACTTGGGTTGACTGTGGGGACACAGTCAAAATCAAGTGTAGGGGGAGACTCATCATCATTTTTCAAATTTTCTTTCCAAAACTAAAAAAAATCTCAAAAAAAAATTGTTAAGCATTTTTTATTTATTTTTAAAAGAAACACTATAGGATAAATATACGGTTTTGGTTAATTAAATTGAAATTTTTGAAAATTTATTTGTCTTAACAAAAATAAAAATGAAGTTTGATTACAAATAACAATGGTTTAACTAGTATATAGGAAGATTCATACGTGTTAATTATGAAATATATCCTAATTGAAAATCACTGTTTTAAAAAGTGGTTGATTTAAAGTAAAGGAGATAACATTTTTTGTCTTCTAAGTTAAATGGTGTTAAGATGATTTTGCAAAACTCTCTCCTCGAAAAAAAATTACAAAAAATAAAATGTTTCTTGTATATATATATAATTTTATTAACACCTACAGTCGATAGGTGTTCACATTCGTGTGTTCACTCGCCATGCTCTGTACCCTTCTCACGTAAGCCCGAAAGGCAGTGCACGATCGGTATATCTGGCCTCAGTTTATCTAAGTTAGGTGTGTGTATATAAAGATTAATTTACTAATAATGCCTACAGTCGATAGGTGTTCACATTCGTGTGTTCACTCGCCACGCTATGTATTCCCCTCACATCAGTACGCAAGGCAGTGCATGGGTAATATATCTGGCCTCAGTTTATCTGAGTTAGGCATATGTAAATATTGTTAATATTAATAAAATTTTCAAAAGAAAAAAATGGAGAGAGTAAGAAAATGAAATCCAAGCACTATTTTAACTTATTTGATTTGACTTGTTATTGAAAAGAAATGAATATACCACTTTGATAAACTTTGATAATCAACTAAGGATCCATTTCATAGTTACACTTTGTTATCAACCGAAACAACGAGTTAAACTATAGTCTATTTGTTATGATAACTTCGTTTTTATTAGAAATTTTGACGAGTAAATGACTAAAATTTCAAGATATTGACCAAAACTTATATTTAACTTATTTGTGTCTATTTAAAAGTAAATTTGTAAATATTTCCAAAAACTCGCATTCATCTCTTTATAAATAAATCTTGCATTTTGTAAATATTTTCATTCTGCATTTGGATTTTGTGGGTAGTATGCACTGAAAACCCTCACGAGACAACACTCGTCCTACTGGGGACACCCAGAGGTTTAACGGCTTGTTGCATATGCTCAATGCAATCGTGCTCCCTACGAAAATGGATTTATCTTAGTTTTTCCTTTATTCGAGGACGAATAAAAAGATAAGTGTGGGGTATTTAATGTGCACGTAAATGTGCATATTTTTACCACCATATTTAATCTATTTAAATTAAATAAATGATCATATCGGGTATTGTAACTTGTTTAAACCAAAATTCAAATTATTTTCAAATTGTCACATATTCATCTTCATATAGGGGTAAAATGGTCATTTTTATGCATTTATTAAATTGTGAAAATTTACTTGGAATTTTCTATGTTGTTTTGTAGGAAATTTGGTGAATTTCACAAGTGGCTTCATGATAATATATGCATGCACAAGAGTGAAGAGAACAAATGAAGATGGAAATAATTCAAAGTGATGATCATGGAGGACCCCACCCACTTACCTTGATTTTCAATTAGGAGCTAAGCACGTGATAAAAGGATATTAAAGCTTCATGTACATTTAAGTGGGGGATTAGTGGATGTTAATGATTACTTGGCCACCACACTACCTCAAGGGCAATTTGGGCATTCCTCAAAAATATAAATTAGGGTTTAACACTTGTATAAATACCTCATATCTTCATGTAACCTTCTCCTCCATCAGTCTCTCTTTTAGGCTCTTTTCTCTTAGTCCCTTCTCTTAGGAAAATATAAAGAAAGCCTTCTTTCTCTTTTCATGGCTACTTAGCCATTTTTATTTTATGCAATCTTCTTTTCTTTTTATGCGATGTTAATTATTGTTTCCTTTTACTTACATGTTCATTTTCTTTCATGCTAGTAGTGTAGATTTTCTTTTATGCAAGTAGATTAGTTTTTTCTTTCATTTAGCTCTCTTTTCCTCTTTGTTTTGTTCTATGTTGCAAGCTATATTTGTTGATATGATAATAAATATGAGAAGCTAAACCCCTTCAATTTAGGGGTAATGAAGCTCTCTAATTATATAGCTTCAACATTTTGATAAATGTTATGCTCTCTTTTTGTGCTTCATGGGAAATGATGTTTATGTAATTTTGTGCTTATTATTGAGTTTGATAGCTTATGTTGTTCAAAACAAATAGGCTATGCTTAGTCATATGAATCACAAATTGCCTCTTCATCTATATATGATTATGGCAAAGAAGTGAATGTTTAAATCAAAATTTGATGGCCTATATTTCTAAACAATAGTTAATAGTCCATGCTTAAAATAGATTTTCATTTTCAACTTTGTTGTCATTTTCATGAAAATTAAAAGTGGTTTAAAGGTTGTGTTATAGTTTGATGGCTTATATTGAGCTAATTAATAGCACAAATGAGCCATACTTATGATAAGCATATCAATTAAGCTAACTAATGACAAAGAAAAGAGAGATCATAACTTCATTTTGTTGATTTATGTGATCTAGAGAGTGGAAGTTGCCCCTAAATTGTCTTAACACTCTCATATTTTTATCTATTTTCATTTAGCTTGTTTTTACTTTCTTTTAGTTAGTTAACAATCCCTCGACTTTGGTTTAATTTGATTGAATAGATTTTTAAAATCTAACAATTCCCTGCGGATCGACCCGTATTCGCCACGTACTACAAGTGTATGCCGTACGCTTGCAGTTATATTTTTAATTTGAAATTTTACGACAAATTTCTAAATCAATAGAAACTTTGTCGATTAACACATATATGATCTAATAATGTCAAATTTATTTACTATATTGTTTATCTATTAGATAGGATTTATTTAACGAATCTGTATATCGATATGTTGTCATATTTAGATGGTTGTATATACGAATGCATGCACACACACAGATAGAAACATACATACATACATACATACATACATATATATAAGGCATGTTTACTTTGTTAAATGCTCACGGCCAGGTATAATATTTATAAGAATTTCAATTTTTTAAAATATAATATTATTAAATGATTTTAATTAATAAAGCAAACATGAGCATATTTTTTAATATGTATGTTTTAATATTATATATACATATTACCTTTTTTATGCATGTTTACTTTATTATATGCTTTTTTTAATAAATAATATCATTAAATGATTTTTTATATAAATAATTATTTTAATAAATAATATTATTAAATGATTTTTTATATAAAGAATCTTTTTAATAAATAATATTATTAAATGATTTTAATTAATTAAAATCCATACTTAAAAGATTAATGTCATATATCATATGCTTTAAATTTTGAATTTTTTTATTCATGTATAAAATGCATTCAGCAGCAAAATAATAATAATTTACTTTGTATATATATATTTATATATTTATTAACCTAAAATTAATTATGTAATTTTAAATATTTGTGTATGTGTGTATATATATTACAAATAAATAAATTTTGTATAAAATTTATATATCATATATTACATACATATTTCAAAAATAATATTTTTTATTATTTTCATTTTAATTTTTACATAAATTTTAAATTAATAAATTATTTAATAAATAAATTTACAAAACATAAAGGAAATTTAATAAAAATATACTTGGCTGAGAGCAAAATTTGCAGAAATATTTTTATTGATAAAATTTTAATTTTAGTATTTATATTAATATATATATATATATATATGTTTCTAATTATATGTTTATATGTATTGTACAATTAATTTAAAAAATGTTTTTAGTAAATTCTTCACGGCTTTCATGTTATATTGTGTGTGTATGTATATGTTAAAATTATTTTATAAACTAAAATTTAATTAATTTAGTGATTTAATTATTTTATATAGATATGTACATATATATATATATATTATAATTTTTTATATATAAATTGTTTACAACTAACATTTAACACATACGTACGTACGTACATACATACATATATTTATTATATTCACTTATATAATGTTATGATGCAAACATATATACACTTAGATAACATATTTGTATACAAGAGGGGCTAACATGTCTGTTGCGGTGTAAATTCCAACACCTATACACGAACAGGTCAAACGATGTACGCATTATCCTGTTGCACGTGCATGTACACTTATATGTGTTATGCGTATCATATGTGAAATACAATATTAATTATATAAAATAAAACTTAATTTTTAAATTTATATAAAATATTGATTTTATTTAAAAGAAATTTTTAGAAACACTCTAAAAGAATTAGACTACATAGGCCAATTAAAGATCTAATAATGGATTTTTTTGAAATTTATCCAATTACTCCACCATGGGCTGACTCAGTTCCAACAGTTAGGTATGTTTTAGATTTATTTTATTTAAAACCCG
The DNA here is from genome assembly GCA_030737815.1 of Allium fistulosum. Lineage (NCBI taxonomy): Eukaryota > Viridiplantae > Streptophyta > Magnoliopsida > Asparagales > Amaryllidaceae > Allium > Allium fistulosum. The sequence continues at coordinate 85,788,329 of CM060901.1, read as the reverse complement.
TATAGCTAATGCAGAATCTAATGAATGTCGATGTGCTTTGACTAATCAGGTTCTAAGCAACGACCAGGTAGTGTGAAGTGCCCGTCTATGCAGTGTGCGTCTCGTGTCTAGAGCATGGTGTACGCAACACTCTATGTAGATAGCCCACTCATACCAGCAAATGAGCTCCATCGCATGGTGAATCGTGTGTCGGATCTTTCCTATTATCGCCAAGTGAATGTTAACAGAACAGTTGTCTGGAGCGACACAAAGTTTTCTTTGCAGGAATACAGAATCATGGTATGTAATTTGGAATGTTGACTTATATATTCCATTTTGATGTCGGAGTGTATTCGACGTGACCATTCTTCAGAACCATCTCATCGAAGTCAGGACATCAATCCACATTTGACCAAAGCTCGATAAAAGTCATTTGCACCGCCTCCATAAATGAAGAGACATTGCATATGCAAAATCAAGAACGGCTATAGAAAGACCTTGAAGAAAGGGCTTTAGGGACTCGGGGATGACACCATGCATATGAAGTTTGGAAAATTTAAGGGAATTCTTAAGGCTGCTTGGCGCCAACCTTGTGAAGGCGGAATCTTTCCAAAACCCTTGCCCCAGCTCAACTTTTATATGTGGAATTAAAGGTCAACTTGCTGTCGGCTATGATCGATATGTGATGGCGGTAACTAGACTGGCGGCATCGATGGTAGAGGTCGAAAGACTATGGTGGTTGGAAATTGAATTCGTAGAAGAACCTAAGAAGCTTAGAAAATGAATTAAGTGATGGAAAATTTTCTAAGTGCTACAACATTTATATCACTTTGAAAATCATGTCGGTACCAACATGATTTGATCGATACAGACATGATTTAGTTATCATTAAAAAAAGGAAAAAAGGAAGAGAAAGAAGAGAGAGGAAGAAAAGAGAGGAATAAAAGAGAAAAGGAAAAAATAAAGCTTAGTTGTTCGAGATACGATCTAGCTTCCAGAATGATGAAATCATCGATTTGGTTGCTGAAGAAAGGATGGTACACCGACTATTTGAAATGATGAATGGATGTTCTTGGAATTAATACGACACTTTAAAGGTGATGATTGGCTAACCAGTGGCTCTTGTGCAACCAAGACTATTGCTTGTCTTGATCCTAAGCATGCTTTATTTCACGAAAGCATACCTTTAGGGAGGAGGAGCAAGTGTTATCCAGCATTTGAATGGGAAACATCTAAGTGAATTTGAACATTGAGATGAAGACAAGATGGATCAAGAACTTGGAGGTGCGTTGGTAACGGCTAGAGGAAGAAATACTAAAAATTTAAAGTTAAAAAAAGCAAGCTCATTATGGTCGGTACCAACCACAATTGTGGTCGGTACCGAGTTGATTAAAGGAGGTGACCCACCTATGAACTTTGGAGGTTGAGGACTTAAGGCAACATCGGATGTCATGCAATACTTTAGTGAGCAAACATGCTCGGTATCGACTATAATTTGGTCGGTACTGACATGATTTGATTGCTCAGTTCTGACTGTTTCTTCATAGATCCTGTTATCCCACCTTTTGGCAAGGCCGAGATACCAAGGAGCTGACTGGAAAAAGACAAGATCATACGTCTTCAACTTTGAATGATCATTGGGCAACTGCAAATATCGATGGATTATGCCCGAGTCCGGATCGGGCTACAATTGTTGAGACACGTCAAGCAGAGCCATGCAAAACCGATATTCCAAATTTCGAGGCGATCCGAGTTCGTATGCTCAAGACATCATCGACCAAAGATGGAGTAAAATAGCCCTGAGTTCGAATCCATGAGATAGCCTATGTTCGAATCCATCGGGAGAAGGCCTTGATTCGAATCCATAGAATGCGAGCCTCAGCCTCGAATCGATCAAAATAGATCCCACTTCGAATCCATCAAAGCCATTTCTTGCTTCGAGTCCATCGAGGGAACACCCTTCGAATCGATGAAGTGGAAGGAACTTCGATTCCCTCCTGTGATTGCCACGAGTCCATTACCTCGGATCCATTGGAGAATTCCCATCTTCGAATCCAACAAGTCAAATTCATGTGATCCTCTTCGAATCAATGAGGCCTTAGTCGTTCAAAACCCTTGGGATGGAGTACTTCGAAACCACCAAGCCACCACACTTCGTACCCATCAAGTTTTACCTGCTTCGTATCCATCAAGGAGAAGGTGCTTCGAATCCATGTAATTAAAGAGCCTTCGTATCGATAGACTATAGCCTACCATGATCGATTCGAAGGGATCATCCATTCGATCGATTCGAAGGCAGCGTCCTTTCGAGTCTGTTATCACGAATCCACCCAGTCAAAGCGGCGAAGGACATGGAGTCGACCCAGTCAATCCGGAGTGAAGAGCGGATCGATATGAGGGACGCGCACCACGTCATCGCCTTCACGTACAAGAGCATGGATTCGACCCTATGGATTCGAACCATATCGATTCGAACGAATCCATGGGGCGAAAAACTCCAACTTGAATCGATCATAACTCAATATCCACAAGTCCAAATGCCATGAAATTTTCATAGAAGCTTGAGCACATGTTGAAGAACGTTCACACCAAATTTCAGCTCGATTGGACTCTTTCTTAATCGATTCGAACCAAGGGTCGAATCGATCCCAAAGTGGGCCGGACTTCCAAAATGCGGGCATGTGGGCCCCCTGACGCACCAGAACTGGTCTCCCTTCAGTTTAGGCGAAATATCAGCCTCCTACACCTATAAATAGAGCCCTTGGTCATTCAAAAAAGGGGTCGGATAATTCCAAGAGCTAAAGAGCGCCCAGACTCTGCCAGATTTACTCACAATCACCACGGTTGCCTTAGATTCAGACTTAGCTCAAATAACCAGTTGTACTGCGTTATAAAGAATTGTAATCTTCGAGTGTCGAGTAATAAAATCATCAAACTTCATAGTGGACGTAGGCTAAAACGCTAAACCACTCTAAATCGCTTGTCTTTGCACTTTACATTTTTGTTATTTGGAGTTTTTGTTAGATAATCCACAGTGTTAATTGTCATTCTACACATTTATCTCTTCAAAGACTCCCGAAGAGTGTTGTGCCCATTTTTGGTACAAACACTTTGGTGCTTTCACTGAGAGAACCAGCTTTTTCTCCTGCTCCTTGGATCTACCATCGATACCGGATTGCATAAATCCAAGAGGAAGATCCAGATATCTAATCCAGAATCCTTCCATTCTATTCAGATTTGCATAAAAGTCTAGGAAAGGAATCTACAACTCAAAATGGTTAGTGCGAGAACCACTTCTACAGCTGCTGACCAAGAAGATCGAGATCGACAGAATCCTGCACAATTGCCTCCATCCAACCAAGGCAACACTGCTCACTCAGATCCGTCTGGGCCAGTAACCAGACAAGAGTTCCAGGCATTACTCCAGGAACTGACCCAAAGCCGACAACAGTTGGCTGAACAGTTGCGTGTTAGCATTGAACTAACCAACCAACTAAACCGCCAAAGCCACAAAAAGTCCAGGAGGGGTGATGTTTCCCATGCATCTACTGGAAGTTCCGCTTCATCTGATTATCACCGCAGGTCTACCCGTCCTCGGTTAGAAGGGAGTCACGCACAGACTACTGGGTATCAACCCGCTTTGACCGTTGGACAGTTAAGGACGGGGCCGTCGACCAGCTTCCAAACAGGACCGTCGACACGAGGGGGGACTGCTCCGCAATATACCACGGACAACCGCGCTACAACCGTCGCGGCAGAAATGAGGATTGATACCCGGAATCTGTCAGAGCCGAACAATCAACAGCGCGGACATACTCCTGAGCCGTATGTCCCAGAGAATGCCGAGCCAAGGAGGCGAAATACGGACCAACGACAGCGCCCGGTCCAAACTCGCGCTGTAGAAACCAACCACACCTTAGCTCAGCATGCCCAGAATGCGCCATTGTCAGATATCTCGACCATAATACGTCAGATGATACGCGAGAGTCAAGGGCTCACTAATGATGATTGGGGAATCTCCCGTGGACATACCCCTTTTACAGACGAAATATTACGCACTGAACCCCCTCGACGATTCAGGATGCCAACTCTCCCAATGTACGAAGGGAATAGTGACCCGAATCAACATATTTTGAAATATGAATGGTCAATGAGTGCTGCAAGAGCTGACAATGCAGTGAAGTGTCGGAGTTTCCCCATCTCTCTGGGGGGAATTGCAACAATGTGGTTCACAAGGTTGCCACCAAAATCCATCTCATCGTTCGATCAACTGGCTAAGAAATTTGTCGAACAATTCCGCATGCATGTCGCCAGGCCGAAAGACGTTAACACCCTGTCTAGTGTTACCCAAGCACGTGGAGAGATGCTCAGGCGTTATTTGGAAAGGTTCCACGCATCCTGCGTTGAGATTAGCAATCCCAACGATAACTCAATCTTGATGGCACTAACGAAAGGAATCGATCCTGATTCTGAGTTTGGAAACTGGTTAGCCGGAAAACCACCCGCATCGTTGGACCGCTTCTACTCCAAAGCCGCTCAATTCTTGCGACAAGAGGACGCAAAACAGTCTAGGAAACAAGACGATGCGGTACCTAGAACTGGAGGAATAGAAAGCAATGTGGCAGTTAAGCAATCCGGTGAGAGTTCCAGAAAGGTTCAGTTGAACATACAGAACAAACAAACTCAGCCAAGGGACAACAATGTTCAGGACAGGAGAAGAGATCAGAATCGAGGCCCACAGCGTAGGACCCCAATGTTTGATAATTATACGCCACTAAATACATCGTTGGAAAATGTGTATCTGCAAACTTGCAACACTGTGCGATATGATAAACCTGCTCCGAAGCAATCGTCGGAGAGACAAATTCAAACAGGAAAGTTCTGTAGATTTCACGAGAGTTATGGCCACAACACCAATGAGTGTCGACATCTGCAGGACCTCATTGAAAAGCTTATCAGGGAAAGAAAGCTAGACCAGTTTGTACGGGCACCGCAGTCTGGTGGAGCAGGCCCTTCAAATCGGAATCGGGCACAAAATCAAGAAGGACAGAAGGAACCCGCTCATGCGGGCGGAAGACTAGTTATAAACACGATAAGTGGTGGTCCCCACCCAGCAGACAGAAGCTGGGGGGAAATGGAGTTGTACGCTAGTTCGATCAGGCATGCGAACTTCGAATGTTGCAGTAATTGCGAGGATGGAACCCCGGCTAAGCAACAAAAGATAATGTCTGATGATATCATATTTAGAAGCAGAGACGCTGACAAAGTCGAAGCCCCAACAATCGATCCACTGGTCATATCTGCCCAGGTTGGTCCTGCCTGGATGAAGAGAATCCTGGTTGACAGTGGGAGTTCTGTAAACATTCTATTCAAACGAGCTTATGATTTAATGAAGATGGAAGCAAAGGACTTGAAACCTTGCCAATCTCGAGTTCACGGCTTCAATGGGAGTGCTACGATACCCACTGGAATAGTGGAACTGGCAGTGGAACTAGGGGTTGGAGAACGCAGGAGAGTCCGGCTGCTGCAATTTGTTGTTTTAGACATCGCTTCACCGTACAACGCATTCTTGGGCCGACCGGCCCTCGCTGAATTTAGGGCAGCCATTGCCCCATGGTGTTTGACTTTAAAATTCCCGACTGACCATGGGATCGGAGCCATTCAAGGAGATCAGGCAGTATGAAGAGCTTGTTATGTTGCTGAACTGCGTGAGGCGCAGAAAAAGGAGAAAGGAAAGGGCATGGAGGAAACTCTCTGCGTCCGTTTTACTAATAATTGACAACTAGCACCTGGGCCCCGGCCCGGGCACCACTACCAATTCCTTAAAGATCTGGACCCTAGAGACAACGAGGATAAAGACGAAGTTAAAGAGAATCAGGCTTCCCCAACCGAACTGACTGTGGACGTCGCGGTCAGCAAGGATGATAACTCAAGGGTACTAAAAGTCGGATCTCAACTGGGAAAACAGATACAACAGGAATTGGTTGAATTTCTCCAAGAAAATCTCGATGTTTTCGCCTGGACACACTCTGATATGTGCGGGATCTCGCCGGACATCGCAAGTCATTCCTTGAACATTGACCCGCGACACGTTCCGGTCAAGCAAAAAAGGCGCGGTATGGACCCAGAGATATCTGCCGCCCTTAAAGAGGAAGTTGACAAGTTACAATCGAATGGTTTCATCCGAGATGCTTTATACCCAGAGTGGGTATCAAACCCAGTGTTGGTTCGAAAACCGAATGGGAAATGGAGAACTTGCGTCGATTATTCTGACTTAAACAAAGCTTGTCCAAAAGATAGTTTTCCACTTCCTCGAATTGACCAGCTTGTAGATTCAACGGCTGGCCATGAATTGTTATCTTTTATGGATGCTTACTCTGGCTATAACCAAATACCTATGCATTTACCTGATCAAGAACATACCAGTTTCGTGACCGATTTGGGACTCTACTGCTACAGAGTCATGCCTTTTGGTTTAAAGAATGCCGGAGCAACATACCAACGCTTGGTCAACTAGATGTTCGCCGATCAGATTGGGAAAACCATGGAGGTCTACGTGGATGACATGCTAGTGAAGTCTCGATTCTCCACGGATCATGTCAGAGATTTAAATTCAATGTTCAGCATTCTCCGAAAATACGGAATGAAGCTCAACCCATTAAAGTGTCATTTCGGTGTCGCCTCTGGAAAATTCCTCGGGTTTATCGTTAATGCTCGAGGGATAGAAGCAAACCCCGAAAAGATCTGGGCAATAAGGAACTTACAAACTCCAAGAACCATAAAACAAGTCCAGAGTCTCAATGGGAAGGTAGCAGCACTAAGTAGGTTCATTTCAAAGTCAACTGATAAATGCATCCCTTTCTTTGATCTAATTCGGAAAGGAAAGCGAAACTTTGAATGGATCCCGGAATGTGAAGGCGCATTCCGATCATTGGTTCAACATCTTTCCACACCACCGATTTTGTCAAAACCTGTTGACCACGAGCAATTGTACCTCTACCTGGCGGTGTCAGAGCATGCGATCAGTGCTGCCCTAGTTCGGGAGGAAGACAAAGCGCAGAAATCAGTATACTATGTTGGTAAACGACTAACAGGGGCTGAAAGAAATTACCCCCGATTAGAGAAGCTAGCCTACTGTTTGGTCATTGCCTCAAGAAAGCTTCGACCTTATTTCCAAGCTCACCCTCTTACTGTGTATACCGATCAACCGTTATGACAGGTCCTGACGCGGCCTGAGACGTCTGGTAGGTTACTCAAATGGAACATTGAATTAAGCCAATTTGATATCACTTATACTCCAAGGAGAGCCATTCAAGGACAAGTCCTGGCAGATTTCATAGCTGAATTTACCATTTCAGAGGACTTACCCGAAACCAGTAAATCCCCCGAATACATTTGGAAGCTACATACTGACGGTGCATCAAACGACCGATGTTCAGGTGCTGGTGTTGTACTTGAGACGCCCGAGGGCCGATCTATATGTTACGCTTTGAAGTTCAATTTTCAAGCAACTAATAACGAAGCTGAATATGAAGCCCTCTTAACCGGCCTAAAGCTTGCCAGAGATTTGAGGGTTATCGCTGTGGAAATTTATTGTGATTCACAGTTAGTGGTATGTCAAGTACGGGGAGAATATCAAGCGAGAGATCGAAGACTGGCTGCTTACTTGGCTCAAGTTCAGAAAGTACTGGAACAATTTGATTATTACGCCATTTACTATATACCCCAAGAACGCAATCAAAAAGCCGATTCATTGGCAAAGTTAGCCAGCACAGGTGAAACACAGCAAGAGAGATTTGTCCCTGTCGAAACTTTATCCTTCCCCAGCATCGATCAAATGGAGACGAGTTTTGTATTTGAAACCGCTCCCGAAAGAGAATCGTGGATAACTCCATATCGAAACTACATCGAGAATGGGGCACTGCCTGAGCACAGAAATGAGAAGAGACAAATTCTACGAAAAGCTTCACGATTCGTCATTCAAAACGGAGTAATGTATAGAAGGGGTTATTCTGTTCCTCTCCTCCGGTGTATCGCGCATGATGAAATTAAACGAGTGCTACATGACGTACACGAAGGAGAATGTGGCGATCACACCGGTGGGCAAGCTCTCGCCAAGAAAATACTCCGGTATGGATATTACTGGCCAACAGTAAACCGAGATGCAGCAAACTATGCAAGAAGGTGCGATAGGTGCCAGAAACATGCCCGAATTCCGAGAGCCCCACCTACCGAGATAACTCATATGGTCAGCCCCTGGCCATTCGCGATGTGGGGCATCGATATCATCGGCGCATTACCTCTAGCGAGAGGTGGTGCGAAGTACGCCATCGTCGTTGTCGACTACTTTACAAAATGGGCTGAAGCCGAAGCCCTCGCAACGATTACGACAAAGAAAGTAATAAATTTCGTAGTTCGCAATATCATCTGTCGATTTGGACTCCCGCATACCATCATCACCGATAATGGAATCCAATTCGAAAGTGCAGAGTTTAAAAGTTTCTGTCAACGGTTCCATATTCATAAAAAGTTCTCGGCAGTTGCACATCCTCAGGCGAACGGACAGGTTGAAGCTGTCAATAAAGTTATAAAATCCATTATGAAAAAGCGATTGGAAAAGGCCGGGGGCAAATGGGTTGATGAACTCCCTATGGCATTATGGGCTTATCGAACGACTCACAAGACCGCAACCGAACACACCCCATTTTCTTTATCTTATGGCTCAGAAGCCGTTATTCCAGTCGAGACAGAAGTTTTTTCCCATCGCGTGACTTATTATGATCCGAAAACAAACGCTATATTGCTTGCCGAATCTTTGGATCTACTAGATGAGAAGCGGGAAGAGACCGATTTGAGAGCGGCCGCACATCGGGGTCGAGTCGCCCGATTGTACAATGCCAAAGTTCAACCTCGAACTTTTGAACTCGGCGATCTCGTTCTCAAGAGAATCTATCCGGTTCCTTCACACATGAAACCAAATTGGGAAGGACCATACGCAATTACCCGAAGACTCGGAGATGGCACATTCAAACTATCGACCATTGACGGTCTTGATTTGCTAAGAGCCTGGAACAGCGAGAGTCTCCGTCGCTATTACACATAACAGGCTCTATTTATTTCATTATATTTTTTCCATTTAGCAGTTTGCTTTTGCATTTCGAAATTAGAATTTATAATAAGGCAACTGACCTTGCCGTATTTTCTTATTCCAGCCATAAATGCCATCTCTTCAAGCCAGAGCGGTGATTCATTAAATACAATGTACAACATCACGATGCACGAAGAGCTAAATTCCATCACGCAATGGGATTTATTCAAGAAAGGAGTGGCTGTGTTACGACTGGCCACTCGCCAAGCGAAACCCGAGCTCGGGGGCAAGCCATCACATCAGGTCGGAAAAGGGTTAATGCACGACAACCCTCCACCTAAATCCGCACTCCGAAGAGCGTGAGACGGAGTATAAACATTCCTAAACTCCGTACTCCGAAGAGCACGAGACGGAGTATAAACATTCATAACTCCGCACTCCGAAGAGCGCGAGACGGAGTATAAACATTCCTTAACTCCTTACTCCGAAGAGCGCGAGAAGGAGTATAAACATACATCAACTCCGTACTCCGAAGAGCGCGAGACGGAGTATAAACATTCATCAACTCCGCACTCCGAAGAGCGCGAGACGGAGTATAAACATTCCTTAACTCCTTACTCCGAAGAGCGCGAGAAGGAGTATAAACATACATCAACTCCGTACTCCGAAGAGCGCGAGACGGAGTATAAACATTCATCAACTCCGCACTCCGAAGAGCGCGAGACATAGCATAAACATTCCTTAACTCCTTACTCCGAAGAGCGCGAGAAGGAGTATAAACATACATCAACTCCGTACTCCGAAGAGCGCGAGACGGAGTATAAACATTCATCAACTCCGCACTCCGAAGAGCGCGAGACGGAGTATAAACATTCCTTAACTCCTTACTCCCAAAGTGCGAGAAGGAGTATAAACATACATCAATTCCATACTCATCCCCAAGACTGGGGGCAGGACAAATGCAAAGCACGCCGGGTGGCCGTTTATCTAATAGAAGATTGCAAGAAGACGACTGTTAAGCAGTTAACTGAACGGACATATCCAACACGAAAGACTGCAGTTTTACAAAGCACATCAAGTTTACACAAGACGTACTTTGGGGGGCAAATGTTATCCCACCTTTTGGCAAGGCCGAGATACCAAGGAGCTGACTGGAAAAAGACAAGATCATACGTCTTCAACTTTGAATGATCGTTGGGCAACTGCAAATATCGATGGATTATGCCTGAGTCCGGATCGGGCTACAATTGATGAGACACGTCAAGCAGAGCCATGCAAAACCGATATTCCAAATTTCGAGGCGATCCGAGTTCGTATGCTCAAGACATCATCGACCAAAGATGGAGTAAAATAGCCCTGAGTTCGAATCCATGAGATAGCCTATGTTCGAATCCATCGGGAGAAGGACTTGATTCGAATCCATAGAATGCGAGCCTCAGCCTCGAATCGATCAAAACAGATCCCACTTCGAATCCATCGAAGCCATTTCTTGCTTCGAGTCCATCGAGGGAACACCCTTCGAATCGATGAAGTGGAAGGAACTTCGATTCCCTCCTGTGATTGCCACGAGTCCATTACCTCGGATGTAACGACCTCGGATTTTAATCAAATTTAAATTGATAATTAATTTAATTTTTGAATTAAATTGTGAAATTAATCGATAGATGGAAGCGAGTTTCCCCGATCCTTTGTAGAATATATATATTATCATATAAAATTTAGAATTTGATGGTTAATAATAATTTGGATTTATAAAATAAATAGATAAATATAAATATAAGATAATAAAATATTGAAGAAAAATAATAATAACAAATATTTAAAATAGAGATATAAATATATATAAGATGAATTATATAGATTTGTAAAATAGAAATAAACATATAAATTAAATTCTAACAAACATCTATACATAGTTAAGTATGTACTCATGAAAATAAAGACAACATTATATATATATATATATGCAAATATCTTTAGCCACCACTATCTCATATGTTGGTACTGCCGAAGGAAATAAAAATTTATATTGTACAAGCCAAGTAATAAATGCAAGCCACCAAATTGTCTTCAGCCAAGATGTATAGGCTGGCAAAAGAAGAAAAATAAATATATAGCTTTGTACAAACTAATGAATGCAAGCACCACAACCTTATCATCCCAGCCGAGACAAAGAAATCCAAGGTAAGTAGAAATGATCTGCATAAAGTTGTAAGCAAGTAGATAAAAATACATACTTTGTATAATGCTAATAAATGCATGTAGCATTAGTACACTACACAAAAGCAATCCAGCCTCCAAGCAGATCTCTGATTTCTTGTACAAATCTATATCATCACCCCGTGCAAAGACTTATCACCAGCAAACACTTTTCTTTATATCAGCTCCTCATTCCAATTCGTTCATCTTTAAAGCTAAGGAAAATCTAAAAGAAATAATATTTCAAACTTAAATGAACTTCAGTCAAAACCACAACACAATTAAAACAGACCAGAGATCAACAAGAAAATCAGAGGAAAAAGGGTTTTCAACTTGCATTTTCAAAACTGTTCCAACATAAAGTGCTCTGTTCTTCTCTGCCATTTTTAAGGTGAGCAACTTTGTCTTTCCTAGACTCCTTTGTTTTCACCAGTGAGTAAACCTACCTTTTAAAATTTAATCTTCAATAATTGGTTCATATAAAAATATTGTATTGTTATATACTATGCTGTGATGTTTGTTACTTACTGGATGCTCTGTCTCATGATGTTCTTCAAGTTTTTCCATGTTTCTAAGGGAAAAGAAGCAAATAATGGTTTATACTCTTCATATAAAAACATTTAACTCAGAAATTTAATTAAATAAATTGTTTAAAACTAAAGATCAGAGCTTGGAAACTGTTAAAGGGTGGTAGTGGAAAATAGGCACTGTAAAACCAAATTTACAGTAGAAAGCATTCAAATATGAAAATTCGAATATCATGAATTGTTGATTTGAGTCCATTTCTTGAATTTACATATGAAGGAAGGATTTTTAAAACCATAATGATGATTTTAAATTGAGTATGTATGGAGCAGTTTGCGAATGAACGGGAAAGGGAAATTGACCAATTTCTGGCGTGATGGTGGACTAGGGTAGTCGAGGTTGGTCGAGGAGGTGGAGGAGCTTACCACGGTGGTAGGAAAAATAATCGGAGATGGTCACGTCTTCGGAGGTGACGGTGGCGATCGAAATTAGTTTTTAAACCTAATTTTTTCTGTAGCTATTTCTTTGATCAACGCGATCGCGGTGGAGCATCGAGTGATGCGTGGTTTTGGGAAAAGGAGTCGGGGCGGGTGGCGATGCCGTGTCCGGTGGCGCTGAGCCTCTAATGGCCAGAGGTGGGAGGATGAGGCGTTTTCAGGTGGTCCGGTTTATGGTTGTCTGGGTTCGAGTCTCTCGAGCTATGCTCGATTTTGAACGAAGGCATGATCGAGTTGTTAGTTGATTCGAGGTAGATGGGGTGGTCGATTACGACTTGTTGGAGGTGCTGGAGTTCGCCAGAACGACGGCGTGATGATGTGCACGTGTACAGGGGGTTGATAGTGTCAGTTGTAATGTTGGAGGGAGAAAGCAGATGCGACTCGAAGTCTTGCTCGGGGAAATGAAGATTTGGCTCGGGTTTGGTTGCGTGTAGCTCGCGAGTGGACTATACTGTTAACAGTTTTGAAAATTTTAAATAAAAACAAGTTTTAAAAATATAGAAGAAGAGAGGCTCGGGTAAATTGATTGTTTACGCGGGAATTCTGCAGTTTACTTGGGGGTTGGCACGTGATATCGATAATTAGTCTTGGGTCTGTTTAAAACTAATAGCAGGTTTTCAAATATTAAAGAAAAATCATATTCTAGTTTTTGATAGATATAGATAAATTAAGTCTTTAGAATTATTTGAAAGAATAAGTTTTCAAAATAATAATAATAATACTGTAAGTAAGTAATTAAAGGGTTAAAATCATTAATGAAGAATTATTAATTAAATATTAATTGATGATAAAAAAAATTGATAATTCAAGTGATTAAGAAATAATTTATTAAAGACAATTTATTTAATGATTTAAAGTTGATTTATTTATCAAATGATTAGTGAAAGGATAATTAATTAATATGGTTAATAAATTAAAGCAATTAATTTGAAGATAATAAATCGAGGATAAATTAATTAATGTAAGTGGTTAGGGATGATCACTTATTGGAATTTTATTAAATTAAGTGGTAATTAATTAATTTAAGGTTAATTTATTTATTGAAGATAATTAATTAAATAGTGAATTAAATAATTAAAAGTTAATTCTCTAATAATTAAAGGTTAATTAATAAATGATTAAAGGTTAATTAATTAAAATGGTTTATAATTAATTAATGATTAATTAACCAAGATTTGTAGTCAATTCATAAGAAATAAATCTGATTTAAATTAATCAGACAATTAACTGACCTTACTTATGAATGTTTGGATTCTATTGAATGTGAATTGTTTGATATCCCTGATATGTGATGCTTTGTGATATACCCTGATTTGTGTTGTGATTTGTAATTTATTTATCTGGGATGAATGTAATTGATTATTTGCGATATATATATCTGTTTCTATGATATATTACTATGTGAATATGAAACCCTTGATCCGTAGAACGACATTTGAACTTCGATGCGACAGGGAGTCGGATTCCAGTTGGATATCCGAAATCCACATCGAATTGTAATGATGAACCTTTGTGATTGATAAATTTATTTTATCTGTGGAATTGTAAATGAAGATAAGCATTGTGGATTATACCGCTTATCGATATTGATATACCTATGATGATGGATGATGTTGCACTATTGTGTGAAACCCCTGGACTACACTTATACACACACAAATATGGATTTCACGTGGAAATCGGTTAAGTCACAGATAATTTAAATCTGATGTTTTTGAAATTGAAATTTTAATTTCAACTGTTTTTGAAAATGGAAATTTGGGTTTAAAGTGAAAAGCTTTTGAAATGGGATTTCAAAGATAAAAGTTATTTTGAATAACTTAATCGAGTTTTGAAATTTAAATAATTTGATTTAAATTTGAATTCAAGTTTGAAATTGAATTCTTTGATTTGAAACTAGGGACTAAAGATGTTGTACAAGTTATATATGGGTTAAACCATTTTAAAGGTATTGATTTGGAAATTTTGAATTTAATTCAAGGGTTTTAATTCGTGTAAATATAACTGGATTTTTCTGAAACGAAACTATTTGTTTTCAAATAGTAAAAGCTTTCATATTAGAAAGGATTTCCAAATTGTGTTGAACGGTTTCAAGTTTGAAATAGAATTGAAATGTTTTGAAAACTATGAAATGAGTCTTTGATTCAAAGACCGGATGAGTTAATCCAACTTGAAATAGAATTGTTTTGAAAGGCTATGAATGAATCTTTGGAAACGAGTTTTGAAAGCTATAAGTTAAATCTTGATTTAAGGATTTAACGAGTTAATCCAATTGAAATGGAAATTATCTTGAAATCTATGAATGAATCTTTGTGAAATGGGGTAAATTTTGTGAATTGAATCTTTTTGTTTAAAAGATTAAAAGTGTGGAAATTTTTTAAACCATTGAAGGTTTTTGAAATGAATCTTTTTATTTAAAAGATTGGAAATGGTAATTTGTTTTACCATTCGAATGAAAAGTTTTAAGCTTTAAGCTGTGATTTAACTGAGACCCTAGTATCCATATGATTTTTAATTGCGCTCGTTATTCGGTTTAGCCGGGAGAGGACCTTTGTGTCATATAACCCATTCCGAATAGTGATACGACGATATGGATCGCATTTGAAGACCGGTGGTGAAGACCGGGTATTTGCGAGAGCGATAGGATGACCTATCGATTGTCTCTGCACTGAGTGCTACGGTATAGAGATTTCCTAAGTGATGGGAAGTCCGATCAGGATTGTGAATACCCGGATTGCAAGGGCTTCTTCGGAAGTGCCTTCGGTTCTGTTCGAACCCGGAACAGACTTGTATGGATGTGTGTCTGACGTTACACTTTGAGATGTAAAGCTGGTTTCTATCAAATACATTTCTGTTGGTGGCGGAGAATTTATTCTCTTAGCTTAACACCCTTCTCTGAGACGTACGAGCTCAGAGGTTATGTAGTTGATGGTTACTAGTGATACATTCCCAATTTGGTAATGTGGCATACGAAGTGCTGATGATCATTTGTGGATCAAAGCGTGGCTTTGTGAAAAAGCGTGCTTTGTGAAAAAGCGTTGCTTTATGAAAAAGCGTTGCTTTGTGAAAAAGCGTAGTTTTGTGGACGAGACTTCGTCGAGCCTCACAACCCGGTAATGGTCGAAACAGGAATGTTGCGACAAAGGTTTGTAGGGGTAGCGCCCCTAGGGTATGTCATTTCCTTCTGGATAAAAGGTGATATCATGGTATGGAGCCCATATATTTTACCTATGTTGATTATACTTTGTGGATGTTGCTTTATGATTGAGGATCCTCGGATAAAGGTCGGTAACGACCGGGGGATGACATGACTCGTGTGTTAGTTACCTAGTTACAGCTGTACAGCGTGAGGTAGCGTCAGTGTGTTAGTTACCTAGTTACAGCTGTACAGCGTGAGGTAGCGTCGGCCTTTTGTTTGCAGAGATACGGTTAGGATCCGGGGCGTCTTTCCAGAGGCGTTTCTATTTCGGTATAAGGAAGTTCCTTTGCCTGATCATTTGTTGGAAATCCAAAGAAACAATACGAACCCTGTACGATTTTAGTTGTATTACCTGCTATGGAATGTGGCGGTAACCTGCTATTGAACGTAGTAGCTATAGTAGGCATACAACAATAGTTGTATGTTGGCTAAGATTGATATTATATTTTCGAAATATTTTCACACTATGAACTAGTAATAATATCAAAAGAGTTTTGATTTTGCGTAGTAAGCATGTTTGACTATCATAAGGAGAAATCTCCTCCAATTCTGCGATTGCATTGTGTGTGTGGCGGGAGGCCTTATGGTAGTTTCATTTTCGAAAAGCATTGCGGATTTCAATGTTTAAAAACCTTTTGTGTTGTTTAAAGATAAACTGTTTTTGTTGCTCACACCAGTCCCATGACTGATCCGGAGTTTATTGTTCCATTCCTAAACTCTGGGTGCCCACTATTTTCCACACGGGCAGTCTAGAGTTGGGTTTTTCAGATATTCAGGTTTAGTAGATTATCTGGAGCTAGTTCAGTTCTTGGAGTTCATGGACTGACGTTGCTTATCTTGGAGCATTCTATTGGAGACATTCTATCCGCTGCTGGTGTTATCTATTTTCTTTCCGCTGCTATTTCTTGTATCATATCTCTGATGTATATTGATATCTGTTGTATCACTCTGTTGTATCAGATATTGTATCAGATATTGTATATCAATGTATTATTCTTTTTCTTCCGCTGTGTTGTTATACTGAACTGTGTCATAGCTCCGGCGAATCGGATTTGAACGGTCGAATCTGCGGCATTCTAGTACAATGTGAAGTATGGATGTTGATTTTCGAGCGGGCAAAACCCGATACGTTACATCGGATCCATTGGAGAATTCCCATCTTCGAATCCAACAAGTCAAATTCATGTGATCCTCTTCGAATCAATGAGGCCTTAGTCGTTCAAAACCCTCGGGATGGAGTACTTCGAAACAACCAAGCCACCACACTTCGTACCCATCAAGTTTTACCTGCTTCGTATCCATCAAGGAGAAGGTGCTTCGAATCCATGTAATTGAAGAGCCTTCGTATCGATAGACTATAGCCTACCTTGATCGATTCGAAGGGATCATCCATTCGATCGATTCGAAGGCAGCGTCCTTTCGAGTCTGTTATCACGAATCCACCCAGTCAAAGCGGCGAAGGACATGGAGTCGACCCAGTCAATCCGGAGTGAAGAGCGGATCGATATGAGGGACGCGCACCACGTCATCACCTTCACGTACAGGAGCATGGATTCGACCCTATGGATTCGAACCATATCGATTCGAACGAATCCATGGGGCGAAAAACTCCAACTTGAATCGATCATAACTCGAGATCCACAAGTCCAAATGCCATGAAATTTTCACAGAAGCTTGAGCACATGTTGAAGAACGTTCACACCAAATTTCAGCTCGATTGGACTCTTTCTTAATCGATTCAAACCAAGGGTCGAATCGATCCCAAAGTGGGCCCGGACTTCCAGAATGCGGGCATGTGGGCCCCCTGACGCACCAGAACTGGTCTCCCTTCAGTTTAGGCAAAATATCAGCCTCCTACACCTATAAATAGAGCCCATGGTCATTCAAAAAAGGGGTCGAATAATTCCAAGAGCTAAAGAGCACCCAGACTCTGCCAGATTTACTCACAATCGCCACGGTTGCCTTAGATTCAGACTTAGCTCAAATAACCAGTTGTACTGCGTTATAAAGAATTGTAATCTTCGAGTGTCGAGTAATAAAATCAACAAACTTCATAGTGGACGTAGGCTAAAATGCCGAACCACTCTAAATCGCTTGTCTTTGCACTTTACATTTCTGTTATTTGGAGTTTTTGTTAGATAATCCACAGTGTTAATTGTCATTCTACACGTTTATCTCTTCAAAGACTCCCGATGAGTGTTGTGCCCATTTTTGGTACAAACAGATCCCAAGCTTAATGAATATAAACTCCTACATGGTCTTTCATGATCTAACGACTATAGTGGAGGATTTCAACTATAAATATGAAAGTTAGAGCAATGTGAAACAGACTTTTAGACCATTTAATCCTTGAGCCCCAGTTCTTCATACTCTCACATCCATAAAACAAATTTAGACACGAATTACTATCAACCCAAGATTACCTTGTTTTCTAGACTTGAAATCGTTGTAGAATCATTTATATTCGTGACAAATCCAAAAGCAATAAGATTAAGTGGACGTAGGCAATTGATTTGGCCGAACCACTATAAAAATCCTTGTTTTTCGGTTGTTCTATTCTCATTTTTGATTATCTATTCTCATTTTATTTTGATTTGGGGTGCTATGTCACTTTTTGACCCAACCACTAAGAATTCTTATTTTAGCAAATCATGCATCCTGAATCTTGTCTCAATTTGTACATGATAGTTAAAGCCAGATAACAAAAAAGTAAACACCACAACAACTAAAAGTGGCATATATTATTTATGCCACTTGTGTGCACAAACAGAATTGTTACAATTAATGTAAACACATAAATTTTTTGATTCCACGTGACTTAAGTGGAATAATAAACATGACTAAATTCACACTTTATATAAAAAAATTCTTTTCCGGTAAATGTTCACATGATCACCTGCTTGGTTACAAAAATGTAGTTTTGCTTTCAATATGGATGGCCTCCACCAACCAACCTCAAAGAACAATATAAAATTCATATAAATTTCATTGGCCCAATATGATGTAGAATCTTTTTTTGAAATCTACCTATTTCACCCGCTTCTGACTAGCTTGGTTCCAACTTTTAGACATGCGATAACTCTATGTGATAGCCTTGTACTTGCGATAACTATATATGAAATAGCTTTATACTTGCGATAGTTATACATATGATTGCCTTATAGTTGAATAGCTTTATACTTGCGATAACATGTTAGACATGCGATAACTATAAAGATGTGATATCCTTGTGTTACATATGCGATAGCATATTACTAAGTATTGGGCTGGACTTTTTCTAATAACCAAAGACGAGTATTATTGAATTCAAAAACATGAATAAATAGATTTTAAAGATGGAAAAGGGAAAATTTAGCCCGAATTTACTAAGTTTATATAAAATGAACTTCATGTTCATTTATATGTGATTTATGTATAAAATGATATCCTGAGAACATATTTGTATGGTTGATGATAACTTTATACGTTCAATTTTGTACCTTGATCGGTTATGTTATTGCTTATGTAAATAGTTAACATGCTCACTCGTATCATATCACCTAATAGGCATAACATTGGGGATTGAGAACTGATAACCAATTAGGGTTTTTCTATTTATGGGTATGCCAGACTAAAACTTCTATGTGAGTAGAGTTGCATCTTGAATATAGGGGAAAATCAAATTGCGATAGGATGCCCAGAACTGATAAAAAAGGAATGACCTGTTTGATATTTATAAAATTAGATTTAAGTTGCATGCATTGGTGTCGGGGTAGCACCTCATGCTATCGTCGATCAAACCCCTCGGTTATTAAGATCAACAATTCTAATGCATAGGGATTTGCCAAAATCAAGGCAAATTTTTTGTTTATGCATCCGGGAATCGAGTAGGGACACCCACTATTGTTTTTCTTCTATTACGGAGGTATCTTGATATCCTTACAGGAACGAAAGGCCGTTATTTTTTTCTGTCATAGGAGTATCTTAGTACTCTTATAGGAAAGGAAGACCGTTATAGATTATTTGGTTTATGGCCCGAGTTAACCTAATAAGTTTTTAATTGGTCTATGAAAACTAATAGG
Organism: Allium fistulosum; assembly: GCA_030737815.1. Classification (NCBI taxonomy): domain Eukaryota; kingdom Viridiplantae; phylum Streptophyta; class Magnoliopsida; order Asparagales; family Amaryllidaceae; genus Allium; species Allium fistulosum. The sequence continues at coordinate 85,768,781 of CM060901.1, read as the reverse complement.
TTTATAGCGACCCTAAGAAAACTCGACATATGGACACTTAATGAGATATGCAGATTATGGACCGTGTGACCCTTAAACCCTATTGAATATCAAATTATTCAACTTTAACTCATTATGCATGATGTTTATGTTATGTTCTAACCATTGTTTTTACAAATGAATGAGGAAAGCACAGTGCATTAGGCCTGTCTCGTCCTATCCAATGGATGTTATGTTTGGCACTTGTTTATAAGATACTAGTGAGGGAGAATATATTTTGCTTAACGGCGTAGTCTCCCTATGTATCTATTTTGATTGGTATGAGCTACACCAAAATTTTCCATCCAAAGTTTTTGATTTCTCATAAATTCTCGGATACTCATTTGAGTATGTTGAGAGTAGGATATTTCAGGTTCAAGACGGATAAAGTTTTCCAAGACGTGTAAGAGGCAAGCTGATAGTAGTTTATGTTTATTTTCCCTGTGCATTATCAATGCTATGTAGTGTGTAAAGAATTTTATAACCGTTGGTAGTTATGACCCTAATCATCCAAGGGACATCATCATATGTCGCTCTTGAAATCATAATTGTATTTATTATATTTCACCTGAACGATGTAATCATGGGGTTATGTAACAAATATGTAATGAATGAATGAAAAATGTTTTGTGAAATTTTTTATTCATTTACTTTTAATGTTAATGATACAATAACTAATATCATTTTGTTGTTGAAAAATAATACTAAAAACGACTGCAACATCATTGTTGTCCATTTTTGGCTCTCAAAACGAAGGAATGTTACAGGTGTTGTTCCATGTGTTAGGAACTGGAGATAGTGGTTTTGATGACAACAACCTTTGTAACTTATTTTATTATAACTTATATACTAACACTATTGTATAGATATATATGAATGTTATTATGCATGATATATATAAGCCAGGTACTGATTATTGAAGACTGTACAGTATAAAGATCAAGAATGAAGAAATCAAGTTTGAAGACTCATGAGTATCAAGATCAAGATTTCAAGATAACTGTCTAGTTTATTGTTAAAACTTCATAATAACACGGAAATCTTCATTCCATATTTCATTTGAGATGGAACCCATTTCTATCTTCTTAGTGGCTTACAAACCCACGACAAGTAGCTTACAAACCTACGACAAGTGGCTTACAAACCCACGAACATCCTGGTTTTGTACAAGTTCTCGAGTCCTGATGTGATGAGATATTCTGCAGGAAGAAGCTCGCAAAACTACTTCAAAATGGTTTTTCAAAATGATTTTCAAAACTGCTTTTCAAGGTGTTTTAGCCTTAAAATATTATTTGTTTTTGTTTTAAATAAACTCTTGTTTCAAACTTCGTTTGTTTAAAAAAAACTATCTTCTGATTTTTAAATATTATTTTATAATATATATACTTGAGATTTAAAATAAAATTTATATATACATTCTAAAAATATATTTTTCTACTCTTCTTTATTTCAAAACATAGGAAAATTAGTCTATTTTACTCCAGAATCATTTCATCTTGTTTTCCGTTCAATACCATTTTCAAAGCAAATTTTACATTATTTTTAACTTAGGTATGTCGACATCATGGGATACCCCATGTCGACATGGTGGTCGTTAAATTCAAAAGTTTCAATTTTCAAAAGAAGTGTCTATTCGTTTAAATCTCTTCACGAATGGTTATGACCGTTACTGGTCATTTTCAAAAGAAGTGTCTATTCGTTTAGATCTCTTCACGAATGGTTATGACCGTTACTGGTCATTTTCAAAAGAAGTGTCTATTCGTTTAGATCTCTTCACGAATGGTTATGGCCGTTACTGGTCTATAAATAGCCTTCACAAACGAATTTTTTTAACTAACTATTTTCTTATTTTCTTCACTCCTTCTTCTCCACAAATCCATATTCTAAAATTTTCATATTTTAAGATCGTGCCGAAATTCTGCCGAATTCTCAAGTGAATCAAATTAGAATCTCATTCTTGTTTGGTTCTCCACCCTCTCTCGAAGATCAAAATTCCATTCAGAGTTATAGGATCAATTTGTAATCAAAAGTTTATCGAGTCTCTCTATAAGGTGTGGTTGTGCCTGGAAATCAATTGGGTAATCTTGTGGCCCGTAAATCAAGAGAGTTTGCCCAGGACACGTGAGACAGGAGGGTACTTCAAGGCCTTTAGAAATTGAGGATTGTAATCTCAACTTTGGTATAATAAAAATCTGTATGAGGTGTTCTGCCTTGGTATAGGACTGGATGTAGGGTAACTCCGAACCAGTAAAAAATCCGGTATGTTCTTTCCTTTTACTGCTTTTATTTACTTTCTATATCTGTGTTTGATTCTGGGATTGTTCTGTGATTAAGTTCTGCATTTGTTTGTGTCGTAATTTTAATTTAGTCCATATAAGTCTTAGAATCCATTAAACATTATTCACCCCCCCCCTCTAGTGTTAACTTAGCCTTAAGATCCTTAATCCGCACTCCCTTTCAATTGGTATCAGAGCATAGGTTTTCATAGTTTTCATAATCTGAAACCTGAAAAGTTAAAAATGGCATTTTTAGGAAATTTTGTTAATACAAGTTTGAATTTATGCATTTCATCAAAGTATCATAGGCCTGCATATAGTTTTTATGAAAAATCAAGTTATCTACCGAATTGGTTTGTTATGCAGGAACAGACATGTTACATGGCTTTTGAAGAATCAACAACCAATGGACAAATTGTGCAAATTAAGAAAGATAAATGGATACTTGATAGTGGCTGTTCAAGGTATATGACTGGAAATACCGAGATACTCAATGACATTATATATCAAGATGGTGGATTGGTCAACTTTGGAGATAACTCAAAAGGATATGTGATTGGCATCGACAATGTCGGTAATTCTAAAACTCCTCTTATTTTTGATATTTTGCTAGTTAGGAATTTAAAACATAATCTGCTTAGTATAAGTCAACTATGTGATAAAGGATTTAAAATTAAATTTGGAAAAGATAAGTGTCACATCGAAGATAATAAGTCAAATATTATATTTGAATAAATTAGGAAGAAAAACATTTACATCCTTAGTATGAAAGTTTCAAATGATAACTTATGTCTTTTGGCTAATACAAGTGACCCTTGGATTTGGCATAAAAGATTTGGTCATTTAAATTTCAAACTGTTATCTAGGTTATCAAAACTTGACTTAGTTAGAGGTCTTCCCAAGTTAAACTTTAAAGTAGATAGTATATGTGATGCTTGCCAATTAGGAAAACTTAAGAAAAGTTCATTTAAATTAAAAGATATGATTTCTACTTCTAAACCTCTAGAATTACTTCATTTAGATTTATTTGATCCATTTCAAGTTCAATCAATTAATCACAATAAATACGTTTTTGTAATTATAGATGATTATTCTAGATATACTTGGACAATTTTTCTTAAACTTAAAAGTGATTCTTTTGAATTATTTAAGAATTTTGCTAAAAGAATTCAAAATCAATTTTCTTTAAAAATAAAAACTATTCGTAGTGATCACGGTGGAGAATTTGAAAATCAAAATTTTGAGAATTTCTGTAATAAAAAAGGAATTACTCATAATTTCTCTTTTCCAAGAACTCCACAACAAAACGGAGTGGTAGAACGTAAGAATAGAACTGTTAGCACCAAAATTGGTCACTAACCCCATTTAGAAAGATTATGTAGAGAGATTAATGAAGAAAGTCAATGTAAACAGAGAACAATATGCGAAATTGAATGCATAGACGAGAACACCAGATTTATAGTGGTTCGGCGTAACTGCCTACGTCCACTTTGAGGTTAAATTTTATTGCTTTCTTTGATAATTGATTACAGATATAATCCGTACACCAACTACTTGAATACAATTACTAAGTAAAAAGAACGAGTCTTGAAAGCGGCAGAGTCTCCCCAATGTTCTCGAAAAAAGGTTCATTTCACTATGCCCCTGCCTCACTATTTATAGACAAAGATGGATTGGACTTCCCTGGTGGGCCTGGCAGCTGAATACCTCGGCCCAGAAAGAGTGAGTTCTGTGTGCCGAACCATAGATGCCGAACAGACTGATGCCGAATGATGTCGTCATGCCGAACGAAGTGTTGTGCCGAGGGGAGAGTGCAGGCCGAGCAATAGTTGAAGCCGGTCGAGATTGGATGAATGCCGAACACCTCTGGATGTCAAACATCTCTAGATGCCGAACAACTATGAATGCCGAACGAGGTGTGGATGCCGAGCAGTATGGAGCGCCGGATGACTCTGCCATGCCGAATGGTCCATGTATGTCGAACGCTCTACCATGCCGAACGATCCATGTATGCCGAACGATCCAGGTATACTGAATGCTCTGCCATGCCGAACGATCCATGTATGCCAAATGCTCTGCCATGCCGAACGATCCATGTATGCCGAGCACTCTGCCATGCCGAACGGTCTAGGTATGCCGAACGCTCTGCCATGCCGAACGATCCATGTATGCCGAACGCTCTGCCATGCCGAATACTCTATAATGCCGAACGATATACAATACCGAACTACTCTTCATGTCGAACGGCATGTAAGTGCCGAGTGCCTAGTTGCCTGGTCAAACCTTCAGGTAACACTTGAGGAGGAAGATCGCGAGAGTATGAAGACTGAGAATGTGATTTCTTCCGATAAGTCGAATCCCAGGGACGGTTGTCTCGATCTCCGTAATCGTCCCTGTTCCGGCGCTTGCCAGAGCCTGAATCCCGGCTAGAGTGGTGAAAAATGGATGAGCCGTGGAGACGTTCGAATCCATGGGAGCGTCCCATGTCACCTGCATAGAATAAAAATAACAACGAGTTAGGAAGAATCGGGGTAATGGCAAAAATTGAAGTGTATGGCGAAGTGCATGTGTGCGTGCGTGTCCTAGTGTTCCCCCCGACGGACCAGTTCCTTTATCTTTACTAATTGGAGTATTATCTCACTGGACTCGGGCTTGAACTCTCGTATCGCCTCTAGTGGGCAAATGAAACTTGAGGGCCTATGGATCGTCGAAACCGTAGTTGAGTAGATCGTCAGGAATGGTAAGGTTCGACAGGCCCTTCAGAGAATTTTCTAAATGTTGTGAGGAAGCTTCTTTCTCCATTGGAACAAGGGTAATTTTAGAAGTTCCACCAACTTTTTCCTTCCTCATCTTGTACGTCAGTTTCTTTTTCCCCTTAGAAGGGGAAGATAACATTTCAATGTCGTGAACTTCGACCGTTGGATCTTGAGTGGGACCGACATTCTCATCTTGTGCTTCGGGTGTCTTAGTCTCCTTAATTTCCACCTCTTCTAGTGCATTAGGAGCGTTGTGTGCTGAAGACTCAGCCTGTTTTTTCCCTTTGCCAGAGGCAGGCCTGGGAATGGTGACACCTTGAGGAAGGCTTATCCGACGGCCTTCTGCCAACAGTCCAAGCCTTGTAAGTGACTCATTCGAAATGAAAGTTCTAATGTCCCATTCTCCGGAAGGAAGGGCTCGAATAGCTTCGACGGCATCAGAGTATCCGCGGCCGTCGGGACGTGGAGTGATACCTGAAAAGATGAGTAAAAGTTAGAAGAGGTACGGCTGCTGCTAAACACAAGCAACGGTTCAAGAAAAAGGCTTACTTCCTTCAACCCATCTCCTCGCAAAGCCGGGAGGACAACGCACATAAAACCATTCCTGTTTATACATGGCAAACTTGGTCCACGCTCCAGTTAAGATTTGACATTTGTTGTGCGGCTCAAGAAACATGAATGAGGGGCTATCCTTCCGCTTCTTGATGCAATATATGTATCTGATATCACCCGGAGTTGGAAGCCTAGAGAAGACATTCATAAAGAGGATGCAAGTGTCGTAGAGGAATGCATGGCCGTTCGGGTGCAGTTGCGATGGAGCAATGTCGATGTATTGCTGCACATCCCGAAGAAACGAGTTGAATGGTGGCACACTGCCAACCCAGCACATGAATTTGTTACAAGCTATGTATCCGACTGGGGGCAAGTGTGGACGGTCATGCCCCGATGGAACTAGCACGTCATCAAAGGGGATTCCGTGGACAGAGCATTTCCAACGGAGTGTACTTTCATTAATCTTTGAAGCAAGTGAATCGACAAGGTTGTCCAAGAAAATCGCTGCCTCCAGAGCATCGGGAGCTAAGTCATGTGCAGGGGAAGTTGATGGATTTGATTGAAGTGTCTACGACTTCTCGTCGGGAGGATGGCCCAGGCCTGTCTGAAATCATGGCGGAGCTAGATTTCCTAGACATCGCTGATAAAGATTGAATCTAGCAAAGTACATGTTCGAACTATACTTAAAAAATAATCGATGTTAGACTTAACAATACAAATATTCCCCCCGTGTAGTGTGTGAACTAGTGCGATCATTCAGGTGTAAACGCTGAGAAATTATAAGTCATAGGATTGATGGTATAAAGTTGAGCTTTGAACTGTCGTCTCCGAAGACCGTCATTGCTGACCGTCTCCGAAAGCCAGCATTGCAATATTTTCTATTTTGAACTTTGACATTGGCACTGCATGTTGAAAGCTTTAATCTGTTTTTATTGGTTTAAGTTCAGGCTTGTGATTATTGAAACTAGGAAGTTATCAGTCTAGATTAGTTCGATATGCTAGTATGCTTAGGTCCTTGTCCTTGTGTTTGTTATATGATTAGGCAAGGTGAATAGGAGTTCGGCCAAAATTCTGTTCGGCTTAAATTCTGTTCGGCTTAAATTCTGTTTGACTTAAATTCTGTTCGGCTTAAGTTCTGTTCGGCTTAAGTTCTGATCGGCTTAAGTTCTATTCGGCTTAAATTCTGTTCGGCTTAAATTCTGTTCGGCTTAAATTCTGTTCGACTTAAATTCTGTTCGGCTTAAGTTCTGTTCGGCTTAAGTTCTGATCGGCTTAAGTTCTGATCGGCTTAAGTTCTGTTCGGCTTAAATTCTATTCGACTTAAATTCTGTTCGGCTTAGATTGTGTTCGGCTCAAATTCTGTTCGGCCTTCGTTCTGATCGGCCAAAATTCAGTTCGGCCAAAATTCTGTCTGGCCAGAATTCTGTTCGACCTCTCTTCTGTTCGGCTTGAAAGCGAGTGCACGCAGCAAGTCATGCCGAGCCGATTTGCTCGGCCTTCTGCCCTTAACATCACTTCTCCTCTTTTCCTCCATCTCTCCCAACCAGCGTGACCAAGTCTTTCGGCAAGCCGTGTCAAACCACGGTCATGCCGATCCACTTCACTAGGCCTTACCTCCAATTCATCACCCACACGCCTCTTACTTCCTTTAATCTACGGAGAATTTACAAGTTCAAGTTTTGTGTTAAGCTTCCTAATTCGAGAAAACGATCGAGAGTTTCTTACCGAAGGAAACGGCAGGAGCTTGGGATCTGTGGACTTAAGATTGACAAAGTGTTCGATCTTAACTTGGAAAGGGCTTGTTGGATTCGAAGTAAGAAGGAAAGATCGTAGGAGGTGAATAAAATTTAAGGGAGGTAAGTTATGTATTCTTGGAAAGTCGCGGAGGTGAAAAGTAAAAAAAGGGAAGAAGAAGAAGAATGCCAACTTTTATAAGAGAGGAGAGCAAGTCGAAGAGGCTATAACCGGTAGAACCGGTCAAAACGACATTGTTCGGCATCGGCTATGTCGTTCGGCATCCAGGGTGCTCGGCTTCGGCTGTGTCGTTCGGTATTTGCATGTTGTTTGGCACACATCGCCTCACCTAGAATTCGAGAGAAGACACTATTGTGAAGACTAAGCTACAGCTTGAAGCAAAGCACGATTCATGACTCAAAGCACACCACGTTTAACCACATGATGTACTTTGGGGGGCAAGTGTTACCTGAAGGTTTGACCAGGCAACTAGGCACTCGGCACTTACATACCATTCAGCATGAAGAGTCGTTCGGTATTGTATATCGTTCGGCATGAAGAGTCGTTCGGTATTGTATATCGTTCGGCATTATAGAGTGTTCGGCATGGCAGAGCGTTCGGCATACATGGATCGTTCGGCATGGCAGAGCGTTCGGCATAACTGGACCGTTCGACATGGCAGAGCGCTCGGCATACATGGATCGTTCGGCATGGCAGAGCGTTTGGCATACCTGGATCGTTCGGCATGGCAGAGCATTCGGCATACATGGATCATTCGGCATGGCAAAGCGTTCGACATACATGGACCGTTCGGCATGGCAGAGTCATTCGGCGCTCCATACTGCTCGGCATCCACACCTCGTTCGGCATTCATAGTTGTTCGACATCTAGAGATGTTTGACATCCAGAGGTGTTCGGCATTGATCCAATCTCGACCGGCTTCAACTATTGCTCGGCCTGCACTCTCCCCTCGGCACGGCACTTCGTTCGGCATGATGACATCGTTCGGCATCAGTCTGTTCGGCATCTATGGTTCGGCACACAGAACTCACTCTTTCTGGGCCGAGGTATTCAGCTGCCAGGCCCACCAGGGAGGTCCAACCCATCTTGGTCTATAAATAGAGAGGCAGGGGCATAGTAAAATGGACCTTTTTTCGAGAACACTAGGGAGACTCTGCTGCTTTCAAGAGTCGTTCTTTTTACTTAGCAATTGTATTCAAGTAGTTGGTGTACGGATTGTATCTGTAATCAGTTATCAAAGAAAGCAATAAAGTTTAACCTCAAAGTGGACGTAGGCAGTTACGCCGAACCACTATAAATCTGGTGTTCTCGTCTATGCATTCAATTTCGCATACTGTTCTCTGTTTACATTGACTTTCTTCATTAATCTCTCTACATAATATTTCTAAACGGGGTTAGTGACCAATTTTGGTGCTAACAAGAACGATTCAAGAGTGTGCTAGAACAATGCTTTATGATAGTAACTTACCTAAAAACTTTGGGCTGAAGCAGTCGTTACAGCTTGTTATATATTAAATAGGATTTTAATTAGACCATTAACTAATAAAACAGCATATGAATTACTTTACAATAAGAAACCCATAGTAGCTTATTTTAAAGTTTTTGGTAGTAAGTGTTTTATTCTTAATACAAAAGATAATTTAGATAAATTTGAACCTAAATCCGACAAAGGTATCTTTATCGGATATTCTAATAGAAGTAAAACATTTAGAGTTTATAATTTAAGAACTAACACTATTGAAGAAACAATGCATGTATCTTTTGATGAAAATTTTAAAGATACTATGCAAATAGAAGATGAAGAAGATTTTGTAACTTTAAATAATGAACCTAATGAAACTAATTGTGAAATCATTCAACCTAATAAAAGAATTAGGCTATTAAAAGATCATCCTGTAGAAAATATACTATGAAATATTGAATCTATAGTTAAAACAAGAAATCAACTAAATAGTATGAGTAATGTAGCTTTTATATCAACTATTGAACCTAAAAATCCAAAGGAAGCATCATCTGATGATTCATGGATTCTTGCTATGCAAGAAGAATTGAATCAGTTCAATAGAAATGATGTTTGGGAACTTGTTCCTAGACCTAAGGATAAAAGTATAATTGGAACAAAATGGGTTTATAAAAATAAAATGAATGAACTTGGTGAGGTCGTGAGAAATAAAGCTCGTTTAGTCGCGCAAGGTTATTGTCAAGAAGAAGGAATTGATTATGACGAAACCTTTGCACCCGTAGTAAGACTAGAAGCTATCAGGATTCTACTTGCTTTCGCAAATTACAATAATTTCAAGTTATATCAAATGGATGTTAAAAGTGCTTTTCTAAATGGTTTTGTAAAAGAAGATGTTTATGTTGAACAACCTCCACTTTTTGAAAATAATGAATTTCCAAATCATGTATATAAACTAAAGAAAGCTTTATATGATCTGAAACAAGCTCCTAGAGCCTGGTATGAAAGACTAAGATCTTATTTACTACAATCTGGTTTTGAAATTGGTAAAATAGATATAACTCTTTTTATTAAAAGAAACAAAAATGACATTCAATTAGTACAAATATATGTAGATGATATAATATTTGGGTCAACTAATAACATAATGAATAAAGAATTTTCAGATATAACGACTAAAGAATTTGAAATGAGTCATATGGGAGAACTAAGCTTCTTCTTAGGACTTCAAATCAAACAATTAGATAAAGGAATTTTCATTAGTCAAGAAAAATATGCTAAGGATTTAATTAATAAATCTGGATTGACCACTTCTAGTGGGAAACCAACTCCAATGACAACTAATGTAGCTTTAAGTAAAGAAGATAAATCAAAAGATGTTGATCAAAAATTATATAGGGGAATGATTGGTTCGCTGCTTTATATAACAGCAAGTTGTCCTAACATCATGCATAGTGTCTGTCTCTGTGCAAGATACTAGTCTCAACCTAAAGAAACTCACTTAAAAGCTGTTAAAAGAATTTTAAAATATGTAAAACATACTTTAGATTATGGTTTATTTTACCCTAAAAATGATGTATTTGATTTAATTTCATATTGTGATGCTGATTACACTGGTTGTAAATCAGACCGAAAAAGTACAAGTGGAACTTGTCACTTTCTAGGACATTCTCTGGTTTCCTGGTTTAGTAAGAAGTAAAACACTGTATCCTTGTTAACAACTGAAGCAGAATATATATCTGCTGCTTTGGATTGTTCTCAAGTTATATATATGCAACAAACTTTAAAAGATTTTGGATTAACTATAACTAAATCACCAATTTATTGTGATAATACTAGTGCAATAAACCTATCTAAAAATCCAACTCATCATGCTAGAACAAAACATATTGATATTAGACATCATTTTCTTTGAGATAATATAAGTAAAGAAGTCATAACTCTTGAATATATTAATACTGAAAAACAAATTGCTGATATATTAACCAAACCATTAAATGAACAAAACTTTACTAAATTTAGAAGAGAATTAGGTATATGTTCATCAACTGAAATATAAATTATAAATAATACAAGTATAGTTAATAATTAATATAAATAAAAATTTCTCAAAAATTGAACTAGGCATGTTGACATGACCCATCCCCCTATGTTGACATACAGGCCGAGATTTTCAAATTTAAATTTCCTCCTAAAATTAGTTATTTGGTTATATATTTTGACTTTTACTCCTTTTCTCTGTTCTATTCTCTGTAATAAACTTCTAAAACAGTAAATTAATGGCTTCCTTGTCTAATAATGAATCTTCTTCACCCACTTCTCCTCATTCTGGCCCTTTTCAACGTTCCACACACATACGAGTCATCAAATTACAAGAGAAGATGAAAGATTTGCTTCAAATGATGACGGAAATTCAAGTGAGTCAACTACGAATGGCTAGAGAACAAGATAGGCAAGGCAGAATTCTTAGAAATTTACAAAAATTCCTTATGGATAACCATGCCAATCCCATTGTCATCGAAGAATCATCACAAGCTATTGATTCTGAAGAAGAAGAGCCTCTAGAAGAACCACAAGAGGATCAAGAAGAAGAACATCCTCTGTCGAATCCGGATGTTCATATGGACGAAGAAGATGGCGTGTTTTGCGTTGGAGAGGTCCTTTTTGACGCTAATAGGAACTTGGTCGAACAACATGGAAACTTTTGTCTCCACTATCCAAATTGTTCGGTCCATAAATCACCAATAGTTAAGGGTCCTCGTTAAGTGTTTTTCGTTTTTTTCTCTTTCTTGATTATATATTGGTTTGTTAATTTGTATATAAAGTGTTATCTTAATTAATGTTCTTCTAAAAACAATCTTTGGTGTATAAAATCTTGAATTCCATTTAACTTAGGATGCTATATTTCACTCATACATAGTTATTATTCTTATGTTGTGATGTTTGTTTATCTCATTTTCTATTAAGTTCAAGGTTTATAGGTTATTGTTTTGTTGATGACAAAAGGGGAGAAGTTATATAAAATAGTAGGCTTGGAGTAAGGGGGAGTTGTTGGTGTAAGGGGGAGTTATGGTATGATCGAAGTGGTAAGTATATTTTATAAGGTTGTCATCATCAAAAAGGGGGAGATCGTTAGGAACTGGAGATAGTGGTTTTGATAACAACAACCTTTGTAACTTTTTTTTTTGGCAAGGCCAGCCGGTTTTATAGTGGACCGTCCACTTTTATTACGAACGTAATAAAATTGAAGTACAGGAGAAAGGTAAAAACACCTTAACTACTAAGATAAGGAAAAAATAAAGCACAGGAGTGTGACAGAACGTCATAGCTACTCAAAGAGAGCCTAGACTAGGTCTTCTCAGAAGAGGGAGAAGCACCATCATCCACAATCACCAGGGGAGATACCAAAGGGACATTCCCAAAAAGACCAACAAAAGGTCGGAAAAGGATAGCAATACGTGGATCAAAATCACCAACATCAGAAGAATATATAAAGGAACGATCCCAAGTTGTATCAGCTAGCAAAGCAGAATTCGTCTCAGCAAACTGACCGTCCATATCAAGAACCAAGGAGTCACCAAAAGGCCGGTAATAAAGACAACGAAAGTCCAAAAGGTCATCAGTAATGAATCTAAAATAGCAATCATCTACAGGGTTAAATCTCATATCAGATATGTGATCAACCCAACATTTCTCAGACTCATCCCAAACAACTAACGAAAGAGGCGGTAAAGGATCCGGTGGAACCACCGATGAAACACAAGGGACAGCAGAAGCAGCAGGGGAAGTAGGCTGAGCATCAGAACTAGGAGGCGGAACCGGGAAAGGTGAAGGAACCACAGGAGCAATAGAAGGCGATCCCAGATCAGACGAAAGGACCTTAGGTATCCATTTCCGGAGTGGTGGGCGAGGAAGAGGAATCTTAGGAGCTGCAGCGGTGGATTTGGAATGGAGGCAGGAGTTGGCTAGGTGACCAAAAGAGTGACAGGAGGAACATATATCAGGAACCCATCCATAGCGAACACAGACCTCCGCAACATGCCCAACAGCTAGCTGCACGGGAATAGAAGCAGGTAGAGGCTTGAAGGGGGTAATCTCAATAAGAGCCTTTGTAACTTATTTTATTATAACATATACTAACACTATTGTCTAGATATATATGAATGTTATTATGTAGGATATATATAAGGCAGGTACTGATTATTGAAGATTGTACAGTATAAAGATCAAGAATGAAGAAATCAAGTTTGAAGACTCATGAGTATCAAGATCAAGATTTCAAGATAAGTGTCTAGTTTATTGTTAAAACTTCATAATAGCACGGAAATCTTCATTCCGTATTTCATTTGGGATGGAACCCATTTCTATCTTCTTAGTGGCTTACAAACCCATGACAAGTAGCTTACAAACCTACGACAAGTGGCTTACAAACCCACGAACATCCTGGTTTTGTACAAGTTTTCGAGTCCTGATGTGATGAGATATTCTATAGGAAGAAGCTTGCAAACTACTTTAAAATGGTTTTTCAAAATGATTTTCAAAACTACTTTTCAAGATGTTTTAGCCTTAAAATATTTTTTGTTTTAAATAAACCCTTGTTTCAAACTTCGTTTGTTTTTTTATAAAAAAAACTATCTTCTGATTTTTAAATACTCTTTTATAATATATATACTTGAGATTTAAAATCAAATTTATATATACATTCTAAAAATATATTTTTCTACTCTTCTTTATTTCAAAACATAGGAAAATTAGTTTATTTTACTCCAGAATCATTTCATCTTATTTTCCGTTCAATACCATTTTCAAAACAAATTTTACATTATTTTTAACTTAGGGATGTCGACATCATGGGATACCCCATGTCGACATGGTGGCCGTTAAATTCAAAAGTTTCAATTTTCAAAAGAAGTGTCTATTCGTTTAAATCTCTTCACGAATGGTTATGACCGTTACTGGTCATTTTCAAAAGAAGTGTCTATTCGTTTAGATCTCTTCACGAATGGTTATGGCCGTTACTGGTCTATAAATAGCCTTCACAAACGAATTTTTTTAACTAACTATTTTCTTATTTTCTTCACTCCTTCTTCTCCACAAATCCATATTCTAAATTTTTCATATTTTAAGATCGTGCCGAAATTCTGCCGAATTCTCAAGTGAATCAAATTAGAATATCATTCTTGTTTGGTTCTCCACCCTCTCTCGAAGATCAAAGTGTTATTCAGAGTTATAGAATCAATTTGTAATCAAAAGTTTATCGAGTCTCTCTATAAGGTGTGGTTGTGCCTGGAAATCAATTGGGTAATCTTGTGGCCCGTAAATCAAGAGAGTTTGCCCCGGACTCATGAGACAGGAGGGTACCTCAAGGCCTTTAGAAATTGAGGATTGTAATCTCAACTTTGGTATAATAAAAATCTGTATGAGGTGTTCTGCCTTGGTACAGGACTAGATGTAGGGTAACTCCGAACCAGTATAAAATCCGGTGTGTTCTTTCCTTTTACTGCTTTTTATTTACTTTCTGCATCTGTGTTTGATTTTGTGATTGTTCTGTGAATAAGTTCGGCATTTGTTTGTGTCATAATTTTAATTTAGTCCATATAAGTCTTAGAATCCATTAAACACTATTCACCCCCTCTAGTGTTAAATTATCCTTAAGATCCTTAATCCACACTCCCTTTCACCATGTATTCTCCCCATAAAGGCATCTTTCTAAGTGAATACTTGAAGGAACAAGTTTAGACCCATTGAGTTTTGGGATTTGGTCTACTTTTCTCTTATGATTAGGGGTGGAAAACTTAGACCCGTCGAGTTGGACCCGGGCTCGACCCGGTTGGTCTCAGTTCTAGACGGATCGGGTTTTATCTGGTCCAAACTATATATTTTAAGACCTAGACCCGAGGCGATATCCGAGGTTCAGTTCGGTTCGGGTCGGATCGATTTGAGTCCTGTTGAGTACTAATACTAAAATGCATATATTTTAATGTGTTTTGTTGGGTCTTTTGGGTCGGATGGGTTTGATTGGGTCTTTATGGTATTTTTCATCACCCAGACCTGGCCCGAGACCCATCGGGTTCGGTTGAGTTTCGATTCTTCTCGGGTTAGTTCGGTTTGAGTTTGCAGTTCTCGGTTCTAATTACCAACCCTATTTATGATCATGGATACAACTATTTGATGATTTCTATTGCTATCCGACGATGCAGAAGCCCAATTACAGCCTACTTCGCATATAAAAGAAGGCTCTTTCCAACAGAGGAAAGACTTTGGATATTTGCATATTCATATACAGAGGAAACTCTACCATTACCAACTTTGGAATATAATTTCGAGTTATTACTTATAAAAACAGCAGATCTAGAGTGAATCAAACAATAAAATATATTCATAGTAGATCTAGAGTGAATAAAACAATAAAATATATTCAAAGTGGACACATGCATGGTCGAATCGGTGTAAAATCATTGCCTCTTACTTTTCTTCTTCAATTTTATATTTTCGCATTGACTTACCGTTTATAGATGCAATTCTATCACTTAGAATTGTTATCTCTTCGAAATCAATGATTTGGAGTTGTTAGACCAATTTGTTTGAATAACGAGCGAACAAATTGACATACAAACGGCCTCAGGCATATAAAATTGGCCTCGGGCATATAAAATTTGATAAAATTTGTTATAAACCATAACTAGTATTCATTTAAAATAATAATTTTTAAATCATATTAGATGAATTTGATGTGGTTTAGAAATTTAGGATGATTGATGCACTTTTGCCTAAATAAATGGATTTTTTTGCATTTTAGCCCCCCTTTGAAACCTATTACGCAAATGGTCTCATTTTAAAACTAATATCAAATACAATCTTGTTTTAGCCAGCTCGGCGCTGGGTTGGTCAGAGTGTACTGGCGACATTTCAAATGTCGCCAGTGTTATTATTTTTTTTCAGTTTAGTCGGCGCCTTTTCAAAAGGAGCCAACTAATTTTTTTTATAAAGAAAAAACACTGGCGACTTTTGATATGTCGCCAGTGTTTTTTTCTTAAAAAAAATTACACTGGCGACGTTTGAAATGTCGCCAGTGCATTTTGGCCAGTTCAGCGCCAAGCTGGCCAAAACATGGTTATATTTGATATTAGTTTTAAAATCGGGCTATTTGTGTAATTACTTTATAAATATGGGTCAAAACGAAAAAAAATCCTAAATAAATTGCATACACATGCAACTCTACCCACTACCCCTACCCGTAATGCTGAGGTACCGTTCTTTTTGCAAAATGGGCAGTCAGCGTTGGCATCCGCGTCGGACGCGTCGGACGCATCAAGCGTGGACCCCACGCTGCTGCCCATTTCAAACGAACGGTTCGCGTCGGACGCGTCGGACGCCGTCCGACGCGAACGGTTCGTTCCCAAGTGCCATATACCCCTTCACTCACTATATATACCATTCCATTTCTCAACCAAATCACCAACAAAAAAACAAAAAAATCCGAAAATTCAACAATTTCTACAAGATTCGTCGTCGATTTTTTCAAGTAATTTTTTTTATATTTATGTTTTTTGTATTATTATCTACCATATTTTTTTTTTCAGAATTCTTTGAATTACTTTTTTCAGAATGTCTAGCTACTCTGCTTCTTCTTCTACTAGAACCATCGTCGACTGGAATGCCAATAGGACAAACGCGTTCATCGATGTTTGTTTCGAAAACATTGATACGCGTGCCCATCATGTTGCACAGTGATATAAAGATATCACAGTCCTGTTCAACATAAGAACTGGATTAATTACAACGCTGTGCAAATGAAAAACAAGTTCGATAATCTAAAACGTGAGTGGAGCCCATGGAACAAGCTGCTACAGATTCCATGTGGTTATGAAACGAAGAACATGACACGGTCAGTAGATCCGACGAGTGGTGGGATACAGCTGCAGCAAGGTACCGTAAATACATACATGCCTCGCCTGCTCGTTTTAGGCAGTTGGACATGATTTTTGAAGGCCGCATCCGAACTGACAAATGTCAGTTTATAATTCCACCAGATCCACCTGTTCAGCTACAGTTCGACGCACAGCTTTATGATGACTATCTTAGGGGTGATGCTGCGGAGATCTCCAGTCGCAGAGCGCCTAGATAACAATGGTCCACTGGTGGTCCTTCTAAGTCTGTTGGCAGTTCTTCGCATAATCTGACTCTTGCTAGGTGTATGGAAGCGAAGCAGGAGGATGGCGATTATGAAGAATGGGAGATCGCGATTTGTTTGGCTGAGTATGACAGCATATGTGACGCAGCTTAGACTAGACTCGAACAGTTTCGATACCAAACTGTCGCAACCTATCCAGGATCTTCCTCACGAAATGATGATTTCGTGTCAAATAAACCGATATAACGATAAATGCTCAATTCCATTGATCGTGATGATGCCGGAATCTAGCTATCTCCAACCCGTTGATCGCGCATGATACCGCGTTAGAAGATCTACGATCCTTTGACGTGGATCTCGCGCACGAGATTTCGTGAATCGGCTTCAAATTCGTTGATTCGAGCACACTCGAATATCCGAAGTTGGAGAAAGGAGATCACACTCAACTTCCAATTTTAATGGAGGCTCAAAGCTCTCAACAAATTTTATTCAAAATTCAACTACTACCTTACAAATGACAACACACCCCTATTTATAGAAAATTACAACACACACATGCGACTCACGACTTAACTCAACACATACGACTTAACAACATATGGGTTACAACATCATACGACTTAACAATATACATCACAATGACAAATAAAACCAAGCAGTGACATAAGGGAAGTAACGACATAAGGGAAGTAACGACATAAGGAAGTTCGCGACATAAGAAGCAGCGACATAAGGAAGCAGCGACATAAGGAAGTTCGCGACATAAGAAGCAGCGACATAAGGAAGTTCGCGACATAAGAAACAGTGACATAAGGAAGTTTGCGACATAAGAAAGTTAAAGAGCGGACGACCTAGGGTTTCTGCGACTCAGCAATCGATGATGGAGTTAAGTCGCGGAGCGACGTATGATGGATCAGAGAAATTCCGACTTAGGGTTTGGATGATTTCGCGACTTACGATTTCGCGACTTAAGGTATGTTTCGTTGATTCCTTTCTTGGCGTGGGATGCGCTGCATCATCCTCCCCTGGTTGAAAAGAATTCGACCCCGAATTCACACTTTTCTCTTCTTCGACATGCTTATTCTCATGGTATGGAATCAAGTGTTTGACGTTGAAAACGTCGGCAGTATGGATATGATCCGACAATCTTAACCGATAAGCATTCTCGTTAATCTTCTTTACGATTTCCAAAGGGCCAATCTTTCTAGCAGCCAGTTTGTTGTAAGTACCAATAGGAAATCGATCCTTAGTCAATACTGCATATACAAAATCTCCTTCTTTGAACTCAACATTTCGTCGCTTAATATCCACGGATTACTTATATTTCTCATTCGCCTTAAGCAATCGTTCCTGCACAACCTTGTGGCACTCTTGTAATTCATTCACAAATCACTAGCTCGTTTGATCACTCCTTTCTGCTGTGGTACTATAGATAAATCTAATGGTCCCTTAGGCATTGTTGAGTAAACGACCTGGAATGGACTGAACCCAGTGCTACGATTAACTGCATGGTTGTGTGCAAACTCAGCTTGACACATCTTGGAATCCCAACTCTTCAAATTGTCATTCACGAGGCATCTCAATAGATTACCTAGGGATCTATTCACCACTTCTGTCTGTCCATCCGTTTGTGGATGATAAGCACTACTGAATTTCAGCTTTGTTCTGACCATTCTCCATAGACTCATCCAAAAATGACTCAGAAAACGAGTGTCTCTATTCGATACAATGGATTCAGGCAACCCATGAAGGCGATAGATCTCTCTGAAGTATAACTGTGCGACATTAACTGCATCTTCCGTCTTCTTGCATGCGATAATGTACCATTTTTGAAAACCGATCAACCACCACGTAGATAGAATCATTGCCACGTTGCGTTCTCGGCAATCCCAATACAAAGTCCATACTAACATCCACCCATGGTTTAGTAGGTATAGGCAACGTCATATATAAACCTGCATTTTTTGCGGTCCCCTTTGAAACTTGACAAATATGGCACCTCTGAATGAACTTTTCAATCTCCTTCCTCATTGATGGCCAAAAATAAGACTTTGCAATCAACTGCATGGTACGGTCTCGGCCCACGTGTCCTTCTTCATGTAATTCTTTGATGATTTTCATTCGCAGACTACAATCTGGAATACACAACTGATTTCCTTTGAATAGAAAACCATCAACCAGCATATATCCATCCATGTTTCCCTGCTTGACTTTGTCTAGGATCTTGGAAAAATATGAATCTGAAGTAAGCAAATCTGGCAGTAAGTCGAAACTCATCACCTCTACTCGCATGGTTGTTAGTAAATTATTCCTCCGACTCAATGCATCGGCGACGCGATTAGTTACTCCAGACTTGTGCTTTACGACGAATGTAAATTGCTGCAAATAAGCTATCCACGATGCATGCCTAGCTGCAATTTTATTCTGCCCTTGTAAATGTTTCAATGCTTCATGATCCGTATACAAAACAAATTCTTTGTGGAACAAGTAATGTCTCCAATGCTTCACGGCCTGCACAATAGCATAAAACTCCACATCAGAAGTACTGTATCTCATCTTTGCTCCAGAAAGCTTTTCACTGAAATAGGTAATTGGACGACCCTTCTGACTCAACACTCCTCCAATTCCAACTTTGGACGCATCTGTATGTAACTCAAATAGTAACTGAAAATCTGGCAACACTAGAATCGGTGCTGATGTTAAAAGTTCCTTGATCCGTTCAAAAGCAGATCCTGCCTCTTTCGTCCATGAAAACTGCTTTCCTTTCATACAATCAGTAACATGAGCCATCACACTACTAAAGTGCGGTATAAATCTTCGATAAAATGAAGCTAACCCATGGAAACTTCTGACTTCTGTTATAGTTTTGGGCTGTGGCCAATTTCTGATTGCGACTACTTTACTCTGGTCCACTTGTATCCCTTCCTTGGACATGACATAACCCAGAAATAAAACACTCGACGTCATGAACACGCATTTCTTCGTCGCTGCATAGAACTGTTCTTGACGAAGAATAGTTAACACCTTTCGCAAGTGTTGAACGTGCTCCTCTGTGCTAGCACTATATATCAAGATATCATCAAAGTAGACTACAACAAACTTCCCGATGTAAAGTCTGAAAATTTGATTCATCACCCTCATAAATGTACTTGGTGCATTAGATAGACCAAATGGCATGACCAGCCATTCATATAATCCTTCCCGAGTCTTGAATGCTGTTTTCCATTCATCACCTAGTCTTATGCGAATTTGATGATAACCACTCTTAAGGTCGATCTTAGAAAAGATTACAGACCCACTAAGTTGATCCAATAGATCATCAAGTCTTGGCATAGAAAATCTGTATCTGACAGTTATTTTGTTGAGTGCCCTGCTGTTTGTACACATTCTCCACGGACCATCTTTCTTTGGCACCAACAGAGCTGGTACAGCACAAGGACTGAGACTCTCTCGAACACGCCCTTGCTCAAGCAACTCCTCAACCTGTCTCCTCAACTCTTCATGCTCTTTCGGACTCATACGATAATGCAACCTATGCGGTAAAACAGCACCTGGCACTAGATCAATTTGATGTTGTATGTCCCTTAGTGGCGGTAAATCCTTGGGTAATTCCGTAGGAAAGACATCTTCAAATTCATTTAACACCGGTCTAACCTCCGCAGGAATTTCAAGATCTTCACTTGTTTCATACCCAATCAACATAAACAATTCAGCAGTATCTTCCACTTCTTTAACAAATTATCTTGAAGATAATAGACTAGTTGGTTCCACTTTCTTCTCTGACTTGCTTTCACTTTGTTCACGCTTCTTAGGAACTAAGGTGATTTGAGTACCTTCGAACATGAAACTGTAGCTGTTGGTGCGACCATTATGTTGTACAGCTCTATCATATTGCTATGGTCTTCCCAATAGTAGATGACACACATCCATATCGACAACATCACACCATATTTCATCTTTGTACTTCTTCCCAATAGAAAATGTAACAAATGCTCGTCTTCCCACTGTCACTTCTCCACCTTTCTTTAGCCATGCCAGTTTATAAGGTCTAGGGTGTTTTTCAGTCTTCAACCCTAACTTCTTGATGGCTTCTTCAGAAATAATGTTATCGCAGCTTCCCGCATCAATAACAAATCGACAAACCTTTCCCAAGATAGTACATGTAGACTGAAAGATATTGCTTCTCAGCCAACTAGAATCATTCTCATGCTTTGGCGTTAAACAAGACCTCCTCATCATCAAGTTACACCCTTCGTCTCCTGACACAACTTCTTCATCTTCGTCAAACTTCGGTGGTTGAGAATAATCAATTTCAGCTTCCACATCCCCACACTCACATTCCTCTGCAACTAATGGTCTCTTCTTTGGCTTTGTACATTCATTACTTTTATGGCCAAACTCCTGACAATTATAGCACTTGATACTGTTATTGACCTTTGCTTTAGCGGCTTCATTGACAATTGGTTTATTGACTGCCTTGGAAACATTAGCACTGCTACTAGCACCCTTATTCTGGTTGTTAGAACTCGTAAACACACCACTTCCTCGTCTCCCTTGTTTCTCCCAAGCTAGAGCTTTCTAATGTGCTTCAATAACAGACATGGGATTAAACATATTAACCATGTCTTGAATTTGCATTCGTAACCCTCCAACATATCTAGCCGTTAGCTGTTCCTCGGTTTCCATAATATCATTCCTTGCAATCAATTGATAGAATTCATCTGCATAGTCATTCACTGTCTTCGTCCCTTGTCTCAAATTCTGCAAACGTTGATACATAAGAGATTGATAATTGTACGGCAAAAAAGTCGCTTTCATCATCTTTCTCATCTTCTCCCAAGTGACAACTTTTGATTTTCTCATTCTCTCCCGGGTTAGTTTAGTTTGTTGCCACCAAGCCATAGCTCTTCCCCTTAATCTTGTAGCAATTAATTGGACTCTGTGATTCTCAGGCACACCCTTGAATTCCAAAATTTCTTCAACGTTTGACAACCAATCAAGAAATTCTTCTACTTGCATACCACCTTTGAATTCTGGAATTTCCATCCTCATACCTGACTCCCATTTACGATCATTTTCTAAATCTCGAAATTGATTTCACACTTGGCCTTGATTTCGATAATGAATACTACCTCCATCACCATCTTCCTCAAAATCAGATGTATTTCGATATCGATCCTGACCATCTACATCCCTACGACCACGCATGTTCCTTCTACCTTGTCTTTCAGCATCACGATATGGTTCATTTTCGAAATCACGTTGAGTTCTTCCCTCTTCATTTTGGTACCCATGGTGGTCTCGCCTCATTGAAACTGATGATTCCCTCCTATCTCGATAAGACTAGGGTGACATCCTCCTTTCTTCCGAAACCGATGGCGAAACCCTGTTTCCACCGTGGTTCGAAACTGGTGATGTTCTCCTTTGATTTTGATTCATGTCGTTCATTAATTTCTCCAA